>CP142456.1:24105000-24705000 GCA_038049695.1 Cinnamomum chago | reverse complement strand
TATTCTCATCATTTACTTCTTCTATTAAAACATTATGATCATTGTTTTCTTCAATGGGAGTGAAGAGAAGCCAAGAAGTTGAATTATCATTATCTTCATCATTTTGAGGTTCATTATTGTCACTACTTTCATCTTCATCATCATCCCAAGTTATGTTCAAGACTTTCTTTCCTTTCTTGTCTTTCTTTTCAGATTCTTTAGGGGAGGGACAATTTTGAGCGATGTGACCAAATCCTTTACAGTTGTAACATTGCACATCCTTTTTGGTAAAAGATCCCCTTGAGTTCCTTTGAAATTTTTCATTTCTAGAATCCTCAAAATGTTTATAGTTCTTTTTGTTTCTAAGGATATTCTTAAACTTCTTAACAAGCAAGATGGCATTTTCATCATCACTCTCACTCTCATTATCATTTTCTTTGTGTTGGGAGCTAAGAGCTACACCTTTCTTCTTGCTAGGGACTTCAAAATCTAATTCATAAGTGAGAAGATTTCCTCTAAGTTCTTCTATTTTGATCTTGTCAACATCTTTGCTTTCAGTTATAGCTACTATCTTAGCTTTGAACCTTTTGGGGAGAGATCTTAATATTTTTCTAACAGCTTTGGACTCATCCATCTTCTCTCCTAGACCTATGAGGGAATTAACAATCTCCATGAATTTAGTATAGAACTCGTCAAAGGTTTCTTCCTCTTGCATTTTGAGTTCTTCATACTTAGTAGACAACATTTGAATTTTAGCTACTTTGACTTGATTTGTCCCTTCATGAGTGGTCTCTAAGGTATCCCAAACTTCCTTAGCAGTAATACAATTTACTACCCTATTGAACTCTTCTTGGGACAAGGCACAAAATAAGGCATTTTTAGCTTTAGCATTTAGATTTGCCCTTTCTTTCTCTCCTTGAGTCCAATCTTTCTTAGACTTATCCTTGATAGCTATGACATGTCCTTCCGAATCTTTTTCGGTGATAATGGGTTCATGATACCCTTCTTCAATGATACTCCAAACATCTAGACTTTGAGATTCTAGAAAGACTTGCATCCTAATCTTCCAATACCGGTAATGCGAGCCATTAAACAAGGGAGGTCTATTTGTGGCATGACCTTCTCCTAATTGGGATTGCATGGTGACCACCAAAGCAAAAACACACTCTAAGGATTCTAACTCTAGGTTGTTAGACCTAAACAAGAGCACCTAGGCTCTGATACCAATTGAAAGTCCAAGATCGAATCCTAGAGGGGGGGGGGGGTGAATAGGGTGAGCTCAAAGTCCTAGACCAATTTTAATTCTTTTAGCTTTTAAGTCTCTTATGCTTTGAAGAAGAATAATGAAATCAACCAAGAGAGCATAATCCATAAAATGAAAGCATAAAGACAATCACCATAACACAAGCACATATAGTGGTTCGGCCAAATTGCCTACCTCCACTCCCGGTACACCTACCGGTATTCACTAACTTCAATTAAGGTTTAGGATCACCTCAAACCTTACAATCAACACTATGCTTTCAAGGCTAAGCATAAACCTTTACAACATATGCTTTTCAAGGCTAAGCATGAACCTTTACAACAAGGAACTTTTCTCTTAAGAATTATGCCTAAGAATGCATGGATAAAGAGAACAATGAAGTGCAATTGAGTGCCTCTAATTAGGCTAAATAGAAAGTGAAAACTCAACTCCTAGAAATATGCATGACCATGACAAAGTCTATGAATGATGCATTTTCTAGAAATAACTCTTTCTCTTTGAAAAGATAAAAACTTGAATGGTGCAAAGATGTTAATCAATATGTTTGAGAAAGAGTGGGTTGTCTAACACATGAGATTAACAATGTGAACTATCTTGTTTTCAAAGAAGACAAATTAAAGTCTAACAAGTTTATGTTGAAACAAGAAAACAACTTCATGTGTTACAAAGACAATATGTTGTATTCATAGCATGTGAGAATTCTAAAGCTTTAAGCATGTTATGAAGGACAACATTTTAATAGGAAAGCAACTTGTTAATCATGCATTGAGGACGATCAAAGATTTGAAACAAAACATGATTGTAAAAAGACTTTGGATTAAAGAAGGCACACCCATTTGAAGATCAAAGGTTGAATAATAGGAATGGCTTCATAATCCTTGTAAAAATGCTCTTGAGAAGTTGCTAAACCTTGGCCTCAAAAGTCCCTCCAATCTCAGCAACTTTCATCAACCAAAAAGCCACTTTTTATAAAGATAAAGTTGCCAACGGCTAGTCCTCGGTCGACCTAGAAACAGGTCTCGGTCGACCGGGAAAGCACAACGGTCATATTTCTGACCGTTGGAAGGTTACATTTCAGAACCTGCAGAAATGACCTGCAGTGGTCCCGGTCGACCGGGAACCAGGTCTCGGTCGACCGGCGACACTGGCAGATTAGCCCAGATTTTTGAAAAAAGAGAGAAACTTGAACTTTTGAGGGCACCTTCCAGGGGACTTTGAGACACAAATACCAAGCAATAAATCATGACTGAAAGAAGATGAAAACTGAATTTTTTAAAGCCATGAAAACTCCAAATCAAAATAAAGATTTTAAAGATAGAAACTTTGGAAAGCTTGGATGATTTTTGAAATAAAAAATTCTATGAACTTAAGAAGCAAACTGAAATGAAAACCATGCATATCAAATGATAAAAACAAAGATCAAGTATGAGAAATATGCATGATGATCCTAGAAATAAAACCATGAATGAATGAGAGGACAAGCTTTATGAAATTGATTGCATCCTATCAAATTGCAACAAAACAAAAACTCTAACAGGATTTGTGTTGTTAGCCTCTTCAACGGGCATTTTAGAGCTGTTGACCCGACTCGGCCCTGTACCAGGTCGACTGGGCACTAGCTATTGGGAACTTTTTCTCTATAAAAATGGCTTTTTCTTTGGAAAAGGTTGTTGAACTTTGGGAGATTTTTGAGGCCAAGGACTAACAACTTTTCCAGAGTATTAGTGAAGGGATTATGAAGCTAATGCTTTGATTCAACCTTTGATCTTCAAATGGGTGTGCTTTCTTTATCCCAAGTTTAAACTCATGTTTTGTTACTAAATCTTTGTTTTCTTTAAGCATGATTAAATTGTTGTCTATCTTTTGAAATGTTACTTTTCATAACGTGCTTAGAACTATAAAAACTCCTAGCTTTATGAAATCAACATATGGTTTGCAATTCACATGAAGTTGTTTTATTGTTTCAAAACTAACTTGCTAGATTTAATTTTTACTTTTTCAAATCAAGTTTGTTCACTTTGAAAACCCAAGTGTTTGTCATAAAACTTTTGCTCATACAAATGATTAACATCTTTGCATCATTTAGAATTTCTTCTTTCTAAAAAGAGATAGAAAAATTTCTAGTATATGTATGAATCATAGACTTTTACCATTCATATGTATATGTCTAGAGAGTGAGATTTCATTTTCAATTCAGCCTATTTAGAGGCATTAAATTGCACTTACATTGTTCTCTTAATCCATGCATTTGTAGGCATTTTATTTAAGAGAAAATCCTCTTGTTGTAAAGGTTGGTGCTTAGCCTTGAAAAGCATATATAGTGTTGTAAATGTTTATACTTAGCCTTAAAAAGCATAGTGATGTATTTGTAAGGTTGAAGGTGAACCTAAACCTTAATTTGAGTTAATGGAAATCCGGTAGGGACACCGGGAGTGGATGTAGGCACGTTAGCCGAACCACTATAAATGCTTGTATTATGGTGAGTCACTTTTTGCTTTCATTACATGGATGATGCTCTCTTGTTTGATACTATCATTGATTGAAGATTGTAATTGTTAGTCTCTTGTGTATGCTTAACTTATAGACTACTCCTCTTCACAAGATAATTAATCTTCATCAAAGCATAAGTGACTTAAAAACAAAAAGATTTAAAATTTGGTCTAGTTCTTTGAGCTCACCCTATTCACCCCCCCCCCCTCCTAGGATTCCATCTTGGACTTTTAGGATTAGCACTTAATTAATCCTGATTGAGTGCCTAATTTGTGTTTTGGTTGGTTTTGTGAAGGAATAATTTGATTAGTGGGGTTTGACCAAAGTTAGTTAGAGCTATGACCTTTTTATAGTTTTAATCATGTATGGGTATTTCTAGCTTTACTGGGTCTTCATGTGCATTTCATCAAACACTTTCCCTAGTCCAACTCATTTCCACACCCAAAGAAATCTCAAAGCCCTTGTCCCAAATTTCATTCAAGAAAATAAACTTGCATGAAAAAAGGAACAAAAACCTTTCCCTTTGTAAACCCTCCATCGTCCCTTTCACTCTCTTCACCGCATTTGGCACAGAACTTTCCTCCCTCTTCCCTTCTTCATGTCCATCTCTTCTTATTCTTTCATTCCAAGCCATAGAAAGCATTACATGAGAGATTCCTCAAGGTTATCTTCATCTTTAAGCCCTTTCATCTCCTAAGGACCCATTTGCCCAAATCATCTTTAGCTTCTCCATTTGGCAAGGTTTCTCACTCAATCATTCACCTCACTCTCAATCCGGCTAAGGAGATGTGCATGTCCACTTGAAGATCATCTTCTCCATTTTTACATACTCTTGGATTGTCAAAAGCTCCTTCATACAAGTCTTCATTGCTACCATAGGTGAGACCTCAAGCCCCATTCCGAATTTGGGTGTAAAGTTGAGTCAAGGAGACTCATTTTCATGACATGCATATTAATATTCTTTCATATCTTGCATTTCACCATTGTAGGACTTAGTTTGAGCTTGTGATTTGGGGTTTTAGCTTGATTCGAGCAAAGAAGAGAAGATTAGAGTGGAAAGGACCTAAACAAGGCAAGTAATGAGCAATTTCGATTAGTACATGTGATTGATTCATTGATTGATTAATATTATTCCATTGAATGCTAATTCAGCCATTTCCATTGTATTAGATTGTTAATGTAAAAATGGGTTCTTGTAATGAATTAATGTAGAATATAATTTGATGGATCATGCGTTTTGTGAGTACTTTGAAGGCTTATTTTGGTCCAAATTCATGCCTTGTAAGGATGTATTTCATGTAGGAAGAAGAGACCCCAGAAAACAGAGCATTTAGGCTCAATTTCTGCACAAAAAAACGTGTCACAGCAGTGTTGTCCGCTCGAGCGGGTCATGGTCCGCTAGAGCGGGTCGGCCCATTGGGCCCAACATCACTAACTTGAAATGGCAATAACTTTTGACCTGTAAATCCGAATTTGAAGTTCCACATACCGTTGGAAAGCTCTCTCAACGTAGAATCTAATGAACCATATAGTCTCATGATCAGAGGATAGGAGAGAAAGTGAAAAAGTGGATCAATGGACCATGTCCTATCTCTTTTGGAAAAAGAGACTTTCAATCTAGTTTGGAACCCATAGAGTAAACCCTTCATAATCAATCCCAGAGGATGATTATGACACAATTACTAAACCAACAAGGTTCTTAGGGTGTGAAAGGACTGACCTTGTAGGTCCCTAGACATGGAACCCCTAACCGATTAACTAAGTCCAATGGGAATTGTGACACGTGAGTAATCTTGGGCTGAGATCATTTCATGTGCTTTTCTGTTTGTCTAGCTCTTTACCTTGGGTGCTGGTTTAGGGATTTTGGTGTACTGCTCACACACACAATGTGACACCAATAAAATGTAGCACGTGCATTGAATTACCTAAAACTACATCGAAATGGAAGGTTAGAGACGGTGGGTAATTATATTAGGTTTGGCTAGTAAATCTTCTTGATTCTATTAATCGAATTGCGTTTGCATAATGTTATTGACTTTATTATTATTGTCAAATGTCTCAAGAATTGCTTATATGCATTATTCGCAATATTTCTCAAGTATTATTGCAAATGTCTTATAAATGTATCGTAAATTGATGTGAATAATAGACTAAGTAAATATGACTAGATTGATTGAATGAAAAGAATGGAATCGAAATGAATTGAGTGTAAAAGTCTTACTCATGTCCTATTGACTGAATTGAATGAGTCGACACTACTTAGCTTCGACCGGATGATACTCGACGGGGTTGACTCTTGGTTTAGATTTGTGTACGCCACTGCAGTAGACAATCTGGAGCACCGGAACTTCAGAACCGGGTAGCTAACTAGCCTTTGGCCGGGCCGCTGGTGTCATCCTAACTAGATTCGCTCTCTATTTGAGAGGATGAGCTTAATGTAGTAGCCAACTAGAATATAAGTATTGTTTTGTGATTCAATAAAGCATGATTTATTCTTAAACGCACAATGTGCCTATTTTTCCAACTATTTGACATTTTCTAAATCTTCTGTCAATAATTCGAATTTGATATAACATGTCATAAATCTTAATTGCTCATACATTGTTGAATCGTCATATTCATGGTGCTACACTTGGTGTCACAGGGATCTAGATCACCGAAGAGAATAGCTAATAACCCTTCAGACTAGAGATTTGAATCGATTAAGGTATTGGTTAGCTTGACTCCGGAGTACGTACAAGAGTGGTATTGATGAGTTTAAGAATTAGCCATTACATCTTGCACTTAGCTTAAAGTAATGCATATGATTAGTTCTATTTTGCATTTGTATTAGAATTTTGTTCAATCTTAGATAAGCATCTAGTAAATGGTCATTAGAGTACTTGTGTACTATGCATTTAAGAGATTTAAATTATTAGCTTTGTTATAGACTAATTGTTATGTAAAAGATTGGTTAATGGACCGCTCATGGCTTTGATATTGATATTGTACATACTTCCGCAAATATATGTTCATTGACAAGTGTCAGTGAGTAATCCTCACACGTGCAAAGTGTAATTTTTCTCCTTCGTGAATTCGGATTTGGTCCAGAACAGATGCGAGTTCACGAGATTACGCGTGTCACGCCTTGGGAACCACCCTAATACGGGGATTCTCGGGTCCGGGATGTGACAAGAGGAGAGCGAGGAAAGACAGAGGAAGAAGAGGGAGAGAGGGAGAGGAAGAAGGAAAGGAAGAGGGAGAGCGCTTGGCAGAGGGAGACAAGGAGCAGAGGAAGAGGAGGGAGAGGAGAAGTGAATGGAGAAGAGCAGCAGTGGAGAGGGAGAGCAGGGAGATGGAGAGGCAGAATGGAGAAGAGAGCAGGGAGATGGAGAGTAGGAGGGGAGACGAAGAGAAGGTAACAGAGGGTGGAGAGGGAGAGAACAGAGAGACAGAGTAGAGGGTGAGAGTGAATGTCTGGGAGTGAGTGCAGGGGGAAGAGATGCAGTGGGGGAGAGCGGAGAAGGAAAAAAAAAGGAAAAGAAAGCAATAAAGGGGTGTGTGTGGGCTGGTCGGCGTGTGCAGGTAGGATGCTCAGAGATGGAGGAGGGAAAGAAGAAGATGGGGGAAGAAGAGGAAGAGGAGAAATAATGAAAAGGAAGAGGTGCAGTGGGTGCGTGCAGGGCGTGGGAGGAGGGAGAAAGGGGAGTGTACCTGCGCAGGGAGACGTCGGGCGACAAGAAGGAGGTGCTGCCTAAAAGTCCGGGATCCTTACCCTAGAGGGGGGGGGGGTTGAATAGGGTGAGCTACAAGTTAGTGACCAATTAAGCCAAATTTTAATTTCTTTTAAAATTAACTAGTCACTAGTGATGATTATCAAACAAAATGCGGAAGCTAACAAAAGCATTAACCACAAGCATACACCATCACACAAAGATTTATAGTGGTTCGGCCTCAATGCCTTCATCCACTACCGGCTTGTGAACCAACACCCCACCAGATTTCCACTATTTATGCTTTTCAAAAGGCTAAGCAATAACCTTCACAACGATGTTTTTCTAGGCTAAACAACAGCCTATCAATGTGCTTTTCTAGGCTAAGCAATAACCTTTACAAGAGGCTTTTCCAAGGCCAAGCAATAACCTCTACAATGTGCTTTTCGTAGGCTAAGCAATAACCTTTACAATAGGAAGATTTCTCTCAAAGTAGTGTCTACACAAACACTCAAAGAGATACAATTTAAACTCAATACAATTGCCTCTTAAATAGGCTGATATGAAAGTTTAAAACAAAATACAAACATACACAAACAATTAGCTAAGGTGTGTGGTCAAAGTGTATGAATGTTTACTTCAATCAATTTCTAAAAAGAAGCTCTTAAATGAATGCTTAATGCATTTGAAAATCTAAGCATAGGAATAGATGATTGAAGTGAAGAGCTAATCACATGAAATATTCAAAACAACTTGGAAGGACATACTACACAAGTTGTATGAAGTTTAAAGACTAAAACACATGTGATTGAGACATGTGTTTGCAAAACAATCTAATATGAATAAGTGATTTGGTGTTTGCAAAACAACTCAATGCAAGTATGAAGTGTCGCGACCCCGGAACGAACCTTGGGCCCGCGATGATTGTTTTGTTTGTTTTCCCACAGGTTCCCGCGGTGAGGATTCCCGAGACACGCGGAATCTGTCTCACACGATCAAGTTTGCGGAAGCGTGTAGCAAGTCACATCAAGATAAACACCAATAAATTTTTAAGGGCTATGACAAATAATATCAAGACATAGTAACAAACGAAAGGAGTTAACATGGCATTCCCATCATAATTCAAGTTATGAGACTAACACAAAAGTAAGTTAAGTTTAGTTACATCCCATAAGAGGCCAACAAAGGCCAATACAATTCTCAAAATAACAAAAGAACCCAATGACAAAGTGTAGCGAAACTCAAGAACCCGCCCGACGTCTAGTTGACATCGTCAGGTTGCCACTCTCTGACTGGGGGTGGCTCAAGAGCCTCCTTCGGACGTTCCTCCTCAAAGGCAACGTCACCTGCACCTGGGCACCAACATACAAGGGTCAAACACAACGGTTTGGAAGGTAATCAATTTAGGCATGAGCATATAAGTAGTAAATGTTTAAGGAAACATATAAAGACATTTTACTGAATTGTAAACAGTTACATGACTAAGGTACATTTCAAAATACGAGCAAAACTGACATGAATACTTCTAAAATCATGAATAGTTACATTCCACAGTGAGCCCATCCTTTCTTTATCATTTATAATGAAAAGAGCAAGCACACACGACAAGCACGATATACATAATAGAATCACGACACGATTCCCACATAAATGGAGATTCCGGCCACGGAACGGACACGCACGATGTGTAATAAAATACACGACCAGTCTGCAAACAGTCCACATGTTTAAGGACCCCCAGACAGTGGATCAAACTGAAAGGGCAGTCCAAGCACAGTGGTGTTCACTTGACTTCATGAATGCATAAAACACAACAAAACACAACTTAAGAAAGTCGAACTTAAGAGGGGAATCACTTATCAAAATGAGACAAAACACGGCTAGCTCAATATGCATAACAGGCTTAGGAAGTGGTCCCCTTTTTTCTTGAAACAAATCTTCAAAACAAGCTTGTACATAAACATTCAAAATGAACACACAATGATATTCATTGTATCAAAAACTAAAGTACGAACACAAAGCTTATCAAGCACATGTAAGGACCTTTGATTGATCTTTGTGACGAAGCCCAAATGCTGGAATTTAAAAGAGAATCGGTGCCCCGGAAGTTCAAAGACATCTCAGGTTTCGAGTGCACAATATCAGGCTAAAGGTCACTTAACATGTTCTAGTTTTCATTCTTACAATTATTCTTCAAAATGGGCAATGGTGTCAAATTCGGTCAGCTCGCGGTCAGATGTCGGTTAGCCGAACTAGGATCTGGCGGTTAGCGTCCAGCTGACCGACAGGCTGACTGCTGGAAACCCAGGTCCAAACGCAGCTCTCTAGAGAAGAAACATAATTGACTTCGGTTGGCTTGCGGTTAGCTGAAATGGGACCTGGCGGCTAGTCGTAAGCTAACCGTAGGGTTGACCGCTAAACCCTGATGCACATGCCAGCTTCTGGAAAAGGAACCGCCGAGCTCGATCGGCTCGCAGTTAGCCGAAATGGGGATTTCGGCTAGCCGCCAGATGACCAACGGCTGACTGAAACTGTACGGGAAGTGCAGTTCAATTCAGATTTTCACATTTTCTTTTTTTCCCTTCTTCTTGTTTCTCATTCAACCTGCACCTCCCAGAGCCTACATGCTCTCCAAGGGGTAAAACACACATTTCATAGCACAAACTGAGACATTACATTCCCATTCTCCAATCTAAAACAAAATCCCCAAATTTTCCATTCAAGACATAAATTTCCAATGGAATGAAAAGAATGAAAAGAAAACAAATCAAATGCACACATGCTATCATCCATCCTAGATTGGTTACTTGCCATAGTCAAAGATGTCACAAACTTCTCTAAGCAGTTCCACTCAAGCTAATCCAAAGACTACAAAACCCATGAAAACCAAACAAAACTCACTCAATCTTGAAAACAAGGAACTCATTTTCACAAAAGGGTTTGCAAATATGAAAAACAAGATCTTTAGGAACCAAAAAGGCTCCATTAAAGAGATTGGTTGGAGCTCTTACCTAGAAAAGGCCAAACAAGAGAGAAGGAAGAAAATGGAGCTCTTGCCAACTAGAAACTTCAAGAAATTTGCATCAATGGAAAGCTTCGTATGAGAGGAAGAAGATGATGGTCTTGGAATTCCATTTGGAGTCTTCTAGCTTGATCATTCAAGAGAAATAAAGTGGAGAGAAAAGGTTTCTCCTCTTAGGGTTAGGGTGTCGCGACCCCGGACCGGGCCCGATGGACTAATCTGGGATCGGGACTAGTGATGATGTACCACATCGGTTTAATGCCATACATTTATTTAATTTCCCATAGGTGTCCGCGGTGAGGATATCACAACCATATATGAACATTTCTATTAAGTGCGGAAGCGTGTAGCAAATCAAATATTCAATCCATCTCTAATCATAAAGATAATAACACAAGTATAGTACTGTATCAGAATGAGCAATGATCATTAGCATGTTACCCAAAGGTAAGTTAAAGTTTATACAAAGATCATTTAATTACATTTTCCCAAAAATAGAGGCCAACAAAGGCCAATATAAACAAAATACCAATCCCCAAAAGAATGGTTAAAAGTTCTCCCAAAATGTTATCACTCTCTAGCAATCCAATGTCTAAATGACATCATTGTTAGGGATTTTGTATTTTCAATTTGATGGATGCATTTTCACTTTAGCATCATTTGAATTTTCACACATGCATTGTTTTAGAAAATCTTGAAATCTGGTTTTATACATGCATTGGATTTTAGACTTGTTGAATTAATGATTTATGCATGTTTTGGTTTTAAACATGGATGCATTTGTTTTAGAATCCAAACTCTTTTGAAAACCTAATTCTTTGTGCATTACTTTTGAGAAATCAAATTGAGGATTTAGGTTTGTGCCTTGCATACATTCATCATTTTCAGAATCATTTTTGTATGCATTTAAATGTGAAAAGAGTTTTTAGAAATCAAGCAAGCCATTGGTTTTATAATTTCGAAACTTTTTTTGGCTTTTATGTTTCATGTTTTAAAACCCTTAGAATGATTTAAAACATGTTTTTAAGCTTGATTTAATGGCCCAAAAAATTCCCAACCAAAAATACTTTGAAAAATGGATTTTAGGGAATTTTGGTCTCAGGCCAGAAACGCAGTGTACCGGTCGACCGAGCCAGGCCAGGTCGACCGGGAACACTACCGTTGGCCATTTTTCCAACGGTCAAAAATATAGCCGTTGTGAAGGCCAGGTCGACCGAGCCCTGTTTCCAGGTCGACCGGGGACTAGCCGTTGGACTGTTTTTCATTATAAAGTCCATTCATTTCCCATCTTTCAAGAGGCTTGACACATGAACTTTTGAGACCATTTTGGAGCCAAAGAAAGGGGATGAAGTTGGAAAGGCTAGAGAGCTTATTGGAAAATCAAATGCTTGAGTTTTTAAAAGGTACACCTTACTAGTTATTTTGATTTCCATTCAAATGAAATCCATGCATGTTCAAATCTTTTGTATTTTCATAAATGCATGATTTCTAGCCTTTAAAGAGTTGTTTTGCAAACTCAATATCATCTTTGGTAAATTAGATTGGTTTGCAAACTCTCTTGTCTAAATCACATGCATTCTTAGATTTTAATATTCATACAACTTGTGTTAGCTTATTTCTTTAAGTTGTTTGAATCTTTCATGTGATTAGTATTAATCTTCAATCATCATTTTCTAAGCTTTGATTTTAAAATGCATCAAGCATTCATTTAGGAGCTTCATTGTAGAATTTGATTGAAGTAAAGCATTCATACACTTGTGCACACACTTTAACTTATTCTAGTGTATGTTTGTTATTTGAATCTCACTTTCATATAAGCCTATTTAGAGGCAAATACATTGTGCTTAAATTGTATCTCTTAGAGTGTTCTTTTGTGAAGACACCTTCTTTGAGAAATCTCTCATTTGTAAAGGTTATTGCTTAGCCTAAGAAAAGCATTGTGTAAAGGTTATTGCTTAGCCTAAGAAAAGCATCTTGTAAAGGTTATTGCTTAGCCTAGAAAAGCACATTGAGAGGTTGTTGTTTAGCCTAGAAAAACAACATTGTAAGGGTTATTGCTTAGCCTAGTAAAAAGCATAAATAGTGGAAATCCGGTGGGGTGATTGGATCACAAGCCGGTAGTGGACGTAGGCATTGAGGCCGAACCACTATAAACCTTTGTGTTGTGGTGCTTGCTTTTGTGGTGATTGTTTATTTTAGCTTCCGCATATTGTATGGTTAATCATCACATGTGACTAGTTTATGTTAAGAAATTAAATTTTTTTTAAAATTGGTCATATTTGTAGCACACCCTATTCACCCCCCCCCCCTCTCGGGTTAGGATCCCAGGACTTTCAATCATCAGCATGCCACTCAACTAACTGCTGCGGTTCTCCGACCGCCTCCTCGTGCTCCTCCTCGGGATAACCAACAACGAGACCTGAGTACCAAAGAGTGGGTCAAACACGACGGTTTGGCAAATGGGTAAAATACAATGACAATATGATAATAAATGAATTTACCTTCAAAAGCATTTAAACCTGTTTAAATAAAAATTTCTATAAAGGAGATAAAACATTTATTCAAATACAAGTAGGCATTGTAAAACATGTAAGGTAACCAAGGAAACGGGAAACAAACAAGATGGCAACCACACGAAGCTAAGTCCTCTATCACTAAAGTGACAGAGCAATAACTAGGCACTGATCTCAGTCACTCGAGGAGATGAGAAACAGTGGATCTTATAAATACATAAACATATATTATACATGACCACGGTAGCGAGCCAGGCATTGGGAACCACAATAGCAATCTGCGGCATCAGGACAAGACCACGGTAATAACCGGGTAGCGGGATCTAAACTGTAGCTGGCGGGACAAGAGGGGGATCTCCAAGTCGGTGGATCAGACCAACAGGGTTATCCAAGCTTAGTGGTGCCGACTAATTGGTCAAATAACAAATCGAGACATGTGAAAGTAAATCAAGTACACATAAATAAACGGGCAAGACGGGGGTGCTCAAGGGCACACTGTCATTTCATGTGGTGCAATTCACTTCAATACAAGTAACCATTGTAAGTGTACTTTAATGCTTTCGGAAAAATAAGGCATGTAGTATAAATCTCGGGATCGATAAAGTACAATAAACAATTGAAATTTCGGGTAAAGTATCGGGTTCAAGATTTAATTGAAGTGAATAGGGATCCCGTATGTCGATCTAATAATAATTTGGTACTCTTTGAGTTTGGGGACATCTCGGGCTCCTTATACGCTTTGAGTTTTCGAAACTTCAAATGAAATCTTCGTGATGTGGTTTCTTTTTCGAATGGCCTCATACATTGCCTAGTAAGTCTCCCTGATAAAAAGGGGTTCTCAATGAATAACCCCACAATGTTTAAACAATTCGTCATTGTCCCAAACATAGCCTTCGACCGACAAAGCTCATCACTCGAGCGAACCGGAGAGTTTGCTCGAGCGAGGAGCTCTCTGGAATGATTGTCTGGGTGATTTCGGTTACCTAGTGGTCAGATGGCGGCTGACCGCGGTTGGCCTGATAGAAAAACAGGTTACTGGGAATGCAACTGAAATGGTTCGGTTGGCCTGCGGTTAGCTGCCGATGGGTTAGGCGGTTAGCCGCTTGCTAACCGTGAGGCTGACCATGCTTTCAGGAGGAAAATGTTCTCTCTGGAAAAGTAACCGCGACTGTTTGGCTAGCTGGCGGTTAGCCGCCAGTCACTAGACGGCTAGCCGACAGGTGACCGCTGGCTGACCTCTAGGTGCAGGAAACACCCACTGTGTTCAGATTTGAGCCATTTTTCCTCCTCAAAACTATTCTCCTCACTTCCATTAATCCCTGCAATAAAACTGAGCTAAGAGCTCCTCCAATACCTCTATCTACACTTCTCCAAAACTCCAATATGTGTTCATTCCAGCACCTCCTTCTTAACCACAACAACCACAAGAGGAAAGAGAAACCAAATCACAAACATTCATTTAAGATATATCCAAAAGAAAACAAGCACCCTAACCAACATGTTTCCAAAACATTAAACGATTTAGCAAGGTTCATTCAAAGCATTTATTTCAAAAATCAATGCAAGCCAATAAATATGAATGGAAATGACAAATCAACCACATTCCTCATAAAAACCATTGAAAGCTCATAATATTAACTCATCCACTTGCCTTGGGTCTTCTAATTAAGGAAATCAAGCTATTAAACAAAGCTCTCTCAAGAATCCTACAAGCACAAACAAAATCCCCAAAACAAACCCTAAAATGGGTCAACAATGACTGAAGAAGATAGAACTCACAATAAGGGAGATGAAGCTTCTCTAGGACTAGAAGAATACAAATCTAGAAGATGGAGAAGATCACTTACTTGAATGACCTTTAAATGGAAAGAGCTAGCTCAAAGAAGATCTTGGAATGGGAGGTTTTCTTCACCAATGGTTTCAAAAGGTAGCCTTCAAGGTGAGGAAGAGAATGGTGAAGTCCATTTTGATGTTAGTGCAAGTTTGGTGGGAGATTGAGATGGAGAGAGCAAAAAGAAGAAGGAAAAAGTTGCAAGAAACCCTACGTTCTCTTTTGTGCTGGAAAAGGGAAAATGAGGAAGATGGGTTCTCCTTATATAAGTAAATGGGTATGGGTCCCACTACTTAAGACACTCTTTGGGCTGAAATCATGTCTTTCGGGATCTCGGATGAATTCGACGAAGAAGGAAGAAATGATTGCCGTAATATCTAGTTTTCAAAAAGTATATGTTTCGCGAGTTTCGGGAATATCAAGTTTTGGGTACAGATTTAGTGCACAAAGACTGTTTTGCCCTCAAGGCTATGAAATCGGGTTTCGGGGTCTCGAACGGGCACGGGATCAACATAAAAGTCGTAGGGATTAACAATACAAATAAAATGGGATTAAAATAATGAACGCAAGAATCTCCGATAAATCCTCAAGCGCATGCAAGATCATAAAGAAGGAACCCCCAAAGGGCCCCACTAATCACAAAGCAATCAAAATTCCCCAAAACTACTTCAAAAGCTATTCCAAGACAAACTTAACCAAAATCCACTAAACACACTTAGAAATAAAACACAACTTAATTAATACTAATCGAGGTCACTCGAGACGGGGTCTTACATCCTCCACCCTTTAGGGCATTTGGTCCTCCAAATGAAATATAAAACTCACCTCAGGTAGTAGATATGGATACTTCCTCTGAACTTGATCTCGTAATTCCCATGTGGCCTCTTCCGGTCCATGATTCTCCCATAGTACTTTTACCCACTGAATAGTCCGTGTCCTCAATTCTTGTTCTTTCATATCAATGATTTTAACGGTTTCCTCAACATAGGTAGCATCCTCTCGAATCTCCAATGGCTCATGCCGGAGTACATGTGAAAGATCGGGGACATACTTCTTCAACATAGACACATGGAAGACGTTGTGTACGCCGGATAGCTCAGGTGGTAAGGCTAACCTATAAGCCACGTCACCGATCTTACTCACAATGTTGTAGGGTCCAATGTATCTCCATGATAACTTGCCCTTCTGTCCAAATCTCAAAGTTCCTCTCGTAGGTGACACCTTCAAGAAAACCTTATCTCCTTCTTTGAATTGTAAGTCTCTGCGGTGGGAGTTTGCATAGCTCTTTTGTCTACTCCGAGACACTTTCAGGCGTTCTTGGATCAACTTCACTTTGTCGCTGGTTTCACTTACTAGTCGGTCCATGAAAACTGCAAATTCCGACCTCTTGCCAACAAACAAGTGTCCTACACCTTCTGCCATACAAAGCCTCAAAAGGCGCCATCCTAATGCTGGAGTGGTAACTATTGTTGTAAGCAAACTCACACAACGATAGAGTCTTATCCCATTGAGTCTTGAAATCTAACACACAAGCAAGGAGCATGTCCTCAAGAGTTTGAATCGTCCTCTCTGACTGGCCATCTATTTGAGGGTGATAGGCTGTGCTAAACTATAGTCTCGTACCCATAGACTCATGCAATGTCTTCCAGAACCTCGAGACAAATCTGTTGTCTCTTTCAAATGTTATAGAAACTGGCTGCCCATGTCGACTGACGATCTCGTTGACAAATAACTCTGCCAAAGGTAGCATGTGCATCTTCTTCCCTATCCTCATAGGAATGAAATGAGCTGACTTGGTGAGACGGTCCACAATGACCCATATCGCATCGTTGCCTCTGCAAGTCCTCGGTAGTCCCGAAATAAAGTCCATGGTAATTTGCTCTCACTTCCATTCCAGGATCTCTAACGGTTGTAACAATCGTGGAGGCCTCTGATGTTCTGCTTTAATCAACTGACAAGTCATGCAACAGGAGACAAATGCTGCAATTTCTCTCTTCATGTTAATCCATCAAAATCTGCCCTTCAAGTTTTGATACATCTTCGTGCTGCCTGGATGCATAGAATACTTCGTACTGTGAGCTTTGGTCATGATATCATTCCTCAAATCTTCAATGTTAGGCACGCATAGACGGTCACGGTAGTACAAAACTCCATCAACAATACGAAAGTCAGGACGTTCTGCTATGTGCTCTGAAACCTTGGCCAACTCTGGATCTTGCAACTGACTATCCTTGATCTTCTGAATGAAAGAAGGCTCTGACACTGTCATGTTAGCTAACAAAACACCCTTCCGTAGTGGCTGCAGGTCTATACTCAACTCTTCAAATTGCTCAAATATACAAGTGCCACTTAGATTTGCCAAGCCTACTGATTTTCTACTCAAGGCATCGGTAACTACATTAGCTTTCCCCGGGTGGTACTTGATTAGAAAATCATAGTCCTTGATATATTCCATCCATCTTCTCTGCCTCATGTTCAATTCCTTCTGAGAAAATAAATATTGTAAGCTGCGGTGGTCGGAGTGGACTTCGAACTTCTCTCCATAGAGGTAATGTCTCCACATTTTTAATGAGAAAACAGCCGCTGCTAACTCAAGATCATGGGTGGCATAATTCTTTTCGTGGTCTTTCAACTGCCGGGATCCATATGCAATCACTTTTTCTTCTTGCATCAACACACAACCAAGTCCAACATTTGAAGCATCGGTAAAAATGGTAAAATCGCCGCTTCCGGATGGTAAAGTAAAGACTGGTGCTGTAGTCAATCTCTTCTTTAGCTCTTGAAAACTATCTTCACACTGATCTGTCTACACATATGGCACAGTCTTCCTTGTCAACTTCGTCAAAGGTGACACAATCGACGAGAATCCCTGCACAAACCTCCTGTAATAGCCTGCCAATCCCAGAAAACTTTTGAATTCTGATGCATCTTCGATCTTTCCCAACTCATAACTGCTTCAATCCTGGACGGATCCACTGATAATTCTTCTTTGGAGATGATGTACCCTAAAAATGCTACTTGTTCCAACCAAAATTCACACTTATTGAGCTTTGCATACAGTTGGTTCTCTCTCAAGAGTTGCAGTGCTATCCTCAAGTGCTCTTCATGCTCTTCTCTGGTCTTGGAGTACACCAAAATGTCATCTATGAATACTACAACAAACTGATCCAGATACTCTGCAAATATCTTGTTCATCAACGCCATGAACATTGCCGGTGCATTAGTTAACCCAAATGGTATCACTAGGAACTCATAGTGGCCATATCTTGTCCGGAAAGCTGTTTTCAACACATCTGATTCTCTGACTCTCAGCTGATGGTTACCGGATCTCAAATCAATCTTCGAAAAGTATGATGCACCTTGCAATTGATCAAACAATTCATCTATTCCTGGTAATGGATACTTGTTCTTGATGGTCGCTTGATTCAATCTTCTATAATCTATACACATTCTCATTGAACCATTCTTCTTCTTGACAAACAAGATTGGAGCTCCCCAAGGTGAAATGCTCGGTCTCACAAAACCTTTGTCTAACAATTCTTGCAACTGAGTCTCTAATTCTCACAATTCCGCCGGAGCCATTCTATAAGGTGCAATAGATATCGGAGCGGTCCCTGGTAACAACTCAATAGTGAAATCGATCTCTCAAATGGGTGGTAAACCTGGAATCTCCTCTGGAAAAACATCCGGGACTTCCCAAACAATTGGGATCTCCTCCACCCCTTGGGACCATTTATCCTCCGTGATAAACGCCAAATATGCTTCACAACCACTTCTCAAAAGTCTATCAGCCTTCAATGCTGAGACCAACCCTATACGAGGACTCCTCATCTCTCCTTGAAACAACACCCCTACTGGTGTCCCATCTAACTTGAAAGTCAGGGTCTTATGGAAATAATCCATTGTGGCATGGTATCCTGCCAGCCAATCCATCCTTAGGATGACATCAAAATCAAACATCTCTAATAGAATGAGATCTGCAGTTAAAACCACTTCTCCTATCTGAACTGCGCAACTAGGGTAATATGTTCTACAGATAACTTGTTTGCCTATTGGGGTTGCCATAGTCAAAATGAACTCAAGTTCTCTAGCATGCATATCAATCAACTTAGACAATTCATGGGATAAGAATGAATGTGTAGAGCCAGGGTCAAATAAAACCCTAGCTTTTATCCCACAAACAAGAGGTGTACCTTCCACTACATTTCCCGTTGCCTTTCCGTCAGCTTTGACCGCATAGATTTGCCCTCGATGTTGTGGCATATTTGGAGCTTGTTGTGCATTCCTATTCTGTTGTGGGTGACGCTGGTTCTGATTCTGTCCTTGTTGATAACGGGCCTGTTGCTGTTGCTATTGTGGTCTATGCTGTTGCTGTTGTGGTGCTTGTTGCTGGAGTGGCCTTACTTGATTCTGGACAATGATTGCATTCTGTGTTGGTGCTGTTGATTCTGTCTATTCTGCCTTGGACAATCTCTCATCTGATGGGTCATGGAACCACATCTGAAGCACGCTCCTGTCAGTGTACGGTACTGTGCACTCTCATGGTTCTTCCCACAATGGGTGCAAACCAAGGGACCCTGAACATTCTGTTATGGCCTCTGTCTCTTGTTCTATTGACTCTTCTGCTGGTAGTTCTGTTGATGAGCTTGTCCCTTGCCTTGGACTCTAAGGATCTTGTTGTGAAAGTTCACAAACTTATAGGCCCTCTTGACAGCTTCATCGAAAGTTGCAGGTGGTACTACTCCGGTAGCATCTCTCTCAATGAAAGGGTTAAGTCCCTCTAGGAACTTGTAGTTTTCTTCTCCACCGTATCCACCAATTCCGGAGCATATCTAGACAATCTCTCGAACTTAGTAAGGTATTCGAGGACCGTCATACTTCCTTGCACAAGTTGCTGGAATTCTATTGCCTTCTGTCTCTTGATGTGGGCGAGTACATATTTATCATGGAACTGCCTCTTGAAGTTCGCCCAAATCTCTGCATCAACCATGGTCCTGTATTCCTCCCTAACCGTCTTCCACCATCTGTTCGCTGTACCGCTAAAGAGAGATGATGCTAGTTTTACTCTTTCTCCCCCGGTGCATTGGAAAATCTCAAATATGTTCTCCGTATGCTCTAGCCAATCATCTGCAGCTAATGGATCCTCTATTCCAAGAAACTCTTTCGGAGCCCTCTTCCAAAACCGCTCAAATAATGCTCTAGCCAGTGGTGTTCACTTGACTTCATGAATGCATAAAGCACAACAAAACACAGCTTAAACAAGTCGAACTTAAGAGGGGAATCACTTATCAAAATGAGACAAAACACAGCTAACAAGAGGCATAATCAATATGCGTAACAGGCTTAGGAAGTGGTCCCCTTCTTTCTTGAAACAAATCTTCAAAACGAGCTTGTACATAAACATTCAAAATGAATACACAATGATATTCATTGTATCAAAAACTAAAGTACGAACACAAAGCATATCAAGCACATGTAAGGACCTTTGATTGATCTTTGTGTAAACGAAGCCCAAATGTTGGAATTTAAAAGAGAATCGGTGCCCCGGAAGTTCAAAGACATCTCAGGTTTCGAGTGCACAATATCAGGCTAAAGGTCACTTAACATGTTCTAGTTTTCATTCTTACAATTATTCTTCAAAATGGGCAATGGTGTCAAATTCGGTCAGCTCGCGGTCAGATGTCTGTTAGCCGAACTAGGATCTGGCGGCTAGCCGCCAGCTGACTGACAGGCTGACCGCTGGAAACCCAGGTCCAAACGCAGCTCTCTGGAGAAGAAACCGAACTGACTTCGGTTGGCTTGCGGTTAGCCGAAATGGGACATGGCGGCTAGCCGTAAGCTAACCGTAGGGCTGACCGCTGAACCCTGATGCACATGCCAGCTTTTGGAAAAGGAACCGCCGAACTCGGTCAGGTCGCGGTTAGCTGAACTGGGGATTTCGGCTAGCCGCCATATGACCAGCGGCTGACCGAAATTGCAGAGGGAAGTGTAGTTCAATTCATATTTTCACATTTTCTTTTTTTTCCTTCCTTTTGTTTCTCATTCAACCTGCACCTCCCTGAGCCTACATGCTCTCCAAGGGGTAAAACACACATTTGATAGCACAAATTGAGACAGTACATTCCCATTCTCCAATCTAAAACAAAATCCCCAAATTTTCCATTCAAGACATAAATTTCCAATGAAATGAGAAGGATGAAAAGAAAACAAATTAAATGCACACATGCTATCATCCATCCTAGATTGGTTACTTGCCTTAGTCAAAGATGTCACAAACTTCTCCAAGCACTTCCACTCAAGGTAATCCAAAGACTGCAAAACCCATGAAAACCAAACAAAACTCACTCAATCTTGAAAACAAGGAACTCATTTTCGCAAAAGGGTTTGCAAATATGAAAAACAAGATCTTTAGGAACCAAAAAGGCTCCATTAAAGAGATGGGTTGGAGCTCTTACCTAGAAAAGGCCAAACAAGAGAGAAGGAAGAAAATGGAGCTCTTGCCCAACTAGAAACTTCAAGAAATTTGCATCAATGGAAAGCTTAGGATGAGAGGAAGAAGATGATGGTCTTGGAATTCCATTTGGAGTCTTCTACCTTGATTATTCAAGAGAAATAAAGTGGAGAGAAAAGGTTTCTCCTCTTGGCTGCTCTAGGGTTAGGGTTTGAGAATGAAAAGAGGGAAAGAGGGAAAGAGTTGACTTAAAACCTTAGCAAAACGGCCCGAAATGGCCAAATCTTGTATCAATGAAGACATGATCTTGTAGGCCTCGAATGAACTCGACGAAGAGGGATAAAATGATCATTGAAAAGTCTAGTTTCCAAAAAGTTTATTTTTGACATGGTTTTGTGATCTTGAAATTTGTGTCTAGATTTGTCTATAAAAGACAATTTTACCCCTTTTGGGTCAAAACTTGGGTTTTGGGCTTCAAACGCGAATGGACTGAAAAGGAAAGTTGTAACACAGAGTAAAATCATTCAAATGAAATCAAAATCACAATTAAAAATGGAAACTGATACCATCCTCCCAAGCTTACACGTGCACTCAGGCCTTCCTGAGCATGTCTGACTAATACTAAACGTTCTCAAAATTCCCAAAGCTATGTCCAAGACTAAAACTAATTATTTCTAACCCAACGATAACTAAAACCACTTAGGAATAAACACACACTAATCACACACTAATCTAATTAGTGTGGGCCGGGGTCTAACATCCTCCACCCCTTAGGGTATTTGGTCCACCAAATAAAACAAACATTTACCTCTGGTAAAAGTTGTGGATACTTCCTCTTCACTTGATCTCTCAATTCCCATGTTACTTCCTCTGGCTCGTGATTTTCCCAAAGTACCTTGACCCAGTGAATAGTCCGATTTCTCAATTCTTGCTCTTTGGTGTCAATGATCTTGATCGGCTTTTCCACATACGAGGCATCTTCTCGAATCTCCAAAGGTTTGTGTTGTAGTATATGTGAAGGACTAGAAACATATTTCTTGAGCATAGAAACATGAAATACATTGTGCAACCCGGAGAGTTCTGGCGGTAATGCAAGTCTATAAGAGACATCCCCAATCTTGCTCAAAATTTCATATGGACCAATAAACCTTCTAGATAATTTGCCCTTCTGTCCGAATCTCAAAGTTCCTCTAACTGGTGAGATTTTCAAGAACACTTTGTCACCCACTTGAAACTGCAATTCTGTTCGGCGAGTGTCTGCATAACTCTTCTGCCTACTTCGGGCGATCTTCAAACGTTCCTGAATCAGTTTGACCTTGTCACTTGTCTCTCTAACTATCGTCAGTCCATGAAAACTACGCTCACCGACTTCTTCCCAGCAAACCGGAGTTCTTCATCTTCTACCATAGAGTGCCTCGAAAGGTGTCATACCGATGCTAGAGTGGTAGCTATTGTTATAAGCAAATTCACAAAGCGGTAAGCACTCATCCCATTGAACCTTGAAATCTAATACGCAAGCACGCAACATGTCTTCAAGAGTCTGTATCATCCTTTCTGACTGACCATCTGTCTGAGGATGATATGCCGTGCTGAACTAGACTTTGGTACCCATACACTCATGAAGAGTTTTTCAAAACTTTGAGACGAACCTGCTATCTCTGTCTGAAGTAATAGAGATGGGCTGACTATTGTCGCGACCCCGGAACGAGTTCCCCGGGCCCGCGACGTTGAGATTGTTATTAAGATAGTTTATGTTTATTTTTTCTCCCCACAGGTTCCCGCGGTGAGGATTCCCAAAGAAACATGCGGAATCTGGCTCACACGATCAAATATGCGGAAGCGTGTAGCAAGACACATCAAGATAAGCACCGATAAATCTTTAAGTGCTATACCAAAATAATTTAAGACATATGTATCAAAGAAAGAAACTAACATGGCATTCCCAACATAGTTCAAGTTATAAGACTAACACGAAAGTAAGTTAAGTTTTTGGTTACAACCCTTAAGAAGCCAACAGAGGCTAATAAACTTCTCAAAATAAATCAAAAGAAACCCCAAGACAAAATGATAACGAGACTCAAGAACCCACCCGACGTCTAGATGACATCGTCGGGCTGCCACTCTCTCACAGGGGTTGGCTCACAAGCCTCCTCCTGACGCTCCTCCTCAAAGGTAACGTCTCCTGCACCTGGGCACCAACAAACAAGGGTCAAACACGACGGTTTGGCAGGTAATCAATTTAGGTGTAAGCACGAAACAATAACATTTGAGAAAACATATAAGCAAATCCTTGATTTGAAGTACTACAGTAATTGAGATATATTTCAAGAATACCAAACAAGTTGGGATACTAAAACAAACTAGCATGAGTACAATATATATCATGAATAGTTACAATCCACAAGGAGCCCATCCTTTCTCTATCATTTATATAATGAAAAGAGCAAGCACGCACGACAAGCACGATATACATAATATAAGCAAGACACGATTCCCACATATACGGGGATTTCCGGCCGCGGAACCGGACACCCACGATGTGTAATAAATACACGACCAGTCTACAGACAGTCCACATGTTTAAAGACCCCCAGACAGTGGATCAAACTGAAAGGGCAGTCTAAGCTCAGTGGTGTTTACTTAATTCATGAATGCACAAAACACACGAAACACGGTCTAAACACGTCGAGATAAAAGGGGGAAATCACTTATCAAAACACGATGAACACGACTAGCAAGGGCATAATTAATATGCATAACACGCTTAGGAAGTGATCCCCTTTTTTCTTGAAACACGTCTTCAAAACGAGCTGATACTTAAGCTTCAAAACGAGTACACGATGATATTCATTATATCGAAACCAAAGTACGGATACAAAGCCTATCAAGCTCATGCAAGGACCCTTGGTTGATCATTGGTGCCCCCGAAGTTCAAGGACATCTCGGGTTTCGAGTGCATAATATCAGACTAAAGGCCACTTAACATGTTCTAGTTTTCATTCTTGCAAAAACTCTTCAAAACAGGAAATCTGTCAAATTCGGTCACCTCGCGGTCAGGTGTCGGCTAGCCGAACTAAGGTCTGGCGGCTAGCCGCCAGCTGACCGACGAGCTGACCGCTGGAAATCCAGGTCCAACACAGCCCTCTGGAAAAGGAACCGAACTGACTGCGGTTAGCTTACGGTCAGCCGAAATGAGACTTGGCGGTTAGCCGTAAGCTGACCGTAGGGCTGACCGCTGGAACCCAGTCTGAAATGTAGCTCTCGGGAAAAGGAACCGACAACGCGCAATTGGCCAGCGGTTAGCCGACATGGGGTATGGCGGCTAGCGGCCTGCTGACCGCCAAGCTAACCGTAAATCCCTGTCGAAATGTCAGCTTCTGGAAAGGGAACTGCCGAGCTCGGTCAGCTCGCGGTTAACCGAAATGAGGATTTCGGCTAGCCGCCAGCCGACCGGCGGCTGACCGAAACTGCACGGGAAATGCAGTTTAGTTCAGATTTTTGCATTTTCTTCTTCCCTTCTTTTTGTTTCTCATTTCACTTGCACTCCCTGAGCCTACATGCTCTCCAAGGGATAAAACACACATTTCACACATCCAATATCCGATAAAACACAATCATGAAGCTTGTAAACAAGTTTAATGCACAATTTCCAAAATAACAAAGGAATCAAAATACACATGCACATTGACCCTATAAAGATTACTTGCCTTGCCCAAGCTAAACACTCTTCTCCAAGCACTTCACTCAAGCCAATCCAAAGACTACAAAACCCAAGAAAACCACACAAAACTCACTCAAAATGGAACCAAAGAACCCATTTTAACAAAAGGGTTTGTAAACAAGAAAAACATGATCTTTAAGGAACCAAAAGACTTCATGAAAAGTATGGGTTGAAACTCTTACCTAAAAATGGTTAAACAAGAGAGGAGGAAGAAAATGAAGATCTTGTGCCACAAGAAACTCCAAGAAACTTGTACCAATAGAAAGCTTGTAAGGAGAGGAAGAAGATGGTATTCTTAGAATCTCATTTGGAGATCTCTAGCTAAAGCATGCAAGAGGAAAAGAAGAGGAAGAGAAAAAGGGTTTTCCTTGCCCTAGGTTAAGAAGGTTGCAGAGATTTGGTAAAATGAATGAAAAGAGAGAGAGATGGGGCTTAAGTGATGAGAATGGGCCCCAACTAACTGAACCTTGAAGTGACAAAAACACGATCTTGAGAGTCTCGGATGACTTCGACGAAGAAGGATAAAACGATCGTCGAAGTATCTAGTTTCCAAAAAGTATAATTTTGACATGGTTTTGAGATCTCGAAAATTGTGTCCAGATTTGTGAATAAAAGACAATTTTACCCTCTTTGGGCCAAAACATGGGTTTTTGGGCTTCAAACATGAATGGCCTTAAAACGAAAGTTGTAA
Source organism: Cinnamomum chago (assembly GCA_038049695.1). Lineage (NCBI taxonomy): Eukaryota > Viridiplantae > Streptophyta > Magnoliopsida > Laurales > Lauraceae > Cinnamomum > Cinnamomum chago. The sequence continues at coordinate 24,679,346 of CP142456.1, read as the reverse complement.
CACATAGAAAAATCATTCAAATGAAATCAAGATCACACTCACACGGAAACCGATACGATCTTCCCAAGCTTACACGTGCACTCAGGCCTTCCTAAGTGTGTCTGACTAATACTAAACGTTCTCAAATTTCCCAAAGCTATGTCCAAGACTAAAACTAATTACTTCTAACCCAACGCCAACTAAACCCACTTAGGAATAAACACATACTAATCGCACACTAATCGCATAGGTCTGGGTCGGGGTCTAACAACCATGTTTACTAACAATCTTATCAACAAATAACTTTGCAAGTGGTGCCATGTGCATCATATTCCCTGTCTTCATCGGAATGAAATGAGCAGACTTTGTCAGACGATCTATAATAATCCAAATTGCATTATTTCCCTTCTTGGTATTCGACAAACCAGAAATGAAATATATGGTGATGTGCTCCCATTTCCACTCCGGAATCTTCAACGGTTGTAACAAACTTGGGGGCTTCTGATGCTCTGCTTTAATCAACTGACAAGTCAGACAACGGGACACAAAAGCTGTTATCTCTCTCTTCATGTTATTCCACCAAAATCTATTCTTCAAATTGTGGTACATCTTCGTGCTACCGGGATGCATAGAATATCTCGTGCTGTGAGCTTCATTCATTATTTCACTCTTCAAGTCATCCACATTTTTCACACACAACCAGTCACGAAAACACAATATTCCATTCACCATATTGAAATCTGGATGTTCTGTGATATGTTCTACTATCTTTGCCAAGTCTGGGTCTTGCAACTGACTTTCCTTGATCTTCTGGATGAAGGTAGGTTCTGGTATTTTCATGTTTGCTAACATTGCACCCAGTTTCAGGGTTTGTACTTCTACACCCAACTCTTCAAAATGTTGTAAGACACCAATTCCTCTCAAACTGGCCATGATCACTGATTTTCTGCTCAATGCATCAGCTACAACATTCACTTTGCCTGGATGATGCTTGATTGGAAAGTCATAATCCTTGATATACTCCATCCACCGTCTCTATCTCATGTTTAAATCCTTCTGCGAAAACAAATATTGTAAACTTCGATGATCCGAGTGGACCTCAAATTTCTCTCCATAGAGATAGTGTCTCCACATCTTCAATGTAAAAACAACTGCAGCCAATTCCAAGTCATGAGTCGCATAGTTCTTCTCATGGTCCTTCAACTGTGTTGAGCCATAAGCAATCACCTTGCCATCCTGCATCAATACACAACCTAGTCCCACATTCAAAGCATCTGTATAAACAGTAAATCCATCGCTGCCCGATGGTAATGTAAGAATTGGAGCTGTGGTTAACCTTCCTTTCAACTCTTGAAAACTTGTTTCACACTGTTCGGTCCAAACAAATGGGACATTCATCCTGATCAATTTTGTCAACGGTGCTACAATGGACGAAAAACCTTGGACAAATCTTCTGTAATAGCCTGCAACCCCAAAAAGCTTCTGATTTCTGTCACACTGCTTGGTCTCACCCAATTAACAACTGCCTTTATCTTGGCTGGATCAACTGCTAAACCTTCTCTGGAGATGATGTGGCTAGAAAAGCAACTTGCTCTAACCGGAATTTGCACTTACTGAGTTTTGCATAAAGCTGGTTGTCCCTCAAAAGCTACAACGATGTCCTCAAATGTTCTTCATGCTCCTTCTTACTCTTGGAATACACAAGGACATCATCAATGAATACTACTGTAGAGTGATCCAAATAGGGCGCAAAGACTTTGTTCATAAGAGCCATAAAGACTGCAGGAGCATTCGTCAAACCAAAGGGCATCACTAAGAACTCGTAGTGCCCATATCTTGTTCTAAAAGCCGTTTTCTGAACATCCGAGTCCCTAACTCTCAACCGATGGTGCCCTGATCTCAAGTCTATCTTGGAAAAATAGGTTGCTCCTTGCAATTGATCAAATAATTCGTCTATCCTTGGCAATGGATACTTGTTCTTCACGGTCACATGGTTCAATTTTCTGTAGTCAATGCACATTCTCAGACTTCCATCTTTCTTTTTCACAAACAACACTGGTGTTTCCCAAGGTGAAACACTTGGCCTAATGAAGCCTTTGCTCAACAAATCCTGCAATTGGAGTTTTAGTTCACCCATTTCTACTGGAGCCATTTTGTATGGCGCAATGGAGATCGGAGCTGTCCCTGGTAGGAGCTCAATTGTGAACTCAACTTCTCTAATTGGTCGTAATTCCGGGATTTCTTCTAGAAAAACATCCGAAAATTCACACACAATGGGGATATCCTCCACCCCTTGGGACTGTTTATCCTCCGTGATAAATGCAATAAATGCCTGACACCCACTCTGAACTAATCTGCTTGCCTTCAAGACTGAAATAAACCCTGTCTGAGTTTTCACTTGTTCCCCTGAAATATCAATTGTGCTTGTGGTCCTTGGAATCTTAATGTTATGGTTTTACTAAAACAATCCATGGTGGCATGATATGCTTCTAATCAATCCATGCCTAAGATGACATCAAAATCATGCATGTCCAAAGCAATGAGGTTGGCCGGTAAATTAACATCTCCTAACAAAACTATACAGCTAGGGTAATAGGTTCTACACACAACTTGTTTCCCTACTGGTGTGGTTACTATTAGAATGTAATCTAATTCACTATGTGGCGCATCAATCATCTTAGCAAAACTAGGAGATGAAAATGAATGTGTGGATCCTGGATCCAGGATCAAATAAAATCTGAGCTTCTACCCCACAAACAAGAAGTTTACCTTCCACCACGTCTCTTGCAGCTTCAGCATCCGAACGGTTGAGATAATATAAACGTCCATGCATCTGTAGCCTATTTGGTGCTTGATTTTGCCTTCCTTGGCCATGTCTGCTCTGTTGTGGAGGACGAGCATTCTGATTCTGTGCTGGTGGCCTAGCCTGCTACTACAGCTGAGGTGGTCTTACCTAATTCTGAACTGGTGCTTGATTCTGAGGAGCTGCTTGTCTCTGCTGTTGGTTTCTGTTCCCTTGATTCTGAAGTTGTGGGCAATCCTTGATTGCATGGTTCATAGCCCCACATTTGAAACAGGCACCTGTGGCCTTACTACTTTCATGAGTTTCGTGGTTCTTGCCACAGTGGCCACAACCCTGTCTCACTTGACTTTGTTCTTACCTTGGTTTCTTGTTGTGCTGTTGCTTCTGAGTCTGCTGCTGGTAGTACTGCTTCCTGTCTTGAACGATCAGGTTGTTAATATCTTCAAACTTATATGTCCGTTTGATAGCTTCATCATATGTAGCTGGTGGAACTACTCCTATAGCATCTCTCATGATAATCGGATTCAATCCTTTCAAAAACTTTGTTATCTTCTTGTGCTCATTGTCAATCAACTTGGAAGCATATCTAGTCAATCTCTCAAACTTGGTGACATAGTCTAGCACCATCATGTTGCCTTGCTTGAGCTGCTGGAATTCGGTAGCCTGTGTCTCTTAACACGGGAGGGAATGTACTTATCCTGAAATTGTGTCTTGAACGCTGCCCACGCATCTTCGTTAGCCATTACCATGTATGGGTCCTTAACCGTTTGCCACCACCGATCAGCAAGCCCATAGAATAGTGAAGCCGTGAGGTTGACCTTCTGTATCCCCGTGCACGTAAAGACATCAAAGATTTTCTCGGTATTAGCTGGCCAGTCATTTGCAACTAACGGTCCTCATTGCCCGAAAATTCCTTCGGTGCTCTCTTCCTGAACTTCTCAAATAGCGCATTAGGGTCATGATCCCTATTATGGATGACAATCTATGGACCCAAAGGCTGAGGTTGTGTTGCTAGATTCCTGTTCTGAAGAACTTCCAAGAGTTGCCTCTGGACTTGAGCCATTTCTTCATCCTTCCTTGCTAGTTGTTCTTGAAATTTGGCTTGAGTCTCATTTGCTTGCCTTTGTTGTTCTATCATAGTTTGCATGAGTTCCTGAAATTGTGTAGCGATTGGCGTATTAGTCGTATCTGACTCGTTCTGATTACTACCTGAAGCATTATTGTTTGGAAATTTCCTTGGAGGCATGATGTTGCAAAACAAGGTGTTAGTACACAATAAACATGGTATAAGGATTTCTAAGGTCCTATACCAACGAATCTATCGAACTCACGAATCCTTGCCACGTTCCTAAGACCTTTCTAGTTTCTTTTAAGTGCCTGAAACATGTCCCGCTCTGATACCAGTCCTGTGTGACCCCAGAACGAATCCCGGGCCCGCGACGATTGTTTTGCTTATTTTCCCACAGGTTCCCGTGGTGCGGATTCCCGAGACACGCGGAATCTGTCTCACATGATCAAGTTTGCGGAAGCGTGTAGCAAATCACATCAAGATAAGCACCAATAAATTTTTAAGGGCCATGACAAATAATATCAAGACATAGTATCAAACGAAAGGAGTTAACATGGCATTCCCATCATAATTCAAGTTATGAGACTAACACAAAAGTAAGTTAAGTTTAATTACATCCCATAAGAGGCCAACAAAGGCCAATACAATTCTCAAAATAATAAAAGAACCCAATGACAAAGTGTAGCGAAACTCAAGAACCCACCCGACGTCTAGTTGACATCGTCGGGTTGCCACTCTCTGACTGGGGGTGGCTCAAGAGCCTCCTCCGGACGCTCCTCCTCAAAGGCAACGTCACCTGCACCTGGGCACCAACATACAAGGGTCAAACACAACGGTTTGGCAGGTAGTCAATTTAGGCATGAGCATATAAGTAGTAAATGTTTAAGGAAACATATAAAGACATTTTACTGAATTGTAAACAGTTACATGACTAAGGTACATTTCAAAATACGAGCAAAACTAACATGAATACTTATAATATCATGAATAGTTACATTCCACAATGAGCCCATCCTTTCTCTATCATAATCAATATGCGTAACAGGCTTAGGAAGTGGTCCCCTTTTTTTCTTGAAACAAATCTTCAAAACGAGCTTGTACATAAACATTCAAAACGAACACACAATGATATTCATTGTACCAAAAACTAAAGTACAAACACAAAGCCTATCAAGCACATGTAAGGACCTTTGATTGATCTTTGTGTAAACGAAATCCAAATGTTGGAATTTAAAAGAGAATCGGTGCCCCGGAAGTTCAAAGACATCTTAGGTTTCGAGTGCACAATATCAGGCTAAAGGTCACTTAACATGTTCTAGTTTTCATTCTTACAATTATTCTTCAAAATGGGCAATGGTGTCAAATTCGGCCAGCTCGCGGTCAGATGTCGGCTAGCCGAACTAGGATCTGGTGGCTAGCCGCCAGCTGACCGAGAGGCTGACCGCTGGAAACCCAGGTCCAAACGCAACTCTCTGGAGAAGAAACCGAACTAACTTCGGTTGGCTTACGGTTAGCCGAAATGGGACCTGGCGGCTAGCCGTAAGCTAACCGTAGGGTTGACCGCTGAACCCTGATGCACATGCCAGCTTTTGGAAAAGGAACCGCTGAGCTCGGTCAGCTCGCGGTTAGCCGAAATGGGGATTTCGGCTAGCCGCCAGATGACCAGCGGCTGACCGAAACTGCACGAGAAGTGCAGTTCAATTCATATTTTCACATTTTCTTTTTTCCCCTTCTTCTTGTTTCTCATTCAACCTGCACTTCCCTGAGCCTACATGCTCTCCAAGGGGTAAAACACACATTTCATAGCACAAAATGAGACATTACATTCCCATTCTCCAATCTAAAACAAAATCCTCAAACTTTCCATTCAAGACATAAATTTCCAATGAAATGAGAAGAATGAAAATAAAACAAATCAAATGCACACATGCTTTCATCCATCCTAGATTGGTTACTTGCCTTAGTCAAAGATGTCACAAACTTCTCCAAGCACTTCCACTCAAGGTAATCCAAAGACTACAAAACCCATGAAAACCAAACAAAACTCACTCAATCTTGAAAACAAGGAACTCATTTTCATAAAAGGGTTTGCAAATATGAAAAACAATATCTTTAGGAACCAAAAAGGCTCCATTAAAGAGATGGGTTGGAGCTCTTACCTAGAAAATGCCAAACAAGAGAGACGGAAGAAAATGGAGCTCTTACCCAACTAGAAACTTCAAGAAATTTGCATCAATGGAAAGCTTAGGATGAGAGGAAGAAGATGATGGTCTTGGAATTCCATTTGGAGTCTTCTAGCTTGATCATTCAAGAGAAATAAAGTGGGGAGAAAAGGTTTCTCCTCTTGGCTGATCTAGGGTTAGGGTGTCGCGACCCCGGACCGGGCCCGAAGGACTAATCTGGGATCGGGACTACTGATGATGTACCACATCGGTTTAATGCCATACATTTATTTAATTTCCCACAGGTGTCCGCGATGAGGATATCACAACCATATATGAACATTTCTATTAAGTGAAGAAGCATGTACCAAATCAAATATTCAATCCATCTCTAATCATAAAGATAATAACACAAGTATAGTACTGTATCAGAATGACCAATGATCATTAGCATGTTACCCAAAGGTAAGTTAAAGTTTATACAAAGATCATTTAATTACATTTCCCCAAAAATAGAGGCCAACAAAGGCCAATATAAACAAAATACCAATCCCCAAAAGAATGGCTAAAAATTCTCAAACATTTTGATTTCCAATGGCCTTCTAACTTTCTCAGCTTATTCCACTTTCTTAGGCTTCAATATGATCCAAAAGTTTCACTCAACAAGCCTCTTGAAAGAAGGGAATGAAATGGACTTATATAGAAAAAACAGTCCAGTGGCTAGTTGGCCCAGTCGACCCCATGACCCTCGGGTCGACTTGGCCCAACGGCTCTACTGGCCCAACAGCTAGTTTCCGGTCGACCTGGATAGGGCTCGGTCGACCGGGTATACTGGTCAAGATGCCCAACGGCTAGTTGGCTCGGTCGACTGGGTGCAGGGGTCGGTCGACCGAGTAAACTGGCTTGGGATAAGTTCCTGCAAAAATTGCAATTTTCCAAAGATGAACCTTGGAACTCATGGCCAGTGTGATTTAAGCATAATAACAAGATTCTAAAAATGAGGAATGTATGCAAATCATAAACCTAGATGTCTAACACGACTTTTCAAAAATATGCATGAAGAACTAGGTTTTCAAAGGTGCATTTAAGTTCTAAAACATGCATGATTCAATCATTTGAGAATTAAATGCAAATGCAAGCTAGAAACTTAGATTCCAAAGTCAAAACTAAGATGCATGATTGTGTGATCATTTGACAGTGAAAGTGATCGTGAATCCATTAAATTAGCAACAAACAAAAACCTAACACTGCCTACAACGGGCGTGGCGGAGGCCGCGGGAGAGGAGGAAGATGAAGGCGCTGTGGGCGTCCGGGGGTCTGTTTTGTGTGTCTAGCAGGGAGATGAAGATGGGTCTACGCAAGGAAATGAAGATAGGTCGGTGATAGTGATGATAATACCAAGGACTGCTGTGCGTGGGGTCTGAATGGAAGAGGGGTTCTGCACAGGTGGAAAAAACGGGAGAAGTTGGTGGAGACGGAGAGATGATGAGAGGTGGGATGTTTTGCTTGAGGCTGGAATGGAGTGGAGAGATGATGAGAAGACTAGGGGGAGATGATAGGCGTGAGACGGGGGAGGATGAACAAAAGAGCGGAGAGGGATGAGATCTGCGCCTGAAGATGATGAAGATCCCAGGGGAGTCTGCTCCTGTCCTCTGAGATAGAGATGGGGAGAGGGGCTTAAGGGAGGGATCAGAGTCCTCTGGATCTAGGACTCTTCTCCCTTGTCCGGATGATGGGCCAGACGGTATGGGCCAGGTTGAGTTTAGGTGGATTTGGTTCAATTTGAGTTTCAGGCTAACGGGTTGGACTTGGGTTAGTTTCAGGTTGGGTTGGATTTTAGGCTTGGTTAGGAGTCAAGTTGGGTTGGAGTCAGGCCTGGGTTGGAGTTTGGGTTTGGTTAGGCTAGGTTGGGGTCAAGTCTTACATGAGGTCTGGATATGGGTTTGGGTCAGGTGAGTTTGGGCCAAGACTAGTGGCTTTGGTTAGGCACAGGTTTGATGGGTCGGGTTGAGTTCGGGTTTGGACTAAAGGAACTGGTTCGGGCCCAGAAGGTGGGGTCCGATGGAATTTGGTTGAGTTATCATCTCCAGGGCCCAAGCCTCGTAGATTTTGATCCGCTCACCGAATTTCGACGTTCTACACATCAGAGGAAAGCTCTCAGCAAGTAGGTCGGTCACAATAAACCAATTTTCAGGGTAATCGGAGATTCAGAAATGGTAAGTGATTTTTCATGCGGGCGCCTTTGGAGTGTGGGACCTACTGTTATGATTTTTCTATCCGCCCGTCAGATCTCGGAGTTTTATATATTGACAAATGATATCATTAAATGGGGCGGACTAGATCACCCCTCATAGGGTACCAAAATGAGCTGTCTACAACCATCTTTGAGACCGAATTTAATTTCAGTTTCTAGTTTGGTGAATAAAAGTTATTCTATCACTTTTGGTATTGAAGTTGTCATAAAGAAGAACTATTCCGACCACCTCCACCGTGTAAGTCCTGGGATCCTAACCCTAGTGGGGGGTGAATTGGGTGAGCTACAATATGTGACCAATTTTAAACAATTTTAACTTCTCAAAAATAAACTAGTCACACGTGATGATAAACAAACAAAATGCGGAAGCTAATAAAACAATCACCACAAGCAAACACCACTACACAAAGATTTATAGTGGTTCGGCCTCAATGCCTACATCCACTACCGGCTTGTGATCTAATCACCCCACCGGATTACCACTATCTATGCTTTTCAATAGGCTAAGCAATAACCTTTACAATGCTGTTTTTCTAGGCTAAACAACAACCTTTACAAGATGCTTTTCTAGGCTAAGCAATAACCTTTACACAATGCTTTTCTTAGGCTAAGCAATAACCTTTACAAATGTGAGATTTCTCAAAGAAGGTGTCTATGCAAAAACACTCTATGAGATACAATTAAAGCTCAATATATTTGCCTCTAAAATAGGGGGATATGAAAGTGAAAAACTAACTCACACAAACACTAAATGAATGCAAATGTGTATGCTCATGATGTGTGTGTGTGATAACTTCAATCAAGTTAAAAACTGTCGTGACCCTGGACCGGGCCCGCGAAGGAACTGATCCGGAGTCGGGACATTGGTGGTGATGATAACCACATCTTCTATCTAAATGACAATAACATACATTTATTTAATTTCCCACAGGTGTCCGCGGTGAGGATATCACAACCATAAATGAATATTTCTTTTAAGTGCGGAAGCATGTAGCAAATCAAATAGTCAGACTATCTCTAGTCATGAAAGCATTAACATCAAGTATAAATTACTGTATCAGAATGAGCAACGTTCTATAGCATGTTTCCCAAAAGTAAGTTAAAGTTTAACAAAAGATCACTTATTTACATTCCCAAAATTAGAGGCCAACAAAGGCCAATATAACAAAACAATAACCCCAAAGAATGGTTAAATAGATCCCCTAAAATGTTACGCCTCTCTTAGCAACCCGATGTCTACATGACATCGTCAGCGCGCCACTCGACTAGAGGTTGCGGCTCACCTACCCCCTCCTCCGGCTCCTCCTCAAGGAAATCGGCAACGGGACCTGAGTACCAAAGCAAATGGGTCAGACACGACGGCCTAGCAAGGGAATGAAAAGATACAACAACATGTAATAATAAAGGAAATACCTTGAAAAGCATAGAAATCTGTTTAACAAGAACTCTCATAAAGTAGATAAATCATTTGCTAGAAAACAGGCAAATAAGGTAAAACATATAAGGTAACCAAGGAATCGGGAACTAACAAGATGGCAATCACATAAAGCTAAGTCCTATGTCACTAAAGTGACAATAGTATAACGGGACGTTGATCTCAGTCACACAAGGTGAGGAGATTCAACGCAAATCATATATACAATATAAATATACGGGACGGGACCACGGTAATAGACCGGGTATCGGGATCCAAACTGCATCTGGCGGGACGGGAAATGGATCTCCAAGTCGGTGGATCAAACCGACAAGGTATCCAAGCTTAGTGATGCCGACTCATAGGACAAATAACAAATCGAGACATATGCAAGTAAATCAAGTACAATAAATAAATGAGCAAGACGGGGGTGCTCAAGGGCACACTGTCATTTCATGTCGGGCAATACATTTCGGGACAAATAACTGTTACTAGTGTAACTATCATGCTTTCGGAAAAACAAATCCTATAATATAAATCTTGGAATGAAGTGAAACAATGAACTATAACAATTTCGGGTAAAAATACTGGTTTCAAGATCTATTTATTGTATAGGGGTCTCGTATGTCGATTATAATAAAGACTTGGTACTCCTCGAGTTAGAAGACATTCCGGGCTCCTTATGCACCTTGAAGTTTCAAAACTTCGAATGAAATCTTTGTGATATGGTTTCTTTCCACGAATGACCTCATAAAATGTTCAGCAAATCTCCTTGCCATCGAGGGGTTCCCAGAGAATAGACCCAAACATTGAAATAGTTAAACATCGTCCCAAACATAGCCTTGCCCAACAGGGCCCCTCGCTCGAGCGGACTGGAGAGTTCGCTAGAGCGAGTCGCTCTCTGGAATGGCTGTCTGGGTGGGTTCGCTCGAGCGAAGTTGAGGTCGCTCGAACGAACTCATTGGGTCGAGCGAATATTTAAATGCGTTCGAATGAACAACTCTCTGGAATGAGTTCTGGGATGTCCGCTCGAGCGACCAAGGGTGCGCTCGAGCGACCAAGCTACTGGAATGCTCCGAACCCTTTTCTGGATAGGTCGCTCGAGCGAAGTGTCATGGTCGCTCGAGCGAACTGTCCAGGAACTGATTCCGGACCAGTTCAGCTCCACAATAACTCTTCCTTTTACAACCCCTTCTTAACCACTTTCATACATCAAATGAGGAGTATGAATCTCCATTCAAATGACCTCAAATATCCAACCACATCCATCCCATTCTCCTCCATCCATATCACATTCCATACAAGAAAAGAGATGAGGAAACCATTTCACACAATATATATATATATATATATATATTTGAGGGAAACAAGAGGAATTAAAAGCTATGAACCAATACTTCTTTATGACCATAAATGCATTAACAAGGCTCTTCATGAGCATTTATTTCAAAGGAAAGCAATAAGTAGGCATGAGTGACTTTTAATGAAACCAACCACAGTTCTAATAAAAACATTGAAAGCTCATAAAAGATCATAACATCCACTTGCCTTGGGTCTTCTAACAATGCAATCAAGCTCTAATACTCTTCCAAGCAAGGAATCCAAGCTATGAACAAAAAACCCCAAACAAACAAACCCTAAAATGGTCAAACAATGAAATAACAAGGAAACCCTTCAATAATGAAGGTGGAGCTTCTATAGGGCTAGAGGAATACAAATCTAGAAGAAGAGGGTGATTACTTACTTGTAAGGTCTTCTAATGGACAAGGTGAGCTCAAAGGAAGTCTTGTAGTGGATGGTTTTCTCTAGCAATGGTGTCAATAGGGAGCTAGGGTGATGAGGAAGAGGGTGATGATCTCCACTATTCAAGTTGTGCAAGATTGGTGGTGAGTTTGGTGATTGCAAGTAAAAGCAAGCAAGAAGAAGGCAATGAAAACCCTAGGTTTTTCTCTCTTGCGCTGGAAAAAAGGCAATGGAAGGGAAAGGCTTCCTTATAAACAAGTGGGGAGTGGGCTCCACCACTAGAAATCTAATTGGGCTGAAATCATCTCTTTCGGAACCTCGGATGAATTCGACGAAGAAGGAAGAAATGATCGTCGAAATATCTAGTTTCCAAAAAGTATATGTTTCGCGGGTTTCAGGAATATCAAGTTTTGGGTACAGATTTTGTGTGCAATGACTGTTTTGCCCTCAAGGCTATGAAATCGGGTTTCGGAATCTCAAATGGACACGAGATCAACATAAAAGTTGTAGGAATCATTAAGATAAATTAAACGGGTTAAGAAAACAATTCAAAACAATTCCGGAAAAATCACTTAAGCAAATGCAAAGTTGAAAAGGGAACCCCCAAAGGGCCCCACTAGCTAACAAGTACTCAAAGAAGCCCACAACTAGAATCAAAGCTATTTCAAACCCAACTTAGCCTAAATCACTAATCAAGCATAGCACTAACACGCAACTTAATTAGTACTAATCGGGTTCACTCGAGTCGGGGTCTTAGAAAAACAAAGCTCAATTAATATATGCTTAAAGCATTTCAAAGTTTAAGGCACATAAAAGGTTTGATTGAAGTTTAATGCAAATCACATGTATGAATGCAAACTTGTTAATGACATGAAAATCAAGGGCTCACAAGTTGTATGAAATTTGTTAGCTTAGAACATGTGATGCATGTGCAATGTTGTTTTCAAAACCAAATTAATTTAACTAAAGTTCAAATGAATGAAAACAACAAATGAAGATTCAACCAAGTGAAAGAATCATGCTATAAAAGAAAGCAAAGATTTTGGCTAAGCATGATTAAGGAAAATTTAAAAACAACTTGGATTGAAATCAAAGTGAAGAATCCAATCCTAATTAGATCAAAGATTAAGAGAAGAATGGATTCAACACATCATAGTTATCATGCTAAAAATCATTTACCAATAATTTAAACAAAGCATATAACATATGATTAAGAAAGGTAAAGCTTACTTAGAGATTTAATTTCATTAATCCAAGCTTTAGCTCTCCAAATGACCCCTTGGTCTCTCTTAGGTCATCCCCTTTTCTTTGTCTCAAATCACCTCAAGAGTGGCTCTTGGTCCCTCTCTTTTTCAACAACTTTTTTAAAGGAATGAACTTGTATTTATACTCAAAAATTGAGTTCATGCGTGTCCCCGGTCGACCTGCCCCTGTGCCTGATCGACCTTGCCTTCAACGGTCGTAAAACTGACAGTTTGAAAAAGGAGCCAACGGCTCTTTCCCGGTCGACCGCGTAGTGTGGCCGGTCGACCGGGTCCCCTGGGCCTGTTGACCGAGCCCACTGCGGGTCGACCCGGGCTTGGGACCAAAATTCCATAAAATTGTGTTTTTCAAAGTATTTCTTGAAGGGAACTTATGGGCCATTAAATCAAGCTTTGAATAATGATTTAAATCAAACTAAGAGGCTTAAAATCATGAAATAAAAAATGCCTAAAATGATTTGAAAGATTTAAAACATAGACTTACTTGATTTCTAAAACTTCTTTTCAAAAACAAATGCATCCAAGTTTAAAAACAAAACATGCATAAATCAATACTTTTACAAAACTTAAAAACAATGCATGTGTAAATCAAGATTTCAAGATTTTCTAAATCAATGCATGTGTGAAAATTCAAATGGTGCTAAAATGATAATGCATCCATCAAATTGCAATACACAAAATTCCTAACAATCTCCCCCTTTGCAATTTGATGGAAACTTACTCAACACCGAATTTTACACACTAAGTCTTCAGCTCCCCCTAAGCTGGACAAGTCTTGAATTCTCTTGGATGCTTCTTCTCTTAGCTTGGGCTCTTGGTTTCTTTTCTTCATTCTTCTTGATGCTTGGAGCTTGATCATTCTTCAAGCTTTCTTTTCATCTTCCTCTCTATGGCCAAGCATCTTCTTTAGCTCCCAAGCTTTCTTCTTTCACCTCTCCCCCTTTGACCATGCCTCTCTCTCCCTTTGGAAAGATATGCATTCTCTCCCCCTGTAAAAGATCATACAATATCTCTCCTTAGGAAGGTTGGACATTCTCTTCCCCTTAAGAGAACTTGAATGCTCTCTCCCCCTTTGACATTAAATTGCAAAGGTACCTACACACATGAAACAAGGAAAATACCTTTTAGTAGCACCTGTTAACAAAAGAAATCGAAAATGAAATACATAACAGGTTATCATGTATGGAAGTAGTCTCTAAGGGTTCAAAGCCACTCCAATGGTCAATTTGATCAAAACTAATGCTTCTTATGAAGGTTTACACTCCCCCTCAATCCATTCTCTCCTTTTGTCAAACTTTTGACAAAGATATAACTATTTGGTTCAAGAAGAAGATGGTTTAACCAATTGAGGGTCAACTTCAAGGAAAGGCTTAGACACGTTTAACTATAGAGCACAATATGATCAAATTACCAAAAGAGAGCAAGGTCAATGAGAAAAGCGATCATGGATACCAATTGGAAAAACAAAGAACACCAATTGAGATTCAAAGATAAGTCTATTAAAACAATCACTCTAAAATGGAGTTATAAAGAATATAACTATTAAGATAAATCCAAAATAGAGCTATCCATGATGAAATGGGGTTTACTAAACATAGCATCAATCAATTTAACTATGAAAAACATATGCTATGAAGGTTTTGAAATCATTTCATTCAATCATTAAATATGACTATCATGTGCAAAATGAGTGAAATGAAATTCAAACATGAAGCCTACCTCAACTAATAACCAACCAAGATTATGAATATATAAGCATGGTGGTCATGAGATTTACCTATATGAGCAAGAGAGGTGACAAACATGAAAATTATGATGCTAATGGAGTGTGACATGGAATAAAATATCTTACTATCAAGTTCAATCCAATGTACATAAGATCTATCACATTCACGAGAAATGACATCAAATCAATCGAAAAGTATACCAATTGAAACCAATTGAATTTGACAACATGATAAATAGAAAGGATGTGACATACTCAAAATTCCATCAAGCATCATAAATGGATATTCATCACTTTAAAGATATAACTAATGAGCATAGTGATGAACAAGATAAATTGCAATGCAAAAGGATATAACTTGGTAATGCATGCAATTTTCAAAGTGTCAAAATCATATGAATTCAACATATAAGATATCCATTAAATATATAGATATACGAGGAATGGATTTCAAAGAGTTTCATATGATCAAGATCACTACTATGAAGTTGAAACATGTATAAGGACATCACTTAGAGAATATACATGAATCAACATCATAACCATCCAAAAAGAAATGACTAGAAGGCATAGAGGATGGATTTGGGTACTAGTATGGTTTCCACAAATATGACTAATATCACAACCATACATGGAACCAATTGACATTTGCATATAGAAAGAATATAACTAAATAAGCAAAGATGCAAATGGCTTATAACAACAATTGATCATGAATAATCTAGCTATGAAAGCTTTTGTAATCACAATCAATTGAACATCAATAGAAATGCAATGCAAGAGATATAACTCAAAGTGCGCAAAAAGCAAATCTAACATGATGAAATTATAATCAAATGATTTTGAAAACCATGAAATGTAACTAGAGATGTACACATGAAGACAAAATCAATTGATCATAAAGAAACAATGCATTTTAAGAAATGTAACTAAGAAAGAACAAAAATGCAAATGTAACATGACCAACAATATGATTTAACTATAAAGGATGGGTTGGTCAATGAGGTTCAAGGCCTTAAGGTTTGTCTAAGTATCTAACTTTAGGAATCCACCTAAGGTCTTGAGAGGGTTGATCTTTGAGGTCTAGTTTGGAAGTCCTGCCAACTATAGGAGATTTGACTTGTAAATTTTCAATTTGAACTTATCACCATGATATTTAGATTTGACTAAATTTAGCTTAGATTGGTGATTAGTCTTTTGAGGTTGGTGAGTTTGTTTCTTAGGAGATTGATTCACTTTTCTTTTCTTCTTATTTTCTCCCTTTATTTGACTTTTGAATTTTAAATTTAACTTTGTTACTTTCTTCAAAAGTTCTTTCATGTGTTGATTTAAGGGAGATAGGTTGAGAAGCTTTTTGTTTATAGATTCTTTTAAACTTGGTTTAACTTGTTTAAACTTTTTAGAATCTATCTTAGGAGACTCCATTTTAATTGATTTAACTTGTTTAATCTTTTTGGAGTCTTCTTTGATTTTTAGTGTCTTACCCTTCATAGATTTAGATTCTACCTTTTGGGGTTCAAAGATGGGTTTAGACACATGGCTTCTTCTTAGTTTGCACTCAAACCTAAAATGCCCTTCAATGCCACAATAAATACATTTAGATTTTGGCAAAGGAGAAAGAGTGCTAGAGAAAGAGGACTCACCTTTCACAAATGTGTTGGTGAATTTAGGGTCATGTGAACTATTCCTATCAAATCCAAGACCCGTCCTATCTCTTTGAGATTTACCCAATTTAAATAACTTTTCAAATCTCTCTTCACCTTGGGTAAATTTGCACTCATACTTTTGTTTGTATCTTTCAAGTTGAGTGACTTGGTTTATAAGGATTGAATTTTCATTTTTAACTTTTAATAGTTTATTTTCAATTTCCTTATATTTGATTAGTTCTTCATGGGCAAGTTTTAAATCAAATTTAAGTTCATTAATAACATTAGATCCAAGTTCTAGAGTTTTTATCTTATTTTGAGAATTAGATAAATTTTCCTTAGAAATGGTTAACTTGGATTCTAAATTGTTAATGTCTTCATCTTGCCTTTTTAATTGATCTCTTAGTTTTGAATTTTCCTCATTAAGATCATCATTTCCTATCTTAAATTCATTTAAATCTTCTTTAATATTAGATAGGTTATGCAAAGAGATCATAAACTTAGAGTCTAAACATTGTATTACTTCTTCTTTTTCTCTAAGTTCATCTTTTGAAGAAACTAATTCTTTGTTTACATTTTTAAATTCTTCTCTTAATTTTTTTATTTTTCTTAGCAAGCTCTAAGGACAAAGAATATAATTCCTCATAGGCTTGTTGAAGGTCATCTTCATTATAATCATTTTCTTCTTCTTTTAAATCAAATTGAGATTCATTAATTTGAGGGTTTGAATCTCCAATAGAAGGAAGAAGGAGGGGTCTAGAAGAATCTACACAAGAATCTAAACTATCTATCATAGTGAAATCCATTCTAATGATTTTCATGAAAGCACAACACTAGGGTTTTGACTCTAGGTTTTTACACCTAATCAAGAGTTCCAAAACACTTGATCCTAATATAGAGCACGAGGCTCTGATACCAATCGTAAGTCCTGGGATCCTAACCCTAGAGGGGGGGGGGTGAATAGGGTGAGCTACAAGTTAGTGACCAATTTTAACTTCTCAAAAATAAACTAGTCACACGTGATGATAAACAAACAAAATGTGGAAGCTAATAAAACAATCACCACAAGCAAACACCACTACACAAAGATTTATAGTGGTTCGGCCTCAATGCCTACATCCACTACCGGCTTGTGATCTAATCACCCCACCGGATTTCCACTATCTATGCTTTTCAATAGGCTAAGCAATAACCTTTACAATGTTGTTTTTCTAGGCTAAACAACAACCTTTACAAGATGCTTTTCTAGGCTAAGCAATAACCTTTACACAATGCTTTTCCTAGGCTAAGCAATAACCTTTACAAATGTGAGATTTCTCAAAGAAGGTGTCTATGCAAAAACACTCTATGAGATACAATTAAAGCTCAATATATTTGCCTCTAAAATAGGGGGATATGAAAGTGAAAAACTAACTCACACAAACACTAAATTAATGCAAATGTGTATGCTCATGATGTGTGTGTGTGATAACTTCAATCAAGTTAAAAACAAAGCTCAATTGATATATGCTTAAAGCATTTCAAAGTTTAAGGCACATAAAAGGTTTGATTGAAGTTTAATGCAAATCACATGTATGAATGTAAACTTGGTAATGACATGAAAATCAAGGGCTCACAAGTTGTATGAAATTTGTTAGCTTAGAACATGTGATGCATGTGCAATGTTGTTTTCAAAACCAAATTAATTTAACTAAAGTTCAAATGAATGAAAACAAAAAATGAAGATTCAACCAAGTGAAAGAATCATGCTATAAAAGAAAGCAAAGATTTTGGCTAAGCATGATTAAGGAAAATTTAAAAACAACTTGGATTGAAATCAAAGTGAAGAATCCAATCTTAATTAGATCAAAGATTAAGAGAAGAATGGATTCAACACATCATAGTTATCATGCTAAAAATCATTTACCAATAATTTAAACAAAGCATATAACATATGATTAAGAAAGGTAAAGCTTACTTAGAGATTTAATTTCATTAATCCAAGCTTTAGCTCTCCAAATGACCCCTTGGTCTCTCTTAGTTCATCCTCTTTTCTTTGTCTCAAATCACCTCAAGAGTGGCTCTTGGTCCATCTCTTTTTCAACAACTTTTTTAAAGGAATGAACTTGTATTTATACTCAAAAATTGAGTTCCTGCGTGTCCCCGGTCGACCTGCCCCTGTGCCCGGTCGACCTGGCCTTCAACGGTCATAAAACTGACAGTTTGAAAAAGGAGCCAACGGCTCTTTCCCGGTCGACCGCGCAGTGTGGCCGGTCGACCGGGTCCCCTGGCCGGTTGACCGAGCCCACTGCGGGTCGACCCGGGCTTGGGACCAAAATTCCCTAAAATTGTGTTTTTCAAAGTATTTCTTGAAGGGAACTTATGGGCCATTAAATCAAGCTTTGAATCATGATTTAAATCAAACTAAGAGGCTTAAAATCATGAAATACAAAATGCCTAAAATGATTTGAAAGATTTAAAACATAGACTTGCTTGATTTCTAAAACTTCTTTTCAAAAACAAATGCATCCAAGTTTAAAAACAAAACATGCATAAATCAATACTTTTACAAAACTTAAAAACAATGCATGTGTAAATCAAGATTTCAAGATTTTCTAAATCAATGTATGTGTGAAAATTCAAATGGTGCTAAAATGATAATGCATCCATCAAATTGCAATACACAAAATTCCTAACACACCGGTCAGCCACCGCCACACCCATCCCCTGCGGATCGGTCTCAGCTCTCCCTCCACCAACATCCCAGTCACCCTCCTGTCCTACCTACCCCCAACTAGCTTGTCCCTAACTAGGTTGCTTCCAACCTGTCCCAACCCCTCTCCTTTCAGCCTCATAACATTCCTCCAATCCCTTCCTAGCCCCTCCCCCTCTCAGAGTCAGCTTCGTCCTTAGCCAGTCACTCCAATCCTTACCCAGTTTGGCAAGAACATTAGTAATGCCCCTTGGATACCAACTCTCACAAAACTATAGCCAACGAATATGTCACCGGATCTTCCTTCCCTTTCTTCTTCGAATCCACTCTTCCAGCCCCCTACTTCCCTTCCTCCTCTGCTATCCCAGCCCCCTCTTCTATCCCAACCCCCTCCTCCTCTCAACAAGCCCCCAGCTACTTTAGATATTCGAAACCACCCTCTTATTCCTGCCCAACATTTTCCTTTGCCTCGTCTAGACCTACATCCTAATGTCCCACCAGCCTCTACCCGACCAGGTCATTTTTACCATCCCAACAACCAGACTTCAGATCAAATTCTGGACCCCTCTGTTTCCCCCCTACCTAGTACAGTCCCCTCTCAACAACCTATCTCCCAACTCCACACCTCTTTTGCTAATCTCTTTACTACTCCAAAACCTTCCTATCATGTCCCAAACTATCCTACAGTTACCTGGAAAAATGGCAAACTATCCTTAACCATTCCTCAATATATGCTCTCCTCAAGCAAAGAATCCTTCTTTGCTAGCATTGGTAAATTTGCAGGGAAACGTCCTTCACTGAATGGATGGAAGAAAAGGCAAAACTTTGGCCCCTATCTAGACCTTGCATGGTCTCCCTCACCATCAAAGGTAACTTCATCTTTCGATTTAACTCCCTTGAAGATAAAGTTCACATCCTAGGCCTCTCTCCAATGTACATTGATAGGAAAAAAACCTTCTTCCTCTCCAGGTCCTCAGGGCAAGATGAATCAATCTGGCCTTCTTTTGTTCCTGTCTAGGTGAGGTTTTCTGGACTCCCATATCACTGTTGGAGCCAACATATCATCTTCTCTTTAGCTAACTCCATTGGCCAACCCATCAAGTTAGACGACATCACCTTATCACAAAGAATTCTTACTTTTGCTAGGGTCTTGGTTAACATAGACATCTCCAAACCAAAACCTCAATCCATTATAGTAGACCGACAAGGAGAAAGAGAACTAGAAATAGTAGTTTCTTATGAAAATTGCCCTTGCCCCCTCTGTTTCAAACCTGGTCACTCCCATCAATCATGCCCAAAGGCTACCCAGAATGGCAAACCTCTTCTAGCCAAAGATAGTTCTGAACCCTCCCAATCTATCCTAGCTTCTCAAACCACCCAAATCCCTCCTAATCAACCTCAGCAACCCTTTCTTGGAACAACCATCAACCCTCAAGAGGAACCTCCCTCTACTCCTCCCCTGTATTCCAGCCTCCCTCTGGCTCCCCCCACCAATACTGACCCATACCCACCTTCTCCTCCCCCCTCTACTACTATCCCTAACCCAATAACAACTTCCAACCCAATAACAACTTCCCACATCATCAAATCTCATAAAGTCACCACCAGCCCCCCTGGCAAGCCTTACTCTGAGGCTAAAACAGTTACTCAATCCTCACTTGTTCAAACCTCACCCAAGCTTCCCCTAAGCAAACCCTCACTTAATGTTCTGCCCTATGATGTTGTCTCTGTAATCCTTGAGAAAACCACTACACCAATTATAGATACCTTTAATCCCTTTGACATCCTGGAAAACTATTCTTATCTAGATCCAACTACCAATCCTATCATATATGGTCGCAATCTCTGGACTTTCTTCGAGAGAAACTCCTCTTCTCCTCCCCTAGGCTGAACCAGCTCCCTGCTCCCTTCCAGCTGAACAAACTCAAGCAAAATCACCTAAGAAAATACTAGCCAACCCCATCAAGCCCCACAAGGGGAAGACTACATGCCCATCCTCTGGCCCGATCACAAGGAGGTCTAGAAATAAGCGCACCTCCCCCTCCTTTTACCCATGATAAAGATTCTTTACTGGAATTGTATGGGAATTGCCAACCCCCCTACCATTAGAGTCTTGGCAAATATGGTACGTAATCACCACCCTGACCTGATCTTTATCTCTGAACCAATGATCACCTTCTCCTCCACCAACTCCCTAGGCTTTTCTATTTTCGGCTTTGATACTTTCCACTCTAATTCCCCTTATTTATTAACTCCTAACCTCAGGTGTTTCTCCAAATCATCCCACCACCTTCTCACCTCAATCTTCAATGCTTCCTCTCAACACCTTACCATTCTCCTCTCTAACCCAACCTCTGGTCTCTGTTCCCTCATCACAGGAGTCCATGGTTCCACCAACCCCACCCTTAGGAAAGATCTCTGGAAAGTCCTAATTGACACCTCCTGAACCACCCTACCTTGGTGCGCCTTAGGAGACTTTAATGCCATTCTTGCTCATCAAGAAAAGTTCAGTCTTCGCTAGGCCACTCCTTCCTCCCTCAAAGACTTTCAATCTGCAGTGATGCAAGTAGGCCTCTCAAACATTCTCTTCACTAGCAGCAAATTCAGCCGGTCGAACAATAGAGAAGGTATGTCCTATGAAGCAGCTAGACTAGACAGAGCTCTAGTAAACTCACATTGGTTGGCCAGCTTCTCAGACCCTACAATCCATCACCTCCCAAGCTTTCCTCAGATTAGTGCCCCCTCTTGCTGACCCATTCCAACCTCCCCCCTGTTCATAATGCCCCTTTCAAGTTTGAAAAAAATTTGCTCCTCCATCCCTCCTTCCTTGAAGTTGTCAAATCTAGCTGGGGAACTCCCATAGATGGAAACCTCCAATTTGTCCTTGCACAAAAAATCAAAGCTCTCAAACAGACTTTGAAAACTTGGAGCAAGGTCACTTATGGTCAGGTTCATCAAAATATTCTTGTTGCTGAAGCAATAGCCTCGAAATGCCAATAAACCTTTGGCTCCACGCCTTCAGACTCCATTAGGAATGAACTCATGGCAGCCAAACTCAGTCTCCATGAAGCCTTAAAATCCCAAGAGATTCACTGGAAACAGAGGTCCAGGATTACTTGGTTAAAGGAGGGGGATATGAATACAAAATTCTTTCATCAATCTGCAAAAGCCAGAGACTCATTCAACAGAATTAAACACATCTCTATTAATGGAAACCTCACTGATGACCCCCTCATCATCCAAGATCAAGTTGTCCAATATTTCCCCAACCTCTACACACCTCATGAAGGCCATCTCTACCAAACTCTCTTTCAGACCGACAGTCCCAAGCTATCAGATTTGGACAACTCCATCCTTGTTTCTATCCCCTCTGATTCTGAGATTAAAGAGGCGGTTGTCTTAGCCCTCAAGAAGAATAGTTCTCTGGGCCCAGATGGCTTTAATGGTGCCTTCTTCACTTCAGTCTGGGATACTATAGGTCAAACAGTTATCAAGGCAGTGCAACACTTCTTCCAATCAAAGAAACTCCTTAAAGCCTCCAATGCTTTCTTCCTTGCTCTCATCCCAAAATCCAACTCCCTTACTTCCTTTGCTGACTTTAGACCAATCAGCCTATTAAACTTCTCCTACAAAATCATCTCCAAAATACTATCTTCCAGGCTCTCCTCTTTCCTCCCCAAACCGATCTCCTCTAACCAGGCCATTTTCATTCATGGCAGATCAATCCACCATCACTCAGCCTTGGCTTTCGAGCTCTTTCAAAAACTAAATTCCAAACTTAGCAAAGGATCTTTATGTCTAAAGCTTGATATCTCCAAAGCCTTTGACAAACTCAATTGGTCGTTTCTCTTCTCTGCACTCAGATTCTTCAACTTCATTGAAACCTAGATCTCCCTTATGAAGGAGTGCATTTGAACAACAAAATGCTCTGCCTTGATTAATCCATCTCCCCATGGTTTTTTCAGCCCCACTTGTGGCCTATGACAAGGATACCCCTTATCCCCATACTTATTCATCATTGCTGAGGAAATACTCAGTCTTCGCCTACATAACCTCCAATCGCAAGGCATCATTCTCCCCCTATACACAGTCCCAGATACTCCCTGCCACCTCCTATATGCTAATGACATTATCATCCTAATGAAAGGAAACACATCTGGTGTTCTCGCCCTACAAGATCTTCTTGATCTATATCAATCTTCATCTGGCCGGCATATTAACCTCCATAAGAGTCAGCTCTTCATTGGCAAATGTGGAAAAAGAAGAATGGCAAAAATATGTTCTATCCTTCGTCTGCAGGGGAGCCAAGTCCAACTCAAATACCTAGGCTTCCCAATTGTTTTTAGTTCTCCAAAACGAACTCACTTCCTTCCCCTTCTGGACTCCATTAACGCAAGGCTGACTGCATGGAAAGCCAAAGCTCTCTCCTTTGCTAGTCGTCTTATTCTCATCAAGCATGTCCTTTCTAGTATCCCAATTCACATAGCCTCCATCCTTCCCCGTCCAGTCTCCATCTGGAGAAGAATTCGTCGCCTCGCTCACTTCATACATCAAGGCAGTGCTTGGGCTTTTGGAAACGGTAAGGACATTAATATATGGCATGATACTTGGTGTGGAAACAAGCCCCTCTCAGTTGTCTTTCCCAATTTGCAATTTCGTACAGAACAATGGCTAGCTTCCTTCTACCACGAAGACTTTTGGCAATTCCCTTCAACTCTGCCATCAACAGTCCAAGACATGCTCTCCTCTGCAACACCTCTCCTTTCTCCCAATCCATCTGCTAGAGACCAACTCTTCTAGAAGGAGGCTCCTGATGGTCAGCTAACTCTGCATGGAGCCTGGAATGCTATCAAAATGAAGGGCATCATCCTTCAATGGCCTCCACTGATTTGGAACGGTATTTCTCTCCCTAGAGTTAGCTGCTTCGGTTGGCGCCTGATGCTCAATCGAACCACTAGAGATGATCATCTACAGCATCTTGGTTTCTCTTTAGCCTCTAAATGCAGCCTCTGCTACAACGGTGAAGACTCAGTCAGTCATCTCTTCTTCTCCTGCCCCATAGCTCAATCCCTTTGGAATTGCCTGCTCCTCTCAACTAGTGCACAGCAGCCCTCAGTCTACTCTGCTTCCTCAATCTGAAACTCCCTGTCTAGAGGAAATGACACAACCGGCAAGAAATTCATGGCGTCGACCCTTCTATATGTTCTATACACTCTCTGGAAGGCTAGGAATGTATCTGTCTTTGAGAATCACCGACCTTCCCTCAATCAAATATCAACCAATCTTCTCGACAATCTCAGTCTCTTCCTAAGAAAAATATCAAAACCCTTTTGCAGCCCGCAACTCAATTGCCTCTCCCATTTTTTGAGAATCCCTGTGAATTCCTCCTCCTCTGTATGACTCTTATGTAGCTTTGTTTTTTTGGCTATTTTGTGATTCCTCCTAATCTTCAGGACACTTCTCTATTTTCTCTCTTTTTCTTTTAAAATACTTACCTTTTACTAAAAAAAAAAGCTAACCAATAGACTTTATTTGTTAACTCCCATAATGTATAAGATACATGATACCGAAATAACTAATATGCTATCATTAAAGAGGAAGTCACCTTCATCTAATCCAACAAAACTTTGCCACCTGATGCTAGGTCATATAAATCTAAACATGATTGATAAGCTAGTGAAAGATGATATCTTGCTTTCATTGGTGGTAGAACCAGTGCCTGTCTGCGATTCCTATCTAGAAGGCAAAATGACCAAGAGACCCTTTTTTCCTAAAGGAAATAAGGCCAAAGATTTATTGAAATTAGTGCATATTGATGTGTGTGGACCCATAAATGTCAGAGCCAGGGGAGGATATGAGTACTTCATCACTTTCACAGATGATTACACATTATACACCGCAAGTCTAAGGCTTTTGAAAAGTTCAAAGAGTTTCGAGCGGAAGCGGAGAAGCAATTCGGTAAGAGTATCAAGACTCAAAGATCAGATCGAGGAACGGAATATCTCTCTGTTGATTTTATGGGATACTTGTCAGAGAATGAGATTCTATCCCAGTTGTCTGCTCCTGGTATGCCTCAACAGAATGGAGTAGCGGAAAGAAGGAGCAAAACTCTTTTAGATATGATAAGGTCTATGCTGAGTTTCTCAAGATTACCTATATCATTTTGGGGATATGCCCTGGATACTGTGTTGTATATACTAAACCTCGTACCATCTAAGCTTGTACCTAAGACTCCCAGAGAGTTGTGGTCTGGGTGAAATCTTAGTCTACAACATTTACATATTTGGGGTTGGCTTGCACATGTGCTGAAGGTTAAGACGGATAAGTTGGAATCGAAGTCGGAAGTATCCACATTTATAGGATATCCTAAAGGAACTAAAGGTTAGTTATTCTATAATCCCAGAGAGCAGAAAGTGCTTATCAGCACCAATGCGGTTTTTCTGGAGGAAGATTATATGATTGACCGGAAATCTTTAGAAAAGGTGAACTTGGAAGAGATTCGAGAACAATCAATTCCAAATCCAAGTATGACCAAACTTGAGGAAAATCCGCCCTTACATGACCCGGTAGTTACACCAGTACCTCGTTGTAGTAGAAGAATTGCCAGACCCCCTGACAGGTTCTCGTTCTTGGGAGAGTCTTACAAAGCAATCCCGGAAGAACTGGAACTAGATCCCTGTAACTATGATGAAGTAATTAATGACATAGATTCGGGACGTTGGTAAGTGTCGCGACCCCGGACCGGGAATCCGGGATCGGGACATTAATGATTGTAATATTGTGTGGTGTGAGAATGAATGGTTAATGATGTACATTTATTTAATTTCCCACATGTGTCCGTGGTGAGGATTTCACAACCATATAAGAACATTTCTATTAAGTGCGGAAGCGTGTAGCAAATCAAATACTCAATCCATCTCAGATAATAATTCAAGTATAGTACCGTATCAGAATGAGCAATGATCATTAGCATGTTACCCAAAAGTAAGGTTAAAGTTTAAACAAAAGACCATTTAGTTACATTTCCCAAAATAGAGGCCAACAAAGGCCAATATAAACAAAATACCAATCCAAAGAATGGTTAAATAATTTCCCAAAATATTAAGTCTCTCCTAGCAACCAAAAGTCTAAATGACGTCATCAGCACGCCACTCGACTAATTGTTGTGGTTCTCTGACCGCCTCCTCGTGCTCCTCCTCGAGATAACCGACAAGGGACCTAAGTACCAAAGAGTGGGTCAAACACGACGGTTTGGCAAATGGGAAAAATACAATGATAATACGATAGTAAATGATTGTACCTTCAAAAGCATGTAAACCTGTTTAAATAACAATTTCTATAAATGAGGTAAAACATTTATTCAAATATGAGTGTGCATTATAAAACATGTACAGGTAACCAAGGAAACGGGAAACAAGCTAAGTCCTCTATCACTAAAGTGACAGAGCAATAACTAGGCACTGATCTCAGTCACTCGAGGTGAGGAGAAACAGTGGATCTTATAATTACATATACATATACTATACATGACCACGGTAGCGAGCCGAGCATCGGGAACCACAGTAGCAATTTGCGGCATCGGGACAAGACCAAGGTAATAACCGGATAGCGGGATCCAAACTGCAGCTGGCGGGACAAGAGGGGGATCTCCAAGTCGGTGGATCAGACCAACAAGGTTATCCATGCTTAGTGGTGCCAACTAATAGGTCAAATGACAAATCGAGATATGTGCAAGTAAATCAAATACAATTAAATACACGGGCAGAACGGGAGTGCTCAAGAGCACATTGTCGTTTCATGTCGGGCAATACATTTCGGGCTAGCAATTATTACAAGTACACTTTCAATACTTTCATAAATAACAAGTCAAGTAGTGTAAATTCGGGACCAGTGAAATACTATAGAACTTTCGAAATCTCAGGACAAGTATCGGGGTTCAAAACTAGTTCAAAGTGAATAGGGGTCCCGTACGTCAATATATATAAAACTTGGTACTCCTTGAGTTTGGGGACATTTCGGGGTCCTTATACACTTTGAGGTTTTCAAAACTTCAAATGAATCTTCGTAGTATTGTTTATTTCTCAAACGGGCTCCATGCACATCTCAAGGTGAACGGTCCCCATCATTCTCTAAAAGGGTTCACAAATGGTTGGGACATAAATTCTATTCATTCCTCTCCATTTCCATGTTTCTAGGTAATTTTGGTCACCTGGCGGCCAGCTGGCGGTTAGCCGCCGCTGGGATAGGCAGCTAGCCGCTGGCTAACCGCTGCTGGGCTGCCAAATTGCAGCTTACTGGAAAAGTAACCGCCCAGGTATGGTTAGCTGGCAGTTAGCCGCCGCTAGATTCGGCGGTTAGCCGCTGGGTGACCGCTGGGTTCGGGGGAAAGAGGTGTTGTCGCGACCCCGGACCGGGAAATCCCCAATCCGGGATCGGGACTAATGATAAGTGGTGATGATTGGTGATGATTATCTACCTCCACAATATAGAACTTATTCAATTTCCCACAGGTGTCCGCGGTGAGGATATCACAACCTTGCATGAACATTTCTTTGAGTGCGGAAGCGTATAGCAAATCAAATAGTAGGACTATCTCTAGTCATGCAAGCATTAATATCAAATGTCAAAACTGTATCAGAAAGAGCAATGATCTATAGCATGTTTCCCAAAGGTTGTTAAAGTTAGACAAAATATCATTTAGTTACATTCCCCAAAATTAGAGGCCAACAAAGGCCAATATTACAAAATAATAACCCAAAGAATAGTTAACAAGTCCTTCCCAAAATGTTACGCCTCTTGGCAACCCGATGTCTACATGACATCGTCAGCACGCCACTCAACTAGAGGCTGCAGCTCACCTACCGCCTCCTCCGGCTCCTCCTCAAGGAAACCGGCAACGGGACCTGAGTACCAAAGCAAAGGATCAGACACGACGGTCTGGCAAGAGAGTGAAAAGATACAACAACATATAATAGATGAATATCTCGAAAAGCAAGGAAATCTGTTAAAGCAAGAATTCTCATAAAATAGATAAATCATTGGCTAGAAAAAAACATGTAAACAAGATAAAACTCATAGGGTATCCAAGGAATCAGGAACAAGCAAGATGGCGACCACACGAAGCTAAGTCCTCTATCACTAAGGTGATAGAGTAATAACTAGGCCCTGGTCTCAGTCAATCGAGGTGAGGAGAAACAGGGGATCTCATATAAATACATATGCATATACAATACTATACATGACCACGGTAGCGAGCCGGGCATCAGGGACCACAGTAGCAATCTGCAGTATCGGGACAAGACCACGGTAATGACCGGGTAGCGGGATCCAAACTGCAGCTGGCGGGACAAGGGGGGGATCTCCAAGTCGGTGGATCAAACCAATGAGGTTATCCAAGCTTAGTGGTACCGACTCATAGGTCAAATACAATCGAGACAATGCAAGTAAATCAAGTACAAATATATAATCAAACGGGCAAGACGGGGGTGCTCAAGGGCACACTGACATATCATGTGGTGCAATGCACTCCGGGTCAAGTAACCATTTCAAGTGTACAACAATGCTTCGGGAAAACAAGTCATGTAATGTAAATCTTGGAAATGAAGAATATAATGAACTATACCAATTCGGGAAAGATAATGGTTTTAAGATCTAATTGAGTGAATAGGGGTCCCGTATGTCGATTGTGGAAATGACTTGGTACTCCTTGAGTTTGACGACATTCCGGGCTCCTTATCCACTTCTACGATTTTCAAAACTTCGAATGACATCTTTGTGATATGGTTTCTTTCTCGAATGGCCTCATACAATGCCTAGTGAATCTCCTTTGATCGACAAAGCTCAACGCTCGAACGAACCGGAGAGTTCGTTCGAGCAGGGAGCTTTTCGAAATCTGGAGAATTTCGGTTACCTTGCGGTCAGCTGGCGGTTAGCCGCCGCTGGGACGGGCGGCTAGCTGCTGGATGACCGCGCAGCTGACCGCGGCTGGGCTGCAGAAATGCAGCTCACTGGAAAGCTGACCGCCAATGCGCGGTTACCTGGCGGTTAGCCGCCGATGGGTTCCGCGGTTAGCCGCTGGCTAACCGTGAGGCTGACCGCGTTTTCAGGGGGAAAATGATGCTCTCTGGAAAAGGAACCGTGACATTTCGGTTACCTGGCGGTTAGCCGCCAGTCACCAGATGGCTAGCCGCCGGGTGGCCGCAGGCTAACCGCCAGTGCGGGAATCACCCACTGTGTGCAGATTTGAGTCACTTTCCTCCTCAAAACCATCCTCCTCACTTTCACTTAATCCTTGACACAAAACTGAGCTAAAAGCTCCTCCCATACATCTATTTTCACTTCTCCCAATACTCCAATATTTGTTCATTCATCCCTTCCTCCATCCACATCAAATCCAATACAAGAAAGAAGGAAACCATATCACCATAGAGTACATTGGGTATAAACAAGAAAAGGATTAAATGCCATTCACTACTACACTTATAAGTCATAATTGCAATACCATAAATGCACTACTAAAGCTCCATTATGAACATTTATGTCAAACTAATGTAATAAATAGACATGAGTGAAAAACACCAAAAATCATGGAAAGCTTATAAAGATCAAAACATCCACTTGCCTTGTGTCTCCTAACAATGCAATAAAGCTCTAATACTCTTCCAAGCAAGGAATCCAAGCTATGAACAAAAATCCCCAAAAACAAACCCTAAAAGAGTCAAACCAATGAAATAGAAAGGGGAACTTTACAGTAATGGAAATGAAGCTTCTCAAGGGCTAGAGGAACACTAATCTAGGAGATGGGAAGAATCACTTACTTGGGTGGCCTTCAAATGAAGAGAACTAGTTCAAAGAAGATCTCTAGATTGATGGATTTCTCCAAAAATGGTGTCAAGATGAAGCTTGTGAGATGAGGAAGAAGAAGATGATCTCCATTTCTAGCTTGGTGCAAGTTTGGGTGTGGATTGGAGATGAAGAAACAAGAAGATGAAGAAAAGTTGCCAAAAGCAAACCCTAGACTCCTTTGTGCTGGAAAAAGGGAATTAAAGGAAAGGGTTCTCCTTATATAGCAAATGGGAATGGGTCCCACTACTAAAGACACTCTTTGGGCTGAAATCATGTCTTTCGGGGCTTCCAATGAATTCGACGAAGAAGAAAGAAACGATCGCCGAAATATCTAATTTCCAAAAAGTATATGTTTCACGAGTTCCGGGAATATCAAGTTTTGGGTACAGATTTGGTGTGAAATGACTGTTTTGCCCTCAAGGCTATGAAATCGGGTTTCGGGACCTCAAATGGACACGGGATCAACATGAAAGTTGTAAGAATCCACAAGATGAATGCAACGGGCCAAAAACACAATTCACAACAAATCGGGAAAATCTCGCAAGAAAATGCAAAGCCGAAAAGGGAACCCCCAAAGGGCCCCACTAGCCAACAAAACACTCAAAGTAGCCCAAAGCTAAAATCAAGGTTATTCCAAACCCAACTTAACCAAAAACACTAATCAAGCTTAGCACTAACACGCAACTTAATTAGCACTAATCGGGATCACTCGGGTCGGGGTCTTACAGGTGCTCTCTGGAAAGGTGACCGCCAAGGTGCGGTTAGCTGGCGGTTAGCCGCCGATCACCAGGCAGCTAGCCGCCAGGTGACCGCTGGCTGACCGCGAGGTGTGGGAAAAGCCCCACTAAGTCCAGATATGAGCCCTTTCTCCCTTAAACCATTCCTCACATAACTCCCCCTACATTCCTACAATAAAATGAGTCCAAGACTCCTCCAATTCATCATTAAAATTTTCACAAACTTCTACCACAAACACCTCCATTCTCTTCACATTCAATCACCAAAGAGAGAGAGAGAAACCACAATTCATAAGATTCATCTACACTTAATAACATAATAGATGCATTCATCAAGATGTATAATAAAGAAATCAACTCATAATTATGCATTTCAAATGTGATAAAAATCAAGACAAGAAGACTATGAAAACATATGTAACAATCATTAAGAACCATTAATGCCAAAAATAAGAAATTTCCATGAAACATCCATTCATCCACTTGCCTTGGGTCTTCTAATCAAGGAAATCAAGCTCTTATACTCTTCCAAGCCAAAGATTCAAGCTGTGAGCAAAATCCCCAAACAAACAAACCCTAAAATGGTCAAACAATGAAATAGAAAGGGAAACCTTACAAGAATGAAGATGAAGCTTCTCTAGGGCTAGAAGAATACAAATCTAGAAGAAGGGAATAATTACTTACTTGTAAGGTCCTCTAATGGCAAGAGTTAGTTCAATGAAGATCTTGGAATGGATGGTTTTCTTCACAAAGGGTATCAATAGGTGGCTATGGTGATGAGGAAGAGAATGATGGCCTTCAATATGATGTTGGTGCAAGATTAGTAGGAGGTTGAGATGGAGAGAGCAAGAAGAAGAAGAAAAGTTGCCAACAAACCCTAGACTCCCTTTTTGTGCTGGAAAAGGAAAAATGAGGAAGATGGGTCTCCTTATATAAGCAAATGGAGATGGGTCCCACTACTTAAGACATTCAAGGGCTGAAATCTTGGCTTTCGGAGCTTCTAATGAATTCGACGAAGAAGAAAGAAATGATCGCCGAAATATCTAGTTTCCAAAAAGTATATGTTTCGCGGGTTTCGGGAATACCAAGTTTTGGGTACAGATTTAGTGTGCAATGACTGTTTTTCCCTCAAGGCTATGAAATCGGGTTCCGGGTCTCGAACGGGGACGGGACCAACATGAAAGTTGTAGGGGTTAACAATACACATAAAATGAGATTAAAACAATGAATGCAAAATCTCTGATAAATCCTCAAGCGCATGCAAGGTCATAAAGAAGGAACCCCCAAAAGGCCCCCACTAATCACAAAGCAATCAAAATTCCCCAAAGCTATACTAAAAGCTATTCCAAACCCAACTTAGTCAAAGACTACTAATCAAGCTTAGAACTAACACACGACTTAATTAACACTAATCGGGCTCACTCGGGTCGGGGTCTTATAGTAAGATGCTATGAAAGTTGAGATGGAGTCTATGTACTCCAATCAGGTCTGGACACTTGTGGACTTGCCTGCCAATATTAAACCTATTGAGTGCAAGTGGGTCTACAAGAGAAAAAGTGGACCAGATGGAAAAGTGGAGACCTTTAAGGTCAGGCTTGTTGCGAAAGGGTATACTAAGAAAGAGGGTATCGATTATGAGGAAACCTTCTCGCCGGCAGCCTTGCTCAAGTCCACCCGGATACTCTTATCCATTGCGGCTCATCTCAATTATGAGATTTGGCAAATGGATGTCAAGAAAGCATTTCTCAACGGCCATCTTGAGGAAGACATCTATATGATTTAGCCAAACGGTTTTGTAGGTAAAAACCAAGAGCAAAGAGTTTACAAGCTGCTAAAGTCTATTATGGACTGAAGCAGGCATTCCAAAGTTGGAACATCCGTTTTAACCAGGCAATCAAGTCATTTGATTTTTGTCAGAATCTGGATGAGTCATGTGTGTACTTGAAAAGTGAAGGTGACAGGGTAGTTTTTCTGGTATTATATGTCGACAACATCCTTCTCCTTGGGAAAGACATAGGAATGTTGTCAACAGTAAAAGTTTGGCTGGCTACGACTTTTGATATGAAAGACTTGAGAGAAGTTAGCTATATCCTAGGGATCAAACTCCATCGAGACCGGAAGAATATGATGATTGGCTTATCCCAAGCTGTGTACATGATAAGGTACTAGTACGGTTTGATATGCAACACTTCAAGAAGGGTATCACACCTTTCAGGAATGGAGTGCACCTTTCCATAGATCAGTGTCCCAAGACACTTGAGGAAAAGGAGCAGATGAGGTCGATACCATACGCTTCTGCTATTGGTAGCCTCATGTATGCTATGCTAAGTACTAGACCAGATATCTGTCATGCAGTGGGCCTAATCAGCAGATATCAGTCTAACCCAGGTCCTGACCATTGGACTATTGTAAAGAGTATTCTCAAATACTTGAGAAAGACTAGAGTTTACATGTTAATTTACGGCAGTGATGAGCTTATTCCAGTAGGATACATAGATTCTGACTTCATGTTAGACAAGGATTTTAGGAAACCCACCTTTGGTTATGTTTTTATGCTTGGCGGCAGAGCTATCAGCTGGAAGAGTATTTAATAGGAATGTACCGTTGATTCCACTTCGGAGGCTGAATATGTAGCAGCTTGTGAAACAGCCAAAGAAGCAATATGGCTCAAAAGATTCTTTTTGGAACTTGGAGGGGTGCCTTTGGCGTGAAAGTCGTTCTCAGTTTACTGTGACAGTAGTGGGGCAGTCGCTCAATCCAAGGAACCCAGGAGCCATAAGAGCCAAAAACACGTACAGAGGAAGTATCACTTGGTCGGAAAGATTGTGTAGAGAGGTGATATTGCAATCACCAAGATAGCCTTTGCGGGCAATCTGGCAAACCCCTTTACTAAGCCTTTGACCAACAAAGTCTTTGAGCAGCATGTAAATGGGATGGGCATGAGATGCAACACTGACTGGCATTGAGCCCAAGTGGAGGATTGTTAGTTTGTATGGTGTCAATCCATCAGATGATGTAATAAATTGATTCATTTCTTTATTTATCAATATTATCACGCTTTCCTTTCATGAGATGAATGTTGTTTTATGACTTAATGCACATAACCAATACATATGACATGTTGGTTCATGAGATGATCTGGGGCCCATTAGTATATTAGATGTGATATATATGAGATCCGCATACAGGAGTCATATGTAGCAAATCTTATACTTAAATATCTTTACAACCAGTGATGAGACTGTGCATCTCATGTGATAAGGTTGCAGTGCTTTGATCACTATGAGATAGTGTGATTTGTCTTGATCATTGGAATGTAAGATTCTGGATCATGGTGTTGGTACATTGGATGTATTGAAGGACTATGAAAAGCACCTTATGGAAAAGGACTACTCTCATAATTCCCTAGCAATATGCTCTCAATCCTGAGACATTAAATAACTCAAGTTTCTGTCTAATCATTTGCTTTGAGTCACCAATGAGTGAGGCCAACTGTAGGTCAACACCTCGGTGTCTTGGGTACGTGATAGTAGGACTGTGAGAGCTTTCAATGGTTAAGATGGAATCTATCTACATAATCCCCTTGTGCCAATTAATGAATTTGTCATTAGTAAGTGCGCACCCATCTCAATTAAGAGTTAATTGGATGATACTGATGATTACTAGAATTAATTAGGTCTCAAGGATAATAAGATATGGATCTAATTTGGTGGACATGTCCAATTGATCCATGGATATTAATAGAGGGGCCTACTTATGGTCATAGGGAAGTTTAGGGTCTTCTTTGTAATTTATTCCTTAGACTGGAGTGTAATTGCATTTATATAACGGAGTTATTTGCAATTAATTGTGGGCCCGGATTGCACATGAGATGTGGGGTCACGGTGTCCCAGTTGAAGCCAGCTTTCTATGGAATCCCTATTGGTCCCCACGCTAGCCCAAATTATTAGGAAGTTACCAATTCTACTTGAACTCTAAAAGGAAAGGAAATAGAAAGTTATTAATCATATTTGAAGTGAGACTTCTAATCGTGATATAATTACTAATTATTATGGAAGTGAGACTTTTATTTCAATTAGTAAAAGAGGAGGTTGCTTTAGGGCTATAAATAAGGGAGCAAAAGGGGCTGGATGTCCAATGCTATTCCATACCTTAGAATTGACGCCCAGCCCCTTAAAGTGCAAGAGTTGCACAGCCCCACCTCTTTTTGTTTCGCTTGTAGTTTCCTTAAAGGCTTCTAGTTTGTTTCTTTAGAAGGTCCCACTCATCTTCTTTAGAGAATAGATCTAATACGGGACATAGCTTGGAAGGTTAAGAGGTCTTGGAGATCCTAATTTGCTACAGAGAAAGAGTTTCTTCATCTAGCAAATCTTCTTCTCCATTAGAGCACAACCAAGTTTCTATCTTCTAGATAGAGAATATTACTATACATAATTGATGAGTTTGAAGAACTGGATCCTGGATGTGGTTTATGGCCTTATGGGTACTTGATCCCTGAGTCAAGTGGGTAAAAAGTTTTGAAAATCTATTCATGAGGCCCACCTACTTCCAACAGGTGAAGAATCAGATAATACTTCCAAGGGTCATGAAACTCCACTCACGGACGAGGAAACACACGTAGTCAACAAAAGTTCAGGGGGCATGGATTCCCCAATACTCTGGCCCATTGAAGATGATATCCCATTAACCACTCGAAATCTCAAAGGTAACTTCTCACCTCTTAGTGGATGAGGCAAATATCCTGTTTTCACAGCTGGAGAAATTAGTGCCCCTGTAAATGTGGAAGAACAAGCCGAAGGAAAAAAATCCGGTTGAAAATATACATGATTTGGTCAAACAACAAAATAATAGGATTAACCAAATCGCTACTCGGTTGTAATTCCTCATGGATCAAGTGACTGGTCCAATTGATCATCCACCGGCAACCCCATCTTCTTCAAATAAGAAGGATTT
This sequence comes from Cinnamomum chago, assembly GCA_038049695.1. Taxonomy (NCBI): domain Eukaryota; kingdom Viridiplantae; phylum Streptophyta; class Magnoliopsida; order Laurales; family Lauraceae; genus Cinnamomum; species Cinnamomum chago. The sequence continues at coordinate 24,644,061 of CP142456.1, read as the reverse complement.
GCATGCATCTGAAGTAAAAAATTGATCAGATAGCGGTACAAATGCAACAACTTTCACAAAGGTTGTCCAACCAAAGCGGTCAACACTCGGATAGTAGACATCAAACAGATCTAAAGAAACCAGTAACATTCAAGGACGTGACAGACATGCTGACTAAGACCAGAGATGAGGGGAGACTCAGAAAGAAAGGGATCATGCCAGAATATCCACCTGGAATGGATTTGGTCTCCTATCCTGGCTTGAGGTGTTATATAGCTCGATCAGCAATGTGATACTAAGTCAATCAACATGGTAGCATTTAGATCATTTGAACCTACCAACATTGGGCCTATCATACCAAAAACGATGGAGTTTCGACTAATTAATGAAGTCGAATATCGTGATGAACTTGTCTCGGTCAACACGACATCTGGAGGAGTGATACGAGTGCATCCTGATCTTATAAGTAGTGACGGCTAGAAAATAATGAAGCCAAGGTCTACTTTCAAAAAGAGAAAGAAGATGAAATGATTACCTCACAACTCCCGTCGGCCAGTCAAGGCACAGCCTATAAAAAAGGCAAAAGAGGAAACTAAACCTACACCAAGGAAAAAGGCACCAATAGAATTTTCTGAGCTAATAAGGAGACCCGTTACTCTGGGAGATTTCCTTCTCCCCCTCAATGAAGAAGAAGATGAGTTGCAGATTTCAAACTACAACTAAATCTCCAAATTAAAGCACTTTCCACCTTCACATTCAAAGGACTCAGATGGCGAATGCCCCCCCCCCTCCCAAATGTTGCCACCCGTGGATGATGACCACCAGAACAGTGATTCGAAGTCTGATCCTAATAAAGAAGATTACCTTTCAATGAGGTATTGAATGAAAATGACTTCATCACTGATCCCTTCTTCTATTAAGAGAACATTCCATAAATAGAAGTTCAAATCTACAATCCAAGACGCCCTGAACCTGGTGGTTGGCGGGTGGACCCTCCTTCATTCCTGGTACCGACAGAAATTCATCTAGATCCTCTGCGGATTGTAGATAATGGCGAATCCCGCTGTCAAGCACCTGTAAATTCACCTACAAAGGATATGCCGGCTGTCATGATCAACGACGTGTCTTCAAGATCTCAAATCTACAATCCAAGACGCCCTGAACCTGGTGGTTGGCGGGTGGACCCTCCTTCATTCCTGGTACCGACAAAAATCCATCCAAATCCTCTACGGATTGTAGATAATGGCAAATCCCACTGTCAAGTACCTGTAAATTCACCTACAAAGAATATGCCAGCTGTGATGATCAACGACTTGTCTTCAAGATTTGATGGAGATCATCGTGTAGAGTTTGAAGAAGCTCTTGACACTGTACCAATCAGTTCATCAGATTCATTCATTATAAGAATACACGAGATTATTACCTTGGGTAATGAACCGACAAGCTCAGAAAATGAGCCCAAGGTAACGCCTTGCCATGTGGCCGCTAGTATGGAAGAAGAAACCACTACATCCTTTACATCTGTTCATGTGGAGGACGTAGCTAAAGGAATGAAAAATCTCTTCTCTCAGCAAGAAGAAGTTCTGGCTATTTAGAGAAGCACTGGGAACGGCCTCAGGTCCGGAAGAAATTATAAAGCCAACTATGATAAACCTCCAATACCAACTCCTTCTACTCTTCCTCCTGCCTCTCTTTCACTTATAGTGCCCACAAGGCAAAATGTAAATGCTGATGTTAATGAAAGGCCAATAGAGCCATTTAAGTATGACTTTGTCGAACATCTGAGGTACAGACCTGCATGATTACACATTCTCGATCTATTGTAGATATCGAAAGAAACTTGAGACGGTTTCATCAAAGAATTGCAAGCACTGGATCCTAGTAATCAAGTACATGTTGCCCAAGGGCATCAAATAGAGAAAAAGCATCAAGTAGCTAAATCCAAAAGGCTCCAGAAGCAATGTGATGAGTGTTACTCCATCCATAATGCTTCTAAAGCTACTATCTCATTCTCTAAAGAAGATTTGTTGCTGGGGAACGCCAATCATACAAGGCCTTTATATTTCACAGCATACATCAAAGAAGTACCAGTTCCCAGGATACAAGTAGATCCAGGGCCAACTCTTAATCTTATTACCATTACGGCGTTTTAAGAATTGGGAATTCCCCCAAACAAGCTCACCAGCTCCAATACTGCAATTCAAGGATATGATGGCAAAATTCAAAATCCCATTGGAAAGATTCGAATCAAATTCTAGTATGGGAGTTTGGATTTTGAAGCTACCTTACACGTCGTCAAAACCTGAGCTTGTTATAACATCTTGCTCGGAAGGAGATGGCTGCACGACTACTCCATTGTGCCGTCTATTCTTCATCAGTGTTTCAAATACATTGATGATGGTGGAAAGGTACTTCGTGTGTTCATTGATGAGAAGCCTTTCAAAGGAAAAAAAAGGTTTACTTCAATGATGCAGCCATGTATGAAGAAAGAAAACCCAATATCAAAAAGCTTGTGGTGGGAACAAGTACGTTTGGGTAAGCCAAAGCCTTAGGTCAGCATCAAAAGAAGAAGCTGGTGGTACGGTTCGTGGATACACCCGAACCTTTCACAATCAAGGTGAAACCTGATGTAAAGAAGGGCAAATCCATAGTCATTGCCGCTAAATCTTCTAAATCAGTCAATGTGGCTTCTCCAGTTAACCAACCAAATCAGGGAATCCACTGGCCTGACCTGTTATGGACCCTCAATGCAAATAGTCAATCACCCCAACATCGCAGTGGAGTTGGACATTATGAAACTCCAATGTATAGTTCAGCATCTCAAAGGATTTTTAAACTCTTGATGAGCGAGATGGGAAGTCTTCATCGAATTTATCCTGCTCTGATGCCCTCATCTCACAACTAGGGGAGTTGACAAGAGACAGAATCCAGGAGGCTAGGAAGTGAAGCTCGCAGCTCAGCCCGACGGGACGTTCTAAGACGTTCATTGGATCTGATACACATATTGGAGGCATGCCAATCAAGGGAAATAGAAACCATCTCCTTACGGCGTTTAGTTCTCACGCGTCAAAGGCCGGGTGAGTTTGTTGCCAATTATATAGATCGATGGCTGGAATTGGCTTATAGGTGTGAGGAATCTCCTCCTCAACACGTGTGAATCTCATTATGCCGACATAGCCTACATCATGATTTTCGAATGCTATCCATCGTGAAAGATTTTGAAAAATTTGAAGAATTCGCTAGTTTCATGGGAACTGTTGAAGATCATATTCTCTCCCCTTTGATAAACATGAGGAGAAGATCACACTCCACAAATGTAGTATCTTTGGTATAGGATTCTGAATCTGACTCAGAAGAAAATAGGGGAGTGTTCATCGATGCACCGCCAATGGCAGCATATGAGCCTCCTCTCCATCCATACATAGGAGGCCCATATCCAATATTCAAAGTTGAGGGGTCAACCTTTGTGGTACCAGCCAACAAACCTTGGGACGACGCCAGGATATTCCATCGAGCAAAAGATGCCCCCACTTCATCTCCACCCGGGGATTTTTTCAGTGAAGGCAAGCCAGACTTCAAAACCTACACTGATCAGTCCCACAATATGATAAGAAATATGGGCTATAATTTCAAGAAACCTACTAGATTAGGGATGACTGAAGGGATACATGTACCTTACATCGGTATGACGAAGAGGTAAAAAGAACAATTCGAATGGAATCACTGGATAGAAGAATTTCGGTCAGGTATTGGGTACACTCCTTACCAAAACAAACCTAGAGTCACAAAAAGCTTCAGGGGCGAAAACAATGGCATTCACCAAAGAATATGATTCTAATGATTCTTTGGAGACGGATTTACAAGATCTGGCTGACTGGAACATCTTCCAGCATCAAGAAGAGGCAATTGATGATAATAATACAACATCCCAGGCCACTGATCACTAGCAACCAGAGTTTGATGAAAGTCAAAATCCATATAAAACTGGCCCTTGGGATCATTTAATTTTGAATGTACAAACCACTGAGCCTCCAAAACCGAATCCTTGGAAAGGGATTATGTTAGATTATATGGTCTCAATCCATCAGTTTATGTAATAAATTGATTAATTTCTTTATTTATCAATATAATCATGCTTTCCTTTCATGAGATGAATGGTGATTTATTACTTAATACACATGACCAATACATATGACATAATGGTTCATGAGATGAACCGGGTCCCATTAGTATATTAGATGTGATATATGTATATGGAGGAGATCCACATACGGGAGATATGTGTCACAAATCTTATACTTAAAATATCTTCACAACCAGTGATGAGATTGGGCATCTCATCTGACAAGGTTGCAGCACTTTGATCACTATGAGATAGTGTGATTTGTCTCGATCATCAGAATGTAAGATTCTGGATCATAGTGCTGGTACATTGGATGTATTGAAGGACCATGAGAAGCACCTTATGAAATATTGTCTCGATTTAAGGACTGCTCTCATAATTCCCTAGCAATAGGCTCTCAATCCTGAGACATTGATGAACTCAAGTTTCTGTCTATTCATTTGCTTTGAGTCACCAATGAGTGAGGCCAACTGTAGGTCAACACCTTGGTGTCTTGGGTACATGGTAGTAGGACTGTGGGAACATGCAATGATCAAGATGGAATCTATCTACATTATCCCCTTGTGCCAATTAATGGAATTATCATTGGTAAGTGCACACCCATTCCAATTAAGAGTTAATTGGATCGGTACCAAATGATCACTATAATTAATTGGGGCTCAAGGATAATAAGATGTGGATCTAAGATTGGATGGGACAGATTTATTCCAATTGATCCATGGATAATGATAGAGGGGCCTACTTGTGGTAATTGGAAAGTTTAGGGTCTTCATTGAAATATATTCCTAAGACTGGAGTGCAATTGCATTTATATAGTGGAGTTATTTGCAATTAACTGTGGGCCCGGATTGCACATGAGATGTGGGGTCGCGTGTCACAGTTGGAGCCAGCTTTCTAAGGAATCCCTAGTGGTCCCCACGCTAGCCCAAATTATTAGAAAGATACTAATTATAGTATAACTCTGAAAGGAAATAGAAAGTTACTATTTCTATTTGAAGTGAGACTTCGAATAGTGGTAATAGTAAGTTACTAATTATTAATGGAAGTGAGACTTCTATTTTAATTAGTAAAAGAGGAAGTTACTAATCATATTTGAAGTAAGACTTCTAATTGTGATTTAGTAAGCAACTAATTGTTGTGGAAGTAAGACTTCTATTTCAATTAGAATGAGGTGGTTGCTTAAGTGCTATAAAAAGGGGAGAGGAGTGCCTTGGACGCCCCATGCATTAATTCCATCTTGGAATTCACGCCCAAGATCCCTTTTGTGCAAGTGTTGCACACTCCTCTTCCTCTCCATCTTCTAGTTCTCTTCTAGTTTCCTCTAGGGTTTTTCTCTTGGAGATTCCACCATCTTCTTGAGAAAAGAGAATCTGATACGGGACATAGCGTGGAAGTTCAAAGGGTGTTGGAGATTCTGATTTGATTAGTGAAGGTGTTCATCATCAAAGAAAGAATTCAAATTCTCCATTAGAGCACTACAAAGCTCCAAAGGTATATCTACATCCTTGTATGTTGTAGATTTCGTGGTTGCATGTTTAGGTGTTGTTTTTCTATCTTCTAGATAGGATATATTGCTGTACATGGTTTATGAGTTTGAGGGATTGCATCCTGGATTGGGTTTATTGCCTTCTAGATAGTTGATCCCTACATTAAGTGGATCAAAAGTTTTTAAAACCTATCTAAATGACCCACCTATTTTCCAACAGATTAGGCCTTGGTTTAAATCTCCAAATGATACACCGGAGGGATTTATGGAGTTGGAAGCTTCCAAAAAATAATGTGGAAGAGCCTCCTCCCAACCCCCCAACTGAAGATCAAGTGCGAGAAGTAAATCTGGGAACCCTAGATAATCCTCATCCTTCCTTTGTAAATGCTCATATTAAAGGAAAGGAACTAGAGGATTTCGAGTATTTCTTGTGTGAGTTTGTGGATTGCTTTGCATGGACTTATGTAGAAATGCTCGGATTGGATCCAGAAATTGCTGTGCACAAACTGAATATCTTAGACATTATCAAACTAGTAAAACAAGATCAACGGCACATCAAACCAGAGATCATGGAAAAGATTGAAAAAGAAGTACAAAAGCATCGAGATGTTCAATTTATTCGGGAAGAACAACATCCTGACTGGCTGGCCAATATTGTCCCCGTTACAAAGAAGACTAGGCAAATCAGGATATGTATCGATTTTTGAGATCTAAATAAGGCATGTTTGAAAGATGATTTTCAGCTGCCTATCCCCGAAATCATGTTTGACAATACATTTCGGTTTGAGAGAATGTCTTTCATGGACGGGTTCTCAGGATACAACCAGGTCAAGATGTCCTCAGAAAATGAGAAGCACACCTCATTCATGACACCATTCTGGGTATACTATTACACAGTCATGCCCTTGGGCCTCATGAATGCAGGAGCCACAATCAAAGAGCTATGATGAAAATCTTCCAAGATATCCAGCATAAGACGATCAAATGTTATGTAGACGATCTCGCCATTAAAAGCAAAAAGAAGGACACTCACCTTGATGATCTACGCAAAGTCTTCGAGCGATTGTGGAAGTTCAAATTGCATGTGAATCCTCTCAAATGCTTCTTCGGAATATCTTCAGGAAAGTTCCTTGGATTTGTAGTGCGCAAATGAGGAATCAAACTTGACCCAATCAAAGTCAAAGCAATACTAGAGATGCCTCCATCAAAAACTCTTAAAGAGCTCAGAGGTATACAGGGCAGAATGGCCTACATCAGGAGATTCAAGTGCAGACCTTTCTCTCGCCTGATGAAGAAAGGGGTTGATTTTGTCTGGGATAAGGAATGCGATGAAGCCTTCAAAGACATCAAAAGGTATCTGACCAATCCACCTGTACTAGCAGCTCCAAGGTCAAATAAACCATTTATCCTGTACACAAGGGCCTTAGATCATTCGTTGGGCGCCATGCTAGCTCAAAACAATAATGATGGCAAAGTAGTAGCTCTCTACTATCTTTCTCGAATGTCAGTAGGGGTAGAGCACAAATACAAGCCTGTTGAAAAAGAATGCTTAGCTCTTATGTTCGCAGTACAAAAGCTCCGACACTACCTATTGTCAAATACAGTATATCTAGTGTCCCAGATCAATCCACTGAAGGTATTGATGACAAAGGCTGGTTCTTTGAATGATCGACTAGCCAAATGGTCTATATTATTATCATGCTAAGATATAAGATATACACCAGCAAAAGCAATCAAAGGGCAGGCCATGGTAGAATTCCTAGTTGAACATCCTTTATCAGAAGACTCCGAATTCAAAGATGAAAGTCCTTGGGATCCTAACCCTAGAGGGGGGGTGAATAGGGTGAGCTACAATTGTGACCAATTTTAACTTCTTAACAAAAACTAGTCACATGTGATGATTTAATCAAACAATATGCGGAAGCTAATAAATGAATCACCACAAGCATACACCACAACACCAAGGTTTATAGTGGGTCGGCCTCAATGCCTACATCCACTGCCGGCTTGTGATCCAATCACCCCACCGGATTTCCACTATTTATGCTTTTTACTAGGCTAAGCAATAACCCTTACAATGTTGTTTTTCTAGGCTAAACAACAACCTCTCAATGTGCTTTTCTAGGCTAAGCAATAACCTTTACAAAATGATTTTCTTAGGCTAAGCAATAACCTTACAATATGCTTTTCTTAGGCTAAGCAATAACCTTACAAGATGCTTTTCTTAGGCTAAGCAATAACCTTTACAAATCAAGATTTCTCTAAGAAGGTGTCTTTACAAAAGATCACTCTAAGAGATACAATTTAAAGCTCAATGAATTTGCCTCTAAATAGGCTTATATGAAAATGAGATTCAAATAACAAACATACACTTGAATAAGTTAAAGTGTGTGCACAAGTGTATGAATGCTTAACTTCAATCAATTTCTACAATGAAGCTCCTAAATGAATGCATGATGCATTTTAAAATCAAAGCTTATAAAATGATGATTGAAGATAAAAGCTAATCACATGAAAGATTCACACAACTTGAAGAAATGATCTAAAACATGTTGTATGAATATAAAAGTCTAAGAACACATGTGATTTAGATGAGAGTGATTGCAAACCATTCTAATATACCAATGAAGATAATGAGTTTGCAAAACAACTCTTTAAAAGCTAGAAATCATGCATAAATGAAAATACAAAGATTTAAACATGCATTGATTCTACTTTTAATGGAAATCAAAATGATAAGTAAGATGTACCTTTTTAAAACTCAAGCATTTGATTTCCAAATAGCCCTCTAGCCTTTCCAATTCTTCCCCTTTCCTTGGCTCCAAAATGGTCTCAAAAGTTCATGTGTCAAGCCTTGAAAAAGGTTGGAAATGAATGGACTTTATAGCCAAAAAGTGCCCAACGGCTAGTCCTCGGTCGACCTGCAAACAGGCCTCGGTCGACCATGAACACACAACGGGCAAAAAAATGACCGTTGGTGTTTCAGGGCCCTGTCAGGCTGCAGTGGTCTCGGTCGACCGACGACACTGGCACCTGACACCCTGGACCAAAAAATCCATATTTTGCATAGTTGAAGGTATTCCTTTGGGGGGATTTTTGGCCACTAAATCAAGCTTGGTAACATGTTTTAAATCAACTTAAGATGTTTAAAAAACATGAAACCCAAGAAGCCTAAAAGATTAGAAAGATTTAAAACCAAAGGCTAGCTTGATTTCTAAAACTCTTTTCAAATGAGAATGCATACAAAACTGATTCTGAAAATGATGAATGTATGCAAGACACAAACCTAAATTCTCAATATGATTTCTCAAAAGTAATGCACAAAGAATTAGGTTTTCAAAAGAGTTTGAATTCTAAAATCAATGCATCCAAGTTTAGAAACAAAACATGCATAAAACAATACTTTTACAAATCTTAAAAGCAATGCATGTATAAAACAAGATTTCAAGGTTTTCTAAAACAATGCAAGAGTGTAAATTCAAATGATGTGAATATGTTAATGCATCCATCAAATTGCAAATACAAAAACCCTAACAAAAGATAACTTTCCGGATGAACCGGTACTCTTTGCCAAAAAGATCATTAAACATACTGTTGATCCCGATCTTCATTGAATCATGCACTTTGGTGAAATGGTGTCAGGAGTGGGAATTATCTTCTACGGTCCAGAAAAAATATGCATCCCTCACTCCTTATCATTGTAGGAGCCTTGCTCTAACAACGCAGCTGGATATACGACTCTAATCATGGGGTTGGAGTTAGCGTTGGAATCTGGCATCGACATACCGGTTGTATATGGAAATGCTTAGCTAATCATAAAACAAATGAATCTCAAATATGAGGTAAGTAAGCCAAACTTAGTCCCTTACTTCAACAAAGCCCAAAAGCTCAAAGACCAGTTCACGTTGATAGAATTTCGTCATATAACAAGACGTGAAAATGTCAAGGCAGATGCTCTAGCAGGACTATTTGCTTCAATGGCCTTACAGGAGAATGGTATGGTGGAAATTACCGTCACTGAATGGAAGTTATTGCCACCCCTCGATACTCACCGGGTTGTAGCAGATTGCTTTCAAGTCTCCAGAAATAAAGCTCCTTCATATGAAAATTCATTTAGAGACTGGAGAGAATTCTTCATTGACTACATCCTACATGTCATCCTACCCGACAACATCAAAGATTGAATGTCGCAACCCCGGACTGAGTCCCCGACCTAATCCGGGATCGGGACGTGTTAGATGATGATAGATGATGCCAAATGCATTGGTTTATTTGGCTAATACTTACATGGATTAATAAAGAATATAATGCCATCTATGCACGTGATTTCCCACAAGTGTCCACGGTGAGGATATCACACGTACGTAACGTTTTCATTCAAGGTATGGAATCGTGTAGCAAATCAAGTATGTAAATTAATTCCATAATCACAAGACTGATAGCACAAGTATTTGAATCATGATGTCAGAGTGAGCAATGATCGTTATAGCATTTCCCAAAAGGTAAAGTTAAGTATCTATACAAAAGATTAGTTAATTAATCACTCCCCAAAAAAATAAAGGCCAACAAAGGCCAGTACAACCAATAAAATCTCAAAAATGTGTTAGTCATAATCCCCAAAATGTTTCGTATCTCCAGGCTCGACCGAATGTCTAAACGACATCGTCAGCCTGCTATTCTCCTACTCGTTGCGGCTCTCTAGCTGCCTCCTCAAGCTCCTCCTTGGGATAACTGGCATCTGGACCTGAGTACCAAAGAGTGGGTCAGACACGACGGTCTGGCAGATGGGTGAAGAAAGGATATAACAACATAACAGTATTTGAAATTACCCTAGAAAAACAGTGAAACATGTTTACACAATAATCTTCATGGAAGAGAGTGCATTTCTTATTAGAAAACACATGTGCAATATGAAAATGTGTAAAGGTACCAAAGAACAAGGAACTAGCAAGATGACGACCACATAAAGCTAAATCCTCTATCACCAAAATGATGAGAGTACATCGGGGCGTTGATCTCAGGCACACGAAGTGATGAGAGTCAATGAAATTTATAAATACATATATTTATAAGGGACCACGGCCGCGGACCGGGTATCGGGATGGGACGGGATCCAGACTGCAGCTGGCAGGGACGAGAGGAGGACCTCCAAGTCGGTGGATCAGGCTGACAAGGTCGTCCAAGCTTAGTGGTGCCGACTCATAGGTTACATTAAAGAAATTGGGTCATGAACAAATGTCTATATAATGTAAAGCATATAAACGGGCTGAATGGGGTGCCCCAAAGGCACAATTATTGCTTCTATATTGTGTCATGCATAAACAAAGCTGGCAAAATACTTAAAGTGTACAATACAGTAGTTTTTGAGTAAAACTGGTAATGTTGCACAAGACCGGAGAGAAATCATGGAGTTCAAGTATAAAGTTCAAACATCATTTCCACATTTATTCCAGACCACACATTGAGGTCTCAAGGCTTGATTCAATGTATGTAGGAAACTCGTATATCGATTATGTAGTTCTATGGAACTTGGTATTCCCGAAGGTAAGGACATTTCAAGTGTCCCATACACATTGTCAATTCAAGAGTCTCCGATATGTTCCCGGAGTGAGAATCTTCTCGACGTAGCCCCCAATTGTTCTTCCTACATCAAATCAAGAAGATATGGTTTTAAACAGCCCCTTCCTCCCTCTTCAAAACCTCCTCCCGAGCTCCAAAAATGGCCCAGACCTGAGAGGGGGGTGCACTCGAGTGGACATGGGCTACGCCAAAAAGGCTGGCAGATAGAATGTCTGCTCCCTTGAGCGGGACCCTATCCGCTCGAGCGGGTAGGCATTCTGTTGCCTGGGCGCAACAGACAAAATGTCTATGCGCTCGAGTGGACATTAGCTATTCTGTTATCCTGAGCTGCAGTCAGAAGGCCTACGCGCTCGAATGGGCAGTCATTTATGTTGTTCAAAAATGGCCATTCGGGCCTTCTTCTTTTCCTTCTCCAAATCATTTTTCCTGCAAACAAATGGCCTCCTTGCCTCCCAATAATCACCATCAAATTCCTCCTAAACACCACAACATTTCTCACTATTTCCCATCACATCCAACCAAACCCATCATACATGTGAATCATTTGAAAATAGAAACCACATTGAATAAAACACCCTTAACATTTCTATTAAACTCATCAAGAAGGAGAAAAAGGGTGGCTTACTAAGCATGCATTTGCAAAAACTTATGGAAATCATGGCATGTATTTCAAAACAGATGAAAGCATGAAAACATTTTAAGAGCATAGTGAAAAGATAAGAAATCAGCCATGAAGAAGCTATCCACAAAATAAATCCATTCATCCACTTGCCTTGGCTTCCAATATGTCTAAATAAGCTTCTGATCCCACTCCCAATCAAAAGATCACCAAGCTACAGAAAACCACAAAACAAAACCCATTTAGAACCCTCAATGGTCAAAACAAGGAATAAGGAAAAAAGAGCTTGCGATAATGGAGATGGAACTTCTCTAAATTTAGGAAAAACCCAAATCTGAAAGATAGAAAGAAGAGCTTATATGAAAGTTCTTCAAATGCACAACGTTAGCTCCAATAGGACCTTGGAATGGGTGGCTTCCTTCACAAATAGTATCAATGGAGAGTCTCCAAGATGAGGAAGAAGAAGATGACCTCCATTTTTCAATTGGTTCAAGATTGGTAGAGGATTGGAGATAAAAGAAGCAAGAAAAAGAAGAGGAAGGGGAAATCCCTAGCTTGGGCTGGACTTTTGAGCTGGAAAAAGGGTAGAAGGGGAAATGGTTCTCTAATTTATAGCAAGTGAAGGTGGGCTCCACCACTAGCCATTCTTGTAGGGCCAAACATGGTTTTCAGGGCCTCAGATGAGTTCGACGAGGATGAGTTCGACAAAGAATGGAGAAATGTTTGTCGACAAATCTAGTTTCCAAAAAGTATATATTTCAAGGGTTTTGGAGACATCAAATTCTGTGTCCAGATTTGGTGTGAAAATACTGTTTTGCCCTCAAAGTGGGAAAAGTTGGGCTTCGGGGTTTCGAACGGGAGCGAGGTCAACACTAAAGTTGTAGAGGTTAACGAGATGAGTCCAATGTGGTTAAACAAGAATTATCAAAAATCTTGAATAATCCCCCATGTCCATGTAAAGTCACTAAAAGAACCCCCAAAGGGTCCCTTAAATTACAAACGCTCTCAAAATTCCCCAAAGCTATAAAAGAGGCATTCTAGTATCAAACTTAACCAAAATCCACTAATCCCACTTAGAACACACAACTCAATTAGTGCTAATCCCGATCACTCGGGTCAGGGTCTTACATCGAACTAGTATCCAAAGGCGTGCACCCAGATATTATTATGATCTTCCATCCAAAACTCTATATAGATGGTCATTCGATGGTACGATGCCTATCCCAAAAGGAAGCTGAAAAGGCATTAAAAGAAGTCCATGCAGGGCTATGTGGGTCTCATCGCACTGGACTAAAATCACATGACCAGATACAAAGGTTAGGGTATTACTGGCCTACAATGATTACAGACTCTATACAGTTTGCCAAAAAAATGCAGGGAATGCCAAGTTCTTAGTGATTACATACATCAACCGCCAACTTATTTGCGTCCCACAATGGTGTCTTGGCCTTTTGAAGCCTGGGGCATGGACATCATTAGAAAAACTTATCCCTCATTGGACAAGGGCCACCAATTCATCCATGCGGCCACAGATTATTTCTCCAAATGGTCTGAGGCAGTTCCATTGCCGAAGGTGAAAGCTGACACTATAATTAGTTTCGTAAAAACCCGCATTATTTGTCGTTTTTGGTGTGCCTAAACGCTTATATCACGACAATGGGCAAGAAGCTCTTTGGGCTTACCGGACCACAGTCAGAGGTCCGACTAAGTCTACTCCATTTTCTCTTGTTTATAGGTGCGAGGCAGTCGTACCCTTGGAAACTCAGTTGCCCTCACTCACAGTGACGATTGCAGAAAAGGCCACAAATGATCAAAATGCCGAACTAAGAATTCGAGAGTTGGAAAGTCTTGACAAGAAAAGGCTTGCAACTAGACAAAGCATTGAAATCTACCAAGCTCTCATGGCGGGATCATTCGACAAGAAAGTACGTGAACGAGCCTTTAAGAAAGGATATCTGGTCCTTGCAATTAGAAGACCTACTAGCAACACCCCATGGTATGCATGGTCCGCCTTAATTTTCTTGCATTGATATTGCGACCCAAGTGGGCCACCCAATGACCCATCTGATCCGTGGGTCCGAAAGAGGACCCATGGGTGACCCAGTAGGTGGTGGACCCATGCGAGGTAAACCCTATTTGCCCCACCATCCAGCGTCTGATCAAAGAGATGGAGAGTATGTGTTTTAGAAAGCAGTTAAGAAGCGTGAATTTTTTTTTTTTTAAGTTTCAGTAATTGTTTGATCCATTTAGTTTCTTGCGTTGATACCGGGACCCAGGTGGGCCATCGGATGACCCATCTGATCCGTGGATTCAAAGGAGGACCCACCGGAGACCCATTATGTGGTGGACCCTTGTGAGTTGGGCCCTGTTTGGCCCATCTGATCCGTGGATACAACTGTTACTGCTTCGATACCGGGACCCAGGTGGGCCACCGGATGACCCATCCAATCCGTGGATCCGAAGGAGGACCCACCGGCGACTCATTAGATTGTGGACCCATGCGAGGTGGGCCAAACAACGTCTCCGAATGAGGACCCACCGGGGACCCATTAGGTGGTGGACCCGTGTGAGGTGGGCCTAGCGTCTAATTAGAAAAAAAGGAGAGGATGTGTTTTAGGAAATAGTTAAGACTTGGGAATTTGTTGTTGTTTTTTTTTTTTAAGTTTTAGTCATTGTTTGGGCCATTCAGTTTCTTGCGTTGATACCGGGACGCAGGTGGGCCACCTGATGACCCATCTGATCCTTGGATCCGAAGGAGGACCCATGGGCGACCAGTAGGTAGTGGACCCGTGCAAGGTGGGCCCTGTTTAGCCCACCATCCAACGTCTGATAAGAGAAAGGGGGAGTATTTGTTTTAGGAAGCAGTTAAGAAGCGGGAATTTTTTTTTTCAAGTTTCAGTCATTGTTCGGGCCATTCAGTTTCTTGCGTTCATACCGGGACCCAGGTGGGCCACCCGATTACCCATCCGATCTGTAGATCTGAAGGAGGGCCCACTGGAGACCCATTATGTGGTGGACCCATCTTGCATTACGTAGTGTTTTTTTTTTAAGGAAGTTATGTGGGTCGGTTAGTGAGAGTGGAGAGAGAGGAAAGTGGAGAGGTAGAGGAAATACGGATAGGTGGAGCTCTATGGTTAAACGAAGGGACACTACATTCCCTTAGTAATATAGATAATGAGTGATATAGGGGTTGCGCACAATTTAATATAAAAATAAAGTTAATTGCTCACAGTTTAAAGGATTAATCGCAGTTAATCATAATTAATCACAGTTAATCCTAACTAATCACAGTTAACCATAATTCTCAAAACTTCACTTCATCAAAGTAAGAAGTTATTTAATATTTCTACACCAAAATATAGGCCTTTCTCAATTATGAAACCCTTTTCAGAACTAATCTTAAACTACAAAACATAAAATAAAAATAAAATAAACAAACAATTTATGTTTAGACCTATTAATGTAAAATCCAGTAGGTCCAATTGGAGCAAACCAAGATCAGACCTAATGTCTAATGTCGCCCAAGAATAGGCTTTACTCTTAATGGATTGGATTCACCATCAGACATCTTTATTGGCCCCACAGTCTCAACATACTAAAAGAATTTAAGGCTTATGGTTAACAAAATTGAAGCTTCTGGATATCTGGGCAGATGAGGCCCAGGCCACATGGGACAACCACCATTCAGGTCGTCCTCAGGCCCTCTTCAAGACGTGGGGTTCAAAACTTTGATTAACTTAGGTAGTGGGCCCACAACAGTTATGGACCTTCAACCCGTTTCCATTAATTTCATACCAAAAACATGAAAATCCAGTGGATAATGGCCCAAACAGGGCCCACCTCACTTGGGTCTAGGTTCTCCTTGTTCGACCAAGAATCCTCCTTGGGGTTTGTGGTCCTGATGCTTCATCTAGTGGGCCATGGGGTCCCACAATCCGCCATCGCCAATATGTTCCCTAGACATCAAGCCTCTGTCTTCACCAATTGTTCATCTATTCGATAAATGTTCAATAATTTACATGCCATATTGATTATAACATTCTCACACTCATTCTTACATGATTCTCTTTATTCAAAATAGAATTTTTTGCCTACTTCTTGGTTACAAATAATCACTGTATACATGGTAATACATAATAATTGAATCACATGCTATTATTTATGTTCTCTCTCTCTCTCTCTTTCTTTCTCTCTCAACCCGCTCTTCATATCCTTGCAGCCTCCCCATCTTCCTGCTCCTCTGTCTCCCTGCTCTCCTTCTCTTTGTTACTCCTCACTCCTGTATACTACATTCCCTAAGGGATCAAATGTCGAGGTTCCATTACTTTTGGCCTCGAAGGAGGCATGGCTTCATTCGAGGTTCATCTTTTCATCTTTTCAATGTATTGCAGTTCATCTGTTATTCTATAAATCATTTCGGGGTCAAAAGTAATGGTCTGAATCATGTTTCACTTTGTAATCTATCTGCCATTCTCTATCTCTCTACCACTCCTCTCAGCCAACATCTCCTCGCCTCTCTCTCTCTCTCCCTGCGCACCCATCTCCTCTACCCGAGCCCAGCCCACCGGTATACTACATTCCCTAAGGGATCAAATGCCGAGCTTCCATTACTTTTGGCCACGAAGGAGGCAAGGCCTGATTCGAGGTTCATCTGTTCATCTTTTCAATGCATTGCAGTTCATCTGCCATTCTATAAATCATTTCGGGGTCAAAAGTAATGGACTGAATCATGTTCCACTTTATAACTCATCGGGTGGAAGGATATTGGGTGTACGTGGTCCTTTGTTAGTCATTTCTTTGTTATATCCATACATGAGTGTTGCTAAATAGGAGGTTCTGTTGCGTAGCATGAAAGTAAGATGCAGCAACAAAGAAATAAGTTATACATGGGTTCACTTAGTTTGATACAATTACTATTGAAATAACTTCTTAATATGGGTTCACTTATGCAAAACCTCGTGCACAGACTATTTAAATAAAAAGGAGTATCCACTTGAAGTGCATCGAGTGACTGAATTTACAGAGTGAACTCTTTCTTTGGGTACTTTGGTGGTTCAACAAAAATGTTTCAGTAAAACACAGAAAGAATCAGAGAATCTAATATCATATAGAGAATAACAGAGAAGAGAGCAGAATTGAAAAGCTTACATATGACAGAAATGGTAGACGTTTCAGCGCTTCCTTTCTTTCGACGAAATGGTAGAGAAGAGAGAGGATGGGATTAGTCAAGAAGATTTTTTGGAGAAGAAGTGGAGAGTGGGGATGTTTCAACGCTTCCTTTCTTTCGACGAAATGGTAGAGAAGAGAGAGGATCAATTAGGTTCCGTTAGGAAGATTTTTTGGAAAAAAAATGAAGGGTGGGGTTAACGTGTTTATGCATGTAGGCAGACAGGTGTCACAATACTAAGGGAGACTACATTCCCTTAGTATAATAGATGATCCTCACCCACAAATCCAAAGGAAAGTTTAAACCTGAGTGGGAAGGACCTTACGTCATCCACAAAGTCTACTCAAATGGTGCATATGTTGTTCTCACTGTCAAAGGCGAAAGGTAGGGGTGTAAAAAAAAACCGGAAAACCGTCTAACCGAACCAAACCGCGGTTAATAACTATATTTCACGGTTCGTTTATGGTTACGGTTAATGAAATCAAAAAACCGCAAGGTTCGGTTTGGTTACGGTTTTCCGTAATAATTCACGGTTATTAACTGAATCGAACCGTATCATACGGTTCGGTTAACCGTATGTGGTTAACCGTATCGTTTACAAATAAAAGAAAAAAATAAGGGAGTTGAATGAAATATGAAAATCCGGGGATCCTAACCCTAGAGGGGGGGTGAATAGGGTGTGCTACAAATATGACCAATTTAGACCAATTTTAATTTCTTAACATAAACTAGTCACATGTGATGATTTAATCAAACAAAATGCGGAAGCTAATAAAACAATCATCACAAGCAAACACCACTACACAAAGATTTATAGTGGTTCGGCCTCATTGCCTACGTCCACTACCGGCTTGTGATCCAATCACCCCACCGGATTTCCACTATTTATACTTTTCAATAGGCTAAGCAATAACCCTTACAAGATGTTTTTCTTAGGCTAAGCAATAACCTTTACAATGTTGTTTTTCTAGGCTTAACAACAACCTCTCAATGTGCTTTTCTAGGCTTAGTAATAACCTTTACACAATGCTTTTCTTAGGCTAAGCAATAACCTTTACAAGAAAAAGATTTTTCTCTAAGAAGGTGTCTTCACAAAAGATCACTCTAAGAGATACAATTTAAGCACACTGATGTTGCCTCTTAAATAGGCTAATATGAAAGTGTAAATCAACTCATACAAACACTATATGAATACAAATGTGTATGCTCATGATGTGTGTGTGTGTGTGATAACTTCAATCAAGTTTAAAAGGAAGGCTCAATTAATATATTGCTTAACGCAATTCAAAGTTTAAACCTCATAAAAGATTTGATTGAAGTTTGATGCAAATCACATGTATGAAAAACAACTTGTTAATGATATGAAACTCAAAGATTCACAAGTTGTATGAAAATGACTAACTTAGAACATGTGATGCATGTGCAATGTTGTTTTCAAAAACAAATAAATTTGACTAAGATTTAAATGAATGAAAACAACAAGCAATGTTTCAACCAAGAAAATGAATCATGCTATATAAAAGAAATCAAAGATTTAGGCTAAGCATGATTAAGGAAGATTTAAAAACAACTTGGATTGAAAACAAAGTGAAGAATCCAATCTTAATTAGATCAAAGATTAAGAGAAGAATGGATTCATCACATCATAGTTATCATGCTCAAAATCATTTACCAATAACTTAAACAAAGCATATAAACTATGATTAAGAGAGGTAGAGCTTACTTAGAGATTTAACTTCATTAATCCAAGCTTTAGCTCTCCAAATGACTCTTTGGTCTCTCTTAGTTCATCCCCTTTTCTTTGTCTCAAACCACCTCAAAAGAGTCTTCAAATTCTCCAACATTTGAAAAGGAATGAACTTCAATTTATACTCAAAAAGTTGAGTTCCTGCGTTTCCCCGGTTGACCTGCCCTCACCCCGGTCGACCTGACCTTCACAACGGTCATAAAAATGACCGTTTGAAAAAGGGCAACCGCTCTTTGGCCGGTCGACCGGGTCCCCTGGGCCGGTTGACCGGCCACACTGCAGGTCGACCCCCTGGGACCAAAATTCCCAACTTTTCCATATTTAAAGGTTTTTCTTGGAGGGGATTTTTGGGCCATTAAATCAAACTTGGAGACATGTTTTAAATCAAACTAAGATGTTTAAAAACATGAAACACAAAAAGCCTAAAATGACTCGAAACTTTAAATCCAATGGCTTGCTTGATTTGATAAAACTCTTTTCTAAGACAAATGCATCCAAGTTTAAAAAACAAATCATGCATAAATCGATACTTTTACAAATCTTAAAAGCAATGCATGAATAAATCAATATTTCAAGTTTTTATAAATCAATGCATAAGTGTGTAAATCAAATGATGCTTGAATATTAATGCATCCATCAAATTACAAATACAAAATCCCTAACAATCTCCCCCTTTGCAATTTGATGGCAACTCACTAACCACTGAATTTACACACTAAGTCTTCAGCTCCCCCTAAGTTGGACAAGTCTTGAAATCTTCTTGGATGCTTCTTCTCTTAGCTTGGGCTCTTGGGCTTTTTCTTCAAACTTCTTGATGCTTGGTGCTTGATCAATCTTCAAGTTTTCTTCTTCATTTTCCTCTCTATGGCCAATCATCTTCTTTAGCTCCAAGCTTTCTTTCTTCTAATAGCTCTCCCCCTTTGACCATGCCTCTCTCTCCCTTTGGCAAGATATGCATTCTCTCCCCCTGTAGAAGATCATACAAAATCTCCCCTTAGGAAGCATGGACATTCTCTTCCCCTTTAGAGAACTTGAATGCTCTCTCCCCCTTTGACATTAAATTGCAAAGGTACCTACACACATGAAATAAGGAAAATACCTTTTAGTAGCACCTGTTAACAAAAGAAATCGAAAATGAAATACGTAACAGGCTATCATGTATGGAAGTAGTCTCTAAGGGTTCAAAGTCAATCCAACGGTGAATTTGATCAAAACTAATACTTCCTATGAAGGTTTACACTCCCCCTCAATCCATTCTCTCCTTTTGTCAAACTTTTGACAAAGATATAACTATTTGGTTCAAGAAGAAGATGGTTTAACCAATTGAGGGTCAACTTCAAGAGAAGGATTAGATTCGTTTAACTATAAAGCTCAGTATGATCAAATTACCAAAAGAAAGCAAGGTCTAAAGAGAAATGAAATCATGGATACCAATTGAAAAATGAATAATACCAATTGAGATTTAAAGATAAGTCTATTAATACAATCACTCTAAAATGGATTTAAAAATATAACTATTAAGATAAATCCAAATTAGAGCTATCCATGATACAATGGGGTTTACTAAACATAGCATCAATCAATTTAACTATGAAAATCATATGCTATGTAAGCTTTGAAATCATTTCATTCAATCAAAAAATGTGACTACTAATGTGCAAGATGAGTGAAATGAAATTCAAACATGAAGCCTACCTCAACAATTACCAACCAATATTATGAACACATAAACATGGTGGTAATGAGATTTACCTATATGAGCAAGGGAGGAGGCAATCATGAAATTTATGATGCTAATGGAATGTGACATGGAATGAAAACATATAACTATCAAGATCAATCCAATGTACACAAGGTCTATCACATACACAAGATAAGACATCAATTGGATATGAAATCAATGGAAAATTATACCAAATGAAACCAATTGAATATGACAACATTATTAAAAGCAAGGATGTGATAAACACAAAACTCCATCAAGCATCATAAAAGGATATTCATCACTTATAATGATATGACTATTGAGCAAAGTGATGAACAAAAGAAATTGCAATGCAAAAGGATATAACTATGTAATGCATGCAATTTTCAAAGTGTCAAAATCATATGAATTCAACAACTAAGATACCCATCAAACATATAGATATACGAGGAATGGATTTCAAAGAGTTTCATATGATCAATAACACTACTATGAAATTGAAACACGTATAAGGATGACATCACTTAGAGAATTCACATAAATCAACATCATAACCATCCAAAAGAAATGACTAGAAGGCATAGAGGATGGATTTGGGTTCTAGTATGGTTTCTACAAATATAACTAATATCACAACCATACATGGAACCAATAGACATTTCCATATAAAAAGAATGTAAACAAATAAGCAAGGATGCAAACAACATTCATTTCCATTTCTAAGATAATGTAACAAAAAGAAAAAGGAAATGAGAATCGTGGAACATGCTTTGATGATTATAACTAATGATGTTATAGAGCATTTCCATTCAAACAATCTTCAAATCATTTTGATAAACAAAATCCAACAATGAGCATAAAAAGAATGATTTTGAAGATCAATTTTCAACATTGTATTTTAAAAGTTATAACTTATTTGAAACACATACAAGTTGATTTTTCAAAACAATAATTTTCCATATAAAAGTATAACTTAGAAATCCATGGAAAACTTAAGTTGATTCAAATCATTTGTTCAAATAATCTTACCATGACATCTACACAAATGATTTTGCAACAACAACTGATCATGAATAATCTAGCTATGAAAGCTTTTGAAATCACAATCAATTGATCATGTATAGAAATGCAATGCAAGTCATATAACTAAATGTGAGCAAAAAGCAAATCAAACATGATGAAATTATAATCAAAAGAGTTTGAAAACCATGATATGTAACTGGAATGGTGCATGAAGACAAAATCAATTGATCATAAAGAAACAGTGCATTTTAAGAAATGTAACTAAGAAAGAACAAAATGCAAATGCAACATGACCAACAATATGATTTAACTTGAAAGGAAAGGTTGGTCAATGAGGTTCAAGGCCTTAAGGTTTGTCTAAGTATCTAACTTTAGGAATCCATCTAAGGTCTTGAGAGGGTTGAACTTTGAGGTCTAGTTTAGGAGTCCCACCAACTATAGGAGATTTGACTTGATAAATTTTCAATTTGAACTTATCACCATGATATTTAGATTTTACTAAATTTAGCTTAGATTGGTGATTAGTCTTTTGATGTTGGTGAGTTTGTTTCTTTGGGGATTTGTTCATTTTTCTTTTCTTCTTATATTCTCCCTTTATTTGACTTTTGAATTTTAAATTTAACTTTGTTAATTTCTTCAAAAGTTCTTTCATGGGTTGATATAAGGGAGATAGGTTGAGAAATTTTTTGTTCTTAGATTCTTTTAAACTTGGTTTAACTTGTTTAAACTTTTTAGAATCTATTTTAGGAGACTCCATTTTAATTGATTTAACTTGTTTAATCTTTTTGGAGTCTTCTTTGATTTTTAGTGTCTTACCCTTCATAGATTTAGATTCTACCTTTTTGGGTTCAAAGATGGGTTTAGACACATGGCTTCTTCTTAGTTTGCACTCAAACCTAAAATGCCCTTCAATGCCACAATAAATACATTTAGTTTTGGGCAAAGGAGAAGGAGTGCTAGAGAAAGAGGACTCACCTTTCACAAAAGTGTTGGTGAATTTAGGGTCATGTGAAATATTCCTATCAAAACCAAGACCCGTCCTATCTCCATGAGATTTACCCAATTTAAATAATTTTTCAAGTCTCTCTTCACTTTGGGTAAACTTGCACTCATACTTTTGTTTATATCCTTCAAGTTGAGTGACTTTGGTTATAAGGATTGAATTTTCATTTTTGACTTTTGAAAGTTCATTTTCAATTTCCTTATAGTTACTTAGCTCTTCATTGGCAAGTTTTAATTTGAAATTAGTTCATTAACAACATTAGATCCAAGTTCTAAGGTTTTTAACTTACTTTGAACATTTGACATGTTTTCCATAGAAATTGTCAACTTGGATTCTAAATTGATAAAGTCTTTGTCTTGCCTTTTTAATTGATCTCTTAGGTTTAAATTTTCCTTTTTAAGATCATCATAACTTATCTTAATCTCATTTTGTTCATCTTTGATATTGGATAAGTTATTTAAAGAGATCATGAACTTAGAGTCTAAACATTTTATAACTTCTTCTTTTTCTCTAAGTTCATCTTTTAAAGAGACTAGTTCTTTGTTTAGTCTTTTAGATTCTTCTCTTAACTTTTTGTTTTTCTTTTCAAGCTTTAAGGATAATTCATATAATTCCTCAAAGGCTTGTTGAAGATCTTCTCCATTTTCATTATAATCTTCTTCTTTTATGTCACATTGAGATTCATTAGTTTGAGAGTTTGAATCTCCAATAGAAGGAAGAATGAGGGGTCTAGAAGAATCTACAAAGTCTAGCATAGTGGAGTCCATTCTAATGATTTTCATGAAAGCACAACACTAGGGTTTTGACTCTAGGTTTTTACACCTAATCAAGAGTTCCAAACAATTGATCCTATAAGATAGAGCACGAGGCTCTGATACCAATTGAAAGTCCGGGGATCCTAACCCTAGAGTGGGGGGTGAATAGGGTGTGCTACAAATATGACCAATTTAGACCAATTTTAATTTCTTAACATAAACTAGTCACATGTAATGATTTAATCAAACAAAATGCGGAAGCTAATAAAACAATCATCACAAGCAAACACCACTACACAAAGATTTATAGTGGTTCGGCCTCATTGCCTACGTCCACTACCGGCTTGTGATCCAATCACCCCACCGGATTTCCACTATTTATGCTTTTCAATAGGCTAAGCAATAACCCTTACAAGATGCTTTTCTTAAGCTAAGCAATAACCTTTACAATGTTGTTTTTCTAGGCTTAACAACAACCTCTCAATGTGCTTTTCTAGGCTTAGCAATAACCTTTACACAATGCTTTTCTTAGGCTAAGCAATAACCTTTACAAGAAAAAGATTTCTCTAAGAAGGTGTCTTCACAAAAGATCACTCTAAGAAATACAATTTAAGCACACTGATGTTGCCTCTTAAATAGGGTAATATGAAAGTGTAAATCAACTCATACAAACACTATATGAATACAAATGTGTATGCTCATGATGTGTGTGTGTGTGTGTGATAACTTCAATCAAGTTTAAAAGGAAGGCTCAATTAATATATTGCTTAACGCAATTCAAAGTTTAAACCTCATAAAAGATTTGATTGAAGTTTGATGCAAATCACATGTATGAAAAACAACTTGTTAATGATATGAAACTCAAAGATTCACAAGTTGTATGAAAATGACTAACTTAGAACATGTGATGCATGTGCAATGTTGTTTTCAAAAACAAATAAATTTGACTAAGGTTTAAATGAATGAAAACAACAAGCAATGTTTCAACCAAGAAAATGAATCATGCTATATAAAAGAAATCAAAGATTTAGGCTAAGCATGATTAAGGAAGATTTAAAAACAACTTGGATTGAAAACAAAGTGAAGAATCCAATCTTAATTAGATCAAAGATTAAGAGAAGAATGGATTCATCACATCATAGTTATCATGCTCAATATCATTTACCAACAACTTAAACAAAGCATATAAACTATGATTAAGAGAGGTAGAGCTTACTTAGAGATTTAACTTCATTAATCCAAGCTTTAGCTCTCCAAATGACTCTTTGGTCTCTCTTAGTTCATCCCCTTTTCTTTGTCTCAAAGCACCTCAAAAGAGTCTTCAAATTCTCAAACATTTGAAAAGGAATGAACTTCAATTTATACTCAAAAAGTTGAGTTCCTGCGTGCCCCCGGTCGACCTGCCCTCACCCCGGTCGACCTGGCCTTCACAACAGTCATAAAAATGACCGTTTGAAAAAGGGCAACGGCTCTTTGGCCGGTCGACCGGGCAGTGTGGCCGGTCGACCGAGTCCCCTGGGCCGGTCGACCAGCCACACTGCAGGTCGACCCCCTGGGACAAAAATTCCCAACTTTTGCATATTTAAAGGTTTTTCTTGGAGGGGATTTTTGGGCCATTAAACCAAGCTTGGAGACATGTTTTAAATCAAACTAAGATGTTTAAAAACATGAAACACAAAAAGCCTAAAATGATTCAAAACTTTAACTCCAATGGCTTGCTTGATTTGATAAAACTCTTTTCTAAAACAAATGCATCCAAGTTTAAAAAACAAATCATGCATAAATCGATACTTTTACAAATCTTAAAAGCAATGCATGAATAAATCAAGATTTCAAGTTTTTATAAATCAATGCATAAGTGTGTAAATCAAATGATGCTTGAATGTTAATGCATCCATCAAATTGCAAATACAAAATCCCTAACAAAATATTTCTTGCCTTATTTAATTGCTCATTATGTGTCATTTTACCTTCAATCATTCACATTTATCCCCTTATGTAAGGAAGGCATTCCACGGTTATTAACCGTAACCGAACCGTTTACTACGGTTAACCGCGGTTACGATTTTTCATGATTTTTGTGGATACGGTTACGGTTTTTAAAGACAGAAAACCGCGGTTACGGTTCAGTTAACGGTTTTCCCAAATTAACTGGTTAACCGAACCGTTACACCCCTAGCGAAAGGTGTATGATGCCCATTAATGGAAAGTTTCTTAAATGTTACTATTCGTAAGCATTTTCATATTCATTTTTTTAGTTTAAGGATGGTACCTCAAGCCTCCTTAACTAAAACTACATTCGTCAAAAAAAAAAAAACTCCTTTATTTGATTCCGAAGAATTAAGGCCAAACGCCGGCTAATGTACCTACTATTAGATTGTATGGTCTCAATCCATCAATTGCTGTAATAAATTGATTAATTTCTTTATTTATCAATAAATTCATGCTTTCCTTTCATGAGATGAATGGTGTTTTATTACTTAATGCACATGACCAATATATAGGACATAATGGTTCATGAGATAAACCGGGTCCCATTAGTATATTAGATGTGATATATGTATATGGATGAGATCCACATACGGGAGACATGTGTCACAAATCTTATACTTAAAAATATTTTCACAACAAACGATGAGACTAGGCATCTCATCTAATAAGGTTGCAGCACTTTGATCACTATGAGATAGTGCGATTTGTCTTGATCATCAGAATGTAAGATTCTGGATCATAGTGCTGGTACAATGGATGTATTGAAAGACCATGAGAAGCACCTTATGCAATACTTCTCGATTTTAAGGTCTTGTTAGACCCCGACCCAGATCAAGTCGATTAGTGTGCGATTAGTATGTGTTTAGTCCTAAGTGGGTTTAGTTGTTGTTGGGTTAGAAGTAATTAGTTTTAGTCTTGGACATAGCTTTGGAAATTTTGAGAACGTTTAGTATTAGTTAGACACACTCAGGAAGGCCTGAGTGCACATGTGAGCTTGGGAAGATCATATTGATTTCCGTGTGATTGTGATTTTGATTTCATTCGAATGATTTTTCTATGAGTTACAAATTTCGTTTTAAGCCCAGTTGTGTTTGAAGCCCAAAAACCCATGTTTTGACCCAAAGAGGGTAAATTGTCTTTTATGCACAAATCTGAAAACAATTTTCGAGATCTCAAAACCATGTCAAAAATATACTTTTTGGAAACTAGATATTTCGACGATCGTTTTATCCTTCTTCGTCGAAGTCATCCGAGGCCCACAAGTTAGTGTTTTGGCCATTTCAAAGCTCAGGTTATTTGGGGCCCATTTCCTCACTAAAGCCCCATCTCCCTCTCTTTTTCATTCATTTCCCCAATCTCTGCAATTTCTTTGACCTAGGGCTGGAAAACCCTTTTTCCCCCTTCCACTTCATTTCTCTTGCATGCCCTAGCTATAGATCTCCAAGGAAGATTCCAAGACCATCATCTTTCTCCTCTCCTTGCAAGCTTTCCATCCATACAAATCTCTTGGGGTTCTTGGGGATAAGCTCCTCATCTTCTTCATCTCTTCTTGTTTGGCCATTGTTAGGTAAGAGCTTCAATCCTTGTTTTTCATGAAGCCTTTTGGTTCCTTAAAGATCATGTTTTTCAAGTATTCAAACCTTTTTTGTTAAAATGGGTTCTTTGTTCCATTTTGTTGAGTTTTGTGTGGTTTTTCTCTTGGGTTCTTGTAGTGTGAGAATAGCTTGAGGAAGAGTTTGAAGAGGAGTATTAGCTTTGGTCAAGGCAAGTAATCTTTTTAGGAAATGATGCATGTGTTTTGATTTCAGTATATTTTAGTAAATTGTGCATTTATCTTGTTTATAAGCTTCATGAGTTGTTTTCATTTGATTTGGGATGGTTGGAATGATGGAATGAACCCTTGGTGAGCATGGAGGCTCAAGGGATGACATGTGATTGATTGATGAGAAGAAGGAGAGAAATGTAGCAAAAGTTGTGAAAAAGGAAGGCATTTCTGCACTCTGCGAGTTCAGGCAGAAGCCGATTCGCTCGAGCGACCCTTGGGTCCGCTCAAGCGACCAAGCCTCTGTTTGGTCAGAGCGCAGACAGAGAGCTGTCCGCTCGAGCGAACTGCCCTCTGTATAATCTGGAGTAAGGCAGAGAGCAGTCCGTTCGAACGCACTTATTGTCCGCTCGAACGAACTGTCTCGCTCGAGCGAAGTGTCATCGCCTTGTAAAGTTCGCTCGAGCGAACCTGCCAGATTCAGGAAGAAGAATTTATTTCTTTTCTGTATTTTCTCAAAGGTTGAAAACTAGACTATGTTAAGAGTTTTGACTTGACATTGTGTAAATGGAACTTCGAAATGCAACCCAACTTCGGGGACACCAATTCTTGTATATTCTGACATTTGGGGTCCCAATTATACAAAGGTCAATTAGCAGCCTTAACACATGCTTGTCAGACTTCGTGTTTGAATTCCGTTTTTGGTACGATAAAGGCCATCGTGTACTAGTTTTGGATTTCCAGTATAAGCTAGTTTTGAAGTTTTGTTTCAAGAAAAAGGGAATCACTTCCTAAGCGTGTTATGCATATTTATTATGCCTTTTGCTAGTCGTGTTCGTCGTGTTTTGATAAGTGACTTCCCCCTTTTTATCTCGACTAGTTTGATAGTGTTCCGTGTGTTTTGTGCATTCATGAATTAAGTAAACACCACTGAGCTTAGACTGCCCTTTCGGTTTGATCCACTGTCTGGGGGTCTTTAAACATGTGGACTGTCTGCAGACTGGTCGTGTATTTATTACACATCGTGCGTGTCCGGTTCCGCGGCCGAAATTCCCGTCTTTGTGGGAAATCATGTCATGCTTATATTATGTATATCGTGCTTGTCGTGCATGCTTGCTCTTTTCATTATATATAAATGATAGAGAAAGGATGAGCTCTTTGTGGATGTTAACTACTCATGATATATTTTATGTACTCATGCTAGTTTGTTTTGATATCTCGGCTTGGTTCACATTCTTGAAGATGTACCTCAGTTGTCATAGTATTTCATGTCAAAGATTTGCTTACATGTTTTCTCTAAATGTTATTGTTCATGTTCATGCCTAAATTGATTACCTGCCAAACCATTGTGTTTGACCCTTGTTTGTTGGTGCCCAGGTGCAGGAAACGTTACCTTTGAGGAGGAGCGTCAGGAGGAGGCTTGTGAGCCAACCCCTGTGAGAGAGTGGCAGCCCGACGATGTCATCTAGACGTCGGGCGGGTTCTTGAGTCTCGTCACCTTTCTGTCATGGGGTTTCTTTTGGTTATATTTTGGAGAAGTGTATTGGCCTCTGTTGGCCTCTTATGGAATTGTAACAAAACTTAACTTACTTTCGTGTTAGTCTTATAACTTGAACTATGTTGGGACTGCCATTTTAACTTCTTCCTTTGATACTATGTCTTGTTTATTATTGTGATAGCACTTAAATATTTTATTGGTGCTTATTTTGGTATGTTTTGCTACACGCTTCCGCATACTTCATCGTGTGAGTCAGATTCCGCGTGTCTTTGGGAATCCTCGCCGCGGAAACCCGTGGGAAAGCAAAATCTTCAATAGTAGCTGTAACAATCTACTTCGCGGGCCCGGGGTCCCGTTCCGGGGTCGCGACAGGTCTACTCTCATAATTCCCTAGCAATAAGCTCTCAATCCTAAGACATTGATGAACTCAAGTTTCTATCTATTTATTTGCTTTGAGTCACCAATGAGTGAGGCCAATTGTAGGTCAACACCTCGGTGTCTTGGGTACGTGGTAGTAGGACTGCGGAAACATCCAATGATCTAGATGGAATCTATCTACATTATCCCCTTGTGCCAATTAATGGATTTGTCATTAGTAAGTGCGCACCCATCTCAATTAAGAGTTAATTGGATGGTACTAATTATCACTGTGATTAATTGGGACTCAAAGATAATAAGATGTGGATCTAGGATTGGATGAGACAAATTTATTCCAATTGATCCATGGATATTGATAGAGGGGTCTACTTGTAGTAATTGGGAAGTTTAGGGTCTTTATTGTAATTTATTCCTAAGACTGGAGTGCAACTGCATTTATATAGTGGTGTTATTTGCAATTAACTGTGGGCCCGGATTGCACATGAGATGTGGGGTCGCGGTGTCCCAGTTGGAGCCAGCTTTCTTTGGAATCCCTAGTGGTCCCCACGCTAGCCCAAGATTGGATCATTACAAATTCTACTTGAACTAAAAGGGAAAGGAATTAGAAACTTACTATTTCTATTTGAAGTGAGACTTCTAATAATGGTAACAATAGTATGAGAGGTTTACTAATTTTATGGAAGTAGGACTTCTAAATTGATTAGTAAGGAGAGATGCTTCAAGCTATAAATATAAGAGTAGGGTTGGACATCCACGATCCCTTCATAGTGATTCATGCCCAAGCCATTCCAAGTGCAAGAGTTGCACATGTCCAATTCCTCTTATCTCTTCTCTTTTCTAGTTCTTCTTCCGGGTTTTTCCAAGGAGTTTTTATTAGGATTTTCTATTGGAGATTTCACCCATCTTCTTGAGAAAAGAGATCTGATAGAGGGTCATAGTGTGGAAGATCAAAAGGCCTTAGAGATTCTTATTTGATACGTGAAAGAGTTTCATCATCAAAGAAAGACGCAACTTCTCCATTAGAGCACAACCGAGCTCCTAAGGTATAATCTACTTCCTTGCATGTTGTAGATTTTTATGGATGCTTGTTGGCTACTGTTCTATCTTATTGATAGTTTATTTACTGATCATGGTGGCTGAGATTGAAGACATGGATCCTGGATTAGGATTTATGGCCTTATGGGTATTTGATCCCTGAGTCAAGTGGGTCAAAAGTTTTGAAAATCTGTCCACGAGGCCCACCTACTTCCAACACCTACAAGGCCCCGACTAATGTTAATTTTACTTGACTAACATCAGAATCAAATTTATCAAACCTAGACCCCGGCTAATGTCCTTACAAGACCCCGGCTAATATCTATTTCCCGTCCCACTTCATCATGATTTACTTTTTTTAGTGAATCATTTGAATCTCAAAATCAAAATCATATATTCTTTCCATATCAGAAAGCCATGAAGATAGATATGCAAAAGTGTCACTTTCATTAATAACACTCTCAAAATTGATTACACATACACATCCAGATACATCAGTGGATGGCAAACAAAGAAGGAAGATAGTCTAGCTGTCCTAGAAAGCTTGGTACTTGGCATTGAAGTCTTCTACATGCCTCCTCAATGCTTACTCCTTTAATATAATGTATCTCTGCATTAGGAGCTGATGTCGTACATCCACCACCTGGGGAGGATTCTAGCCCTCCTATAGTAGCGGTTGTGTCATCACAAGATTGGCCAGAGGCCACCAAATATGCTGGCTCGATTTGTGCACAAACCTCAGCATACCATATTTTATTGGGTGATGTTAGCAAAAGGTCAATGCTATCCGGTGGGCATCCCCGCAGGTATACAGAGAACTAGTCGGCTCACACATTATCATGCCTTGTGGGATGAAAAAAAGTTCTCTACAGATGCATTGTACATTTTGGCCAATAATTTGTGCTACAAATACACCTGGTGCACTTGTTCTGTTTTTGTAATTCCGGCTGCACATCAAGCACACTTGTTTACTGTCATCACAAATAGTGAAGTGACACCTCTTACAACCATTGCTATCATCAAAAGCATGGCCAGGCTTTTGCAAAGAACATTGATCCCTGTCGCTCCAGGCGCTGCTAAGCAAGGGAGTCCACTTATTCCGAACAATGCTATCCACATTTCGGGAGATATGCTCCATCCTAGCACGGCCCTCTCACATTATGCTGCGAGGAGAATGGGGGGCTTGCGCAGCCTCAGCAGCCAGAACCTATGGAGCCTCAATAGTAGGCTTCTTACCTTTGGCAATGGCAGCAGTGTTAGCAGTAGAGGAGGAGGAAGCAACATTCTTATCTGTTGAAAAGAAAAGACAAATGGTAGATTATAGAATTTTGTAAAATTTTGGCAGCACCTCCCCTCACTTTGAAGATGGGCTGAAAACCCAGAGGAAAAAGATGTCCTTGGTTCTCAACCTCGGCAGGGCAACAAGTGTGCGCTCAGAGATTTGCGAACCAAGGTCTTCAGTCAAGCAGGGCAGCAAGCGCACACTAAAAACCATATGGAGACATGCATAAAGATGGATAAATGCAGAAAAGAAAATCAACGGAGGAACTAATAGCCAGCGGCCAAGTATCTATCAATCCAAATACCTAGCGGCTAAGTCAGAAATAGGACTAGGCGGCTAAGGTTTTGATGTCCTAGTGCTCAGTGGCTAAAGCACAACGGCTTTGTTAGGGCTCAACATTCAAGACTTAGTGGTCAATCACCAGGCTTCTGTAAGGGAAACCGTGCCGACCTTTAACTCACTGCTTTGAGGCCTAGCGGCTAACCAAAACCTCCCACAAGATATAACCGTTCATCCCCGACATCCAGCGGCAAAGGTCAACCCATCAACTGTCATTATCTGCCTTAAGACCCTAGGCGGCCAAAAGCCCCAAATTACAAAGGCTCAGCGGCCAACTACTCTGCAGCCAAGTCACAAAATACCCAGCGGTCACCCACAAAATTGGACGGCCACTTATCTCCCCCAGCGATGATCGCCATTCAAGTGTCAGGTCATCGCTCGAAAACCACACTGACAGGGTGTGTGTTCTTGAAAAGCAGAAAAGGGGTAAAACCTTGTAACTCTTCGTCTTCTACCCAAAGAAAAAAAAAGGGAAATTTCCCATAAACGGCAAAAGGAAGAGTCCTTCACTGGAACCAGGCAGCCATTCTGTTGGCCTGAAATTGCCAACTTAGGCCGCTGCAATGGAAAATCAAAACCCTAAATGGGTTCTGTGTGCAAGCCAAAACTGAAAAGACTGGATCCATGCCAAAGTCAGACCACACATAAGGTCAACACAGAGCAAGCAAAAGGAGAGGGGAAAAACCAAAATCTTCAACAGAAAGGAGATTAGCTCCCCACCAGCGCTAAAAAAGAAAAGAAAAAAATGAATATGCAAACGCGCTATATATATAAAAAAAGGAAGAGGAAAAAGAAAGAGAAGTTACACTTCTAAAGAGGATGCTTACCAGCCAGTGTCTCAGAAGCGAAGGAAGGAAATTGCAGAAGAGACTTGAAGAAGAAGGAGAGGCCGGAAAAAGACTCTGGCGCACCAGAAGCTCTGAGAAGTATGAAGTTTCTGGAAATCTGAAACAGTGAAGTGAAACAAAAAGGAGAAGATCCCTCCTTTATAATATCTGACACCTCGATTTTCGTAAAAGGCACCGGATGCGAAGTTAAGAGCCCAGCGGCTACTCCGGAAATAGAACAACGCCCAGCAGCTACTCTGGAAACGAAATGACACCGAAAGAACATCCCGAAATCACTTCAGCGGCCAGAGTCTAAAAGCAAGCAGAAACCAAAGACTGGCCGGTCAGCGTGCAGTTCGAGGAGACGACGTTTGGATTTCAAACTGCTTTTCGAAATCCGCGAGTGACGCCCCCTAACCCGAGCCCTGTATCGGCCCTGGATCGGGGAGTGTGAATGGGATTAAGTGACAATTAAGGATTATTTCTCCCATGATCCGTGTGTGAGTGAGGATGACACATTCAACACCCTATGAACATTTTGTGGAAGCTTTCTTGGCGTTGTGACCCGGAGTCCATGGCCATCGGATTCCGTGTAGCACTCAACCTCAAGCATATAGCTATCATATCAAGAACCGTATCAGACTGGAACAAACCATAACAATAAAAATACAGAGCTGACAGTAATAGGATAATCATTCCCACATGAATTCAAGTTACAAATTATCAATGTGCATTAATTAAAAATCGCAAGAAAAGGCTAATAGAAGCCATACAATAACAAGTTAATAACCACTACCCCATAGGTGACGTAGCTCCGATGTCAAGCTCAATGCCTACATGACATAGCCGACAATAGAACCTGCAAAATCATGGCTCCATAGCCAACAAAAAGCACTCAGCTCGAGCCGAAGAAGTCTGGAACTGAGTACCAAAATTGTGGGTCAGATATGATGGTTTGGCAGGTGGGTGATGTTAGACCCCGACCCAGACCAAGTCGATTAGTGTGCGATTAGTATGTGTTTAATCCTAAGTGGGTTTAGTGGTGTTGGGTTAGAAGTAATTAGTTTAGTCTTGGACATAGCTTTGGGGATTCTGAGAACGTTTAGTGTTAGTCTGACACACTCAGGAAGGCCTGAGTGCACGTTTAAGCTTAGGAGGATCGTATCGATTTCCGTGTGATTATGATCTTGATTTCATTTGAATGATTTTTCTATGTGTTACAACTTTCGTTTTAAGCACACTCATGTTTGAAGCCCAAAAAACCCATGTTTTCGCCCAAAGAGGGTAAAATTGTCTTTTATGCACAAATCTGGACACAATTTTTGAGATCTCAAAACCATGTCAAAAATATACTTTTTGGAAACTAGATATTTCGATGATCGTTTTATCCTTCTTTGTCGAAGTCATTCGAGGTCCACAAGATCATGTTTTTGTCATTTCAAAGGTTCAAGTTCATTGGGATCCATTTGTTAAGGTTTTAAGCCTAACTCTCATCTTTTTCATTCACTTTACAAAAATCCTGCAACTTTCTTAACCTAGGGTTGAAAAACCCCTTTTTCCCTTCCATTTTCCTCACCTTGCATGATCTAGCTAGAGATCGCCAAATAGAATTCCAAGACCATCATCTTCTTCATCTCCTTGCAAGCTTTCTATTGGTACAAATTTCTTGGAGTTTCTTGTGGGACAAGCTCTTCATTTTCTTCCTCCTCTCTTGTTTGACCTTCTCTAGGTAAGAGCTTCAACCCATGCTTTTCATAAAGTCTTTTTAGTTCCTTAAAGATCTTGTTTTCCATGTTACAAACCCTTTTGGTAAAATGGGTTTCTTGTTTTCAAGATTGAGTGAGTTTTGTGTGGTTTTCTTGGGTTTTTTTAGTTCTTTGGATTGGCTTGAGTGAAGTGCTTGAGAAGGATTGTTAGCATTGGGCAAGGCAAGTAATCTCTATAGGACCATTGTGCATGTGTATTTTAAGCTTCATTGTTGTTTTAGAAATTTTGCATATAAATATGTTTATAAGCTTCATGATCATGTTTTCCTTGGATTGAATGTTTGAAATTGGGAAAAATGTGCGTCTTGTTCCTTGGAGAGCATGTAGGCTCAGGGAGTGCAAGGGGAATGAGAAACAAGAAGAAGGGAAGAAGGAAATGTGAAAATCTGAACTGAACTGCATTTCCCGTGCATTTTCGGTCAGCCGTCGGTCGGCTGGCGGCTAGTCAAAATCCTCATTTCGGTTAACTGCGAGCTGACCGAGCTCGGCGGTTCCCTTTCCAGAAGCTGACATTCCGACAGTGGGTTTCGGTCAGCTTGACGGTTAGCAAGCGGCTAGCCGCCATACCCCATGTCGGCTAACCGCTGACCAACCGCGCGTTGTCAGCTCCTTTTTCCGAGAGCTATATTTCAGACTGGATTTCCAGCGGTCAGCTTACGGCTAACCGCCAAGTCTCAGTTCGGCTAACCGTAAGCTAACCGCAGTCAGTTCGGTTTCCTTTCTAGACGGCTGCGTTGGACCTAGATTTCCAGCGGTCAGCCTGTCGGTCAGCTGGCGGCTAGCCGCCAGACCCTGGTTTGGCTAGCCGACACCTGACCGCGAGGTGACCGAAATTGACAAATTACCTGTTTTGAAGAAGTTTTACAAGAGTGAAAACTAGAACATGTTAAATGACCTTTAGCCTGATATTGTGTACTCGAAACCCGAGATGTCTTTGAACTTCCGGGGCACCATTTCCATCTTTAATTCCAACGTTTGGGCTTCGAATACACAAAGATCAATCAAGGGTCTTTGCATGAGCTTGATAGGCTTTGTATTCGTACTTTGGTTTCGATATAATGAATATCATCGTGTACTCGTTTTGAAGTTTAAGTACAAGCTCGTTTTGAAGATGTGTTTCAAGAAAAAGGGGATCACTTCCTAAGCGTGTTATGCATATTAATTATGCCCTTGCTAGTCGTGTTCATCGTGTTTTGATAAGTGATTTCCCCCTTTTTATCTCGACGTGTTTTGATAGTGTTTCGCGTGTTTTGTGCATTCATAAATTAAGTAACACCACTGGGCTTGGACTGCCCTTTCAGTTTGATCCACTGTCTGGGGGTCCTTATACATGTGGATTGTCTGCAGACTGGTCGTGTATTTATTACACATCGTGCGTGTTCGGTTCCGCGACCGGAATTCCTGTCTTTATGGGAAATCGTGTCGTGATTATATTATGTATATCGTGCTTGTCGTGCGTGCTTGCTCTTTTCATTATATAAATGATAGAGAAAGGATGGGCTCTTTGTGGATTGTAACTATTCATGCTATTATAAGTACTCATGCTAGTTTGTTTTAGTATCTTAGCTCAGTTAAACATTTCTGCAAATGTATCTCAGTCAGTATAGTATTTCAAATCAAGGATTTGCTTATATGTTTTTCTTTAACGTTATTGGTTCGTGTTTGTTCCTAAATTGATTACCTGTCAAACCGTTGTGTTTGACCCTTGTTTGTTGGTGCCCAGGTGCAGGAGACGTTACCTTTGAGGAGGAGCGTCAGGAGGAGGCTTGTGACCCAACCCCTGTGAGAGAGTGGCAGCCCGACGATGTCATCTAGACGTCGGGCGGGTTCTTGAGTCTCGTCATCTTTTGTCTTGGGGTTTCTTTTGATTATTTTGGGAGAATTGTATTGGCCTCTGCTGGCCTCTTATGGATTGTAATTAAACTTAACTTACTTTCGTGTCAGTCTTATAACTTGAACTACGTTGGAAATGCCATGTTAGCTTCTTCCTTTGATACTATGTCTTGTTACTATTTGTCATGGCACTTAAACATTTTATTGGTGCTCATCTTGTTGTGTTTTGCTACACGCTTCCGCATACTTGATCGTATGAGTCAGATTCCGCGTGTCTTTGGGAATCTTCACCGCGGGAACCTGTGGGAAGGAATATCTCTAAATCTCCGATGTACACAACGCACGTCGCGGGCCCGGGATCCGTTCCGGGGTCGCGACAGGTGAAAAGATAATAAATGTATTGAAGGGTAAAACATGTGATAAATCATATTATTTGATCAAAAGCTGCATATAATCAAAACGTGTGGAAAATCATGGATATCTGACAAATCATGTATTCATGTAACACGGGTGGAAAACATGGATCTTTGATAAAACATGTGTTCATTTAAAGACATTTATAAACATGGATATTTGACAAATTGGGTATTTCCTCACATTGCAAACCCAGTCCATATGCGAACCATGTTAATTGCCCTTCTTCAGGGGAGCCACAATTGTGAGGATAGATGGTAACAACATAAAGCTAAATCCTCCATCACTAATGTAATGAGAGCACATTGGGGCGTTGGTCTCAGACACCCGAAGTCACGAGAGCCAATGAAATATATATAAATACATATAGCCATACGGGACCACGGTCGTGGACCGGGTAACGGGAAGAGATGAGATCCAAGTTGCACTTGGCGGGAGTTCGAGGGGGACCTCCAAGTCGGTGGATCAAGCCAACAGGTTGTCCAAGCTTAGTGGTGCCGACTCATAGGTCACATGAAAGGAATCTGGACATGTACAAATGTCTATATGATGTAAAACACGTAATCAGGTCAAACGGGGTGCCCATAGGCACACACATCACTTTTGTATCGGGTCATGCGTAAACGGGGCTGGCAAAATGTTAAAAATGAAATTTCAGTATTTCCGGGGCCTGACTGGTCACATATCATGAAGCCTGGAGAGTACATGTGAAATTTAAGCAAAAATAGAACATAAATGGATTTCCATAAATTCCCAGACTATGTATTGAGGCTCCAAGATTTAAATCAATGTGTATAAGGGTCCCGTATGCCAATTTTGATATTGACTTTGTACCACATGAGATTGGAGACATTCCGAGCTCCCTATACACATTGCCAAGCCCAAGGACCCTCAATGAATCGTTGTGATGGGGTTTCTTTCTCAACCGGGCTCCATACATCACCTCCTAGGTCCCCCCTTCACATTGGGCTCCAAACAGACCTCTCCCAACAATTAAACATCATTCCCATGCTCCTAACATAGCCCCAGGTTGACAGTACACATGGCTCTAGCAAACTTGACAGTTGGCTCGAGCCACAACCCTCTGGATGGGTTCGCTCGAGCGAACTGTCACAGAAACCGCATTGAAGTGAAGTTTGGGCTCCTTCCTTTCTTCCCTTGCAAATCTCTTTAAGTCTCTCATTTTACATATAAATGAGGGGCTCATGACCTCCTCTAAACCACACATAAACCACCAGCAAACCTCCCACAAATTTCATCAAATCATCTCCTTCCCATCCACATTCAATCACAAGAGAAAACCCATCCTATATGAAATCCTTTTTGCAACCTAAAGCAAGCTTTAATCAAAATAAATACATACATTTCCATGAGTTGAAATGAGGGAAGAGACTCATCAATATGCCTTTTTCAAAAACAATGGGAACCATAGCAAGAAAGATGAAAACACATTTGCAATCACTAAAAACAATTAATGTAAATCAAGATTTTTCCTTAAAGCATATAAATATTCAAAATTCATCCATTCATCCACTTGCCTTGGTTTCCAATTAGCTAATCAAGCTCCAAAAACACTCTCAAGAAACACCTACAAGAATATCCAAAAACCCCCAAAAACAAACCCATTTAGAACCCTAAATGGTTAATACCAAGAATGAGGAAGAGAGAGCTTGCACTAAAAGAGAAGAAGACTCTCTAGGGTTAGAAAAACCCAAATCTAAAAGAAGGAAGAGGTAGCTTACTTGGAAGGTCTTCAAATGGACAAGATGAGCTCAAAGGAGACCTCAATGTTTCTGGATTCCTCAATGAATGGTATCAATAGGAAGCTTTCATGGTGAGGAAGACGAAGATGAAGCCCATTTTTCGATTGGTGCAAGGTTGGAGTGGAAGAGAGATGAAGAAGCAAGCAAGAAGAAGAGAATAACCAAGAAGAAACCCTAGGCAGCTGGAGACAATCCTCTCCCACGTTTTGGATCAAGAAAGAAGAGGAATGAAGATGGGTTCCTCTTTATATAGAGAATGAAGGTGGGTCCCACAACTTAACAAACTTATTGGGCTAAAACCATGGTTTTTCGGCCTCAAATGAGTTCGACGAAGAGGAGAAAGTTGTTCTTCATAAAATCTAGTTTGTAAAAAATATATATTTCAAGGGTTTTGGAGACATGGAAATTTGTGCCCAGATTTAGTATAAAAAGACTGATTTGGACCCCAGGGCTGGAAAAACTGATTTTCGGAGCTCCAAATGGGTATGGAGTGAACACGGATGTTGTAGGAAATGACGAGATTAGTCAAATGAAGCCAAAAAGGGAATTTTTGGGAATCACGAAAAACCTCTCCAAGCTGATCACACAAAACAAGTGGGACCATATAGTCACTGACTAGGTTCATTGGCTCTCAAAACTTCCCAATGCTAACAAAAAGGCATTCTAACTCTCAAACTCAACCAAACAACTGTTAATCTCTCTTAGAGAACTAATCCACAACTAAATCAACACTAATCCTGGAAACTAGGGTTCGAGGTCTCACATCCCCCTCCCCCCTTAGAACATTTGCTCCTCCAAATGAACTAAACAAACTCCAAAACAAGTGGGGACATTAATCCCATAGTTCGAAAGAAAAACCTCAAATGAATGCTTCAATTTGGTCCTCTCAGAAGCGCCTAAACTCATTGGCTTATCCTCGTTGTAGAACTCTTTGGTAAACTATCAACAGTCATCAAACATTCTTCCACTAGCTCGAATCTGTTACTGCCCTGCCGTCCTCACTGCTCAAGAAATTTGCCAACTCTGAGTCGTTCTATGTCCCACTAAGTCTCTTACGTCTAGCCACCATGATAAAGAAAATTCTTGGAACAAAATTGTCAACTCCATCACAACTGTCGAAGCTAGGATCTCATATCAAATACACAATCTTCAAGACGAACTCTTGCTAGCTCTAACTCTTTATGCTCTTTGTTCTTGATCCTCTACATAACAATCGGTCTCTGACACTAACATGCTTGTCCCTTCACCATCCTTCAGCATTTGAAGCTCTGCACTCACTCTTGCAAATATTCGGCCAAATTTGCTTCCCTCCGCAAAAATCCAAAATAACTAACTTTCTGCTCCATGTATCTGTACATAATCCGATATCCCTCATGTCGATAAAATCCGCAACATCTTCGTTGTCAGGCGATCAAGTAGAGATTCTTTCTGCAGTCAACTCCTTCATTAGTTGCTTAAATCTGACTCCAAACGCTTCTAACATCCTGCTAGGTCTACTCCACCACATGGCTGCACTTGTTGAAAATTCCTAAATAATTCTCTGACAAAACTCATCAAATTCCAAAAAAAAAAGTCTAACTCTTGACATCTCCTTGGAGCTTTACCAACTGAAAATTGTCTCTAAACATTGATGATCTACACTGTTCCTGCACAACTGCAATATCCCCTGTCAAACATGGCGGTGAGATGAGCATGTGGTCGAGGTCTCCAATTTCGGTTAAAGATCTCAAATGGTCCAAGATTTTACTAGGCAACTTGCTCCTCTGACATAATCAATGTTCGAAGAATCCTTCCATCAAACCCCTGACACCCATCAGATGTTCTTACATAACCTCGAATCTGCTACTTGTCTTGTCCACCAATGTCGGTCCAAGAAAATGAAGGTTCTAACTCATCCCGATGTATTGCAACTCTATCTCTGCCGTAAAGCACTGCACATAGTGTCATTCAATGCTTGCATGAAAGCTATCATCATGGACGGACTCTAATAGAAGCAATTTCTATCAAAGTTGTTGAAATTAGGTCACTTGTCAACACACAATCTTTGAGGCGAATAACTTGGGAATCTATCACTTCTTCATATGTTAGACTGGCTCAATCAAATGTATGGACGGTCATCTAAACACTTCACCAATCTCCATCTGCTCGTTGAAATCACAAGGTTCACATCTCTACAGGTTTCTGGCTCTGACTTGACCCGTAGGATGTACTTCTGTCAAAACTCACTCTTCCGATCTTATACCATTTTTGCCCAATTGACCTTGGTCCTCTGTACAACGATCGGTTCCTGACCATAAGTGTTTGTCCACTACACATCACACCTTAATCGATTACAACTCAACATTTGAATCTCAAAATTATTGCAATCAAACCTTGTTTGTTTCAATCTTCTGCCTCGATCTCAGGTTCATCATCCTTAAGTCATCCATATGTGCCATTCTTTTCTGAATCTTTCAACTGGCCTTGTCCATACGTTATGATTCTCCAGTTTCCCTCTACACATTGACCAAATTCCTCTTATTTTAAACACGCACTAATGCATCCCGCTGAGTCGACTTCACCATCATTCTGGAATCATTGAAAATCCTCTAATACTCCTCCGACAAAAGTTCATCAAATCTGAGAAATTTCTAGCTTTTGGCATTCACCCGAAGCTCTATCAACTAAAAACCACTTCAAACTTCCTGAAATCCACCATTTGTTTGGTTTTCGGGGTCTTTCGACTTAGGAAAATATTTCAAGTTTAACCAAAAAATCCACACTTACTTGCCTAACGCACCATCCAACGGTACACAATCAACTGTAATTAGATCTCGTTATGCTGTTCACATTCCTTGCTGACTAACAACTACTCACAAATTCCTTCACTAGCTCCATCTGTGGCATCGAAAAGCGGAAAATTCTGTCAAAGTCCTTCGAGATCCACATGCTAAATCCACAAAACTCAGACTCTCTGGCGCAAAAATAAGAAAAAGGTACTATATGTGGGTACGGAGACATTAAATTCTCCCACACTAGAAAAGAATTTGATCCCCCAAATTCCCTAACAACAAGGACCAGAAGAAGAGACAATGATAGCCTCCCCCACTAGAATAACACAAACATGAACTCACAGAAACAATGACTAGCCAAAAAAAAAACCCATACGGTCCAATGAATCCTCACCACACGTCTTAAGGTTCCTAGAGTGTTTTATTTCCTAGAAACCCGCCTGCTCTAATGCCAGTCTGTCACGTCCTCGAACCCAGGCCCTGCAGCAGCCCAACCTCGTGGAGCGCGAATAGGATTAAGTGATAATGATTGATTATTTCTCCCATGATCCGCATGTGAGTGAGGATGACAGATTCTAACACCCTCTAAATATTTTACGGAAGCTTTCTTAGCGTTGCAACTCGAAGTCCATGGCAATCGGATTCTGTGTCGCACTCAACCTCTAGCATATAGCTATCATATCAAGAACTGTATCAGACAGGAACAAACCATCACAACAAAAATACAGAACTGACAGATATAAGCCATACAATAACAAGCTAATAACCACTACCCCATAGGTGACGTAGCTCCGATGTCAAGCTCAATGTAAACCCAATCCATATGCAGACCCTGCTAATTGCCCTTCTTCAGGGGAGCCACAATCATGAGGACAGATGGTAACAACATAAAGCTAAAATTCTCCATCATTGATATGATGAGAGCACATCGGGGCATTGGTCTCTGACACATGAAGTGACGAGAGCCAATGAAATATATATAAATACATATAGCCAAACGGGACCACGGCCGCAGATCGGGTAACGGGATGGGACGGGATCCAAGTTGTAGTTGGCAGGAGCGGGAGGGGGTCCTCCAAATTGGTGGATCAAGCCAACAAGGTTATCCAAGCTTAGTGGTGCCGACTCATAGGTCACATGAAAGGAATCGGGACATGTACAGATGTCTATATGATGTAGAACACATAATCGGGTTAAACGGGGTGCCCATAGGCACACACATCACTTTTGTATTGGGTCATGCATAAACGGCGATGGCAAAATGCTAAAAATGAAATTTCAGTATTTCCGGGGCGTGACTAGTCATCTATCATGAAGCTTGGAGAGTACATGTGAAATTCGAGTAAAAATAAAACATAAATGGATTTCCATAAATTCCCAGACTATGTATTGAGGCTCCAAGATTTAAATCAATTTGTATAAGGATCTCGTATGCTGGTTTTGATATTGACTTGGTACTCCATGAGATTGGAGACATTCCTCCCTATACACATTGCCAAGCCCAAGGACCCTCAATGAATCTCTGTGACGGGGTTTCTTTCTCAATCGGGCTCCATACATCACCTCCTAGGTCTCCCCTTCACATTGGGCTCCAAACAGACCTCTCCCAACATTTTAACATCATTCCCATGCTCTTAACATAGACCCAGGTCGACAGTACGCATGGCTCAAGCGGACCCGAAGTTCGCTCGAGCCATGGGCTCTTTGGGTGGGTTGGCTCGAGCGAACAGACCCAAGTCAGGTTGGCTCGAACGAAATTGACAGTTAGCTCGAGCTAACAGCCCTCTGGATGGGTTCGCTCGAGCGAACTATCACAGAAACCGCATTGAAGTGCAGTTTGGGCTCTTTCCTTTCTTCCCTTGCAAGTTAGTCTCTTTTTTTGCACATAATTGATGGGCTCACGACCTCGTCTAAATCACACATAATCCACCATCAAACCTCCCATAAATTTCATCAAATCATCTCCTTCTCATCCACATTCAATCACAAGAGAAAACCCATCCTATATGAAATCCTTTCCGCAACCTAAAGCAAGCTTTAATCAAAATAAATACATACATTTCCATGAGTTGAAACAAGGGAAGAGACTCATCAATAAGCCTTTTTCAAAAACAATAGGAAC
Source organism: Cinnamomum chago (assembly GCA_038049695.1). Lineage (NCBI taxonomy): Eukaryota > Viridiplantae > Streptophyta > Magnoliopsida > Laurales > Lauraceae > Cinnamomum > Cinnamomum chago. The sequence goes on along the minus strand of CP142456.1, from coordinate 24,601,092 downwards.
CATATCAAGAAAGATAGATGAAAACACATTTGCAATCACTAAAAACAATTAATGTAAATCAAGATTTTTCCTTAAAGCATATAAATATTCAAAATTCATCCATTCATCCACTTGCCTTGGTTTCCAATTAGCTAATCAAGCTCCAAAAACACTCTCAAGAAACACCTACAAGCATATCCAAAAACCCCCAAAAACAAACCCATTTAGAACCCTAAATGGTTAATACAAAGAATGAGGAAGAGAGAGCTTGCAATAAAAGAGAAGAAGACTCTCTAGGGTTAGAAAAACCCAAATCTAAAAGAAGGAAGAGGTAGCTTACTTGGAAGGTCTTCAAATGGACAAGATGAGCTCAAAGGAGACCTTAATGTTGCTGGATTCGTCTACAAATGGTATCAATAGGAAGCTTTCATGGTGAGGAAGAAGAAGATGAAGCCCATTTTTTTATTGGTGAAAGGTTGGAGTGGAAGAGAGTTGAAGAAGCAAGAAGAAAAAGAGAAAAACCAAGAAGAAACCCTAGGCAGCTGGAGCCAATCCTCTCCCATGATTTGGAGCAAGAAAAAAGAGGAATGAAGATGGGTTCCTTTTTATATTGAGAATGAAGGTGGGTCCTACAACTTAACAAACTTATCGAGGTAAAAACATGGGTTTCCGGGCCTCAGATGAGTTCGACAAAGCAGAGAAACTTGTTTGTCACAAAATTTAGTTTCCAAAAAGTATGCATTTCAAGGGTTTTGGAGAAACCGAAATTTGTGTCCAGATTTTGTGTAAAAAGACTGATTTGGCCCCTAGGGCTGGAAAAACTGATTTTCGGAGCTTCAAATGGGTACGGAGTGAACATGAAAGTTGTAGGGAATGACGAGATTAGTCAAACGAAGCCGAAAGGGAAATTTTAGGAATCATGAAGAACCTCTCCAAGTTGATCGCGCAAAACAAGTGGGACCCTACGGTGACTGACTAGATTCACTGGCTCTCAAAACTTCCCAAAGCTAATGAAAAGGCATTCTAACTCACAAACTCAACCAACAACCGCTAATACCGATTAGAGAGCAATCCACAACTAAATCAACTCTAATCCCGAAAATTAGGGGTCAGGGTCTCACACTGCGGAGCTACCAAAATTCAAAGGTGACGTCATCATAACATAACGGTCCATTTGGAGATACCTTTGAATAGACTAGTCATATGCTCAATTTGGAGTTAATTTGCCTACGCCACCACCCAAATCCCATCAAAGTGCAATCAATGCAACAAATCCTAAGCTTTTCATTCATACCTGAAGAAATCAGCTTACTTTTCTTCTTGAAAAGAGAGAACCCTTCAAAAAAGTTGTTTTACACCTCTTGGGATTCTTCCTTGGGCTTTTCCCCATAATCACCACGGAGATGGAAACAAATGATATCTTAGAAAAAGCAGGGCATGAGCAACTTTTAAAACAAACTCTTTACACCTTTCCATCAAAAGTACATATTTGTGAAATTCCCGAGGCACAATGATTACCATAACACACTTCAATCATTGTACCTCGAAGGGGGCACTTGTTGACATACAAAAAATCCATCTACCCGTACGTAACCCTCCCTAATGTAAATCACTCATTTCTCCATAACGAAATGATGACATTAAAGTCTGGCCGGCCACAACAAGAGATTTCCTTAGCAGCTATTGACTACAAGGCCCATTGGCCGTTGCAACCCTTGAACACACTGGTCGCTCAAAGCAATGAGGCAGTCGTTGATCTCCAGTCATACACACTAGTCGCTGGTCTCAAAGCAATGAAGTGACCGCTGGGCATCACACACGCTGGCCGCTCAAAGCAGTGAAGCAGCCGCTAGTCTCTAGTCATAAAGTGACCCATAGACGTCATGTGCACTAGTCGCCGCACTCCTTTCCTCCTGGCTACTGAACGCCTGATCTCCCACGAACTGGCCAGTTCTTTCCCTCATGGCCACTGAACCTGCAACATCTCTCATTGAAGACGGTTTTGAAAACTACCTCCACTCCTCCATGATCTCCAGCAGTTATAGCTCCTTCAAAAGATATAAAAGGAAGAGTTGGTAGAGCGTGAAAACCCCATGCCCCAACACCTGGATTCAAGCGCGAGAAACCCAGAAACTTTGCCATTTTTTTAAGACTCTCTCCTCAAAAAGGTAAGAATCAAGCAGTAGTAGAAACCTCTCTTTGGACTTGGGTGACGGCTTCCAAAATGCAGTCTTTGTTCCTCCCACCATGGAGGAAGGATGGAGCGTGTCTATGCTGTTTTGAAGCAGACTCCTCTGATTAATCATTTTTCCTCAATAATGGTCGTGAACTACAGAGACTACCCGAAGAAGCCAAATTGCAGACTTCTCCAATTCTGTCTCCAGCGAACTCTTGGAAACGACACACACACACACACTCTCTCTCTCTCTCTCTCCCCTCTCTTCAATGTATATCTCCTTTGTTTTTATCTCCTAAGCCTGACAAGGGGGTTGTATTGAAAATTGTAAACAACCTGCACTCAGAAAGTGAAGCAACGAAGAACCCATGTAAATAAAAGTGGGGACGACTCCTCTTGCACGAGGAGACATTTGCGAGAGTCGTCTTCACATCTTTCTGTAACATTCAAAGGATGGAATAAAAGAAGTATCAACACTAGAGCCTTCGTTCCTCTATTCCCCTTTTCCACCTTCTTTTGGGCGAAGCAGTTAGATATTTAGACAAGTCCTAGGGCCTTGAATTTAGTTAGACCAACATATCTCTCATAGTTAGATATTCTTGTTGGTCATGATTCTAGTGCATTTTACTCTTATTTAGTCACATGTTATTTAAATGCATAGATATTTGAGATTCAATTGATTTTGTTAAAGCTTGATTGGTACATCTTTTAGTTCTCAAAATCATTTGATTGAAATTCACTTAATAAAATTGCATTTTGAAATTATATTGGTATTTTATGATGAAATGCATATTTTTATATGATCAATTGATTTGAAAAAGGATTTCCTAAGTTAATTACACTATTCATAATCAATTGATGAGTCTTCAAAATTATTTAGATTTGAATGGATGCATAGTCAAATCATGTTTGCCAAATCGAATGATTTTGAAAAATGAATTTTCCATGAACTTCTAAGTCATACGTCTTACAAATGGAAAATTAGAATTGATCTTGTAAAATCTCTGTTAGTTACATCTTTTATTTACAAGAGTGGTTAATCAACTATTTTTGGATCAAGAACAACATAGTAACATCATTTGAACTCCAAAAGAATTTGTTGGGTCACATCTTTGTGAAAACTGTGGCATTTTTTCAAAATTGGTTTTTAAATGAACTCATAGGAATATTTATTCTTGAAAAATCTATTTTTGAAACAAAAAATCAACTTGCTTATGTATAAATAGTTAGATTTCTTCTATTACAAGTTGAATATGCAATCAATCTAAATGGCTGACTGATAAGGAGTTTGAATAAAAGAAAATTAATATTATGAAAATTTGATTTGTTTCATCTAATTTGATGTGCAATCTCATCATCCATCGGCCATTGATCTTCCAAATGGGAGAACCCATCCATCAATGGTCAAAATCTATAAAACAAGGCTAAAAAGAGAGAGAGATCTAAGCATCAAGACACCCATAGATTAGAAATTACAGAATTCAAGGAAGAAGAACATGCATTCTATGCTAAATGGGTATATTGCACTTGCATTTGGCCCAAATGATGGTCTCTTTTGCTTGATCTTCAAGATCCAAGCTCCAAATCCTCAAATCCAACCTCTAAGGTCTCTAACTCTCACAACCCCCCACCCATTCTTAGATCTACAGAGATCTAAGACTCATACACCCAATTCCCATGGAGAAAACGCTTTAGGAAGAGAAATTCTACAAGAACAAATGAATCTATGTACAAGGAATGGAAGCTAAGGGAAGGAAATTCACATTGTTTGAAAGAAAAAGAGGAGATCTAGCTGATGGACACAGTCTTCTAGCTTCCTTTGGTGTAGAGAGCCCTAGATCTAGAATTTCTTTGGAGGGAAGGGAACTTTTGGAGGGAAATGGTAGAAGAATAGAGGGAAGAAGAGAGATATGAGAGGAAATGAGAGAAGAGAGGGAGATAGAAATCGTAGGAGAGGGGCTTGTGGTTTAGTTATATAGGCTTGGGTTTGGGTAATTTGACTAGAATGCCCTCTTTCAGTTAATTGGTTTCGAGATAAGGCTTAGGATATTTTGGGTAATTTAGGTTGAAATGCAAATTCTCTAAGAGGAACCCCTCGTAAATGTGGAAATTACTTCTAGTGGCCACTAACTAACTAACTGATCCTAAAGAGTCCATCTAGCACCCTACTAATTCTACAAATCTCGAAAGGACCCTATTTCCTATGAAATATGCCTAATTTCTAGGAAAAAGCTAATCAACCCTTACTAACCGCTATTTGTGAGACCCCTACCAAAGTGACCCCGACTAGTACTAATTAAGTCGTGTGTTAGTTCTAAGTGAGATTAGTGGATTTTGATTTAAGTTGGGATTAAAATAGCTTTTAAATAGCTTTGGGGAGTTTTGAGTGCCTTCATGATTTAGTGGGACCCTTTGAGGGTTCTTTTAATGACTTTGCGTGTGCTTGAGGGATTATTCAAGATTTTGATATTTCATGTTTCAACTCCGTTTTACTTATCTCGTTAACCCCTACAACTTTCGTGTTTACTTAGTCGCCGTTCGAGACCTCGGAACCCTACTTTTCTAATGTTAGGGGCAAAACAGCCTTTTTACACCAAAATCTGGCCACTATTTTCAATTGTTAGTTTTATGTAATAAATTGATTAATTTATTTATTTATCAATATATATATCATGCTTTCCTTTCATGATATGAATGGTGTTTTAATTGCTTAATGCACATGACCAATACATATGACATGATGGTTCATGAGATGAACCAGAGTCCACAAGTATACTAGATGTAATACATGTGTATGGATGAGATCCACATACAGGAGATATGTAATGCAAATCTTATACTTAAATATCTTCACAACCAGTGATGAGATTGGTCATCTCATCTGACAAAGTTGCAGCACTTTGATCACTATGAGATAGTGTGATTTGTCTCGATCATCAGAATGTAAGATTCTGGATCATGGTGCTGGTACATTTGACGCATTGAAGGACCATGAGAAGCACCTTATGAACATTGTCTTTACTTTAAGGTTTGCTCTTATAATTCCCTAGCAATAGGCTCTCAATCCTGAGACATTAATGAACTCAAGTTTCTATCTATTCATTGGCTTTGAGTCAACATTAAGTGAGGCCAATTGTAGGTCAACACCTCGGTGATTTGGGTACGCGGTAGTAGAGCTGTGGGAACATTCAATGGTCAACATGGAATCTATCTTTAATATCCCCTTGTGTCAATTAATGGATTTATCATTGGTAAGTGCGCACCCATTCCAATTAAGAGTTAATTGGATTGGTACCAAATGATCATTATAATTAATTGGGGCTCAAGGATAATAAGATATGGATCTAATTTGGTGGACAGCTCCAATTGATCCATGGATATAGATAAAGGGGCCTACTTGTGGTAATCAGGAAGTTTAGGGTCTTCATTGTAATTTATTCCTAAGACTGGAGTTCAATTGCATTTATATAGTAGAGTTATTTGCAATTAACTGTGGGCCCGGATTGCACATGAGATGTGGGGTCGCATGTCCCAGTTGGAGCTGAAAGTCCGCGATCCGAACCCTAGAAGGGGGGTGAATAGGGTGAGCTTCAAATTAGTGACCAATTTTAACTTCATTAAATTAAATTAGCCACTAGTGATGATTATCAAACTAAATGCGGAAATTAATAAAAACAATCACCACAAAGCATGCACCATCACACAAGGATTTATAGTGGTTTGGCCTCAATGCCTACATCCACTACCGGCTTGTAATCCAACACCCCACCGGATTTCCACTATTTATGTTTTTCAATAGGCTAAGCAATAACCTTTACAATATGTTTTTCACGGCTAAGCAATAACCTCTACACTATGCTTTTTTTAGGTTAAGCAATAACCTCTTCAACCAAAAGGTTGGTTATCTCTCTAAGTAGTATCTAGAATACACTTGATGAAGATACAATTAATAGCTCATTACAATGCCTCTTAATTAGGCGGATATGAAAGTGAAAATCTAATTCACACACACACGCTATGAATGTAAAGATGAATGCACAATGTGTATGTATGATGTCCTCAATCAATTTGAAAATGAAAGCTCATAAATGTATGCCAAAGGCTTTTGAAAGTTTTAGCTCATAAAAACATTTATGATTGAAGAAAGAATGCTAATCACATGTTAAAAATAACTTGTAAAAGATATACATATGTATATTAAACAAGTTGTGAAATTCTAAGAACAAAACATGTGATGCATAGGGATTTCAATCAAATTAACAATGTAGCTTAATATGTGTATGCTATAAGCATAAACCACAAAAATAGATTCGATTGAAGTTAGGGGACAAATCATATGTAATTTTAAATTCAACTTGGAAATGATATATCTATCAATGCAAAACAAGTTGTGAAACTTTAAAACAAAAGTACATATGATTTGTGAAGTTGTTGAATCCAAAACATAAGATAGATTTGAAAATGATTTTCTTATGATGAAAAACAACAACCAAAGATTCAACCAAGTATAGGAATCATTGTTAGACCCCGACCCAGACCAATTCGATTAGTATACGATTAGTGTGTGTTTAGTCCTAAGTGGGTTTAGTAGTAGTTGGGTTAGAAATAATTAGTTTTAGTCTCGGACATAGCTTTGGGAATTTTGAGAACGTTTAGTATTAGTTAGACACACTCAGGAAGGCCTGAGTGCACGTGTAAGCTTGGGAAGATCGTATCGATTTCCGGGTGATTGTGATTTTGATTTCATTTGAATGATTTTTCTATGTGTTACAACTTTCGTCTTAAGCCCATTCTTATTTGAAGCCCAAAACCCCAAGTTTTGACCCAAAGAGGGTAAAATTGTCTTTTATGCACAAATCTGGACACAATTTTCGAGATCTCAAAACCATGTCAAAAATATACTTTTTGGAAACTAGATAATTCGAGGATCGTTTTATCCTTCTTCATCAAAGTCATTCGAGGCCCACAAGATCATGTTTTCGTCGTTTCAATGTTCAAGTTAATTGGGCCCATTTGCTAAGGTTTTAAGCCAAACCCTCATCTCTTTCATTCACTTTACCAAAATCCTGCAACTCTCTTAACCTAGGGTAAGAAACCTTCTTTCCCTTCCACTTCATTCATCTTGCATGCTCTAGCTATAGATCTCCAAAGAAGATTCCAAGGCCATCATCTTCTTCCTCTCATCTCAAGCTTCCTATTGATACCTTCTTCTTGAAAGCTAAAGTTGGGAAAGCTCTCCATTGGTTTTCATTCCTTTTGTTTGGGCATTTCTAGGTAAGAGCTTCAACCCATATTCTTCATTGAGTCACTTTGGTTTCTTAAAGATCTTGTTTTTCATTTGAAAACCCTTTTTGTGAAAATGGGCTCTTTGTTTTCATTTTTGTTAAGTTTTGAATGGATTTCTCTTGGGTTCTTGTAGTGTTGGATTTGCTTGAGAGGATTGTTTAGCATTGGGCAAGGCAAGTAATCTTTATAGGTTCAATGTGCATGTGTATTTTGATTTCATTGTGTTTTAAGAATTGTGCATATAAACTTGTTTACAAGCTTCATGATTATGTTTTCATTGTATTGGATGTGTGAAATGGTGGAAATGAACCCTTGGTGAGCATGAAGGCTCAAGGGATTGTATGTGATTGATGGATGAGAAGGAGGAGAAAAATGTGGGGGAAAATGTGCAAGAGAAAGGCATTTTCTGCACTCAGCGAGCACAGGCAGAAGCTTGTCCGCTCGAGCGACCAAGCCTCTGTTTGTTCCGAGCGCAGACAGAGAGTTGCCCGTTCGAGCGCACCTTATATCCGCTCGAGCGAACTGTCTCGCTCGAGGGAAGTGTCATCACCTTATAAAGTCCGCTCGAGCAAACCTGCCAGATTCAGGAAGAAGAATTATTTCGTTGTGTATTTTCTTGAAAGTTGAAAAACTAGACTATGTTAAGGGTTTTGACTTGACGTTGTGTAAGTGGAGCTTCGAAATGCAACCCAACTTCGGGGACACCAATTCTTGTACATTCCGACATTTGGGGTCCCAATTACACAAAGGTCAATTAGTAGCCTTAACACATGCTTGCCAGATTTCGTGTTAGAATTCCGTTTTGGTATGATAAGTACCATCGTGTACTCATTTTGGATTTCAAGTATAAGCTTGTTTTGAAGTTTTGTTTCAAGAAAAAGGGGATCACTTCCTAAGCGTGTTATGTATATTTATTATGCCTTTTGCTAGTCGTGTTCGTCGTGTTTTGATAAGTGACTTCCCCCTTTGTAGCTCGACAAGTTTTGATAGTGTTTCGCGTGTTTTGTGCATTCATGAATTAAGTGAACACCACTAAGCTTGGACTGCCCTTTCAGTTTGATCCACTGTCTGGGGGTCCTTAAACTTGTGGACTGTCTGCAGACTGGTCATGTATTTATTACACATCGTGCGTGTCCGGTTCCGCGGCCGGAAATTCCTGTATTTGTGGGAAATCGTGTCGTGATTATATTATGTATATCGTGCTTGTCGTGCGTGCTTGCTCTTTTCATTATATAAATGATAGAGAAAGGATGGGCTCTTTGTGGATGATAACTATTCATGATATATTATGTATTCATGCTAGTTTGTTTTAGTATTCCAACTTTATTATGTACTCTCCAAGTTGTACCTCAGCTATTGTAGTATTTCAAATTAAGGATTTGCTTACATGTTTTCTAAAACGGTTATTGTTTCATGCTTGCACCTAAATTGATTACCTGCCAAACCGTTGTGTTTGACCCTTGTTTGTTGGTGCCCAGGTGCAGGAGACGTTGCCTTTGAGGAGGAGCGTCCGGAGGAGGCTCTTGAGCCACCCCTAGTCCGTGAGTGGCAACCCAACGATGTCATCTAGACGTCGGGCGGATTCTTGAGTTTCATCATTTTGTCCTTGGGTATTTTGTCTTATTTTGAGAAGTGTATTGGCCTCTGTTGGCCTCTTATGGGTTGTAACAAAAACTTAACTTACTTTCGTGTTAGTCTTATAACTTGAACTATGTTGGGAATGCCATGTTAGCTTCTTTCTTTGATACTATGTCTTGTTATTAATTGTTATAGCACTTAAAGATTTATTGGTGCTTATCTTGATGTGTTTTGCTACACGCTTCCGCAAACTTGATCGTGTGAGCCAAATTCCGCGTGTCTTTGGGAATCCTCACCGCGGGAACCTGTGGGAAAGTATATTTCCAATGTACACAACAACAAACAACGCGTCGTGGGCCCGAGATCCTTTCCGAGGTCGCGACAATCATGTTACATAAAATTTCAAAGATGTTTTCATTAACATGATTTACTTAGATATACCAATTTAAGTACCACTTGGATTGAATCAAGGTGATGCATCCAAAACAATAAATCAATTCAAAACATATACATGTTAAGGACACAACAAATCATAGTTTAACATGCTGGAAAAGATTTACCAATAATAAAGCAAAACATGAAAATATATGGTTAAGAAAAGTAAAGCTTACTTAGTGATTTAACTCAATAGAACCAAGCTTTAGCTTTCCAAATGACCTCTTTCATCCCTTAGCTCATTTCCCTTTGATTGGCCTCAAAACATCTCAAGGAGGGCCTCTTAGTTCCTCTTGATTTCTTTAGGAATGAGCCACTATTTATACCCAAAAACCGCACAATGGCTAGTCCTCGGTCGACCCCATGACCCCCGAGTCGACCTGGTACTCAACGGTAAAAAATCTGACCGTTTGAAAAGGTAGCCCAACGGCTCTTTCCCGGTCGACCGAGCACACTGCTGGTCGACCCAGGCCCAGGGACCAAATTCCCTTAAAATTCATATTTCCAAAGTATTTCTTTGAGGGGAATTTTTGGGCCACTGAATCAAGCTTGGAATCATGATTTAAATCAAACTAAGAGGTTTAAAATCATGAAACATAAAAAGCCTAAAAAGGTTTAAAAGATTTAAAACATAGGCTAGCTTGATTTGATAAAACTTCTTTTCAAAATTTATTGCATCCAAGTTTAAAATCAAAACATGCATAAATCAACATTTTTACAAGTCTTAAAAACAATGCATGTATAAATCAAGATTTCAAGTTTTTCTAAATCAATGCATGTGTATAAATTCAAATGATGCCAGAATGATAATGCATCTATCAAATTGCTATACACAAAATCCCTAACAGGAGCCAGCTTTCTATGGAATCCCTAATGGTCCCCATGCTAGCCCAAGTTATTAGAAAGATACTAATTATAGTAGAACTCTAAAAGGAAATAGAAAGTTACTATTTCTATTTGAAGTGAGATTTTTAATAGTGGTAATAATAAGTTACTAATTATTAATGGAAGTGAGACTTCTATTTTAATTAGAAAAGAGAAAGTTACTAATTATAATGGAAGTGAGACTTCTATTTTAATTAGAAAGAAGAGAGTTACTAGTTGTTAGAGAAGTAAGACTTCTATTTCAATTAGTTAACTAAGAGGAGGTGGCTTGAGGGCTATATAAAGGGGAATTAACCCATCTTGGACGTTCTCCATGCTATGCTATCTAGGGATTCATGCCCAGTCCCTATTTAAGTGCAAGTGTTGCATCTCTTCCTCTCTTCCCTCTTCTAGTTCTCTTCTAGTTTCCTTAAGAGCTTTCTCTTGGAGATCCCACCCATCTTCTTGAGAAAAGAGAATCTGATACGAGTCATAGCGTGGAAGATCAAAAGGTCTTGGAGATTCTGATTTGATTAGTGAAAGAGTTTCATCATCAAAGAAAGACACAACTTCTCCATTAGAGCACTACTAAACTCCAAAGGTATAATCTACGTCCTTATATGTTGTAGATTTCGTGGTTGCATGTTCAGGTGTTGTTTCTATCTTCTAGATGGGTTATATTGTTGTACATGATTTATGAGTTTGAGGAATTGCATCCTGGATTGGGTTTTATAGCCTTCTGGATAGTTGATCCCTGCATCAAGAGGGTCAAAAGTTTTTGAAACCTATCCTAGAGGCCCACCTACTTCTAACATCAATGTCCCTGAATCCCGTGAAATATATATTTTTTGGAATAGGAAGCTCATTTCCCTTTTCCTCCTTTTCTTACTCATGTTTGTTATGGAAGGAGTGGCTCCAACCAAGCTAGGATTTTCTCTCATCTTATTTTTCTAGCTTCACTATCTCAATCCACTACCAATCTTGCATCATTTGAAGAATGGAGGTCATCATCTCCTTCCTCTCCTTAAAAGCTCTCTCTTGATACCATTTGTGGAGGAAATCACCCATTCCAAGATCTTGTTTGAGTTAACTTTGTCCATTTGAAGAACGGGAAATTCTATATGCACCCTCCCCTTATGCTGAGCACACCCACATCCATTGTGAACAGTGACACTGTTCACAATGGATGTGGGTGTGCTCAGCACATATAAGGGGTGCTGTGGGTGTGCTCAGCACATATAAGGGCTGCATATAGAATTTCCCTTGAAGAACTTCCAAGCAAGAAATCCTCTCCATCTTCTAGATTTGTTTTCTTGTAACCTTAGAGAGCCTCCATCTCCATTATTGGGAGCTCTTTCTTTCTATTCCATTATTTTGGCTATTTAGGGCTTGTAATGGGTTGTATTTGGGGGTTTTTGGAATATGTTGTTGGTTGGCTTCGAGAGAGTGTGAATAAGAGCTCGATTTGCTAGCTTGCTGCTTGAGGCAAGTAGATGAATAGATGAACTTTGATGGTTTTCATGTTTTACTAGAAAAGAAATCTTGATCTCCATTGTTTACTCTTGGTGATTTCATATGTGGTTTGCATCTACGCTATTGCTATTGTCTCCATTACCTTTGAAAAGGAATTTTGGTGAGTTTTCTCCCTATTCAACCTCTTGGAAATATTTGCATAGTTACTTTGTTATACCTTGTTTTTAGATTCACATGGATTCCTTGCTTTGCTGGGTTTCTCATGATTTAATGAGATAGAATAGGGGAAGTATTAAATGATGAATTGAAGGAGCTTTTTAGCTCATTTTATTGCAGGAAAATGAATGGGAAATGAAGAGAACTGTTTTGAGGAAGAAAAGGCTCGAATCTGAGATCAATGTGAATTTCTTGGAGCTGGGCAATTAGCTGGCGATCACCTGTCGGCTAGCCACCTGGTGACTGGCGGCTAACCGAACCAGGTTCAGTTACAATTCCAGAGAGGTGTTTTTCTGTTCTAAAGGGGCGGTCAGCTAGTGATCACCTAGTCCGCTAACCGACCAGTGACCACTAGCCAACCGAACTGTGGGCGTTACAATCCCAGTGTGTTGCATCCTGTCAGGCAACCCGCGGTCAGCCGCATGGACAGCCAGCGGCTAACCACCGAACCTATCGACGACTAACCGCCAGGTAACCGACCTTCCCCATGAATTTTTCTTGAAAAATGAAGAGAAATGAAGGGGTTTCAATCCCAATCGCTTGCTAACCCCTTCCAGAGATCTATTAATGGCTTTTAATCTACCAATGTGTAAAGGGAGCCCGATATGTCTTCAAACCTCGATGAGTACCAAGTTTATATTTAACTCAGCGTACGGGACCCCTTTTCACATTGATTTAAATCTTGAAACCCGATGCCCGACCCAGAAGATTTGGAAATTCAATGATGTCCTATTGTTCCTGAATTTGTAATATGCATTTCCCGAAATTTATGCTATATGATTTTTCATCCCCGAAAACACTGAGATTATATTTGTAGCACTTTACTAGCCCGGTTATGCATTGCCCGAAATATAGTGATATTTGTGCCTATGAGCACCCCGTCCCGCCCGTTTATGTATTTGTATCATATGCATTTTTATACATGTCCTGAACTTTGTTATGTTACCTCTGAGTCGGCACCACTAAGCTTGAACAGCCTTGTCGGTTTGATCCACCGACTTAGAGGTCCCCCTCCCGTCCCGTCCCGTATAGTTATATATATTTTTTCATTGATTCTCATCACCTCGTGTCTTTGAGATCAATGTCCCGATGTGCTCTTATCACTTCAGTGATAGATGATTTAGCTTTGTGTGGTTGTCATCTTGTTAGTTTCCGATTCATTGGTACCTTTACCTGCTTTCATATAGCATACGTGTTTTCTAGTAAATGATTCATTTCTTTTATGGAAATTATTGTTTAAACAGGTTTTAAAGTTTTCCAAGGAAAATTGATTTATTATTATGTTGTTATACCCTTTCACCCACCTGTCAAACCGTCGTGTCTGATCTATTCTTTGGTACCCAGGTCTAGATGTCGGTTATCCCGAGGCGGAGTTTGAGGAGGCGACCGGAGAGCCGCAACGAATAGGAAATTGGCAAGCCGATGATGTCGTTTATACATTTGGTTGCCTTGAGAAATGAAACATTTTGGGATTGTGACTAACATATTCTTTTGCGGAATTATTTTGGGTTGTACTGGCCTTTGTTAGCCTTTATTTTTAGGGAATGATAATTAACTGATCTATTGTATAAACATTAACATTTACTTTTGGAAATGCTTTTTTGATCATTGCTCACTCTCACTGCACCATAATAATCAATTAGTAACGGATCTACAGCCGTTACAAAAAATATTAGTAACGGTTATTTTACGTTGACACAACTGCGTCACAAATGAAAAGTAACGGAAGTTAGTAACACTTAATAACCGTTAGAAATATTACTAACGGTTATGAACTATGACTGAAATTAATTTCAGCAACACATCTATAATCGTTACAATTTATTAGTAACTGTTATTAGTTTTGTTCATAGTTTGTTCCCAACGGATATAACTGTTTGGTCAACCTATTTGTAACGATTGATATCTGTTACGAAGTATTCTATTTGTAACGGTTGGAGTCCGTTACTAAGTATTATATTTGTAATGGTTTATATCCGTTACTAAGTATTTGTTGTTTTAAAAAAAAACAATGGAAATTCAACTGATGGCTTCGCCTATTTCAAAAGAACATTCGGATTAGTTTGCCATCATTCAATTTTAATATCTTTTTGCACCATTTTTTTTTGTTCTTTAATTAGTATAAAACTATACAACTATAAAATATAAATATAAGATAAGAAAAACTTTGGTAATGACTCAATGTTAACACCTACTTCCACCATCATCTCTGATTCTTTAATAACACTAAAAACATATGACATGGAGGGAACTTATTCTATTCATTCATCTGAAAATGAATTCAAGCAGCTCCAACCAATGAATATAAGAAACCAATTTTAAAAAAATCTCAGGGAGAGAGAGAGAGAGAGAGAGAACTTGTTTCACTCAATGTAACTATACTATCTCTCTATATTTACGATTTCAAATCATGGAAACATCAAATCCAATTGAAAATTTATCAACAAGAAAAAACAAGAGAAGATTCTTTGACAAATCTACATGAGAAAGGAAACCCTTTATTTCATTATCCAATTCTCTCTTAATAAAAAAAAAAAAAGTCTCCACTTATAGTTTCACTCCCCTTCTTTTCAATCTATTAAGGAAATGCATGTAACATGCATAAAAAGGAATTCCAACCATGAGAGCTACCTTGAACAGTAGACGCAGAAGATGATGAAGAGGTATAATGCGACATAGTACCTACAACCACATTTAAATAAGAAACTCAATATTATGAAACAAATATTGGCTTGCATAATGAATGACATAAACCTTGAATCTAAAAATGTTGAGATTAAAAGACATAAGCAATAATCATGTAGTGTACATAAATAGATTTATAAGTTTAAAAAAAATGATGACAATACTAAGTTATGAGTAGTACTTTGGACACACTTAAAAGCATGCAAATCAAGACATGGAGGCACCAAAGATTTCAATAATCAACTCAAGCACCAAAACATTACAAAGTAGGAGACAAATACCTTTCACAAACTGGTGATCATTTAGAGTGAAAGGTGCAGGTGATCATTTAGAGAATATTAAATATAAAAAAAGACTCATCATATTTCCCACTACTGGAGTTTAAGATCAGCAGTGAACATAACATATGCAGTTATCACATCAAAAGCACTGCCATATTTGCAAGCAAAGTTTGCTGGGTCCATTCATTCAGTTTTATAGTTGCTTCAGTTTGAGCTAAATAGAATACAGGGCAAAAAAGAAAAAATTACCTGTGCCAACCGCCCAAGTGCAAAAGCCGACATCTCCTTAATCTGTATATCAGGGATTCAAGCATATCAATCAGAGGATGGACTGCACCTCTCTAACAATGTGCACCTGAAAAAAAAATCCCTCTCATTAAAAGAAAATTGCACATGAATATATAACAGACAGTAGCAATACATTGGAACAAAAATATTATCATAGAAACATAATCAAGGAATAGGTTTGCCCACTGATGCAGGAAGGGGAAAAGTAGAGTGAAACAACCTCTGTTTTCATTTTTATTTTGTAATGTAATTTTTTTTTATTATTTTGATACCATTGTAACACATTACTAATCGTCACAAAATATCCAATAAATGTTACAAAATAATTCAACTATTTGCAAAGATATTTACTAACGGTTATGAATATTGCTAACGGATAATAAATGTGACAAATTACCTAACGGAAATATTTGCGTTACTAATAAGAAATCTCAAATGTTGCAAAATCACCCAAATGGTGTAGTGCTTATGTTTTATATAGATGGGTGATCAGTCTTGTTGATGAGATTGAGTTATAGACTTGATTTGATGCATGCTTCCGTATTTAAACAAAAATATATTTTGTTGTTATGATATCCTCACCGCAGACACCTGTGAGAAATTAAATGAATGTAAGCACCTTGTGATCATACTTTATAACATTAACACCATCCCAATCCCGGATTAGGCCAGCGGGCCCAGTCCGACGTCGCGACAAAACTAGTATCAGAGCGAGACGTGTTTCAAGCAATTAGAAGAAACTAGAAATCCTAAGGACGTGGCAAGGAATCGTAAGACTCTTCGTTAGTTAGTATCGTGTGAGCAATGTGTGACCCTCTATTTAATTATTATGTGCTAATACCTTGTTTTGCAGCGTTATGCCACCTCGTAAGAGACTGGTAAACGACAATCCCACCACAAGCAATAGTGATCACACGGGGCCAGTTGAGGAAGATACTTTTGATAACACCATGCAAAATCAGTTTCAGCAAATGATGCAGGCCATGCTTGATCAACAGCGTCAGGCCAATGAGAATTAAACTAGGCTATAAGAACAGATGGCCAAGAAAGATGAAGATCACGCTAGAGAGATGGCACAAATGCAAAGACAGTTACTAGAGGTATTGGAAAAGAGACCTGAACCGGTTCCACCTCAACCAGCAGGACCACAGATCGTCATAAATCAAAGGGAACATGACCCGAATGCCTTATTTGAGCAGTTTCGGAAGAGAGCTTCGAAAGAGTTTGTTGGGACAGAGGATCCATTGGCTGCAAATGATGGGCTAGAACACACCAAGAATATTTTTGAGGTCTTCCGATGCACGGGAGGAGAACAAGTGAAACTTGCAGCGTCCCTCTTTACCGGTTTAGCAGATATATGGTGGAAGAGAGTCAAAGAAGAGTACAGAACCATAGCAGATACAGTAGCTTGGGCTAATTTTAAAAGGCAGTTTGGCGACAAATATATACCCACTCATGTCAAGAGGCAGAAGGTGATAGAATTCCAGCAGCTAGTCCAAAGAAACATGACAGTCCTCGAATACCTCACTAAGTTTGAAAGGTTGTCCAAATATGCTCTGGAGTTAGTAAACACCGTTGAGAAGAAGATTGCTAAATTTCTTAAAGGACTTAACCCAATCATAGAGAGAGATGCTACGGGGGTTGTACCACCTGCAACTTCTGAAGAAGCCGTCAAGAGGGAATACAAGTTCGAGAGTTTGAACAACAAGATCCTCAGAATTCAGGGAAAGAATCAAATTCATTAGCAAAACTACCAGTAGAGAAATCATCAGAACAAGAGGCAAAGGCCAGAGCAGAATGTTCAGAACTTGCTAGTTTGTATCCACTGTGGGAAGAATTATGAGAGTACCCAGTCTTGTACCATTACAGGGGCATGCTTTAGATGTGGTTCGTGTTGGAAAATAGGTGGGCCATTCAGATAGGTTTCAAAAACTTTTGACCCACTTGATGCAGGGATCAACTATCTAGAAGGCAACAAACCCAATCTAGGATGTAATCCCTCAAATTCATAAACCATGTACAGCAACATAACCTATCTAGAAGATAGAAAATAGTACATAAACATGCAACCACGAAATCTACAGCATACAAGGATGTAGATATACCTTTGGAGCTTTGTTGTGCTCTAATGGAGAAGTTGAATTCTTTCTTTGATGATGAACACCTTCACTAATCAAACTAGAATCTCCAACACCTTTTGATCTTCCACGCTATGACCCGTATCAGATTCTCTTTTCTCAAGAAGATGGTGGAATCTCCAAGAGAAAAACCCTAGAGGAAACTAGAAGAGGGAAGTGATGTGCAACAACTTGCACAAAGAGAGGAAGAGTGATATGGGCGTGAATCCCTAGGTGGGATTAACATTAGGGACGTCCAAGGGCTCTCCTCTTCTCCTTTTATAGCATTGAAGCCACCTCCTCTTACTAATTGAAACAGAAGTCTTACTTCCACTACAATTAGTTGCTTACTAAATCACAATTAGAAGTCTTACTTCAAATATGATTAGTAACTTCCTCTTTTACTAATTAAAATAGAAGTCCTACTTCCATTAATAATTAGTAACTTACTATTACCACTATTAGAAGTCTCACTTCAAATAGAAATAGTAACCTTCTATTTCCTTTTAGAGTTCTACTATAATTAGTATCTTTCTAATATCTTGGGCTAGCATGGGGACCACTAGGGATTCCTTAGAAAGCTGGCTCCAACTGGGACACGCGACCCCACATCTCATGTGTAATCCGGGCCCACAGTTAATTGCAAATAACTCCACTATATAAATGCAATTGCACTCCAGTCTTAGGAATAAATTACAATGAAGACCCTAAACTTCCACATTACCACAAGTAGGCCCCTCCATCTATATCCATGGACCAATTGGACATGTCCACCAAATTAGATCCATATCTTTTTATCCTTGAGCCCCAATTAATTATAGTGATCATTTGGTACCGATCCAATTAACTCTTAATTGGAATGGGTGCGCACTTACCAATGATAAATCCATTAATTGGCACAAGGGGATATTAAAGATAGATTCCATCTTGACCATTGAATGTTCCCACAGCTCTACTACCACGTACCCAAATCACCGAGGTGTTGACCTACAACTGGCCTCACTCATTGGTGACTCAAAGCAAATGTATAGATAGAAACTTGAGTTCATTAATGTCTCAGGATTATGAGCCTATTGCTAGGGAATTATGAGAGCAGACCTTAAAGTAAAGACAGTGTATATATGGTGCTTCTCATGGTCCTTCAATACATCCAATGTACCAGCACCATGATCCGGAATCTTACATTCCAATGATCGAGACAAATCACACTATCTCATAGTGATCAAAGTGCTACAACCTTATCAGACGAGATACCCAATCTCATCACTGGTTGTGAAGATATTTAAGTATAAGATTTGCAATACATATCTCCTGTGTGTGGATCTCATCCACACACATGTATTACATCTAGTATACTTGTGGACTCCGGTTCATCTCATGAACCATTATGTCATTCGTATTAGTTATGTACAGACAAGTAATAAAACACCATTCATCTCATGAAAGGAAAAGCAATAATATATATTGATAAATAAAGAAATTAATCAATTTATTCATCATATACTAGTATTGAGACCATAAAACTAACAGTTCGTTGAACCATCAGATGAGAGATTGTCCAAGACCTAATAGGCAGAATCAGCAACCCCAAGGAGCACAGCGTCCAGCACCACCTTTGAACGTACCGGTTGTTCAAAATCAAGCAAGGCCTCCTCAGCCACAACCACCATAGCAGCAGTATAGACCACAACAGCAGCAGCAAGCCCGTCAGCCAAGACAGAAATAGAATAACCGTCCCCAGCAACAGAACAGAATTGCTCCACAGAAAAGGCAGTAACAAGCTCCGAACAGGCCACAGCTGCGAGGGCAAATCTATGCAATCAATAGGGCTGATGCAGAGGCGGCAAGAAATGTAGTGGAAGGTACACTCCTTTTTTGTGGAATTCCAGCTAGAATTTTATTTGACCCTGGCTCTACACACTCATTTCTATCCCCTGCATTTTCTAGTTGATTGATGTGTATGTTAGAGAACTTGAGTTTATTTTGACTATGGCTACTCCAGTAAGCAAAAAAGTCATGTGTAGGACTTTTTATCCTAGTTGCACAATTCTAATAGGAGAAGTGGTGTTACCAGCAAATCTCATTTTATTGGAGATGCATGATTTCGATATCATCCTAGGTATGGATTGGTTGGCAGGATACCATGCCACAATGGATTGTTTCCATAAGACCCTCACCTTCAAATTAGATGAGTCACCGATAGGAGTATTGTTTCAGCGAGAGAGGAGGAATCCTCGTGCAGGGTTTATCTCAGCATTAAAAGCTGATAGACTTTTGAAAAGTAGATGTGAAACTTATTTGGTGTTTATCATGAAGGATAGACGGTCCCAAGGGGTGGAGGAAATCCCTATTGTTTGAGAATTCCCGGATGTTTTTCCAGAAGAGATTCCAAGATTGCCACCCATCAGAGAAATTGATTTCACCATTGAGTTATTACTAGGGACCGCTCCGATATCTATTGCATCTTATAGAATGTCTCCGGCGGAAGTGGGAGAATTGAAAATACAATTGCAAGAATTGTTAGACAAAGGTTTTGTCAGACCTAGCATTTCACCGTGGGGAGCTCCAGTTTTGTTTGTCGAAAAGAAAGATGGTTAGATGAGAATGTGCATTGACTACCGAAGATTGAACGAAGTAACTATCAAGAACAAATACCCATTACCAAGGATAGATGAACTGTTTGATCGGTTGCAAGGTGCTGCTTATTTCTCGAAGATTAATTTGAGATCCGGCTACCATCAGCTGAGAGTTAGAGAAGCAGATGTACCAAAGACAACCTTCTAAACAAGATATGGGCACTATGAGTTCTAATGATGTCATTTGGGTTGACTAATGCACCGGCAGTATTCATGGCATTGATGAATAAGATATTTGCTCAGCACCTGGATCAGTTCACAATGGTATTTATTGATGATATTTTGGTATACTCCAAGACCAAGGAAGAACATGAAGAACACTTAAGGATAGCACTGCAACTTTTAAGAGACAACCAGTTGTATGCAAAGCTCAATAAGTGTGGATTTTGGCCTAAGCAAGTGGCATTTTTTGGACACATCATCTCCAAAGAAGGGTTGTCAATGGATCCGTCCAAGATTGAGGTAGCAGTGAAGTGGGAAAGATTGAAGAATGTGTTAGAAATTAGAAGTTTTCTGGGATTGGCAAGATTTTACCGGAGCTTTATGCAAGGATTTTCATCGATTGCGTCACCATTGACGAAGTTGACCAAGAAAACGGTACCATATGTGTGGATAGACCAGTGTGAGGCCAGTTTTCAAGAGCTGAAAAAGATATTGACTACAGCATCAGTCCTTACTTTACCATCCGAAATCGGTGGTTTTAATATTTTTATTGACGCTTTGAATGTTGGACTTGGTTGTGTGTTGATGCAAGATGGAAACGTTATTGTTAATGGATCCCAGCAGTTGAAAGATCATGAAAAGAACTATACAAAGCATGATTTTGAGTTGACAGTGGTCATTTTTGCATTGAAAATGTGGAGACATTACCTCTATGGAGAGAAGTTCGAAATCCACTCCGACCATTACAGCTTACAGTACTTGTTCTCTCAGAAAGAGCTGAACATGAGGCAGAGGAGATGGATGAATACATCAAGGATTATGATTTTCCAATCAAGTTTCACCCAGGGAAAGCAAATGTAGTTGCCGATGCGTTGAGCAGAAAATCGGTAGGTTCGGCAAATCTAAGTGGCACTTGCATCTTTGACCAATTTGAAGAGTTGAGAATAGATCTATAGTCCCGAGGAAGGGCGTAATGTTAGCTAATATGTCAGTATCCGAGCCTTCCTTCATTCAGAAAATCAAAGATAATCAATTGCATGACCCGGAGTTGGCCAGGATTTCAGAGCATATAACAGATCGTCCAGACTTGAGGAATGACATCATGACAGAGGCTCACAGTACAAGGTATTCCATGCATCCGGGCAATACGAAGATGTATCAGAACTTGAAGGGCAGATTTTGGTGGAACAACATGAAGAGAGAAACCGCAGCATTAATTAGTCTCTCGATGCATGACTTGTCAGTTGGTGAAAGCAGAGCATCAGAGGCCTCCAGGGTTGTTGCAACCATTAGAGATTTCAGAATGGAAATGGGAACACATTACCATGGATTTTATTTTGGGACTACCGAGGACCAACAGAAGTAATAATGCAATATGGGTCATTGTGGACCGACTCACTAAGTCAGCTCATTTCATTCTCATGTGGACAGGGAAGAAGATGAACATGTTACCTTTGGCAGAGTTGCTTGTCAATGAAATTGTTAGTCGGCATGGATAGCCAGTTTCTATCACTTTCGACAGAGACAGCAGATTCGTCTCTAGATTCTGGAAAACACTACATGAATCCATGGGTTCGAAGTTACAGTTCAGCACGGCCTATCACCCTCAAACAAATGGCCAGTTAGAGAGGACAATTCAAACTCTTGAGGTTATACTCTTTGCTTGTGTCTTGGACTTCAAGACTCAATGGGTTGAGGCTTTACCGCTATGTGAGTTTGCTTACAACAACAGCTACCACTCGAGCATTGGAATGACACCTTTCGATGCTTTGTATGGCAGGAGGTGTAGGACACCTGTGTGTTGGGAAGAAGTAGGCGTCTGCAGCTTCCATGGACCGACCATTGTAAGTGAGACCAGTGATAAAGTTAAGTTGATT
Source organism: Cinnamomum chago (assembly GCA_038049695.1). Classification (NCBI taxonomy): domain Eukaryota; kingdom Viridiplantae; phylum Streptophyta; class Magnoliopsida; order Laurales; family Lauraceae; genus Cinnamomum; species Cinnamomum chago. Next base: position 24,579,039 of record CP142456.1, on the reverse strand, counting down.
CAAGACCGTCTGAAAGTAGCTCGGAGTAGACAGAAAAGCTAAGCAGACTCTCACAGAAGGGACTTACAGTACGAATGAGATAAGGTTTTCTTGAAAGTGTCACCTACTAGGGAACGTTGAGGTTTGGACAGAAGGTCAATTTATCCAAGAGATTCATTGGACCTTATGACATTGGAAGCAAGATTGGTGATGTGGCTTATAGATTAGCCTTACCACCCGAGCTCTCCGGCATACACAACGTCTTCCATGTGTCGATGTTGAAGAAATACATTCACGATCCTTCACATGTACTCCGTCACGAACCCTTAGAAATCCGAGAAGATGCTACATATATTGAAAAGCCTATCCAGATCGTTGATACAAAAGAACAAGAGTTGAGGACATGGACTATTCATTGGGTGAAAGTTCTTTGGGAAAACCATGGACCGGAAGAAGCAACGTGGGAACTACGAGATCAAGTCCAGAAGAAGTAGTGACATCTACTACCTGATGTGCGTTGTAAATTTCATTTGGAGGAACAAATGCCCTAAGGGGTGGAGGATGTGAGACCCCGACCCGAGTGACCCCGACTATTACTAATTAAGTCGTGTGTTAGTTCTAAGTGAGATTAGTGAATTTTGATTTAAGTTGGGATTAAAAAAGCTTTTAAATAGCTTTGGGGAGTTTTGAGTGTCTTCTTGATTTAGTGAGACCCTTTGAGGGTTCTTTTCATTAATTTGCGTGTGCTTGAGGGATTATTCGAGATTTTGATAATTCATGTTTCGACTCCGTTTTACTTATCTCGTTAACCCCTACCACTTTCATGTTTACCCCGTCCACGTTCGAGACCTCGAAACCCTACTTTGCTAATGTTAGGGGCAAAACAGTATTTTTACACCAAAATCTGGACACTATTTTCCATGTCTCCGAATCCCGTGAAATATATATTTTTCAAAAATTAGATATTTCGGTGAACGTTTCTTCCTTCTTCGTCGAACTCATCCGAGAACCGGAAACCTATGTTTTAAGCCCAACAAGTCATGTTAGTTGTGGGACCCACCTCCACTTTCTATATATAGGAAGCTCATTTCCCTTTTTCCCCTTTTCTTACTCATGTTTGTTGTGGAAGGAGTGGCTCCAACCAAGCTAGGGTTTTCTCTCATCTTCTTTTTCTAGCTTCATCATCTCAATCCACTACCAACCCTGCATCATTTGAACAATGGAGGTCATCATCTCCTTCCTCTCCTTGAAAGCTCTCTCTTGATACCATTTGTGGAGGAAATCACCCATTCCAATATCTTGTTTGAGTTAACTTTGTCCATTTGAAGAACTTCCAAGTAAGCAATCATCTCCATCTTTTAGATTTGTATTCTTGTAACCCTAGAGAGCCTCCATCTCCATTATTGGGAGCTCTCTCTTTCTATTCCATTCTTTTGGCTATTTAGGGTTTGTAATGGGTTGTATTTGGGGGGTTTTGGAATATGTTGTAGGTTGGCTTTGAGAGAGTGTGATTAAGAGCTTATTTACTAACTTGGACCTTGAGGCAAGTGGATGAATAGATGAACTTTGATGGTTTTCATGTTTTACTAGAAAAGATATCTTGATCTCCATTGTTTACTCTTGGTGATTTCATATGTGGTTTGCATCTACACTATTGTTATTGTCTCCATTACCTTTGAAAGGGCATTTTGATGAGTTTTCAACCTATTCAACCTCTCGGAAATATATGCATTGTTACTTTGTTATACCATGTTTTTGGATTCACATGGATTCTTTATTTTGTTGGGTTTCTCATGATTTAATGAGATTGAGTGGGGGAAGTATTGAATGATGAATTGGAGGAGCTTTTTAGCTCATTTTATTGCAGGAAAATGAATGGGAAATGAAGATAACTGTTTTGAGGAAGAAAATGCTCGAATCTGAGCTCAATGTGAATTTCCCGCAGCTGGGCGGTCAGCTGGCGATCACCTGTCGGCTAGCTTCCTAGTAATTGGTGGCTAACAGAACCAGGTTTGGTTACAATTACAGAGAGCTGTTTTTCTGTTCTAAAGGGAAGGTCAGCTGGCGGTTACCTAATCGGCTAGCCGACCGGTGACCGCCAGCCAACCGAACTTAGGCGGTTACAATCCCAGTATGTTGCATCCTATCAGGCAACCCGCGGTCAGCCGCATGGTCAGCCAGTGGCTAACCGCCGAGTAACCGACCTTCCCCAGGAATTTTTCTTGGAGAATGATGAGAAACGAAGGGGTTTCTGTCCCAATCGCTTTCGAACCCCTTCCAAAGATCTATTGATCTATTAATGGCTTTTGATCTACCAATGTGTAAAGGGAGCCTGGTATGTCTTTAAACCTCGAGGAGTACCCAGTTTATATTGAACTCGGCATACGGGACCCCTCTTCACATTGATTTAAATCTTGAAACCCGATGCCCGACCAAGAAGATTTGGAAATTCAATGATGTCCTATTGTTCTTGAATTTGTAATATGCATTTCCCGAAATTTAGGCTATATGATTTGTCATCCCTGAAAATACTGAGATTATATTTGTAGCACTTTGCTAGCCCGGTTATGCATTGCCTGAAATGTAGTGATATTTGTGCCTATGAGCACCTCGTCCCACCCGTTTATGTATTTATATCATATGCATTCTTATACATGTCCCGATCTCTATTATGTGAGCTATGAGTCGGCACCACTAAGCTTGGACGGCCTTGTCAGTTTGATCCACCGACTTGGAGGTACCCCTCCCGTCGCTCCAGCTGCAGTTTGGATCCCATCTTGTCCCGATACCCGGTTCGATACCGTGGTCCCGTCCCGTATAGTTATATATATATATATAATTTTTTTTTTCGTTGATTATCATCACCTCGTGTGTTTGAGATCAATGTCCAGATGTACTCTTATTACTTCGGTGCTAGGGAATTTAGCTTTGTGTGGTTGCCATCTAGTTAGTTCCCGCTTCATTGGTACCTTTACATGTTTTTATATTGCATACGTGTTTTCCAGTAAATGATTCATTTCTTTTATGGAAATTATTGTTTAAATAGGTTTAAATGTTTTCCAAGGCAAGTTCATTTATTATTATGTTGTTATATCCTTTCACCCACCTGTCAGACCGTCATGTCTAATCTATTCTTTGGTACTCAAGTCCAGATGCCGGTTATCCCGAGGCGGAGTTTGAGGAGGTGGCCGGAGAGCCGCAACGAATAGGAGATTCGCAAGCCGATGATGTCGTTTATAGATTCGGTTGCCTTGAGAAATGAAACATTTTGGGATTGTAACTAACATATTATTTGGGGAATTATTTTGGGTTGTACTGGCCTTTGTTGGCATTTATTTTTGGGGAATGATAATTAGCTGGTCTTTTGTATAAACATTAACATTTACTTTTGGAAATGCTTTTATGATCAAGAAGAATCAAACTACACAAGTATTGATTCTACCTCAATTTTGTTACTGAGGTTCGACCACACAGATCTACTCCCCCGCACACAATTTTAGAGTGATTTAGTCACACAGATATGAACCACTATCACATCATACACATATTGCAGAAGTTAATGAAGGGTGAACACTTGCCTTTGATGAAGATTGAAGGTGTTCGAAGAAGCTCTGACCGTAGTCGAAGCTTTCACCTCTTGAAGACGACTTGGTGTTGAGAAGGATGCTTCCAATGTGCTGCTCAACCAAGGTTCAAAGGTTTGGTCTTCTAGGATTACAATGGTAAGGGTCTTGTAGAACAAGGGATCCAAGAAGAAACTCTTCCTCACATCACACTCATCTTGGAGCTAATGAAGCTCTTGGATTTTTCCTAGATCTATCACAAGAGTGTTTGGAAGAAGGTTTGAGAGCTTAGGTTTGATGGGAAGAAAGTAGCAAGCAAAGCTCTTCAAAAACGGACTTCATCTAGAACAAAACGAGCTCCTGCTATTTATAGACAAATTCCCAACGGCTAGTTTTGGCGGCTAGCCTCTTTGCACCTCAGCTAGCCCCTTTTTCAATTTTCTTGAGACAGCGGTCATATTTTCTAATTCGGTCAGCTCGCGGTTATTCGTTGGTGGCCTTGGAGGGTAACCATGAGGTGACCGAGTTTCATTCCAGAAACAAGGAGCTCTCTGGAAAGCTAACCGTGGGTTTTGATTGCTTGCGATTAGCCGCTAGGGCTTTCGGCGGTTAGCCGTTAGGTGACCGCTAGGTGACCGAACTCCATATCAGGTGGGAGTATTGCTCTCTGGAAAAGTAACCGCGGGTTTTCGGTTACCTAGCGGTTAGCTGCTTTTTGCAAAAGGGCTAGCCGCCAGGTGGCCGAAAGGTCACCGAACCTTCTCTTCTGAAGAACTGTTTTAGCTGAAAGTAAGAGTTTGAAAGCATGATTAAAACAGAACTTTTTCCAAGGGTTCTAAGGTCTGGTCTGGGTCTAAAATACCTGATAAGGTTGGCAAACACTCGCGGAGTCTTTCTTTGACGAATCCGTTCCTTCCAAAAGCTTGATAAACCCTTTGAATTTGATCTTCCTTGAGGCACTTTGAGAGGTAAGATCTTCTTGGACATATTGGTACGGAATTGACAACACAAACACAGTGCTCACGAAAATGTGGCATTAACACACTCAAGTTTAACATGTTTTTCAAAAAAAATTATAACGTTGGACTAGTGAAAATTTGTTTTTACCTTGTTTCTTACTTTGACTATTCAAAAATTTGGGAAGATTCGATGATTACAAACTTTCTTTTGAAGAGCTTTATTTCTTAGTTCTTTTAAAAAAAATAAAACAATAATTTATTAAAGAATCTTGTTGATATATTCACTGTAAACCCTCACGAAGCCCAAACTCGTCCACTAGGGGTAACCTATGAGTTTAAGGGCTTATTGCATATGCTAGATGCAGTTGAGAGTGACAGTGAAAATGGCGTTTGTTTGTTTTCTATTTCTTTTTTTTTGTTATTCAGTTAGTTTGGTTTCACCTTTCTGCCTTTTTGCACGAGGACTCACAAAATGCTAGGATTAAATGCTAGTTGGGGAGTGTTGATAAGTCCATAAAGTTGCATATCATTCTCATCATTCCATGTCAATTTTGGACTTATTTAGGATTAAATGCCTCGAGTTTCATAAAATAATGCATCATGGTGTTCAAAGTTGATTTAATGTGAAAATTGATATAAATCTTAGAAATTGCATGTTTTTATTGAAATTACTATTTTCGGGTTATCGAATAATCCTCTTGAATATCTTTAGATTCACACATAAAGTCATCCAATTTCTTTACACCATTGGATTGTACACGAAAAATTGGGTCAAATGGTGTATTTGCATGCATTCACACGTGACTATAGAGGTCCCATGCATGGTATGATAGTTTTCTAGGTAAAAAATATTCATTTTAATTTAATTATTTTTTCTTATGTAGGAAATTTAATAGATGGGGCCCACATGAAGAAGAAGTTCAAGAGGAATGATAAAAAAAAGAAGAAAATAAAGAAAACAGAAAAGAAAGAATTCACCATGTGGGAGCCACCTTGGGCGTGAGTCCCAAGGTGGACATCCAACAGGTGGGGCCCACTATCTTTGCATAAAATTATCTCCTATTTATAGAATATCTGAAAATCATACGAAGAGTCCAAGTTTTGCAAACATTGAAGACGGATCAAATAAGGTGGGACTCATGAAGAGAGAATAAACAAGGAAAAGTGGCACGTCCAATGGGTGTGCGGCCTATGATCGGGCCCCAGGTGTAGGGTGCAATTGTAGTAATAATCTGGTAAGTCCAAATCGATCCACAAGGAGCAATATTTTTTTACGAAACCTTCTAACTTTGATCTGTCTTAAATAAACACTAAATCTGGCCTAAATTGAAACTAATTAAATTAGACCAGCATTGCTAAAATAACTGAATGTAAAAACATTTAATTACAATAATTTCCAAAAACAAAAAAACCAATCTAAATAAAGAAACCTAATCTAGATAATCCTAAATAAGCTAAAAACCTACAAAAGAACACACAAATCAAACAACCAATTTATCATAAATTAGATCATACTTCCCAAAAATTAATTTTTATGCAAATATGAATGATGTATAATGCCCTAAATGCTAACAATGCAATTTTATGGAAGTTTCTAAAAATCTGATGAATGCTGAAAAATTCCAAGTATGGGAAAACTTGTGCAAATGCATGTTTTCACTGGACTGTACGACCTACCTAAGATGTTCTAAACCTAAATCTAATGGCTAGAATTAGAACCTTGATGATGCATGAATCCAACAAAAAAAATAGTGAGAAAAAATCTTTTAAAATGAGAAATTTATGACTATTTAAAGATGCTTAGTTGAAAATGCAGTGCTGCTGACATCTGATACAAGCTGTCTGTGTACCCCTGTTTGACCTTCCCAAGGAAGTTTTTGGCTAAAATTTGGGGGTCTCAGAGTCCTTATTACACACTTTAAATCCGTTATTTTTCAGGAAAAAAAAAGTCACGTTTTCCTAGTTTTCAACTGGCTCACTTTTGGAACACAGCCGAATAAAATCTGTTGAAACTATACAAAATTTTCAATATTCACATACGAGGTCTAAATTTAATCTTTCTAATCAATCCACAAACTTTGATTTTCAGCAACAAAATATAATTTTAAACATGAAACCTAATTCTAATGAAAGTACTAATCACTTTCCAACCATAGATCATGCAAATAACATAAATAGAAAGTTTCTAATCTAACATAAAATATTCAATTAGAAGTTTTTAAATAAGAAAAGGTGATGTAAAATTAATCAAAAAACTTACTAAAAATAAAAAGAACAAATGTGGAAAAATAAAAAGCGGAAAAGATGTATCAAAGATCTAGAAACTAGATGATCATATAGGCAATGAAAATGCGATAATGAAGTCCTCTCTTCTCAGAGTAGGAAAAAAATATAAGTGATTAGGTGATGTCTCTCAACTTTTAATTCATTTTTTTTATTTTCAAAATCCTAGATCTAATGATGTGAAATATTGTCTCCAATCAAAACACATAAAAAAATAAGAAATAGAAAACTAAACCACTTACTTAAAGAACACACAGAATCAATCCAAGTAGCGTCTTTATTCCTTGCTCTTTGAGTACAAGAAATTAAGGTTCTTCAATCTTTTTCATTCTCTCAACATGGCTTCTCAACCTGTCGCGGCCCCGGATCGGGCCCGCTGGCCTAATCCGGGATCGGGACATGGTTTTGATTAATGAGTGATGATGCCAATGCCATAGTGCATATTTTTATCTTTGGCTAATACGTACACAAATCAATAAAGAATGATATCACTCGTGCATGTGATTTCCCACACGTGTCTGCGGTGAGGATATCACATCAACATAATATTTTTGTTCAGGTGCGAAAGCGTGTAGCAAATCAAACATGTAACTCATTTCTAATAATAAGGCTAATAACACACGTATATAGACATAATATCAGAGTGAGCATTATTCATAAGCAGTTTCCAAAAGTAAAGTTAATGTTTATACAAAATATGAGTTAATTATCACTCCCCAAAATTAAAGGCCAACAAAGGCCAGTACAACCACAATAGAAAATCCCGAAATATGCATCCACAATCCCAAGATGTATCGTGTCTCGAGGCTCGATCGAACGTCTAAATGACGTCGTCAGCCCGCCATTCATCTACTCGTTGCAGCTCTCTGGCTGCCTCCTCAAGCTCCTCCTCGGGGTATACGACGTCTGGACCTGAGTACCAAAGAATGGGTTAGACACGACAGTTTGGCAGGTGGGTGAAATGATATCACAAAATAATAACAATTGAATTTACCTTGGAAATCATTAAAACCTGTTTAAACAACATTTTTTATAAAAAAAGTATATCACTAATTAGAAAACACAAATGCAATGTAAGAGCATGTAAGTGTACCAAAGAATAGGAAACAAGCAAGATGGCAACCACACAAAGCTAAATCCTCTATCACCGAAGTGACAAGAGCACATCGGGGCGTTGATCTCTAGCACGCGAGGTGATGAGATTCAACGGAATATATAAATACATAAAATTATACGGGACGAGACCACGGTAGCGAGCCGGGTATTGGGATGGGATGGGATTCAGACTGTAGCTGGCGGGACGGGAGGGGGGCCTCTAAGTCGGTGGATCAGGCCGACAAGGTCATCCAAGTTTAGTGGTGCCCACTCATAGGTCATATGAAAGCAATCAGGACATGTGCAAACATTTGTATGAAGTAAAACACATAAACGGGCGGGACGGGGTGCCCATAGGCACAAATTCCACTTTATCATTAGACAATGCATAACGAGACTAGCAAAATGCTAAAATAAAATTATGGTGGTTTCAGGCATGACAAGTCACGTAGCATAATTTTTGGGAAGTGCATATTGAAATTCGGGAAAAATATAACATAATTGGATTTCCAAAATTTCTAGGTCAAGTATCGGGATTCAAGATTGTTCAAAGTGAATAGGGGTCCCGTATGTCGATTTCAGTATAGACTTGGTACTCCTTAGGTTTTAGAGACATCCAGGCTCTTTATACACCTTGGTAATTTCAAAACCTCGATGAATCTTTGTGATGGGGTTTCTTTTTCAAACGGGTTTCATACATTGTCCATAGATCTCCCGTCACAATAGGGCTCCCAACAAACCTCTTCCATAAACTTAAACATCATATCCAGGCCTCCAACACAACCCCAGATTGATAGCGCCCATGGCTCGAGCGGACATGAAGTTCGCTCCAGCAATGGACTTTCTGGAAGGGTTCGCTTGAGCTGACTTGGGAACGGACTTGCCCAGATTAGGTTGGCCAAGTGAACCGCCAAGTTCGCTCAAGCCAACTGTCTCCAAGATGGGGTTCGCTCGAGCGAACTGTCACAGAACTGATTCTATGAACAGTTCGGCTCCTTCCTTTTTCCTTCTTGCAAATCTCTTTGAGCCTCATTTCTACACCTAAATGAGAGGTTTGAATCCTCCATTAAAGCTCACACAAACCACCATCATAACTCCACAACCATCCATCCAATCGTTTCCTTCCCAACCACATTCAACCATAAGGGAAAGAGAAGAACCCATCATTCACAAAGACTCATTTGTGCTATGATCAAGTGCTAAATAGAAGGCTATAAGCCAATACTTCCAAGCAATTAAATGAGTTACCAAGACTCCTTCGTATGTGCATTTCAAAATCAATGAATTCAATAAGAATAAGCATGAATGAAAGATAATAAAACCATTCACATTTTTCATAAAACATTCTAAAACTCAAGATATCTATTCATCCACTTGCCTTAGGTTTCTAGCAAGTCAAGAAGGCTTCTAATCTCCCTTTCTCAAGGCCAACCTACAAACACATCCAAAAACCCCAAATACAAACCCTAAATGGTCAAAATCATGAATGGGGAAGAAAGAGTTTGTAATAAGAGAGAAGAAGGTTCTCTAGGGTGAAAAGAGACCAAATCTAAGAGATTGAAGGAGAAGCTTACTTGGTGGTTCTTTAAATGGGCAAGGTTAACTCAAAGAAGATCTTGCAATGGGTGGTTTCCTCCACAAATAGTGTCAAGAGAGAGCTCTTATGGTGAGGAAGGAGAGGATGACCTCCATTTTGCTATTAGTGCAAGATTAATAGGGATTTGGAGATGGAAGAGCAAGAAGGAGAAGAAGAAGAAGAAGAAGAAGAGAAAAGCCCTAGCTTAAGGCTGGATTTGAGCTGGAAGAAGGGGATAAGGGAGGAGGGTTCTCTTATGTATATCAAGTAAGAGTGGGCTCCACCACTAACAAATCTTGTCGGGCTGAAATCATGGCTTTCAGGACTTAGGGTGAGTTCGACGAAGAAGGGAAAGATGATCGTCGAAAAATCTAGTTTCTAAAAAGTATATATTTCGAGGGTTTTGGACACATCGAATTTAGTGTCCAGATTTGGTGTAAAAAGACTTTTTTGCCCTCGATGTTGGGAAAGTCGGGTTTCGGGGTTTAGAACAGGGACGAGATCAATATGAAAGTTGTAGAGATTAACGAGATAAGTAAAATGAGACTAAAATATGAATTATTGGAAACTCGAATAACTCCCCATGTACACGCAAGGTCACTAAAAGAACCCCCAAAGGGTCCTCTTAAATCAAGAAGGCACTCAAGACTCCCTCAAAGCTATGTAAAAGCTATTCTATTCTGAACTTAACCAAAATCCACTAATCTCACTTAGAAATAACACACAACTTAATTAGTATTAATCGAGGTCACTCGGGTCGGGGTCTTACACAACCTATGTCTAAAAGAATTAGAAGGAAAAAGAAGAAGAAATGGACTTAGAGAGAGAAAGGGTGGAGGGAATGGAGTGGAAAGAAAGAGAGGGCTTCCCAACGTGATCCACTTCCAGCCCCTCCCCATGGCTCCTTTTGCTTTGTGCCAATCTTTTTTTAGTAAAGAATCTATCATCTTTAGGTCTCTTGTTTTCTTATGTGTAGAGATTTTTGCTTAGGCTCCAAGCTAACTTCTTTCTTTGGAAAGACTTTAAATTTGATAGATATCTCCTTGACTTATTGAATTCCTTGGAGAGCAATTGTTTCTTTGTAAAGTCCAAGATTATCTCAAAAGATTGCTACATGAAATGCATGGGAGAGCTTTCCAATAATTTCAAAATCTTGCACATAATGAAGGATCCCATGCATAGGACATCCTTTACATGTATGAGACCCATGTGGGGCCCCACTTTGAATTAGAAGAAATCAGATTCATTGCATATCTTGTGCTGATGTGGATTCCCTTTTTAACATGGTCTTCATGGATAATTCTTGCCTTTGAAAAATTCCAAACTATGGAAGGCTTTGATGTTAGACTTTTGGAACACTTGTGGGCCCCATCTTAATTTGAGAAATATTCAAATCTGAATCTCCAAATTTGTATTTACGACTTGGTTGGAGCATATGGTGGGCCCACATGTGTGTGCTTCACTTGAAAACTTATTGTAGGAACGTGTATTACTTTGCATATTCTTTTTTCTTTGTTTCCTTTCTTCTTTTGCTTCTTTCTCTCAAATTTTCTCTTCTCAGGCCCCAAGTTATTGATATTTTCTACACATTGAAAGAAATAAATTTATCATTAATCATATGTAAGAAACTATATATGAACCAAGCATGGGACCCTAATAAGCCTAATGATATGTACCTTCTGGTCCTTTCAAAAAATAACACATGGCGACAAAAATAGCAATTATGCATTGATGAAGCCAAAAAGCTAATTTTGGGTGATGAGTGAGATGGAAAATCGTAATTTCACAAATGTCATGCAATTCAGTGTATTTTGACCTATTTTGACCATTTTCCTAAAACTAGCTCCAAATGCATGTAATCATGAAATTAAGTGTAATTATATGTAATTAAACCTAATTAAGTCCACAAATGCACATGAAATGATGACCTAATGACCTAATTTTGTGGACTTATCATCCCACGAGATCTACAAAAATTCAAATTCCTTTTTGTGAAGAAGACTTTCCAAAACTGAGAAGAATTTATCAAGGCGATTTCCAAGAACGCAAGGATAACATTTTTTGAAAATTTTGGAGAAAAACAAGGAGATAAGCTTCCAAGCATGTGTGGAGTTTCCAAAGTTGTAAAGAAATCTAAAAAAAGATAGAAGAAAACATGTAAAGATTTTGTTAGAAATGGAAAGATGGGCCCACCAAGTAAGGAGATTGACCAGAATCAAACCCACTTTGAAAATAAATCTCCAAAATTCCTACTTTCTCTCCTTATTTCTCTTTTTCCGATTTTCTCTCCCTTTTTTTCCTTTCCCTTTCCTATTCTTTCTCCCCAACCCACGAAAGTAGGAGTCTGGATCCCCTATTTCAAGATACCATTCCATCCTATCAACTCATTCCAGCTACATAAAATCTCTTATTTTCTTTACTCATTCCAAGGAGGGCGCATTAGATTGCAAGTGCTTTTATGCAGCTGGCATGAGTTGATGGGACGAGACTGTATCTCTCTATTTCAATTAAATAGAGGATCTGGACTACAAAAGTTGCAACAAAAACCTTTAAACAAAGGGAAGGAAATGTTCCAATCCATACCACCATCCCATAACAAATCACACTCTCCTTTCTCCCCGCAACCGCCCCCCCCCCCCCCCCCGCCCGCCCCCGTGCATGAGATGGAGGGCTAATTTGTGATCCAAGTTGAAGATGAAGCTTTATCTTTTATCTGTTCTATAGATAAAAATGGTAAAATAAAATGTTTTTTTTTAATTAATTGTTAGTGCTTCTTTATTATTTATGTTCTTTGAGTTCTTATTGTAGCAAATAGAAAGGACTACTTGGAATCCTCTAATTTAAAATTTAACCATTGATACCCCTTTAGAATGGATTCTAGCAAAGATGATCTAAGCTATACGTATTTCACATCATTAGATCGAGTGGATCCTAATCCTTAGATTTTTTTTTTATTTCTATTTACTACGATTGGTTGTTTTCATTTGTTTTTATTCGTGGTTGTGGTATTCTTATTAGATTTAATTAGGAATTTTTAGGTATAAGATTTTTAGACTATGAATCTTTTTAATAAGGATATAATTATTGTAATTTTTTTATAATGATTGTGTAATTAATTTTATTCGAGAACTCAATTCATTTATTTAGATTTTAATTGTACTAAAATTAGATTTTATTGAGATTAGGGCAAACGCAGATCTGATTTCCATCCCTATGGATCAACCTCGAACTTACTGAAATTTACTACTTTATAACAACCTTAGACTTGGGGTTCACCTCAATTATTTAAGAGGATTTTACAAAAAAAAAAAAAAACACTTTAGGTGACCAGTGGGCTTAAAAGATCATTTTAACTGACCTTGCACCAAATCAGTCATTTTGCTTGAAACGGTGTTTTTTTTAGCAGTTTCAGCTAGTGTCCCTAGCGACCTTAGTTTTACGACACTAAGGGTCCCTAGGGACTCCCTAGCGACCTTAGTTTTATGACGCTAAGGGTCTCAAGGGACCCTGCAGTGTACATAAATTAGAACAAATTAGGCGTGTTTCCACGTGTTTCGTTGTCGACAAGTCTATTTTCCTTCACCACGTTTGTCTGTGCCCATTTCTTCTGACCTAGCCGTCCAATTGTGGTCCCCTCCAACTGCATCCTCTTCGTGTGTTGTTCCTGTTCCTCACCCTCTTACCAACTGTGGATATCTCTAAACAATGACAACCTTTGTGATTCAGGCTATATCCATAAAACACACAATAGTTGGTTCTTGGTTCTAATTTGTGTTGAGCATATGGTGTTAGACCTCGACCCAGATTAGCCCGATTAGTGTATTCTTAGTATGTGTTTAGTCTTAAGTGGGGTTAATGACCGTTGGATTAAAATGTAATTGGTTTTAGTTATGGAAATAGCTTTGGGAATTTTGAGAGCGTTTAGTGTTTGTCATACACGCTTAGGGAGGCCCTGAGTGTACGTGCAAGCATGAGAGGATGATTAGGGTTTCTGATTTAATTGTGGTTTTGATTTCATTTGAATGGTTTTATTAATCACTACAACTTTCGTTGTCAGCCCGCCTGTGTTTGAAGCCCAAAAATTCAAGTTTTGTCCCAAAAGGGTAAAATTGACTTTTCACACCCAAATCTGGACAAATTTCGAAATCTCAAAACCATGCCAAATTTATACTTTCCGAAAACTAGATTTTTTAAGGATCATTTTATCCTTCTTCGTTGATTTCATCCGGGGCCCGCAAGATCGTGTTTTAGTCAGCGCAAGATTTAGACCTGTTGGGCCCCACTTTCAAGTCACTTAAGTTGCTCTTCTCCTTCTCTCTCTCTCTCTCTATCTCTCTCTCTCTCTCTCTCTCGTTCATTTCTCATTTCTGCAACTTTGTTCAAACCTCAGATCTGTAGGAAGAGAACTATTCTCTCCTACCTTCCTCCCCTTGTATGCCCTAGCTGGAAGGTTTCAAATGAAGATCTGATCACACCATTGCATTCCTCTTCCTTTAAGCTTCAGTTAGACATCTTTGTGTAGAAATCCTGCAGTCTTTCTTCTTCCTCACAGCTATTTCTTCTTTGTTTGGACATCTCTAGGTAAGAGCTCCAGCCCCACTTCTCAATAGGGTCTTTTGAACTCATAAAGAGCTTGTCTTTCATACAAGCAAACCCATTTTCGAAATTGGGGGTTTTAGTTGTTAAAAATGTTGGTTTTGAGTGTGTTTCTTGGGGATTTTTGTAGAGTTTGGTTTAGCTCTTGAATATGATTGCTTAAGGAAGATTTGTGTAGCATTTGGGCTAAGGTAAGTAACCAATCTAGGAATGTTGTGTGCATGCTTGATTTGAAATGCATTCTTATTTTTAAAAGGCATTGTAGGTGTGATTAAGTTTCAATTTTATGTTACCTTAGACTCTTTTTACTTATTTTCATTTCTCTATTGCATTAATGTTAATTACACTCCAATCTTGTGAAATTCTGATTTAAATTTGAAACCTATGCTTTGTTTAGAATGTTTGGATTAGTTTTGATGAAGAATGGAAGTTGAATGTTTTAGATTGTGATGTGAATGGTTTGGAAATGTTGGATTGATCCCTTGGAGAACATGGAGGCTCAGGGAAGTGTTGGTGGTTCAGTTATGAGAAGAACGAAAGAAAAGTTCAGAAAAATTGCCTAAGGGAGTGCATTTCTGCACTCAGCGGACGTAGGCAAAAGCCTGTCCGCTCGAGCGACCATGGGGTCCATTCGAGCGAACAAGCCAGTGCCTGGAGCGTGACAGGCTAGAGACCTATCCGCTCAAGCGACCCTAGTGGTCCGCTTGAGTGAACAATCCTCTATGTCAGGTCTGCTCGAGCAGACAATTGACCGCTCGAGCGAACCTAGACAAAATCCCAGGACTGAGTTTTTTGGTTTCATTCGTGGATTTTTAGGGATTGAATAACTAAACTATGCCAAGGGTTTTGAGTTGACATTATGCAATTGGAAATCCGAAATGTATTCTAACTTCGGGGACACCAATTCGTTTTATTTTCCAACATTTGGGTTTCAATTACACAAAGATCAATAAATGGCCTTAGTGTAAGCTTGATGAACTTCAGTTTTGATACAATAACTATCATCGTGTATTCGTTTTGAAATTTCAAGCATAAGCTCGTTTGAAGATTGATTTTCAAGAATCTAAGGGGGGCACTTCCTAAGCTTGTTATGCATATAAATTATGCATTTTCTCTAGCCGTGTCTCGTCTCGTTTTAACAAGTGATTTTCCCCTTAATTTCAATCCATTTAGAACGTGTATCGCGTGTTTTGTGCATTTATGAATCTAAGTGAACACCACTGAGCTTAGACTGCCCCTTCAATCTGATCCACTGTCCGGGGGTCCTTAAACACTTGAACTATCTGCAGATTGGTCGTATATTCAATTACACATGTGTGTGTTCCTGTTCCGTGGCCAGCCTCCCCGTCTACCTTGTGTGGCGTGGGAATCGTGTTTTTGCGTGTGGCTTGTCGTGCGTGCTTATTCTTGTCATCATGTATGACAGAGAAAGGATGGGGCTCAATGTGAATAAACTATTAATGATATTATATGTATTCATGCTAACTTTGTTTTGTATCTTCGAAATGTATCTCAGTCATATATTTGTTTTAAATTCAATAAATTGTTTTAGCTTGGTTTCTTCAAACATCTACTGTTCCATGCTCATGCCTAAATTGATTACCTGTTAAACCGTCGTGTTTGATGCTTGTTTATTTTGGTTCACAGGTGTAGTCGACGTTGCCTTTGAGGATGAGCGTCAGGAGGAGGCTGTTGAGCCACCCCAAGCTCGAAAGTGGCAGCTTGACGACGTCGTCTAGACATTGGGCAAGATCATAGGACTCGTTTCATTGGATGGGTTTTACTTTTGTTATTTTGGGATGTATTGGCCTTTGTTGGCCTCTCATTAAGAATGTAAACTTAATCTAACTTACTTTTATTTAACTTTAAAACTTAACTGCGTGGGTAATGCTATGTTATATTTCCTCCTTCTGATATTATGTCTTGATGTTTTATTCATGTATCTTGAAAAATTAATCATGCTTTGTTTTGATGTGATTTGTTACACGCTTCCGCAAACTTGATCGTGTGAGTTAGTCCCCGTGTCTTTGGAACTTCACCGTGGGAACATGTGGGAAATCAATTGTACGCACATTGATGTGAATTTAAATTCAATCTTTTAATACTGCAAATGCACAGCTGTCCTTTTGAGAGAGTGGCAAGTACAGGTCGAATCCCACAAGGAGCACTACTAAGTTAAAATTTTAAATCTGATTTTTTTAATCAAAGCTTAATAAGTAATTGAGATCCAAGAAAAAAAATTAGAACAATACAGAAACACAAACCAATCAAATATATAAAACAGATCAGAGCATCCAGAATCCACCAAGCAAGATAATTAATCCATCCATGCAATTATTCTACTATTTGTCTAAAAAATTTAACTCATATCATAAACAAATCAATGTTTTGGATCCGGAGGATTTGTCTTTTGCAAAAATCAATTTTTAATAAAAAGAATTAGGTTACAACCCAAGACCTCCTTCACCTCATAAAAGAATGAAAAATCATAAGCATGACTCATCAAATTAAGCATAAATTATCAAAGGATCTCAGCCCTAAGCATAATCTATCAAAATAAGTATAAATCATCAAACTATTTTCATTAGAAATCAAAACAGAGGCTGCCTAAGGCATGAAGACAGATCTATTATTCTAATAGAGCATGCATTTAAAATAGACAAGAAAGTAATAGAAAAATAATATAGATTAAATCAAAGATCTACTTAGCTTCATCTGTATGCTCCAATCCAGAAATCTAGCTAGCCATTGAAAAGAACTCCATAAGTAATTTCATTGATAGCATCTCCTTGTACAATGATCTCTCAGAAATCTCTTTTCTAAAAATCCTAATTTTTGGAACAGGGCTCCAGAATACCCAAAAATAAAAATTAAATTCTATTAATTAGAGAAAGAAGAGAAAGAGGAGAGAGAGAGTGATTATGGACGTCCAAGGGTAGGGAGTTGCTCCCGTATGATACTTTTTGGTTCCTTCTATTTCTCCGATTATCTATCAGATACATTGAATCTAGACACCTTTTCTGCAGATTTGGTTTATCTTCATTGATAAGGTATATCTCTTATCTTTTTTGGAATTTGAATGAGTTGGAAGCTTCTGGAAACCTCTAGGTGGCTTGGCTAATCTTCAAATGGGGTCCCACAAGGGATGTACAACAATTGATTATCAACAGTGGGGATTTAATTTGCAATCCCGTCTAAAAATGAACATGAAAATCTCCGGACCCATGACTTTGTTAATATAGCTCTGATTTACACATTCTTGGGCTCCACGGGTATCTACTCTGAATGAGATTTCCAACGGTAGGTAAATTTCATTGATCCGACGGTCGGATTGAAAGTTATGGTCATTTAAAGATGAGTTATCCTAAAAAAAACGGGATTAATTAACTTCTAAAATTTGATTTGCAATGGATTCTATCTCTGCACAACTTTCATTTTCGAAAGGACATCAGATGTGGATGATTCAAACTCTTCTTCTTTTGTTCCAATCAAAATTGTACTCTTTGAGTTATCCATTAATAATTTCAAATTTGCAACTACTGTAGACCCTGCCATGTGGAACATTTCATTTGCTTGAACAGTGGGCCCTATGAGAAGTCTTCTACTGTAGTTAGGATTCTTCAACTGACATGATGAGTGGACCCCTCCCTTGATTGATTTGCATATGGCTTGTATGTAGGGTCAACATGGTGAATTCTTCAATTTACTTCAATTCAGCAATGCAGGGCCCAGGATGACAATGTGTGCTTGAAAGTGGATTCCATGACAGATGCCTGTAATTCTCATTTTCTGCACATTCTAATTCAACACATTAAATACTGAAGAGCCCATATTGAAGCGGGACCCATCCGGACAGAGTTCTACTCCAATTGGGACTCTTCGGAGAAAATTTGCAAAACATTCTAAATTAATGCAGAAAATGTATGAAAAGTATGAAAATTCAGGTTCCTAGGTGAAAATACATGAAATGGTGAAATTAGA
This sequence comes from Cinnamomum chago, assembly GCA_038049695.1. NCBI lineage: Eukaryota > Viridiplantae > Streptophyta > Magnoliopsida > Laurales > Lauraceae > Cinnamomum > Cinnamomum chago. Next base: position 24,561,007 of record CP142456.1, on the reverse strand, counting down.
TGAATAATGATGCAAATCACCTTATTAAATATCTAATTCATCTTAATATGATGCGTAAATGTGCAAATTCATGCACTCAACACACGTCGCTGGCCTTGGCCTTCGGGATAGGGTCGCAACATAGGGTCTCAACTATGAGAAGCAGACACTACCAAAGACTGAGTGTGTAGTAGTCTGGTTGTTGATGAAACAACTTCTATCAACGGGATATGGAGCACAAATGACGCATTGACATTCTGTTAATTAGGTATTTTGCGGTAGAGAATGCATCAAGCCAAAACTGAGGCATGGAAGCATTAAACATCATCAAAAGACCGGTCTCAACCAAGTGATGGTGTTTCCTTTCTGCTCACCTATTTTGTTTGGGTGTGCAAGGATAAGAGATATAATCTAAGATCCCACTGTTCATTGGTAAAGATTTGATCCTTTTGCTCATATACTCTCCCCCACCATCAAAACAGAGACACTTAATTTTTAAAGAGAGTATGTGGGAGGGGACCACAGTTGGTAGGAGGGCAAGGAACATGAGCAGCAGACGAAGAGGATGTTGGAGGGGACCATAGTTGGACGGCTGGGTCGGAAGAAATGGGCGTAGACAAACGTGGTGAAGGAAAATAAACTTGTTGACAATAAAACACAAGGAAACACGCCTATTTTATTCTAATTTGCGTACACCGCAGTGTCCTTACGGACCCTTAGCGTCATAAAACTAAAGTCGCTAGGGACGCTAGTTGAAAGTGCTAAAAAAAATACCTTCTCAGGAAAAATGACTGATCTGGTGTAAGGTCAGTTAAAATGATCTTTTAGGCTCCCTGGTCACCTAAAGTGTTTTTTTTATCCTTATTATTTAATATAAATATTCTTTTACAGAAAAAGAGGAAATAAATGAACTACTGAATTATGGAAATTAATTAGAATCACATTTGCGGGGGTCTCACCACAACAGAAAATGCCGCTATTATTATATGCTCCCAGACTTCTGTAGCCTTGCTAGAGTGAGGTAATAGGTAAGCGTTAAAGAGTTTTGAAAATCACTTTCTTTCCATAAATTTCACCATGAGATTCATCGACTTCTTATAAATGTAATATTTTCAGTCGATGAATCTCACGGTGAAATTTATGGAAAGAAAGTGATTTTCAAAACTCTTTATGGTATCAGAGCTTGAGCCCGGTGATGATCTTGCGATCAAGCGGGGTATGATTATCATCGTCAATTTTTTTTCTATTTTAATAAAGAAATGATCATCTTCTCCTACCCACCCATTCATCTAAGCCCCATTGCACGATCTTAAGCCCCATTGCACGATCTTTGCTTCTGGAGGAAATCGAATCTGATCCAGTGGGCCACCAGCAACGATAAACTCAGAAAGGAGCGGGTTGCGACAGTGATGGATCCACAGACGACAGACGGTGATCACAAAAAAGACATGAAGATCGTTTCTATTGAAATATTTTATCATCTATCTTTTAGAGATTAGAGGGTTCTCATTTTTCATGTTTCCAATTACAAATACTTTCTTTGAAAGTACCATGTGATTGAGGGGGAATATTGAAGATTGTCAGTCTGTTAAGATTAGGATTTTAGGGATATTAATTGGTTATCTTATCTTTATCCTTTGGATTGTTGAAGATTATCAGTCCGTTAAAATAAGGATTTTAGAGATATTAATAGGTTATTTTATCTTTATCCTTTGGATATAGTTGGTTAATATTTTCTGATAAATGTGATCTTTTGAATACTGATTTTCAAAAATCTTTTAGGGCATGTTTGGTAAACGTAGTAGAATCCTCTATTTAGTGGATTCTCTCCATTTCCAAAGAAGTCCACAATCCTCAAGTAGGATTTCCAAAGAGAGTTCCATGTTTGGATGGAAGGAGGATTCCTACAAATTGTAGAATGTATGATTCAATGGTTATAAATATGTTTTATAAAAATTACCAAAATCCATGAAAAATCAAGACTTCAACTTTCACCTTAAAGTTGTTTGTGGTCATCTAGAAAATCTGAACGGTTTAGATCGTGCAAAGGGGGCCCATAGGAATAAGAAATTAATATTTTAGTACCTGGATTTTTTTGCAAATATCTCAAGCTATGTAAGGATCAACGGTTGAAATTTGGTCAACTATTCGTGTTTGACCTTGTAGAAATAACTATTGGTTCAGATCATGATTTTGGGGCCCACAGGAACCAGAAAATTGAAAACAAGGGACTGTATTTAATCCCGTTTTTTGGCCCACTGCATCACAGAAATTGACATTTTAACGGTTTGGACCATTTTGTAAATATCTCACGATCTATGATGAATCAACGGCTGAAATTTTGTGAGATAGCCGTTTTGAACCTTCTTAACACTTTTATCGGTCCAGATCTTGATTGTGGGCCCCATAGAAACCAAAAAATTACAAAAAACCGGTCTGATCTAAATTAACGCCTGAAATCACTGTAGCTCCGCAAATCCTCATATGCGTGGATTCCACGGATCCGAGGGGGGGGTGTCTGACGCCCAAAATATTTGGAAACAAGGAATCCTCGCATCCATTTAAGGCTTTTCAATGCTGAATCAAACGTGGATTTTCCACAAAATCACAGAAAATCAACAGAAATCCACGGCGAGGATGCGTGCCAAACGTGCCTTTACGTATCACTTTTGAGTGGAAATGGCCTCACATTAATTGGAAGACGTGGAGAAGGATTTTCCCAATCTACTTGCGTTTCTCTTATGTAGAATCTGTTTTTTATGCCTCTTTCCAAAGTCAAAACATATACAGGTACGTTTCCTTGCTCTCACACACGCTGTCTCTCTCACACAGACACATCCGGCAGTGTCGGTTTTCATGTTAGGTTCTTGAGGAAGAGGGGTTTCTTAATCTGCATGTTGTGGAAATTGAGGTAGAGGTAGAAACTAGAAAGAAAATCGTTGATAATCTTCTTTTGCTGAAGAAAATGAGTTGGGTTTCTGGGTTATGGGTTTTGGCAAGTATCATGTGGTGTTGGTTTTGGTGGTGGAAGCAGAAGGTGAAGGATACGAATGGAGAAAACAGTGGGGTCCCCAAGGGCAGTTTAGGCTGGCCTTTCATAGGAGAGACACTTGAATTCATTGCCTGTGGTTACAACTCGCGCCCTGTAACCTTCATGGACAAACGCAGAGCACTGTAAGCTCTCTCTCTCTCTCTCTCTCCACATGCTATTATCCTTTGACCATCTTCTACTTTCATTTTTTTTATTGCTTCGGGTTCTCAAGAGATGGGAGGGGAACCCATTTGATTGACAGAAAATTCAATAACTTAGTTTGCAATTGTATAGATGTATGAGTGTTAGACTAATCAGTACACTCACACACATGCTTCCGCAAAAGGCCAACATGTGGTACAGTAATCACGTAATCCTGACCATCCAAATTATTTTCCTATGTTGGGATCTCAAAATTGATGCCGATCAACGGTTGTGAGCATTCGTCTCCGAGTGATCATCAAATGAACGGTTAACATGAGCAGTAAAAATGGTTACCATGAGCAGTAAACTGTCCACTGGACGAGTCTATGCGGGAAGGCCTATTAAGTTCAACAATAGTAGTTTCTTTTGCAAATAGATCGAAGTCATAAGAAATAGAACTTTTGGGAACCATCGACCTAGTTGTAGAGATCTAAATCTTGTAATGTTGTGCCTATTGGATGTTGTGAGTGCGGACCAAATCCCATGACGCAGATGATTTTGACCATCCATCCCATGATCTTTAACTGAACAGTTATGATCTTCATTTGTTTTAAATGGTTAACAAAGATCAGGCTCTCGGTAAGTCCATTAAATAATATTTAATTAATAGATAGTTGACAATATTCATTGATCAGATTTCCTTTGATTGCAAAATTCAAAATCATGGTAACCCTTGTGTCCTGTGTTGACCAGTTGCCACATGTTGGGTGCATGCATCTTAGGTTTTCCTTGTTGCAGGAGGGAAATGACCAAATGGGTCCTCTCTCGTACCCAAAAACACGAAGAAAGGTCACGTCGAACTTTCAATAGCATCATTCAGACTTCCCTCCTTTCTCTGTGCTCCTTGTCTTTCCCAAGACAACACAGTACATTGTCATGCGTCGCGGGGAAGGAAAAAAAGTCCTTTCAATCAAGAGGGTGACGTGGGGTTTTGGTTTTGTTTCCGAAAAGGAGGAGTTTGTGTTGGGAAGCCGGCCCTTTTGACGGTTTGACCTCGCGTGGGGGTTGCAGATTGTTCTATTCAAGGGGTAGGTGCATGGTTTAAAAAATCGGCCGAGACCGAGTCGATATCTCACTGAGATATCGGTCTCGGCCCAATTTCACAGTCATCTCGGCCCATCTCGGCCGAGATGACTATTATCTCGGCCGATATATCGGCCGAGATAAAAACCATCTCGGTCTTTTTTTTTATTTTTTATTTTTTATTATAGATGAAGCATAGAGGTTTGTCACTTACTCACTTGTGTAATTGTGTTGTTTTCTTCATTTAGAAGTTAGATCTATATACTTTCATGCTAGATCTACTCATACACATGATTTTGAAATTTTTTTTCAATTTTTTTTATTTTCGGATTTTTTAATATTTGAATTATAATATATCATTTTTTGGGGATTTCATCATAAATATGTTGTTTTAATGATTCATGATCATTGTATGGTGTGTAAATGATAGATCTACATACTTTTATGTTAGATCTATATATTTAGGATTTTGAAAATGATATTATTAATTTTTGTTTTCCAAAAAATAATTGTTGTTACTTGTTAGGATATTTGTGATACCAAAGGCTTATTAATAGTATGTAGATGATATATCTACATCTACTCATAGTCATAAATAATGTTTGCATTATATGAAATATTGAAAAAAAGACAGTGAACTACGAGTCTATAACACAGACAGGACTCATAACTTAAGGTGACCGAGATTTTGATTTATTGTTGTTACTAATGGAAACAAATATAGTTTTCCAGCATTTTCTAATATTCTGGATTTTTTGGATATTTTTGCGAATTTTTTTGGATTAAAAAAAAATTCACACCGCGATGACCGCGACGGACCGATATCCGCGACCGATACCGATATCATATCGGTTTTTCGGCCCGGCCGATACCGCGACCGAGACCGAGATTTAAACCATGGGTAGGTGGATAGAATGGAATGGGTCTTTGACATCTTTCCTCGTCTGTTCAGATCACTAGGGAGAGCTCTATAAGACTATAGGACGGTTGTAGGGTGCAAGGGAAGTTGAAGTACTTTTTTAACTCTTTTCTTCCACGGATGCATTGAACAAAAAGAGGATTAGTAGGATGGATGTGGTGGAAATTTTCGTGGTCCTTTTGGGGAGGGAGATGGATCCCTTCTTTGGTCCAAAGAGGAAACCTGGAGAGGCCACATAGGAGAGATTTTACATTCCTTCTCTTAAATTTTTTTTTAATGTTCTTAAAAAAATTTCTTTCTCTATGTGGCACCTCCTGATTGCCCTCTGTTTGGTCCAAACAAGAGATCTGGATTCGGGAAGGAGATGTGGATCGTGTGGGTAATAGCAGAGAAACTTTCTTCCGCTGTAAGTTTTATGCATTCTGGGTCGAACCAATGATATATCCAAACCATCTATACACATAGACTATGTGAATTGCACTATATCCAGTGAGTTTTCACCAATATGATAAAAGATTAAATTCAAATGGGAAGATTTTAGGGGGCAGCATGATGGGAAAGATGTCTATAAGGATAATGATTATGCAAAAAGAATAAAATTCACCCTTATTCTAGGCATTGATTTAATAGCAATAAACTATAAACAGTCTATTAACCATTGATTTTTTTTTAGAGTCAATCAAATGGGAATAAAAAAGGGTACTATGCCACATCATGGGGGATAAGAGTGTGAGGCAGGTTGTGCTAATCAAAGGTGGCCCCAATGGGCCCTATAGAGTTGGACTACACATGGAGCCCGCTTCTAGAAATTTCTTCACTTGTGGGAGAAAATTTTCCTTTGAGATATGTTGGAGTGTAATTTGATGGGCCAGGCCCAAATGACTCGATCCGCAGTGACGAGTTAGGCCCGAACGGCTCGGTCCACTATAGCAGGTCAAGACCAACTGACCCAAGTCCATGATAAGCCCGGGTCGTCATCGGCCGGATCCGGATCCACTAAAGGACAAAGTCAGCGCACGTCGTTCCATCTACCTGCTCTTACCAATTCCCGCGGAGGATATCTTATCTCCTCATCTGTTGAGGACAGTTCGGGAGACTCCACCAGAATGGAGCGTACGTCTTGGAGATCCCTAGAGAATCTCCCCACCCATTGGAGAAAGAGTATAAAAGGAGAAGTCCTATTAGAGAAGCAGGCTCCTCGAATTCTACACCTCATTATTGTATCTGACTACTTTGTAATCTCCTCCCCAGAGCAATAAAGCAATCACTTGAAGTGGACGTAGGTCATCCAGACCGAACCACTATAAACTCTCTCTCTCTTCATTAACTTTCACATTTATTACATATCACTCGACCGGTGGTGCCCGAAACACTTTTTGGCATCATCAGTTTGGCGCCGTCTGTGGGAACGAAAAGAATTTCCTTTTTTCAAAAAGTCATGCCAATCACCAGGTCAACAAGGCGACAAGATGGTAACCCCTCGCGCGAGGGCGAGGGTAATCCTCCACCAACCAACCCTGCACCGAATGCTCCCGCTCCCTCTCCCCAGCAGATGTTGGAGACCATGCAGCAGTTGATAACTCAGAACCAACAAATACTGCAGCTCATGCTGGCGAGTCAGGGAGGAGCACTACGTGCAGGACCACAGGAAGCACCTCTCTCGGAGCAACCGGTCGCTCCACGCAGAGGGGCACCTCACCCGGGCGCCCGTCAACACGGTGCCCGGGGCCGAGGCGCCAACCGAGACATGGGCGCCCATCCCCTGGGCGCCCAGGGTGGAGGACTGCAGCTGGGCGCCCAAGCCCTGGGCGCCCATCCTCATGGCGCCCTGGGCGCCCGCCATCATGGCGCCCACGCCCAGGGGACGTCTGCTGGAGCTCCGCCCGTCGTCCCGCACGGAAGACTCCTGGTTGATCCTGAAAGCCGCGCTCATCTTGACGTACCCCCTCCCCCTGGAGGGTCAAATCGCGGTGGACTTCCACTTCCTCCTTCAGCTTCCAATCATGAGGATCCTGATTTCCAGGAGATGGGAAGTGGAAATTACAGTCTGGAAGACGAAAGCCAGTTCCAAGGTCAATCCAGAGAGCCCCCAACCTTTGGGACGAGAAGTTCAAAAAGATGCAAGATCAGATTGGCAACGTCTTCAGCGCCATAAGGGCGAAGGCACCGGAGACGGTAGATTATCTGGTCGGGCGAACGGATTCACCGTTCAAGCCTGACGTGGTGAACTACCCACTCCCTCGGAAGTTCAAGATGCCATCCGTGGAGACCTTCGATGGAACGAAGGATCCACTGGACCATCTGGAGACGTACAAAACCAAAATGCAGCTGCATAATATCCCTGACGAGATAATGTGCAGGGCATTCCCAACTACATTGAAGGGTTCCGCTCGGCAGTGGTTTGCCAATCTCCCCCAAGCATCCATAGCCACCTTTGGAGAGTTGAGCAGATCTTTTGTCTCACACTTTATCGGTAGGCGCCGCCACCAGAAGCCTGCCGCACACCTACTCAGCATAAAACAAGATCGAGATGAGAGTCTGAGGAGTTACCTCACTCGTTTTAACGAGGAGGTCCTCCAAATCGAGGAGCCCAATGACAAAGTCACCATGACCGCCTTTCTGGGAGGCCTCCGTTCATCCAGTTTCCTCTTTTCAGTAATGAAGCGACCACCAAAGAGCATGCCAGAACTATTGGCAAAAGCTCAAAAATATATGAACGCTGAGGAAATCAACAGGTCTAGGCGAGGTGAATCATCTCGTGGGTCGCCCAAAAAAGCGTGACCTGCCTCTGCACTGTTTTTAAACAGGCAGCCTATCTCCAGCTTAGCGGCTCTCTCGCGGGTCGTCAAAAAGCTTGGCATACCTCTGCACTGTTTTTAAACAGGCAGCCTATCTCCAGCTTAGCGGCTCTCTCGCGGGTCGTCAAAAAGCTTGGCCTACCTCTGCACTGTTCTCAAACAGGCAGCCTATCTCCAGCTTAGCGGCTCTCACGCGGGTCGCCAAAAAAGCTTGGCCTACCTCTGCACTGTTCTCAAACAGGCAGCCTATCTCCAACTTAGCGGCTCTTTCGCGGGTCGCCAAAAAAGTTTACCTCTGCACTGTTCTCAAACAGGCAGCCTATCTCCAGCTTAGCGGCTCTCTCGCGGGTCGCCAAAAAAAGCTTGGCTTACCTCTGCACTGTTCTCAAACATGCAGCCTATCTCCAGCTTAGCGGCTCTCTCGCGGGTCGTCAAAAAAAGCTTGGCCTACCTCTGCACTGTTCTCAAACAGGCAGCCTATCTCCCGCTTAGCGGCTCTCTCGCGGGTCGTCAAAAAAAGCTTGGCTTACCTCTGCACTGTTCTCAAACAGGCAGCCTATCTCCAGCTTGACGGCTCTCTCGCGGGTCGTCAAAAAGCTTGGCATACCTCTGCACTGTTCTCAAACAGGCAGCCTATCTCCGGCTCTCTCGCGGGTCGCCAAAAAGCTTGGCCTACCTCTGCACTGTTCTCAAACAGGCAGCCTATCTCCAGCTTAGCGGCTCTCTCGCGGGTCGCCAAAAAAGATTGGCCTACCTCTGCACTGTTCTCAAACAGGCAGCCTATCTCCAGCTTAGCGGCTCTCTCGCGGGTCGCCAAAAAAGCTTGGCCTACCTCTGCACTGTTCTCAAACAGGCAGCCTATCTCCAGCTTAGCAGCTCTCTCACGGGTCGCCAAAAAAGCTTAGCCTACCTCTACTCTGTTCTCAAACAGGTAGCCTTTCTCCAGCTTAGCAGCTCTTTCCTGGGGCGCCAAAAGCACGGTCACAAGCTCTCTCACGAGCAATCCCCAGACTCTGTTTTTGCTCTCACGCAAGCAGTCTACTTCATTCACCAGATCATCTGCAACTCGAGGACTACGTTGAATTAGCGTACCCAGTTGTCTGACCGCCCAGATGAGCCAAATGACCGCCTGGATCAGCATCCCTTGGTGCCTGATGGACTAGAGTAGCCTGCTCACCCATGTGCTCGAACACATTGGCACACAGCAGGGCGCCACCCGTCCAGGAGCATGAGCACCTCGGGCGCCCAGCACCTTGGCCGCCCAGCACCTCGGGAGTCGCGCCCAGCACCTCGGGCGCCCACCAGCACCAGCGCCCACTTGTTCGTCGCCCACCAAAAAAAAAAAGTACCAAGTGATGATGGGCGCCCAAGTGCTGGGCGCCCAAGTGATGGCCCCTTCCAAGTGCTGGGCGCCCATCACTTGTGTTGGGCGTCCCTGCCACCACCACTCTATAAAAAAAATAATAATAATAAAATGATTAAAAAAGGAAGGCACATGGGCGCCCCTTCCAAGTGCTGGGCGCCCATCCTTCCAAGTGCTGGGCGCCCATGACCTTTCAAGTGCACTTGGGCGCCCCTGCCCCCATCAACAAAAAAAAAAAAAATTTTACCACATGGCGCCCCTGCACATATAGTGGTTGAAATACAACTTTTCTTGCCAAAAGTCCAATAGTGGCACAAAAGCCAAGTGCCATCCAAGCTTTGAACGGTCATTTTTTCTTGCCAAAAGTCCAACAGTGGCACATTGACTAAAAAAAAAAAAAACTCACCAACTCTCTGACTTTTCTCCTTGGCTTCTTTTCATATTTTTTGAATTGCTTTATCATCAACGTGACCGTTGAGAAAGAGTATCTGCCCCTCAATTGTTGACTTTCCAGCATCTACTATTGACATAAAATATATTATAATGAGTAGAAGCATGAAGCTAAAAATACTCTCCCAACGCTCAACAGCAGCAGCGCCCGCTCGCCCTCGCCCAACACAGCCTCGCCCAGGCTGGGCGCCCGGCACCAGTGCACCCTGGGCGCCCATCTCCTCCATGCTCCTCGCCCAGGCTAGGCGCCCAGCTCCTTCGCGCTCCTCGCGCCAGCACCAGCGCCCGCGCCCAGTGCTCTCCGCGCCCGTGCCCTGGCTGGCGCCCCTGCCCCGTCCAGCACCTCCTTCGCCAGCTCGACCACCGTACCCCTCTGCGGAGGGCATATATTAAAAGGGGGTTCAGTGTTCAGAAAAGCTACAAATTGTTTGGCATGAAGAAGCTTGGATTTTACTAATGTCTCCCTTTCAAAGCCTTCTTTGGCGCGAGACATTGAGGGGCAAATGATGGGCCAGGCCCAAATGACTCGATCCGCAGTGACGAGTTAGGCCCGAACGGCTCGGTCCACTATAGCAGGTCAAGACCAACTGACCCAAGTCCATGATAAGCCCGGGTCGTCATCGGCCGGATCCGGATCCACTAAAGGACAAAGTCAGCGCACGTCGTTCCATCTACCTGCTCTTACCAATTCCCGCGGAGGATATCTTATCTCCTCATCTGTTGAGGACAGTTCGGGAGACTCCACCAGAATGGAGCGTACGTCTTGGAGATCCCTAGAGAATCTCCCCACCCATTGGAGAAAGAGTATAAAAGGAGAAGTCCTATCAGAGAAGCAGGCTCCTCGAATTCTACACCTCATTATTGTATCTGACTACTTTGTAATCTCCTCCCCAGAGCAATAAAGCAATCACTTGAAGTGGACGTAGGTCATCCAGACCGAACCACTATAAACTCTCTCTCTCTTCATTAACTTTCACATTTATTACATATCACTCGACCGGTGGTGCCCGAAACACTTTTTGGCATCATCAGTCCCCTAAGAATATAATAATAGGGTTAAAATGTGCCATAAAATGTGTTTTTCTATTAGTTTGGTTTTCTTTGAAATTGTCAAAATCAAGATTTATGTGTGTGTATATACACGTTTGCACGTGTGAAATTCTATAGACAGCCTAGTTTTTCAGTGCCCTTTGTTGAGTTTTCACATTTGGGGCCCACCTTTAATTAATCACTTGGCATACAATTGTCCCCTTTGAATTGGCGCGAATAAAAAATTAATTCTATTATGGTCATTGTTCATTGTTAGATTTTGTCACAATGTAATTGCATATAGCCATTAGACTTTGAAGACTTCATATTAAGGTTTTACATGTGAGGGTATGTTATATATCTTAAAAGCTTTTTAATAAATAGTATCTTATATATATTTTTTTATGAAAGCAAAATCTTAAATTTAGCTTATCAAAATTAATGAATATGAAGTGTGTTTTTCTAATTATTCATTAAATAGTTTTCCCCTTTTTTTTATATTGAAATTAAAAGTTCTTTTTATGTGCTGAGCTATGCATATATTGTTTGCATGTATACATATTCTTGTTTTTCAGTATGATATATATTGTTTTCAAATATTGGCATATATTTTAGCAAAATATATATATATATATATTGGCATATTAACCCATGCGTTTTGAAAGATAGCAGGTGCACACCTTTTCCTTGGGTCTTATGCTGCATGCCTCCTAGTGGGTTTCACCAGTCTTCAATCCCAATGGACCACAAACCCCTATATATAGTCACTGATCCCCCCCATTTGAATGGATTGAACCGTTGATTGAGTGCCCCCTTTTCAATATAAAATCATTGAACTTGTGGGCCACAAATGAAGCGGTTAGGATACTCTGATGGGCTTCAAATTTTATACAAAGGTAGGGTCCATCCAGATCTTTCAATCACCCATAGTCCCATTGAGTGGTGGAGCCCTACAACAAGGTGAGCAGGCGATCAACCATCCATATATATATATATATACACACACACACACAAAAAAAAAATTTATCGGGTTCACACCTTTTTTTGGGTGTTTTGTGAGGCCCACTTGATCACTCGTTTCAGTGGAACATACACATGGGACCCCCTGAATTACACCGATATTATTTTTTGACACCCATCCGAATGGACTGCATGCCCCATTGGATCAATATTCAATTGTTCAAGGGGTGAAACATGCGGGCTTTTAATGAAGTTGTTAGGTTGATTAGGTGGACCCCATATTTTGTACGAAGGTAGCCCCAACCAGATCTTTGGATCTTCCAGAATCATCATGTGTTCCCTATGCCGTGCGTAGGTGATCTACACGTTTCATACAAGGACGCCACTGGAGCAGCACAGGGAAAAAGGGAGGAAAACCAACAGGGTGTCTTGGTCTCACACCACAGACAAGAGAAGAGGGAAAGATGTTGAGAGAACTCAAATTATCAATTAATTTCTGTATATCCCAAGAGAAGGGATTACATCCTATATATAATAGAGTGTCAATCTCTACTAATAACTTCTAATTCTAAGAACATTTGAAATTAGAAACTTCCTAATCAAAGTATATAATGAAATCTACTAATTTTAGAATTCTACTAAATTAGGAAACTGCCGGTTCAATTTCTTTACTTATGGGCTTGGACTTTGGGCCTTCTGGAATAAACCTTCAAACGGGGCCTAGTATTCTGGCCTGCATCAGCTCCCCCTGGCTTGGAGAAACTCGACTCCGGCGAGTTGTCAGCTTGGTACCTCTCGTACAAATCCGGGTTGAGTCGCTGAAAATTTGTGGCGGTGATCCATGTAGCTTCAAAAAAAGGTTTGCCTTTCCACTTGACCAAAAACTTTTGATATCCACCATTCTTTGTAGACACAAGCTGATCATCATAGACATCTTCAATTTCTTCGTGAGGAACCAGAACTATGGGAAGCCGGATAGCTTGCTCATCAAACGATTCATCTTGATAATGCCCATGATAAATAGTGAGATCTGCGACATTGAATGTAGAACTGATATTCATGTCCGGCGGAAGATTGAGCACATAAGCATTGGAGCTAATTTTCTTCAAAATCTTGAACGGACCTGCACTTCTGAGGTAGAGCTTTTTGTAAGTGCCCGTGGGAAACTGTTCGGGCGTGATCCGCACCATGACCATGTCCCCTTCATTAAATTCAACATGGCGCCTGCGACTGTCCGCGTGTTGTTTGTAAGTGTCATTGCTTTTGGCAATCTGCCGACGGACTTCATCATGAACGTGCTTCATGTGTTGGGCAAATTGTTCAGCTTCTTGGCTAGGCCTGCTGCCAGCTGGTAAGGGACATAGATCAATCGGAAGACGTGGCTGAATGCTGGTGACAACTTCAAATGGTGATCTGCCAGTGGATCTGTTAACGGAGTTATTATAGGCAAACTCTGCCATGGGTAAAATAAGATCCCATGAAGCAATGTGTTCTCCGACAAGACATCGAAGAAGATTACCCAAGTTGCGATTGACGACCTCGGTTTGGCCATCAGTCTGTGGATGGTAGGCACTGGAGTACTGGAGCTTTGTCTTCATCATATGCCATAAAGTTTTCCAGAAGAAGCTCATGAACTTAGTATCTCTGTCAGACACTATAGTCTTGGGTAGGCCATGAAGACGAACAATCTCTTTGAAGAAAAGGGTGGCAACTTTTCTTGCATCTGCTGTGGTCGTACAAGGAATAAAGTGTGCCATTTTGGAGAATCTGTCCACCACAACGAAAATAGAATCGACCCTTCGTGTAGTTTTTGGTAAACCTAAGACAAAATCCATGGTCAGATCTTGCCAAGGTTCGTGTGGAGTAGGAAGGGGCTGATATAATCTCGTATTCTTCTTTTGTCCCTTTGCGAGCTGGCATACGCGGCATAGTTCACAAATTCGGGCAACATCTGTCTTCAGGCGGGGCCAAAAGAAGCGGTTTTCCACAAGTGCCAAAGTCTTATATCGCCCTAGGTGTCCACTGCATCCACCTCCATGCAACTCGCGGAGGACAAATTTGCGGATGGAAGTAGCTGGCAAACACAATTGATTTCCACGAAACAAATAACCATCAATGATAGAAAACTTGGGATGGTTAGAGAACTCACCATTAAGAAGATCTTTATAAATGCGACCAAAGTCATGATCATCAGGATATTCTCTACGAATTTCTTCGAAACCTGGTATTGTGACGGAAATCGTCGTGAGCAGGTGAGAATGACGGCTTAAAGCATTGGCAACCTTGTTTTCCGCTCCTGATTTGTGACGCAATACAAATGTGAATTCCTGTAGATATGCGCTTCATTTGACACGATTAGCGCTCATCTTTTTCTGTGAGTTCAAATGCTGTAAAGCTTCATGATCGGAATACAACACAAATTCTTTTCCGATCAAATAGTGACGCCAATGACGAAGAGCTTGGACAATTGCATAATATTCCAAGTCATATGGTGAATACTTCTTGCGAGAGTCGTTCAATTTCTCGCTAAAGTAAGCAACTGGGTGACCATCTTGACTAAAGACACCGCCAATACCAACTTGTGAAGCATCACAACTGACTTCAAAGACTTTGTCAAAATCGGTGCCTCTCTCATTTTCTGCTTGATTTGCTCAAAAGCACGCGTGGCTGCCTTAGTCCAAGTGAAGTCACCTTTCTTCATGCAATCAATTATAGGAGTCATAATGGTGCTGAACTTGTGAATGAACCTCCTATAAAAAGTGGCCAATCCATGAAAACTCCGTACTTCATTGATAGTTTTGGGAAGGGGCCAATCAATGATTGCATTTATCTTCTCTGGATCAGCTTCTACTCCTTGGGCCGAGACAACAAATCCCAAAAATATTACTTTGGGCCTTAAAAATGTATGCTTCTTCAAATTAATGTGAAACTTATCTTTGCGAAGTGCACGCATCACATATCTGAGGTGATCAAGATGTGCATCCTTGGTTTTGCTGAAGATTAAGATGTCGTCGAAATACACAATGACGAATTTACCGAGTAATGGCCGTAGAAGCTGTGTCATAACTCTCATGAAAGTGCTGGGAGCATTGGATAAACCGAACGGCATGACTAACCATTTGTATAATCCATCTTTAGTTTTGAAAGCTGTTTTCCATTCATCTCCTGAGCGAACACGGATTTGATGATATCCACTTCTAAGATCAATTTTGGAGAAGACGGAAGATCCGGCCATCATATCAAGCATATCATCCAACCGAGGTATCGGAAATCGATACTTAATGGTAATTTTGTTGATTGCTCGGCTGTCGACACACATTCGCCAAGAACCATATTTCTTGGGTGTCAAGAGGGCTGGTACCGCACAAGGACTCATGCTTTCGCGAATATAACCCTTCTGGAGGAGCTCATCAACTTGCCTTTTCAATTCTCCGTATTCTGTAGGGCTCATGCGATAAGCAGGCAAATTAGGAAGCGATGACCCGGGGACCAGATCAATTGCATGCTGGATGTTCCTCATAGGCAATAACTCTTTTAAAAGATCTACTGGAATCAAGTGTTTAAAATCATGTAGCAAGGACTTGATTTCGGGTGGTGTAGAAACTTCCTGTTTATCTTCTGCCTCTTTGAATTCTTGCGGGATAAGAGCATAAACAACTCCTTGCTCTTTACTTTCTTCTTCAAATTTCCACATTGAAAGGATGCGAGAACTTGGCTGTGAAGCAGTTTGATTTGCCGGAACTGATGGTGATTGCTTTGCCAGGGCAGTAGGAGGCTTAAGTGGAAGGAGAGTAACCTTGTGACCCTTATACTTAAAAGTATGGGTGTTCTTTTCTCCATCACTTTGGACTTTGTTATAAAAAAGCCAAGGCCTTCCTAATAAAATATGAGTAACATTCATAGAGATAATATCACACCAAATAGAATCTGTATAAGTATAACCACCAATTCGGAATGTTACCTGGCACTGCTTGGTTACTGGAATGGCTTAATCATTCACCCAAGAGACCTTGTAAGGCTTCGGGTGTTTTTCTGTTGGAAGCTTCAACTTGTCATTTACTTCCTGGGAGATCACATTCATCTCGCTTCCTCCATCTATGACAATATTGCACAATCTATCACGACATTTTGCCATAGAGCGAAATATTGTAGTTCGCCTCCAATCTTCAGCTTCTTGCTCTTCATATGGCGTTTCAACTTTAATTTCTTCATCAACAGGCTCTGAATTGTAACCATCTTCTTCATTATGTGCATAGTGAAGATTCTTTGACCCTGGACATTCAGTAGCATAGTGTCCTTTGCCTTTGCATCAAAAGCAATCGATGTCCTGCTTTGATCGTGAAGAATTGACAACATTCTTCCCTTTGTTGGCAAAATTTGTGGGTCTTGATTGATTCTGAGGTGGTGCTTGCCTGTTGGAATTATGTGGAGGAGGTTGGTGGGTTGAATTTTGAGAGGGAGCAACTCGCTGATAAGTTGTATCGGAGGTCCTCCTTTGGAGAGGCTCACCAAAACGCCTGGAAGATGGATATCGCAACTGTTCTTCGATGCGGAGTGCTAATCGATGAACTTCTTCAATGCTGTAAAAGTTGTGATTAAGCAACTCCCTTTGGATCTCTTGACGCAGTCCCTTTTTGTATCTGGTGATAGCTTGTCGATCAGTTTCAGGTACTTTGCATCGCACCATGAGATCATGAAACCTTTCTGTGAAGTCATCTACAGTGGAGGATCCTTGTCTACAGTCAACTAGTTGATCATAGAGGGAATTAAGATAGTCAACCGGTAGATATTTATCCTCAAGTTTCTGTTTCATCTCCTCCCATGTGTTGATAGGACGTCTCCCATAATTAGCATTCCTATCATCAATACTCCGCCACCAAACACGTGCTGCACCGTTCATCTTCATCTTGACAAAGGGAACGCGTTTGTCTTCTTCCATATTGTACCATTCAAAATAATCTTTAAGGGCTGTAATTCAGTCGGTGAAGACTTTCACATTCATGCGTCCAAAGAAATCAGGAACTTCAACACGTACCTTCTTGGTGATATCATCTCATTGGCTATGACGGTCTTCATAGTCAGTTTCCTCCATAATACGCTCTATAAATTGCCGACAAGTTTCCTGCGGTTCATTATTGATAGAAATCTCGACATCTGCCTGTTGGTTGCTTCCCCCTGGTGCTTTACTGCCATCTTTGTTGGTAGAAAGTCCTGGGTTGCCATTGTTTCGGTTGCCTGGCGGGGGCATGTTCCGAAGACGTTCTTCAACCCTGTCCATTCTATCCATTAATTCCATGATGTAGCTATCACGCTGGCGGTCTGTGAATTTTCTTCTGAATGTGGCTCCGGTGCGGGTAGACATGCTGACTTGCTGCTGCTATCACGCTGCCGGTTCAATTTCTTTACGTATGGGCTTGGACTTTGGGCCTTCTGGAATAAACCTCCAAACGGGGCCCAGTATTCTGGCCTGCATCAGCCACAAATATTTAACGATTGATTATCTGTGAGCCCTTGTCATTTTCGATGGCACTCGAGGCGGATCCAACAGTGCCAACACCCATCTCTCTTTTTGAGTTGTGTATACCAGAAATGTTGAAATGTGAAGAAATATGAAGCCAGAGGTCTCTCTCTCTGTTTTCTCTTTGAGGCAAGTGGAGTCAGGTTTTTATTTAGTTTTAATTTTTCTGTGGATGGGGAGTAGACATAAGAGAAGCCAAAGAACATAGGATCTGGAAAACCGTTACAGTAGTAGTACTACTACCCTTTAATAAATAGATTGTAGTAGTTATGCCTCTTTATCGGGTGAATTCAATGGAAACCCATGGAGAGCTGTAAATAGGCTGGTTGGTTTCATCTCCTAATGCCCCAGTCCTCTGCCCCTAATGCCCTAATCCTCTGCCCTAGTTTGGCCCAATGGGTCAGGTCAATGATGTCTTCGTGCAATCCACTACGACCCAAATATTAATAATGATGATGATAATAATATTAATATTGATCTGATTTATAATATAATGTTATTAATATTGATAATAAAAATCAATCAACTTTCAAAATTAACAGTAGCAACCATAATTATAGTTTTAATAAAGAACCACGATAACATTGTAAATGCTACAGCATGATTTTTGCATTTAGTATTTTAAGTTTTAACAAAGGAACCAACTAGGGGTGTAATGGTTCGGTTAACCTTGGTTTGTGGGAAAATCATTAACCGAACTGCGTTTTACGGTTTTTGGTTTTTAAAAATTGTAACCGTAACCGAACCGTGAAAAACTGTTAAAAACCGAACCGCGGTTAATGGTTAATTGTCACTTTAAAAAATTGTTAAAATTTTGCCATTTACCAATCAAACTTAATGTGAAGAAAAAAATCATAGTTGGAGAATGGCATAATATGTTACTGTAAAAAAAAAGGTAATTTTCATTCAGGCCCTCAGGTTTTTTTCTTATTAGTGAAACGGTTCGGTTAACCGTGTGTTTTGGGAACACGGTTAACAGTTCGGTTAATAAAAGTGAGTCAAGACAAAAACCGTAACCGAACCATGAAGCACGGTTTTCCTATTTCAATAACTGTAACCGTAACCGAACCGTGAAATACGGTTATTAACTGCAGTTCGGTTCATTTAGACGGTTTTTCGGTTTTCATTTACACCTTTAGAACCAACCTAGTATTTGGATCATGATATAGACCATTAACTGGGTCTTCTTGCTTCTTTTGGATTTTTGAATTTGTAAGGACAAACATATTTGGACAAAATTGTTGTGGCTATCTTTAGATGCCGTTTGTTCTTTTATGTTCTCTCCTTAGTAAGAATGGGCCAGGCCTTGGCTGCTATGAGCTTAGGTGACCAGGATCTATTTAGGATTTCAATTTCCTACGCTTGTGTTTGGGACTATTTAAAATTTGATCTTTCAATTATGATGGAGTTTAGATCCTTTGATACTGGGAACTGGAGAAATTATGTGTCCTCCTCTATATATCCAATTGTGGAGACTTGTAGTTGTAGGGCTTGTTTGTGGAGGAAAAATAGGCACGGAAAATTGGGTTGCTAATCTCCTATTTTTCTAAGGACTAGTGTTGCACAAATGTGCCCGCAATATCCAAACAATTCAAGTTAAAGTTTGGGGTGTTGGCTGTAGCCCGGATTTTACTCCAATACAAGTTGGCCATGTCAGCTTAATTATGCATTTAACACATGATTTACACATGTTGTGGATCTTATTCACATATTTTACACATTATCAATCTGATGGTGGCCAAGAGCCAATACACGAGGGCATTTGTAGACCTATTTGGAATTTGAATGCTGTGGCTGCATTGAGTTATTCATTGGCCTAGTGATAGGATGTCACTAATTCCTTGCATCAAAGGATCTGGACTCATTATGATTTGACGGGGTTCTCGAATAGACCCACTTATGTTGACCTCAGTAAGAATAAATCTTAGCAAAGAACTGATTCATTCTTCGTCGATAACAAGTTGAATGCATGAAACATAGAATGTAAGCGTGACCTAGTGTTCTATCATTAAAAGAAGTTCAGTAAATTAGCTAAATGTGTACTTACACCAAAAAAAGAACACAAATTAGCTAAATGTGTATAATTAGCTTCATTGAATCTTACTAGATGTTCCAAAGGCAGCAAAAGCGGGCTGTGAATATAAAAACAGCCAATGGTTCGCAAACATGGTCTTTGATTAGTAGGCTAGCAACATTCAATGATCCTAATCTTTTATAGATAAATAATCAACCAACCCATCTTATGTATGATAAAGACCAGTAGACCCCACCTACCTTAATATATCCGATAATTAACTATTGTTTATTTAATAAGATCAGAAGTGGGCCAGTAAAGATCATTTGTAAATGAAGAACTTACATACATATACAATGTTTTTCCACAAATGAATTGTAATTATTTGAAGAATGTCATAAATATACATTTAATGTCCGAAACTCTATACAAGATCTAAAATTCCCAAGAAAAAAGAATAAATAAACAAATAATGTTACTAGTTGGTTGTCAATATAGATTCTGTTGTTAGCCACGGAACCAAGTACTTTTCTTATTTTAATTCAAATTTTTGTAAATATTGCTTAATTTTATTTCAACCACTACCTTTTGTATTCTCTCTCTCTCTCTCTCTCTCTCTCATGTGTGTTTAACTTTTTTTATGTATGCACTTTCTTTCATTTCAGATATGGTAAGGTATTCAAATCCCACCTTCTGGGAAGACCTATTATTGTTTCAACTGACTGTGAGGTGAACAAGGTGATTTTACAAAATGATGGAAGGATGTTTGCCCCTTACTATCCAAAATCAGTGGCTATTCTGTTTGGCGAGTCATCCATATTGAAACTCAATGGGAATCTCCACAGAAGAGTGCATGGGCTAATTGGAAGCTTCTTTAAATCCCATCAAACAAAAGCCCGGATCACAAAAGACATTGAGGAATGTGTGCTACTCTCCATCAACAGTTGGAATGATGGCCAGTTGGTTTACATTCAAGATGAAACAAAAAATGTGGGTTTGTTTTATTTCTCTTTCTTTAGGACAAAAGGCTGTCAATGGGCCTGAATCATCTCAATTCCAGCCCAAATCTTTGGTCTATTTAAGAAGGCCTGAACTTGCATATGGGTTAAATGGGCCAAATCCAGAGACATGTCAGAATCCCAAAAGGCTGGGTGATGCAGGACAGACCCATGGTCACTCATGGGTCGACCCGTCAATGGGCCCAACCCATCCATCTCGACCAGTTCTTTGGGCCCAACCCACCTACAAGCCTATTTTTATTTTATTTAGGGTGTTTATTGCTTATGTTTTAAGTTATTTATCTTGATATTTTAATCTTGGGCGTTGATGTGTTTAGATGGCCAATATTAGTTCTAGGTTTGTCCCAGTTCTTATATAATGCATTGTAATGCCTCTTTCGCAATTTTGGAGTGCTTTTGGAGTTTCCTGAGTTTTCTTCTTCTTCGCCCGTGATGGGGAGCTTGGCGTGAGGCCAATATTAAGGCGAAAGCCTAACCTACACCCTCCACCCTCCACCCTCCATCTCTACGCGCCCCGCACCTGGGACCCCTCTCCTTATCACTAGGTAAAGACCTAGTGTCTCGGGCCCATTGACTCTTATTAAGCCAATTGATAGCCTGGTTTTATTCTGTGATTAGGATTAGATTTATGGTGCTATTAGGTTAATGACATTTATCGTACTCTATTATTTTATAAATAGCCAACCATTTCTTAATGAAATATATGATTGCAAATTTGGCAATATGTAGTTCCCTTGAATGGATGATTGCAACAGTAAAAGTAGTCACAAGCAGCATTCACTTGATGACTGGACTTAGGTATGGCCCTTCAAATAGGAGAATCCACATAACATTCCAGATTGTAGCATATGTTTGCGGGCATAACTTAGAATGAGATTGCAAATTATCCTCCACATGCAACCATGTAGAAAATAATTCAATTAAATTCTGCAGATGGGATAAAATGTGATAATATTCTACAGCTCGACTCATAATTCCAGCAATCTATTTAGGCTGGATTATAATTGATCCATAGAAATGATTTTAGAAGGCAAGAGAACTGGAAGTTTCTGATACATTTTAGTATAATATGCAAATGCAGAACCCATTCTTGTGAAGAATTGCTGTTGGATCGTGAGTAATTTGCAGTATCACAAATTGATGAAATTTTCTTTTCCTTATCCATGTGTTGTAACTATGCCACTGCAGTCCGCAACTGACCTGTATCTTTCTCAGATAGAATAGAGTTTCACTGTTTGATCTGAAGAAATCTTCTTCAACATGAGCATGAATATTAGATCACCAGTGACGGATGTCACTTGAATCTGAGAAATTATTTTTTGACTGCCCTTTATTTTCTACCAACAAAAAATAGATCCCAACTTCTTAATATAGGTCAAATCTGTAATTTGTAGTGACTTTTCTCCTGTGTTCTTTTCTCTTCATGTGCATCAGATAGCATTTCAAGTGTTGGCTAGGGCTTTGATGAGCGTCGGCCCAGGTGATGAACTGCAGTATTTGAAGAGGGAATTTCGAGAATTCTTCAGTGGTTTGATATGCCTGCCAATCAACCTGCCTGGAACAACTTTATACAAGTCACTTAAGGTAGAATCCCTTTTCACTAACTCAGATTCTTTGAATAGAATGTGAAATGTGTAAGACTCTGGTATGTTTCAGGCTAAAAAGAGGCTGCTCAAATTTGTGAAGAATCTTATCACTGGAAGGATGGAGAGAACTAATAAGAATGGGATCATGGATGTAATTGATGTTTTGTTGAATGAAACGAGCGAGGAAAGGGAGTGTAAATTGTCAACCGATTTCATATGTGGGAATATAGTGGAGATGATGGTTCCTGGTGATGAATCTGTGCCTGCAGTAATGACTATTGCTGTGAAGTATTTGAGTGACCACCCTCTTGTTCTAAATCAGTTACTGGTAAACACATACAAAGATGGCTCATTTCTTCAACTTTTTAGCATTTTTTTCTTCGGCACTAAATTGCGGTTTGACAAACTAGTGGTTTGTTGTTTCATTTTTCTAGGAAGATAATATGGAGTTGAAAAGAAAGAAAAGCTGCTTGGGCGAACCCTATACGTGGATGGATTATGTGTCTTTATCATTTACCCAAAATGTTAGTCACACCAACCTTTCTTCGCTCGTTACCAAAAAGAATGGTAACACATACACCAAAATTTTATCATTTCATCAGGGGTGGATATGGCCCCCATAAATTTTGAAAATCTTGTGTTTTTTTTTGGAATAGTCATGCCCCAGAATCTTTTTACATAGTGGGTCCCTAAAGAGATTGGTTTGATAACCATTAGTGTAAATGGACAACATGTCAAGGCTCGTACGGCTGATTATTTTTCTCTATAATGATTAGTTGATTAATCAATAAATTGGAATTTATTCCTCAGGTGATAAATGAAACTCTTAGAATGGCAAATATTATCAATGCAGCATGGAGAAAAGCGCTCAAGGATGTTGAGATTAAAGGCACGTAAGGATTTATTTGTATTTGTGTGTGCGAGTTAATTTATGTTTTGTTTTATTGTTCTATCTCTTGCATGAGTGTCCCCATGCAGTTTTAGAGGCTTCTGTCTGCGTTTGAATAGAAAACTGTTTATGAAGGTGTATGATAGATCCTTCATAATGAATTGTGCTCCTAGTTTTTTTATTTTATTCCATCTTGCTATGGTTCTGCAGGTTATTTGATCCCAAAAGGTTGGTGCATCTTGACATCCTTTAGTTCCATTCATATGGATGAAGAAAATTACAAAAACCCATATCAATTTGATCCATGGAGATGGCAAGTGAGTAGCCACCTCTGATCCAAGTATACATCTCAAATCAATTGATCAATATATATATATATATATATGTTTTTTCTTTAAGGATTATATTGCCTACTTCCCTGCAATGGTACATAGGATGATTTGCTTCTTGTTAGTAAAAGAAAAAAATGAGGAAAGCATGGATAAATAATAAAACTAGAAAGTGATCCTACACGTGATGGACTTTCAACATTCAGGAATGTTTTTTTTTTTTTTTTGGTTAAATTCTGGCCAATACTTCATAATTGGGTTTTATCATATTGTATTATAACTCCATCATATGATGATAAATTTATAAGTTGAAACTATGGAAAGTATCAAATCTGTCAGATACTCAGGGTTTTTTTTTTTTTTTTTAATATGATATCATATTTGTTAACTTTTGCCAATCATGTATTGAATCATATATTTGTACTGAAGGAAATAATTTCATCACATGTATTAAGTCATTTTATAGTTAAAAGTTCAGAAATGGATAAAAGTTGTGAAGATTGAGTAACATATTGAATTTATTAAAAACCTGCGGTATAAATATCTAGAAGATAGTGAGTGAAGAGCATTTGGCCTCTGATTTATCCCATTGAAAAACACAAGTTCCTTTCCATTAATTCTACTTTTGTTCTTTTAGGTTTCTTTTGGATGTAGACATTCAAAGAGACTACATTTTGAGAAACCATGGACTTGTTTGTGCAATGAGAGCAATCCTACATACCTAGCCTTCCAATAGGAAATTAAAGTTCCTCTCTATCAAGAAAAAATAGTTCATTTTTTCCATTTCCTGCAAAAGAAATGTGCCGCACCAAAAACTGTTGGTCCCCATGTGCTGCACCAAGGATCCACTGTTTGGCTAAAGCTTGTAGAACAGGAAGATCAACTTGTGCCTGCTATGTGATGTGGAATGGAGGGGAGATTGCGGGCAGGCAGGATCGTAGATGAGACGGAAGGGATAGGGGAGTAAAAAATTACCTAAAAATTTCCCTCACGCCAAATTCTAATCCAGAAGACAGAGAGACCTTGGAGAAAACTTGGGTAAGACCCCAAAATCACTTGATTTTTTTTTTCATTAATCATCAATCAACCATTCTTCTAAGCCAAGAGGCTTTACATCCTTATATATGAAAAGAAATACCCTGTAACTAATGCAGACCATCTAAACACATTGATGGCCAGGATTAAACACCCAACTAAAAGTAACTTACAACATAATTAAAACTCTATAAATAATATAAAATACATAAAATGAATGGACTAGGCCCATAGTTTTGAAAATCAGAATTGTATCGATAATCGTTTTAGGAACTGAATTGAATCAAATCACAAATTGTACGATTCATTCTATGTTTTCCAAAATCATTTTGAAAAATTAAAAATAAAGTAACAGTAAAAAAAAGTGTAGATATGTATTAACTCTTCCATTTTCCATACATAGCAACATTTATATAGTGAAAAAGGAAGAGAGTCTATCAACAAAAGATGCTCATGAGGTCATCCATCATCATCAAAGTCTTGTCAAGTATTTTGGGGTCGGCTATAGGAATTCTATTTCTCCATTCCGATATATTTTGAACCAAATCCTTAGATAAGTTGCACTTCTTTAGATCTATTTTTACTACCTCCATCCACGTCCTCTTTGGCCTACCCATTTTCCTTGGTGGGCCATCAACCTTCATAGAGATCATCCATGATCTAAACACAAAATATTCATTCTAAAACATCAATCTAAAAACACCAAAAAATGATCGTGAGCTTATACATGATCTAAACACAAAATATTTATTCTAAAAATTAATCTAAAAACATCAAAAGACAAAAGGTTTATGTCCTCAAATAATCGATCTGCATCCTTAACATGGCCCATGACCATATATCCACATCAGCATCATCATCTTCAATCTCATGTCACCAAATGAAGATGATCCATCATCAAGAGATTGAACTTCCTCCTCTTCGGTGTTTGGTGAAGACAATAATGTTTCTTCTTCCTCCTCTAGCTCAGACATCTTTCCTTTTTGTTTTATCTTTTATTCAAAATGTAATGATGTAGGCCATACCAATGGGCACCGTTTGAAAGTTTATTCCAGAAGGCCTAAAGCCCAAGCCTAGTAAAGAAATTGAAAGATTCTATCGACAGTTTCCTATTTTAATAGAGTTCTAGAATTAGGAGATTTCTTTAATTGCTTTGATTAGGTAGTTTCTAACTTCCAAGATTCTTAGAATTAAGAAGTTTCTTACTAGAGATTGATAACTAAAATTATGCTGAGACTCTATTATATATAGGATGTAATCCCTTCTCTTGGGATATACGGAAATTGATTGATAATTGAGTTTTCTCAATCGTGTGATGTTCTCTGTCTTTGGTGTGAGACCTAGACACCCTATTTAAGCCGTTTGGCTTGAGAAATAACCCGTTGGTTACCCTCATTCTCCCTGCATTGCTTCATGTAAGTTTTCTTGACCATATAAAGCAAGATTGCAAAATTTAGCTTATTAAAAATAATAAATAGGTATTAATGTTTAGACTCTTAACAGTTGATAAATTCATAATATCTCGTCATCTATCTCGTGTTATGCTTGTCCCTAGATTGGCAAGATTGTCAAAGCATTCTTCAAGGCCCATCCAAGACATGTCATTGTCCAAAACTGGTTCTATCATTTATCTCGTGTATTGCTTGTCCCTACATCGGCAAGATTGGCAAAGCATTCTCCAAGGTCCATCCATTACATGTCATTGTCCAAAATAGGATCTTCTTTTTCAGTGACCCACCGATCATCAGAATCCAAATTTGATAAGCAAATAGGATCAAGAGCTTGATCCCTCTCTTTTGATTTGACGGATTAGGAGATTTAAATACAAGACTAAACCATTAAGACTCTTTTGCTCTAGTATGTTTCTCTCCATTGAATGTATCTATACAAAAGTCAATTATATGTCAAAATATAGACGACTAATTGAGGAAAATAAATTTAGCAAATCTCACTTGTTTGAATGTACTCCAATTTCGCTCACACCCCGATGAACTACACGTCAACCTTAACATGTGAATTACTTGCTTCCGTAGTTCGGGGCAATGATCCCCATAATTCGCTCACCATAAAGCTAGTTTATAAGAATAAAGTCATTGATTGTATCAGAATAACATAGTGAAGGAAAACAATAAAGATTGAGGAATATGAAAATTTAAGAACTCAAGTAGATTATTGGGTTTGTAAGGTTTTATGAATGTTGGCTAATTCATTGGTTAATGGACAAAACAGGGTTTTAAAATAATGTAACTTTTATTAGAATGGACTACTCAAGAAATTCAAGCAAAGAAGATTAGTTGATTTGAAACTGATTGTGTTCGCTTGAGTGAAGTTACATCCGCTCGAGCGAACCCCTCATAGAACCTCCTTCGCTCAAGCTCTCCTTTGCTTCGCTCGAGCCAGCTCTCTTTTTTGGAAGACAGAACCTTCTTTGCTCGAGCAAACCCCTCACAGAAGCTTCTTTGCTCGAGCTCTCCTTGTTCTTTACTCGAGCCATCTATGTTCTGACATGAAGTTTTGAGACAAAATCACCTTCGCTCGGACGAACTCCTCTGACCGCTCGAGTGAACCTGGGGCGAATCCTAAACCTATCCGGAAACTTCTTATTTTCTCTCAAGATGCTAAGTTGAACCCTAATCATATCACAATTCTTGAGACACGAACCTAGGCTTATATATGGTCATTCTCTCTCTAATCTAAACTACTTCTCTTCAATACAAAACCCTAGAGAAGATTTGTGAGAGATCCATCATCCCCCAAGGCTACTAGTTGTTGTTTTGAAGATCAAGCTTTGGCTTTTGGTTCCATCTACTCTTCTGAAGTAGAGACAACTTGAAGGCTGGTTCAAGGTGTTTGTTTCAAGCACGGTGAAGGTGTAGAGCGAGCAGTCGGCAAGATAGCGCAGTCCTTAGGTTGAGTTGTAACTGGGAAAGGGTTGTAAGTTCTTTCTTGTAACTTTCCATATTTTTAGTGCTTGGTTGTTTGTTGGCCTAGACGATAAGGCCCGTGGTTTTTTCCCAAGTAGGGTTTTCCACGTATACATCGTGTGTCATTGTTTCTTCTTGGTTGATTGCTTTTAATTTGAATTAGGGTTAATTTCTAGATTAATCATGTGGTTTGGAAATTTGTTAGAAATATTGTTATTAGGACCTAAGCCTGTGTTAAGACCAGTTTTTTAGGGTTGTTCTGTCTTGGTTGTTAATTGTGTCATTTTTGTTCCAAACATGCTGATCTTTCTCTTGAAATAGTCAATTTGTTCATCAAGAAGAACCCGGGTTCTACTAACTTGAGCAAATCTATCAAAATGTGTCATACAGTCCCTTTGTAACTTCCAAATCGGGATTAAATCTCTCATCATAATGGAATGTGGGATTTATAAACTATATAGTTGTATATGCAAGGGTCGATGCATCTGTAGGTTCTATCTTGAGTATGATTTTCCATATGGGATCATATCGCTTCTTCACATTGTCAAAATTTTTGGCAATTGCCTCTTTTGCCCAATCCATTGCTTCATAAATATATCCCATGGGTGGTCTTTCATTGAAGTCAACCAAGCAAAGGACTTTCTCTAAGGGAGCTACACATTTGATGCAATATTTTATGAAAAGCCAAAATTCTTGGTTTGCGAAGATAATATCTCTCTCATCCCCTCAATTTGTTTGGAGCAAGAACTTTCTTTCCATTTCTTTAAAGCAAACCGTTAGATTCTATGGTCTCAATCCATAAGTTGATATAATAAATGATTAATTTCTTTTTTTATTAATAAAATCATGCTTTCCTTTCATGAGATGAATAGTGTTTTATTACTTAATGCACATAACCAATATATATGACATAATGGTTCATGAGATTAACCGGGTCCCATTAGTATATTAGATGTGATGTATGTATATGGATGAGATCCACATACGGGAGACATGTGTCACAAATCTTATACTTAAAAATATCTTCACAACCTGTGATGAGACTGGGCATCTCATCTGATAAGGTTGCAGCACTTTGATCACTATGAGATAGTGTGATTTGTCTCAATCATCAGAATGGAAGATTCTGGATCACGGTGTTGGTACATTGGATGTATTGAAGGACCATGAGAAGCACCTTATGAACACTGTCTCGATTTAAGGATTGCTCTCATAATTCCCTAGCAATAGGCTCTCAATCCTGAGACATTGATTCACTCAAGTTTCTATCTATTCATTTGCTTTTAGTCACCAATGAGTGAGGCCAACTGTAAGTCAACACCTCCGTGTCTTGGGTACGTGTTAGTAGGACTGTGGGAACATCCAATGGTTAAGATGGAATCTATCTATATTATCCCCTTGTGCCAATTAATGGATTTATCATTAGTTAGTGCGCACCCATCTCGATTAAGAGTTAATTGGATGGTACTGATGATCACTGTGATTAATTGGGGCTCAAGGATAATAAGATGTGGATCTAAGATTGGATGGCATAGATTTATTCCAATTAATCCATGGATAATGATAGAGGGGCTACTTATGGTAATTGAGAAGTTTAGGGTCTTCATTGTAATTTATTCCTAAGACTAGAGTGCAATTGCATTTATATAGTGGTGTTATTTGCAATTAATTGTGGGCCTGGATTGCATATGAGACGTGGGGTCGCGAGTCCCAGTTGGAGCCAGCTTTCTAAGGAATCCCTAGTGGTCCCCACGCTAGCCCAAGTTATTAGAAAGATTCTATTCTTACTTGAACTCTAAAAGGAAGGAATTAGAAACTTACTATTTCTATTTGAAGGGAGACTTCTAATAGTGGTAATAGTAGTATGAGAAGTTACTAATTTGTATGGGAGTGAGACTTCTTATGCAATTAGTAAAAGAAGTAAGAAAAGGAGGTTGCATGAGGACTATATAAGGGGAAACACCCCTTGGGCGTCCTCTACATGTATCCCATGCCCAAAACCTCTTAGTGCAAGAGTTGTACAATTGTTCTCCTCTTTCTCTTCTAGTTCCTTGGAGTTTCAAGTAGAGTTTTCTCTTGGAGATTCCACCATCTTCTTGAGAAAAGAGATCTGATATACAGGTCATAGCGTGGAAGATCAAAAGGTCTTGGAGACTCTTGTTTGATTCGTGAAAGTGTTTCATCATCAAAGAAAGACGCAAATTCTCCATTAGAGCACAACCGGGGTCCTAAGGTATAATCTACTTCCGTGCATGTTGTAGATTTTTATGGATGTTTGTTGGCTGCTGTTCTATCTTGTAAATAGGTTTATTTACTAATCATGATGGCTGAGATTGAGGACATGGATCCTGGATTGGGTTTTGTAGCCTTCTGGATAGTTGATCCCTGAGTCAAGTGGGTCAAAAGTTTTGAAAACCTGTCCACGAGGCCCACCTATTTCCAACACAAACATAGTCCACAATGCAACCCATTGCTCATGAATGCTTCTTAAGGTCAAAATATCGGTGAAAAAATGGATAACTACAGCTCTTGTACGCTTGTTTTCCTTTTGTATTGTCTTTTCATCAAATTCAACACTCATACATGCGTGAATGATAATATCTCTCACTCTCATGCCATCAATTTGTTTGGAGCAAGAACTTCTTTCCATTTCTCTAAAGCAAACATAGTCCGCAATGCAACCCATTGCTCATGAATGCGTCTTAAGGTCAAAATGTTGGTGAAAATTTTGATAACTACAGCTCTTGTAAGCTCGTTTTCCTTTTGTATGTCTTTTTATCAAATTCAACACTCATACATGCGTGTAAATAAAAACAACAATCTTCTTCTCCTTCACAACTGTTGCCTCATGAGTGGGCAATTTCCCAATATCAGCTAACATCAAATCAAGTAGATATGCTGAGCAAGGTGACCGAAGTAATTTTTCCTCTTCTCCATTAAAATTTCGCACACCTTCACCAAAGCGGCGTCACTATCTGTCACCACTTGCATGACGTTCTCTTCTCCAATTTCTTTGATAACCGAATCTATCAACTCAAACATGTTTTGTGCAATTTTAAAAATTGCTGATGTATCTACAGTATTAATAAACACGGTACCACGTGGAATATTGACCAAAAAATTTGTTATACTTCTATTCTTTCCATTGGTCACAACCCATTTGAAAGAATTTTTTTGGATCTATCACATGTGCCCCATAGGAATCTACTGATTATTCACCGTCGAAGTTTAGCCCTCTTATTTGAATCCATCAATTGGGCTCACCTGCGAAATCCACATGGGTTGGCCCCATTGGAGGCAAAATATCACAAGTGTGCTCCACTGATGGGTGAAGAATAAAAAGAGATGTGAAGTTGGGCCCCCATATGATTAAAAAAAAAAAAAGAATCCTACGTTTTCTCATCCATAAGTGGGGCCCACCTTTGAAATCCACATAGGTTAGCCCCATTGGAGGCAAAAAAATCATAGGTGGGCCCCACTTATGTGTGAAGAATGAATAGCGATGTAAAGTCGGCCCCCTAGATGATTGGAAAAAAAAAATCCTATGTTTTTTCATCAATCACTGTGCCCCACCTTTGAAATTCACATGGTTTGGCCCCATTGGAGGCAAAAATCATAGGTGGGCCCCACTATGGCTGAATGAATAAATGGAGAGGGTAAGTCAGGCCCTCAGATGATTGAAAAAAAAGAAAAAAAGAAAAAGAAAAGAGAGGAGCAGGAAAGAACACGCGGAAGAGATAGGAGAGGAAAAAAACTTATAAAAGGTACCTTGCTTCAAGGAGTTTTCTCCGAGTGTAAGAGAAAGGGGAGGAAAGAGCACATAGCAGGCTCTTATTTTTCTCCGAGTAGCAGGCTCTTCTTCTTTAGGTGGCAGGAGTAACAACTGTGTTGAGAAGGCAAGAAACAAATACCAAGCTGCAACGACTGTGCTCGAAAGGTAGCAAGCATATAGTAGGCAGCAGGTAGCAGTCGAACGAGGCTGAGTGAATATTTTTTTTTTGAAACGGTAACGAGAATTTCATTAAAAGGGAGAAGCAATACAAAGAGCAAAGAAGAGTAGAAAGGTACAAGAGAGATGTACCCCCACCTACACCTCTTTGCATTGTTCTGCAGGGTCTAGACGGGCCACGGGCTTGTGGTATGCCCAAGCCGACTTATGCCGAGTATTGGGCTATGCCACGGGCCACGGTCCCCTGCCAGCACATCCTGGGTTGGGCACGACACGCTAATAGGGCTGTGCTGGGCTTAGGCTGCTCGACCCAATTTACATCTATACCCTTGACAAGGGGTGGGCCAAAGAGAACATGGATGGAAGTAGTAGTGATAAATCTATATAAGTGCAACCTATCTAAGGATTTGGCTTGGGATAGATCGGAATAGAGAAGTATAATTTATATAGCCAACTCGCTTTGATGATGGTGTGATGCAAGACAAAATGAAATCTAACCTAATATGGTATGATGAGATCAGATTTAGAATTAAAATTAATATGAACTTGAGACACACCATTCATATCGATAAACATTGCAATCTAATGGGAAAATCAATAATTGATCCAAAACAGGCTTGCAGTCCTGCAGTAAAAGTCCTTCTCAGATGAATGGGTAGGATCTCAATGGAAGATAGGACTCCCAAAATGCTTAGGGAAGGTCCACTTGTGTAGATCTTGTGTTTCTTGTGATTATTTAGGCAGGGGCTGGGTGAGATGAACTAATGAGAAAACTTGGTTGAGATCTAGCGATAAGGGTCGTAGATCTAATGATTAAGTTCTTAAATGGAGATTTAGGGTTAGTGCAGGAAGATTGCTCGTAGGAAAATCAATCGAGAAAGAGAAGACGATAACTTTGATTGGGCTCTCACCAAACTTCAATCCGGAGGCGTTACGTCCTTTGAGCAAGGGGAAACCCAAGAGACTCACAGAGAAGAAGAGGAAAAATCCATTTGTTTCATTATTCTCAAAGTTTTATTACAAGATAGCATAGCATAAGGAAGAAAGAAACCAAGACAGTTTATTATTATTAGCCCTAAGTGATGACATCATCACATAATAAAAAAAAAGAAAAAAAAGACAGAATAAGAAATGGAAAAAAGGGAGGACTTGCGCAAGGTCTCAGGATTCGTGCTCAAGGGGATATGCACACGAATCCCCAAGCCCTTTTCTCTTAAGTGGTGCCCCCCTTATTCTTTTATTCTCTTCTTTAATGAACATGGGCCCCTTTTTTATGACTCTATTCTTCATTAAATAACTTGGGCCCCTCTCAACTTTGAAAACCCTTTTATTTCAACCCATGTTGCACTTCGCAAAGTGGGGCCTTCTATGTGATTCCACACACGGGGCCTTCTGTCTTTCAAATTGTAGATCCGCCAAAATCCAACCGTCGGATATCATCGTAATGGTAATCCAACGGTGGATTTATGACATCTTGGCGAGCAAAGTCATGATACACATCATCCATCCACATCATAGCTTGATCCGCCACCCTACGCTTCCTTCTCCTTTGGTAGACCTTGAAGGAATTGGGGGAATTAGGCATGATGTCCTCATCATGGTGAAGAATTAGTATCTCAAAATAGGCATATAGTTTAGGTTGCATTCGCTTCTAGATGTAGCCTAGAGTACAGTTGGAGAAGTACCTTAGGAATGTTATCAACTGTTGGTAGATTATGAAAATGAAACTGGATATGGTAATTTGAGCTAGCCATAGGTAGTAATATGGGTTTGAAATGGGCAAAACTCAAAGCAGCTAATGGGCGTTTAAAAATAAATTTTGTTTTCAATATTCCCAAATTAGAGGGTAGGTTCGCTTGAAAGAACAACAAAAACTTTAACTTTCCTGGACTCATTTTGGATTGAATGTTTCAGATTGAAGACAGTAATTCTTTACATTCGATCATGAGTTGGTTGTTGACTCATTTTAGGGACGATGATTACTGCTAAGAGAAGTTGATCTTTTTGGTAAGGTATCAGCCTATTTTAAGATTCCATCAGAATTCACTGCTGAATTTTAGCATCATGGGATTTATTTGCAAGCAAACAGGGCAGGCAATCACCAAACTATCCATTACATGAAAATATCACAAAATCAATATGAAAGAAATTTATATCATACCCATTACAGCATTTTTTATCAGCATGATACACAATTAGAGTTCTCACAGTGGCTGTGCGAGTCATCTTGATTTAGATGCTGATGCTTTTGCATTTTCTCCTCATGCACTAGTATTGTCCCCTAAAATCACTATTGTGATTTATAAGTAGAAGTATTTGTCAAGTCCAACTAGCCATTACATCTCAAAAGCTTAAGCTGTTAGGAAGCAAAAAGGCAATCTACTCAAAACCTAGCCCGCCCTCCCCCCCCCTCCTCCTGAGTGGGACACCGTTCAAATTCACAAGCCACATGCGCCTATCCACGCGATTGTTGGCCTAGTGGGTCCAGACCAAGTGGGTTCATGGTCATGGGTATTTTGGTAATTGTACCAGGACTTTCTTATTAATTAGGATAGGGTTTCTTAGGGGATAAAAAAGAGAGCATTATATATGATGTTGTATGTAACCCATGATGTAACAACATAACTGATCATACATAGAGTGAACCCAAAGGAGAGTCGAGTTTCTTTCCCGTGGATGTAGGCAAGATTGCCGAACCACGCAATTCTCTTGTGTGTGATTGCCTGTTCTTATGTGGTTGATTGTTTGCTCTATCGCATTGATTCACGTTTCCGCATACACGTGCACAACAAGTGGTATCAGAGCACCTGGTTTTCTAGAATTGTATTGTGCATTGCGATCGACGGATTGGATCAAGGTTTTTGATCCGGACTTCTGTAAGTGGATCTTCGTTGCAGAAACAGGAGAGAGATCGATTTCGATCTCGAGAGGGCCACACTGATCGGGGTTTTCTGTTCCGGGGAGATCTCGAAGAAGAAGTTGGAGAGGCTCTGGGATCGGTTTTGAAGGCTGCAGACGCAGAAATCCCAGCCACTGGTTCTGATCGTTTGGAAAAGAGGATCCTGTTGCTTTAGGATCGAGTGGACCTTTCGCGATCTAGAGGGAACCGGAGAAGTCAGTGGTTTTTTGGCTTTGATTGTTGCAAAACCGGAATTGGAGACTAAACAGAGGCTGTTGGGTTCTTAACTTGCAGAGCTTGCCGCCGCCGGAACCGGACCAGAGGTAGACCACCTCTTCTCCAGAAAAAAGGGACGCCGCTTACTCTTGAGCCATCGCCGGAATAAGACTCCCGCACGAGAACGCAGGCATTGGTTCTAGTTACAGAAACCAGAAACTCAGAACTCAAAGAAGAAAAGGCCTTGAGCTTTTCGCCCAAGCCAGGTTGGTTCCAGATCCGGGTTGGGTTTTGACCTGACCCGTTCCAGAAGCTCATCAGCCCAGAGCCCAGTTCAGTTCAGTTCAGGCTTGGTTTTGGGTCGGTTCAGCCTGACCTGTGAAGTAGGAAGCCCATTCCAGCAGCCGCTAACGTCAGCATCACATCAGCGAACAATACGGTTAGCAGGGGTTTGACCAGATTGACGGCTAAGAATTGCTTTCGCGATATCTTGATCATCCGAGGTCAGATCGGAGATCCGTTTGCGCCTATAGATTCGTTGCAAGCATATCTATGTATCTGTGGAAGAAGTTTGACAGTTTGACGGTCAACAGGAAAGTTTGACTAATTGAAGCGCAGAAAACTATTTTTAAGATATCAGCTATGATGCACAGATACGGCATGGATACGGCAAGGACACGCCATAGAGACGGCAGGGACACAGATTTTACACATAAAAAGTGAAGTATCGGATACGATACGACACGATACGTTGTCCATTTTGAAGTATCCGTGCATCATAGGATATCAGAGCTATCCAGAGTCGGATTTTAGATCCGTTTCTTCCAGCGTGCTCGTAGTGACGAGATCTACAGATTTGTGTAGAAATTGAGGTTAGTGAAAATTATTTGTTTTTCTTGATTATTCAATTGAGATGGAGAACAACACTGCGAACACTACTATGATCAAAATCAACCATACCAATTGGTTGATTTGGAAACCTAAGATGGAGGATATCCTTTATTGCAAAGACCTCTATGATCCCATTGACGGGGATAGTGCCTGATCAAAAGAGATGTCTGATCTAGATTGAAAAAAGATGCATAGAAAGACCATTGGTCACATCAGACAGTGGGTGGATAATAGCATATTTCATCACGTGTCTAATGAAACCAATGCAAGAACCCTTTGGAAGAAGTTAGAAGAAAGATATGAGAAGAAAACTGCAGGGACAGATAATGCACAGGCCTTTGTTACGGAGAAAATGGGGAGTAAGAGTAGGGGACCAAAGGGGGGTCGTGGCAAGTCTAGAGGTGGATCACAGACTAAGAAAAAGTCTGGAAAATGCTTTCATTGTGGCAAGGAGGGTCACATTAAGAAGAATTGCTTTGCCTTGAAGGAAAAGAAAGAAGCCAACAATGAGCAGAAGAATGACACTAACACTACAGCTACTTTGGATAATGAAGTAGTGGTACTGGCCAGTGAAGATGAAGAGTGTTTGAGTGTTGCAGATGATCAAGTTGAGTGGGTTGTTGATACAGCGACATCATACCATGCTACTCCTTCTAAAGAGATGTTCACAACGTCAAAGCAGGGGACTTTGGCACTATGAAGATGGGCAACACAAGTGATTCGGATAATGTTGGGATGTCTGCATTCAAACCGATATTGGTTGCACAATGACGCTGAAAGATGTGCAACATATTCCTAATTTGTGGTTGAATCTGATTTCCGGAACTTCATTGGACCGGAAATGGCAAGTGGAAACTCATTAAAGGGTCTCTTATTGTTGCGAGAGGGAAGGCGTGGAATACGCTGTGCAAGACACGTGAAGCTATGCAAAGGTGTGTTGAATACTGTTGAAGACATCCTCTTCAAATCTGTGGCACAAGAGACTGGGACATATGAGTGAGAAAGGACTGCAGTTATTGGTAAAGAAAAATTGAATTCATTACTCCAAAGGTACATCCCTTGACCCTTGTGATTATTGCTTGTTTGGTAAACAACACGGCGTCTTTCTCTAAAACATCAACGATAAAATCCAATGTGTTGGATTTGGTATATTCTGATGTTTGTGGTCCCATGGAGGTGGAGTCATTGGGTGGCAATAAGTTTTTTGTTACATTTATTGATGATGTATCCAGGAAAGTTTGGATTTATGCGTTGAAATCGAAGGATTAGGTTTTCCAGGTATTTTAGCAGTTTCATGTCATGGTTGAAAGAGAAACAGGAAAACTCTTGAAATGTCTCTGCACAGATAATGGTGGAGAGTACACATCCAACAAGTTTCAAGGCTATTGCTTGAAGCATGGTATTCGATATGAAAGAACAGTTCCTGGTACTCCACATCACAATCGCGTGGCAGAGAGAATGAACCGCACTATTCTTGAAAGGATGAGAAGCATGATTAGAGTGGCACAGCTACTCAAGCCATTTTGGGGTGAAGCCGTTCTGACTGCCGTTTACCTAATTAATAGGTCTCCCTCAGTTCCTTTGGATTTTGACCTTCCGGAGAGGAAATGGACAGGTAAAGATGTTTCTTATTCTCATTTGAAGATGTTTGGATGCAAGGCTTTTGTACATGTACCAAAGGAGCAGCGTTCAAAGCTGGATGATAAGGCAGTATGTTGCATTTTCCTTGGCTATGGTTGAGCTGAGTTTGGCTACAGATTATGGGATCCAGAGAAGAGAAATTATCAGAAGTAGGGATGTGGTGTTTCATGAAGACCAGTTCTTTGGAGATATTGAGAAGACTGAAAAGTCTAAAGAAGTTGTTGATGGAGTGGTTGATCTCACACCAACTCCTCCAGTATAGACTACAGGTGGAGAAGGTGGACAAAACGATCCGGATCGTGATAAGGCGCAGGGG
Source organism: Cinnamomum chago (assembly GCA_038049695.1). NCBI lineage: Eukaryota > Viridiplantae > Streptophyta > Magnoliopsida > Laurales > Lauraceae > Cinnamomum > Cinnamomum chago. The sequence goes on along the minus strand of CP142456.1, from coordinate 24,524,025 downwards.
TTGCCAGATGAACAGGGTGTTGAGCAGGGGGCGCAGTCTTCTCAGTCAGAAACCACAGAACCTCAGGTTAGGAGGTTTACTCGAGAGCGTCAACCATCAACAAGATATCCTATCCTGCAGTAGATTATATTTTTCTTACTGATGAGGGGGAGCCAGAGAGCTACCGAGAAGCAAAAACTCATGCAAATAAAGATGAGTGGATGAAGGCTATGCAAGATGAGATGAGTTCTTTGAAAAAGAAAAATACTTATGAGTTGGTGGAACTTCCAAAAGGCAGGAAGGTTTTGAAAAACAAATGGGTGTTCAAGTTGACAAGAGATGACAGTGGAAAACTGATAAAAGCACAAAGCATGCCTAGTGGTTAAAGGCTTTGCACAGACGAAGGGTATTGACTTCGATGAAATCTTCTCTCTAGTTGTGAAGATGACTTCTATCAGAGTTGTCTTGGGTCTAGTCGCCAACATGGACCTTGAACTCGAATAGATGGATGTGAAGACTGCATTTCTTCACGGTGATCTGAAAGAAGAGATCTATATGACTTAGCCAGAGGGGTTTGAGGTAGAAGGAAAAGAACAGATGGTTTGCAGGTTGAAGAAGAGTCTCTATGGGCTGAAACATGCACCGAGGCAGTGATACAAAAAGTTTGATTCATTCATGATGAGTCACGGGTACCGAAGTTCAGCTGCAGATCACTGTGTTTATATTCGTAAGTTTGGTAATGGCAAATTTATTATCCTTTTATATGTAGATGATATGTTGATAGTTGGACAGGATAGTAAGATGATTAACAGGCTGAAAAGGGATTTGTCAAAGACTTTTGACATGAAAGACTTGGGTCCCGCATGGCAAATTTTGGGAATTCAAATACGTCGTGACAGGAATGCTAAAAAGCTGTGGTTGTCACAGGAGAAATATGTTGAACGGGTGTTAGCAAAGTTCAACATGAAAGATGCTAAGTCAGTTAGCATGCCTTTAGACAGCCACTTCAAGCTCAGTAAGAGATTATGTCCTACTACAGATGAAGAAAAGGAATGGATGATATCTGTTCCATACTCCTCGGCAGTTGGGAGTCTTATGTATGCCATGGTGTGTACACGGCAAGACATTGCTCATGCAGTGAGTTTAGTAAGTAGATTTCTTTCTAACCCTGGGAAAGAGCATTGGGAAGTAGTAAAGTGGGTTTTCAGATACTTGAGAGGTACATCAGATTTTTGCTTGTGTTTCGGAGGTTCAAAACCAGTACTTGAAGGCTTTACAGATGCTAAATTTACAGGCGATCTTGATCGTTAGTTGTCTACTTTTGGGTACTTATTTACTTTTGTAAGGGGAGCGATTTCCTGGCAGTCTAAGTTGCAGAAGTGCACAGCATTGTCTATAGCTGAAGCAGAATACATAGCTGCTAATGAAGCATGGAAGGAGATGATTTGGTTGAAGAAATTTTTTCGAGAACTGGCTTTGAAGCAAGGATAGTATGTAGTCTACTGTGATAGTCAGAGTGCTATGGATCTTAGCAAGGACGCTACATACCATGCCCGCACGAGTCATGTTGATGTGAGATACCATTGGATTCGTGAGGTCATTGAAAAGAATCTCATGAAGCTGGAGAAGATTCATACTGACAAGAATCCCTCGGACATGATGACTAAGGTCGTGTCTAAGGGAAAGCTGGAGCTGTGTTCAAAGTTGGCAGGATTGGACTCCTAGTAAGGGGGTTCAGAGGCGTCTTCCCTATGGTCTGGAGGGGGAGATTGTCGGCCTAGTGGGTCCAGACCAAGTGGGTTCATGGTCATGGGTATTTTAGTAATTGTACCAAAACTTTCTTATTAACTAGGATAGGGTTTCTTAGGGGATAAGAAAGAGCATTATATATGTAGTGTGTAACCCATGATGTAACAACACAACTGATCATACAGAGAGTGACCCAAAGGAGAGTCGATTTTCTTTCCCGTGGATGTAGGCAAGATTGCCGAACCACGTAATTCTCTTGTCTGTGCATGCTTGTTCTTGTGTGGTTGATTGTTTGCTCGATCGCATTGATTCATGTTTCCGCATACACGCGCACAACAACAATATGTGCATGCCCATGCGACCTGGAGGAATGACGCCTCACCAGAGTTCGAACTCACGACCTGGCGTGATGTCAAGTCCGGCTAGCCAATACATCCCAAAAGCTTAAACTGATGGGAAGCGGAAGACAAATCTAATATGTGTGCCTGGCCACGGGGCTTGGAGAACAATGCGTCCACAGGGTTCGAACTCCCGACCTAACATGGCTTTGATATCGTGTCAAGTCCGATTAGCCAATGCATCCCACAAGCTTAAGCTATTGCTTAAGCTATTAGAAAATCAATCTACTAAACAGTATGACAATGTTTGAAAACCTGATGATTTCTTTACCAAAAAAACAGAAAAAAAAAAAAAGAAAAGGGAAGGGAAATATGATCGATCAAACCAATTGATCTTGAGTGTTCATTTGGTCCAGCTCACTATCAATAAGCTCCCTTAAAAGATCTGTAAGGACTGTCTTCGCACCATAAATGAATTGAATAAATTTGTTTGATGAAGATCAAGTCTTTAGAACCCAAGGCAACCATTTGGGTCCTGCTCACCAGATAGCTTAACCAGATGACTGAACAACTTTTATGCAATGCACTCCAAGTTTCTAATTTCTTATTTTTTCTCATCTGTGGCTCCTTTCTTGACAGGGAAAAGAGGCAAACTACCATAAAGACTTCACCCCTTTTGGTGGAGGTCAAAGGTTTTGTCCAGGTCTAGACTTCGCGAGGCTTGAAATTTCCATCTTCCTTCATCATTTTGTCACACATTATGGGTAATTGTTACTTCAGAATTCCTTACGATGATAAAATTGCAATGTGGCCTGTCCATCGGTTGACTTTTCCATATGGTTGATTCACTTGTATGCCGACTGTCACCATTCAAATTGTGGGCCTCGCTTAGAAAACAGCACTGGCTTCACTTCCAAAGGAGCATAATGTAAAAGTAGATTGGATGATCCTAAATCTTCTATTTTCCAATTGAATTCGAACCACTAATGAATTCCCAATTGATAACCAGAAATCACGGGTTTAGGATCATTGATCAAAGAGAGTCTGGGCCATGTAGCCACGATTGTGGATGGCATGGATTGATACCATCCATGCCACATAGCCACTGAACATTTGTTATGTACTTAATGATGAGAGTGAGGATCCTAGGTGCCAGGGTCCATTGCATCGAACCACCCCTCCCAACCTGGTTGTGCTTAGAAAAAAGTTGGAACACAGTGAGCCTAATGGTCTTTTTTAGTTGAGCCCAGCAAATAATAGGATTTTGTGGCCGAGAAGCCTTCAATGTAAGCTCGAATCTACTAAAAAGCTGGTTGGGCTTGATCATCAGCCAATATAGCTCGAGGGAATTTTTTTTAAGATTTATTATATTGATACTGTGAAGTGGTTCTGTATTGTACAGGATTATAGGACCATTGGCCCAATAATATGCATTATGGACCTTAAGTTTGTAAACAGTGTCTAAGGTTCAGTGACCCAGATCTTTAATCTTATCCTATGATGCCCAGTGAGGACATAAATATGGCGGGGACACGCCATGGACATGGCAGGGAAATGGGTTTTAAACATAAAAACTGAAGTATCGGCTACGATACGACACGATATGTAGCCCATTTTAAATTATTTGTGCATCATAGATCTTATCAATCGTATCTGATAGACCATGCCTAAAGTTATCCAGATCTGATCAACAAATATTCTTATTCCATTGAATGTAATTGCTGGTTATGTTCTTCCTAGTCTCTCTCTACAGAGAAACTCTCTTCAAGAATGATAATTCAGAGGCCTTTTGTTTCATACATTTTTTATTTCTTTAATCATTTTTTCCATTGTGCAGGTGGGTGGCTGAAGAAGATTGCATCACCTACTTTCCAACGGTCAAGATGAAGAATAGAATGCCCATCCGAGTCACGCCCTTCTCCACATGATGTTCAACAAATATACCTCTCCGTTTTACCTTTACCTCCTTTCTCCACCAGGGACGACTCATTTTTTGTTTTGTTCCTTTTATCATCTTAAATTCTGCATGAAGGTTGGAGTAAAGTTACAGCAAAAGTGGATAGTAGTACAGCTTGTATATTAAACATTGCATGAAGACTTAAGCAGTTATTCGTATAGGCTTATGGTTTAACTAGATTTGTATAACTTGGTTGTTTCTGTGTAAGATCTCGATCTCTAATTATGTATTAATGTTGATTAATTGTGCTTAATGGCTAAGTAAGTGCATTTCGATATTAATTAATTAGTTTTGTGCGTTACTATAATGTTTGGGAAGTTTCAGGAAGTTTTGAGTGTTCAAACGCAGTTTAGTACCCTAGAGAACCTAGTTGGGATTCTGTGGTAATTGAGGGCATTTTTTGTGAATTTTGGAAAATTTTCGTTTTGGGTTAAGTGGATAGATAACCTTTATATTCAACTTGTATGGCCGGCCACTGGGTCTGCTTTGGTCCGGTTGGCCAGCTTTTTCCATCTTTTCTTCACCTAATGACTAGGAATCTCTATTTAGTAAATTGTGGGCCCTTGTTTGACCTTTTGATCAGTGGATGGTTTGAAACCTGATTTCCATGGAGGCCTTAAGACTTTAGGAAATTGTTAAATGGACTTGAAACTTAGACTCACCTAGATGTTTTGACTCAAGTCTAATGCGGAGCAATGTGTGAGCTGACATAAATTCCATCCAGGGATTCGGAGACTCATGGAATGACGTTAGGGTATATTTTCCTAAAAGGGTATAAATGTCAATTGGCTTTTTTGAAACGGTAATAAAAACTTTCATTAAAGGAGAAAGAAAATTAAAAAGAGAAAAAAGGGAGGTACAAAAGGATTGTGCCCCGTCTAATACAAATTACATAATAACACCCTCTCAACCTCTTGTTTAGCCAAAGCATTGGCAAAAGAGTTGGCCGATCGTAGTTCGTGACGGAAGACCACGAAGGAAGATGTCAACAACACCCGGATCTCATTAAAAAGGAATTGAAGTTTTCAAGGGCTGATCTTTTTATTAGACACCCAAGCAATTGCATTAGAAGAGTTACTTTCCACAATAAGGGCACCGTGAAAATATCTCTAAAGCAACGGGGAGCTTCTAAAATAGCAAGCACCTCTGCTTCATTGGAATCACATACGCCAACATTCTTTGAAGATATAAAAAAAGACCTCACCATTGCTATTACGAAGAACACCCCCAATATCTGTTGGGCCTGGTTTACCTCTTGCTGCACCATCAACATTGAACTTAAGCGAATCAAGTGGGGGAGGAGACCAAAGAATTGACATCCTTTTCTTTGCTGGTCCACACCCCATGCAAGCTTCCCAGTTAACAATAACATCATTAAAAGATAAGTTAGAAAACTCCTTTCTCGTCAAAGCCCACTCCGCAACTGTCAAGATGATTTTAAGAATTAACTCCTCTACTGAAGAAGAGGTAGATTTGAAAATTCTATTATTTCTTTCCCTTCATATGGACCATAAGATGGCATACAGAAGCATCCTTCAAAGAATATGACCGCAACCAAAGAATCTGACTCCCCTCCACGACTCTACCACCTCCGCAATTTTTTTTTTGGACTACACCAAGAGATGCCGCATCTACCAAATAAATGACACCAAACACTTGTCGCAACCTCACAATGAAAAAAAAGGTAGTCAACAGAGTCCTCCTCTTTGCAACACACAACACTAGTATCTGAGATGACATTCGACATCAACCATCTTCTTAAATTATCTGCCGTGGAGATCTTTGCTACAATTGCTAACTAACAGGAAGCTTCCACCCGGAGAGGAGCCAACCCCAACCAAACTAGGGAGGAAGAAGCTCTAGAGGGTTGGCTACCCTCCAAAGCTAAGTAAAAAGCTTTCGCCGAAAATTCTCCAAAAACTGAGGGCTTCCAAATTCGAGAATCATTAGACTCCCTGCATAAGAACACATTAGTAAGAAGAGTTAATAACTCCTCATATTAAACCTCCTTAGACAAACGAAGACATCTCTTGAAAGACACACCCTACAATGTACACCCATCCCTCACCTCAAAGCATACACAAACAATAGACTCCTTGTTGGACACCACCCTAAAAACCCTAGGAAACAAATCACATAATGGTCCTCCCCCAACCCAATCATCCAACCAAAACCTAACATCCCTCCCATTCCCCACCACAAAACCCACCCCTTTAGTAAGACTTTCCCTTACTCAGAAGAAGCATCTCCAATAAACACAATAGCACCCTACAAACCCGACCTACGAGATCTTGGGCCAGGATTTGGCCACCAACCCCATTTGTCTTCACCGCACTTCGCAGCAATGACTTTCCTCCCCAAACCTCTACCACCATTTAGCCAACAAAGCCACATTCTTTTTCTCCAAACTACCAAGGCCCAAGCCCCCATTCCATTTTGGCTTAATCACTTCACTCCACTTCATGAGATGTAGTTTCTTCCTGTCCCCTGACCCTCCCATAAAAAGTTTTTGTGAATATGGTCCACCCTTTCCAGCACTGCCTTTAGCATCTTGAATAGCGACATATAATATACTGGGAGATTAGACATAGAAGCTTTGATCAAAGTGATTCTTCCACCCAAAGATAAATAGTGCTTTTTCCATAAAGACAATTTCTTCTCAAACTTGTCAATAACTGGGTCCCAAAGAGCCTTAGATCTCGGTTTTGCCCCAATCGGAAGACCAAGATACAGAAAAGGAAGCCTCCCTGATTTGCAACCAATCATAGTAGCCACAGACTGGATGGTTTCCTCAGTGCAACCAATCCCCACCAACATGCTTTTGGACAAATTAACCTTCAGCCTCGAGACCAATTGAAAACACCACAAGATTCTTTTTAGAGACAAAATCTCTTCCCTCTGAGTCGAACTAAAGAGAATGGTGTCATCTGCAAATTGAAGGTGAGAAATCCCCTCTCCATTCTGAGTAGCTTTAAAACCATTAATCACTCCCATCTCTTTAGCTCATGTAAGAAGCAAGCTTAAAGCCTCCACTACAATTGTAAACAAAAAGGGTGAGAGAGGATCCCCTTGTCGAGTTCTTCTAGATGCATTGAATAACTTGGATGGAGAACTATTAACCAGCACAGAGAAAAAAGTAGTGGAGATGCACACCCACATCCATCCACGCCAAGTCTCTCTAAAACCAAATCTGAACAATATGTAATCAACAAAGTTCAAATCTACGTGATCATATGCTTTCACTAAGTCAATCTTAAAAATAACCCCCTCCTCCTTAGACCTCTTTCTTGAATCAATAAGCTCATTAGCAACCAAGACTCCATCAAGAATCTGCCTATTTGCCACAAATGCCCCTTGGAATGGACTGATAATTAGAGGTAGAACCCTTTTCAAACAGTTCACCAAAATCTTAGCCAATAACTTATACAAACACCCAACCAGACTAATAGGTCTATAGTCATGTAAGCTCATTGGATTAAGAACCTTAGGGATAAAAGTTAAAAAAGTTGCATTCATCTCCTTATTAATTCTACCCTTCTATGAAACTCAGAAAGCAAATTATCAAGATCCACTTTTAGAAAATCCCAACTAGCTTTGATGAAAGAGAAATTAAAACCATCAGGACCTGGGGCCTTATCCCCTTCACAATCCTCCAAGGCTCTAAAGACCTCATCTTCTTCAAACTCTCTTTCCAACCAAATCTGAACATCCTCTGGAATCGAGGGAAATGAAATACCATCAAGGTTTGGTCTACCAACATTATCACTCTTATACAAGCTTTCAAAAAAATGAGCCACCTCATTCTTAATCTCGATAGGATTTTCAAAAAGTTTCCACCACTCCTAATTCTCCCCAAAAAATTAACCCTGCTCCTTATGGAAGCCATCCGAAGGAAGAACCTGGTATTCTTGTTACCTTCCTTGAGCCAAGAGACTCGAGATTTCTACCTCCATGAAATTTCCTCCATACGATCTAATCCCCGTAACCTCCTACCTGCATCTTGTCTCATACCCATTTCCTCTGTCGTTAACTCCCGACTCTCCCCTTTCTGATCAAGATTATCTACCACTCTAGATAAAGCTTCTCTAGACTCATCAATGTGGTCAAAAACCTCTTTGTTCCACTTATTTTTATAGAAGCCTTAAGAGCAGAAAGTTTCTTACACATTCTGAATCCTGCATAACCTCTGACATCCACTTGGCTCCACCAAGAACGAGCTAACCCCAAAAAGTTCCTGTTCTCTAGCCAACAATTATTGAAACGGAAAGGCCTAGGCCTCCAATCAATTGAGTTGGAACTCAATTACTATCGGAGTATCAAGGAACTAGCACACTTTCACATTTAGAGCCTTCGGCGGAGCATAGGGTCGATCGACATCACACCATCTATTTCACAACCATCCAAGACTTCAAATTTAGTATTTGTAGATATATTCCTTGGCAATGCAACTGATTATGCAGTTATTGTACTCGTTTTGTGCCTGTTTCATCGCATGCATCACTAGTATGTTTTCATCCATAGTACTTGACTGATTATTGCACCCAGGTTTCCATGCTCGAAACGTGTTTGACCTGGAATGACTTTGTAGGCCTTATTTTGGATAGGGTGATCGGTACGCTACCCTTTGGACTTGTGTAAGTCATTGTAAGGACCCAGCCCATAATTATATGTATTAATACTAATTAATAGTAATTAATTGGTTTTATTAGTTTTTCTAAGTGTTTTAGAGATGGACCCACTTAATTTGAGGGTTAGAATGTGTCCTGCATAGCTTTGGAAAGTTTTGAGACCGGTTTGACTAAACTTGATAACTTTAGGGGCCTAAGTATACATTTTGGATAAGTTTGGCGGGTTATTTATAATTTCTAAAAAATCCTGGTGTTGACTCTGTTTGATAGACAAAATTATTTAAAGGGAGACGGTCCTTCCTCATCTTTCTTTTTACAGACTCATCCCAATCGTCAATTCACGAGGTTCATCCAACGCTCCATATTACGACTATAGAACGGACGGAGGGAAACGAAAAAAGGGATTCGATCTCCCAAATCAAACAGAAGGACACGGAGTTGAATCGAGCATCCTCTCTCCCATACCTCATCTCTCTCACTCAACATCGTCTCTCTCTTGTTTCCCTCGCTCGACCTCGTCTCTCTCGTCTCCCTTGCTCGGCATCGTCTCTCCGTCGCAGTTTTTTTTCTGTTCTCCCTCGTCATCTCTCTATCCCTCACCCTCTCTCGTTTAGTTGACACCAATCGAATGCAAAGCCCTAGCTTCTTCTCTCAGTCTCCCTCTCTTAGCTGATTCCAACCCAGCCCGAGACCTCCAAAACCCCCTAATCCTAAACCTGAAAGCCTTAAACCCAAAAATGGAGAAATGCTTTCCTGATTCAAATCATGATTTAGGCATCTGAGGTGTTCGTTGGTAGTAGCTCAAAAATGGAGAAATGCTTTCCTGATTCAAATCATGATTTTAGCTGAATTTGGGTCCATCGAACTATATTGCCTGCACTCTGTTTTAACTGTAAATATAGTTAAATGTGACTCTGCTGTGAGAACATAGAAGCACTACAAACATCATTCCACTTGATATGCTTTCTGCACGCCTCAAATCACCACTTTTAAGTTTAAATGGGACTCTTCTATGAGAACATAGAAGTGAGTTGTACCTGTCAACTAAAATCACATATTCTTTATCATACTCCACTTTATTTAGCACATGGAGCTTGATTCCTCTAAGCATCATCATACATTTCCATTTTCATATTTAAGATTCAGGCCTCTAAGGTGGTCGTTAATTTTTTGTTTTTCAAATCAAGTTTTGACTAAAGCAATTCATAACTTCATTCCATCACTAAATCAATTGCAACCACAAACTACAATTTAAAATTATATCTAGGATAATTCAAACTACAACCTACAACCTCAAATTATATACAATGCCTTTTACAGTATCTTTGTCCAATACAATATGAAAAAAAATAAAATTATAATACAATAGAGACATGTTTGCATGATACATTTTACATAAATACTATATTTTTGTGTTTTCCAATTTCCAATTTCTCAAGTGTAGTTGTTGAACTCTCCGGTTGTTCCATCCAATTGTCTCTTTCACACGTTGATGAATTAACTTCGGACAGTTCTATATTTGATGCTCTATGTTTCCAGAAAATTGCACCGCAACCATTTTTCTTTCTGTATTGAGATTTTCACAAACGTAAATCAGTTTTGAATTAACAGAATATAATAGTAATTGCACATTCATAAGATAACCTGAACACACTTACATTTCAATTGCAGAGTTGCTACATTCGAACCATAATCCACATCTACATTGATCCACATCGACATTGAAAGCCGTAATCACCATCAAAACAAAAAAAAAAAAGAAAAAAAAAAAAAATCTAAATCCACTAATTATGAATCGTAACAAAGCACAAAATACCCAATTTCAGAGTCATTACCCCCACCATTCTATTTCTGTAACACACCCTAAAACCCCAAAATTTTAAATCATAGCATGCCAGAAGCCCCAATTTCATTTTTGTAACAAACTCTAAAACCCACAACTTTGAATGATTGCATGACATAAAAGCCCCAATTTTGTTTACGTAATAGGCCCTAAAACCCCAAAATCTTGAATCATAGCATGCCATAAAAGCCACAATTTCATTTTTGAAACATATTCTAAATCCCTAATAGTTGTGACTGAGGTTCGGGTAGGATTGGTTGAGAGAGGAGAGGAATAGAGAATGAAAGATGGATCTACCTGTGCACAGATTGAGAGAGTCCGAATCAGAAAGGGGTGAGCATGATCGGCAAACAGAGGGAGAGACGAGGAAGAGGGGCGAACTCAGACTTTCAGAGCTCAGTTATGAGCTTTTTTTTTTCTTTTTCAACGAAAACTCGTCCTGCCCTTTTTTTCGTCTGTCAATGGATTTAGGGTGAGACTAAGAGAGGGAAGGCGAAGAAGAGGGATGAGATCGTGCGACTAACCGATCGAGGGAGAGAGAGTGCGAGAAAGATATGAGGAAGATGGAGGGCCTGGAAGGCATGAGAAAGGGGCTACTCAGAGATTTTTTTTTCGTTCCAACGAAAACTCTTCGTTGACCCTCCTTTTTTTTTTTTCGTTTTCCGGCTCGTTCCTTTTATATGGCCGTTGAGGATTGCTGCAAATCGTTGGATAAGAGGTTTGACTTGACTGTATGGATGAGTCCTTATAAACTTGAGTAAGGACGGTCCTTCCCTTATTTAAAACTTTCGTATTTTGTCCAAAGTCGTTTAACACCTAGAAACCTTTTGTTTTATAGTTTTTCAATTGACAAGGGCATAGTTGTCACTTTTGAAAAAAATGAGTCAAATTTCAAAGTTCTCAAAGAGGGCTTATAAATACAACTAGGGTTTTTACCTTCCACACATTGGCGGAAATCATTTTCTTAAAAATTCCCCAAAATAACCCCACCTCCACCACCCCCACTCCCCTTCCCCCACCATCTCCTTTGCCCGCACCCACCACCTCCGCCCCTCTCCCTCTCTTCCATCTACCATTCCCGAACCCCATGAAAGAGACATAACCCACCACAGAACCTTAAACCCTAAACCCACATCCTGACATCCTCTTCAAACCCTCTCCACTGTGCCGAAACTCCTCCCAAAAATATATATATATATATATATATATATGAGGGAGTGGAGGAGAGCCTCAGCTGGGAGTGTGCAAAACACCCGTGTGGATTGATTTCTATTTTAAATCGATAAAATTTCAAAGGGCCCGCTTTTTTTTCATTTCCCCCTAGCCTTCTTAGACGTAATCGAGCCCCCCCCCCCCCCTCTCTCTCTCTCTCTCCCCTTTCTCATTGATCTAATTGACCCTCTCTCTCTGCAGGTTCTCAGCGAAACTCGCCTCCTCTCTCTCTCTCTCTCTCTCTCCCCTGAATCAGCGACCGCAAGAAGCTTCTCTCGGACATCTCTCCCTGCCAGACGGCTGCCTCTCTCGTCTCTCTCTCCCGGACTAGAAGAAGCTTCTAATAGAGGGTTTTTTTCTCTCTCTCTCTCCCCTGTTTTTCTCTCTCGCTTCTCTCTCACTCCCCTTTGCAAATCGCCTCTCGAGCTCGCTTCTGCCCCTCCAGACTGCGCACGACCCTTCTTCTCTCCTCTCTTGACCAGACCAGAGAAAAAACTCATTCTTCTCCTTTAAGCACTCTCTCCCTCCCTCTCCTGTTCTCTCCTTTCCTCTCTAGTTCTCTCCCTCCCTGTCTTTCTCCCTCTCTCTTTCTCTTTCAATAGTTTTTCTTCCTTCCCACATATCCTAATCTCAGATATCTACTCACAGATTGGGGTTTGCATTTAGATTTGGGATTTGGGATTTTAGGGTTTCTTATGGAGATTTGATTTCTGTGATCTAGAGTTTCTGTTGCAGATCATGTGAAAAAGTTTCAATTTTTCTCAGTTTTAGAAGCCCGTTCTAAATTTGATCTGTATTTTGATGGTTTGATTTCTCTGCCATAGGTATAAGAGCATGGTTTGATTTCTCTGCCATCCTTTGTACCATTGCCCACAAATGTGGTGTTAGGCGATTGAATGGAATAAGGGGGCAGTTTGGGAAACCAGTGGTGCACTTACCATTCGACTGCCCAAAGAAGTGGGCATGGAGGAGAGCTGTGGTAATACCGGTTTGGGTTGAAAAAAAAAATCAAAACAGCATCCCATCTAATGTGATATATTGATTTGAAGTCCTTACTAATGCAGGCTCTGATTTTGAAATGCTTGGATAAAAAAATTGGTAAAGGTAAGATGTCTTTGACAATCTGGATTTCAATACTGTATTTGTGAGAACTTTTAATTTTCTGACTTTTGACTTTTGTGGCTTCCCCAGGTTGTGAAGGTAAAATGTCAACAAATTGTGCAGGCTTCAGAGCATTCAAGCATTGAACAAGTGAAGAATTTTAGGGCATGGGTTTTGTTGGTTTTGTGATTATGGATGTCTGTTTTGGTTATGAACTTGTGAGTGGTGTTTTCGAACTATTGCTTGGTCACTGTTCACTGTAACAGAAATGCATGAAGAAAATGAGGTTTCCTATGTATGTTCATGTTGACAAACAAGACAAGTAAAGAAAATATGAAGAGAATGAGGTTTCCTATGTGGGTTTTTGTTGTAGGTTCTGAATTGTTGGGCTCTGTATGGAGATTGTGGGTTGTGATTTCTGAACTTCATCAGTAGTGGATAATTCATGAGGAGAATGGGGTTCCATAAGTGGGTTTGTTTTTTTTTAAGTTATGAACTGTTGGTATTTCATAAGTGGGTTGTTTTTGTAGGTCATAAGTGGATAATTCATGAGAAGAATGGATAATTTATGCCTATACAAAATAAGACGGTTCAGCCCATTAAAACCTGTAACCCCGAAATGCTGGTCTCAGTTGAAATTCAGGGCACATTAAAACCAATTACCCCTGATGATACACCTAGAAAAGTCTGAACGTTATGTTCTTTCTACATTATGAAATTGGGAATGGGACAAGGACCTGGACAGTTTTACCAAGTCTAAAAGTCACACTAGGTCGTCACCTCTTCATCGTCTTAACCCTTTGAATGGGTTTGCCCAGGAGAAAAACAAGCCAGATAGAAGAAGACAGCCGAATTTAACTATAGAACACCCTCAGAATGAAGAATGCCTTTAAATGAATATGATTATCGTCTTGTGGGACAAACTTCTGTTTGGGTTAAAATTTGAGGACATGCCACACTTTTTTTATCAGCTTCTATGGGCGGGCCATAACCTGGAATTGACAGTAGGCAATACTCATTAGTGGTGTTGACAGAACACTTGATAGCCATAACTCGGGAAAATCCATGTTCTATGTGCTTATTATAATAGATTACAATGATAACTGGATACTTACAAGCACTACATAGCACACATTTTTTTTACCTTCAAAATGTAAAAAAAGTTAATTATTTTTCTTACAAAGCAAACATAACCATTAAGCACAATAACTACATCAACTCCAAGAGACTGGGACGTCTATTTTTCAACACCAAATATATGCAGCAAAAAAGAGAACACCTTTGACAATTCTACAACTGGGGTATCCTCAAAAACCTCCGCCCCAATTCTTCACTTTCATCAAACACCCAAAAAATCTCTCTCCTCAAACCTTCCCTTCCACCTTTCAATGACAATTTCTCACAGCGCAGACTAGCCAATGCTCAATTTCCAGCAAAGAAACCTCAGACTGTTAATAAACAAGGGGCGGACCCTTGCCCCAAGAACCAAACTTCCCAAGGGCTCAATGGGACCAAGTTCTCCACGTCATTCAATAATGTTTCCTTCATAGTGACCACCACAGCTCTCCTCCATGCCCACTTCTTTGGGCAGTCGAATGGTAAGTGCACCACTGATTTCCCAAACTGCCCCCTTATTCCATTCAATCGCCTAACACCACATTTGTGGGCAATGGTACAAAGGATGACAGAGAAATCAAACCATGCTCTTATACCTATGGCAGAGAAATCAAACCACCAAAATACAGATCAAATTTAGAACGGGCTTCTAAAACTGAGAAAAATTGAAACTTTTTCACATGATCTGCAACAGAAACTCTAGATCACAGAAATCAAATCTCCATAAGAAACCCTAAAATCCCAAATCCCAAATCTAAATGCAAACCCCAATCTGTGAGTAGATATCTGAGATTAGGATATGTGGGAAGGAAGAAAAACTATTGAAAGAGAAAGAGAGAGGGAGAAAGACAGGGAGGGAGAGAACTAGAGAGGAAAGGAGAGAACAAGAGAGGGAGGGAGAGAGTGCTTAAAGGAGAAGAATGAGTTTTTTCTCTGGTCTGGTCAAGAGAGGAGAGAAGAAGGGTCGTGCGCAGTCTGGAGGGGCAGAAGCGAGCTCGAGAGGCGATTTGCAGAGGGGAGTGAGAGAGAAGCGAGAGAGAAAAACAGGGGAGAGAGAGAGAGAGAAAAAAACCCTCTATTAGAAGCTTCTTCCAGTCCGGGAGAGAGAGACGAGAGAGGCAGCCGTCTGGCAGGGAGAGATGTCCGAGAGAAGCTTCTTGCGGTCGCTGATTCAGGGGAGAGAGAGAGAGAGAGAGAGAGAGAGAGAGAGAGAGAGAGAGAGAGAGAGAGAGAGAGAGAGAGAGAGAGAGAGAGGAGGCGAGTTTCGCTGAGAACCTGCAGAGAGAGAGGGTCAATTAGATCAATGAGAAAGGGGGGAGAGAGAGAGGCTCGATTATGTCTAAGAAGGCTAGGGGGAAATGAAAAAAAAGCGGGCTCTTTGAAATTTTATCGATTTAAAATAGAAATCAATCCACACGGGTGTTTTGCACGCTCCCAGCTGAGGCTCTCCTCCACTACAGTGGAGGAGAGCCTCCCTCTCTCTCTCTCTCTCTATATATATATAAAATAGGAGATTGAGACCAGAGACATACCTGGCATCCGTCGGTTCCTCCAATGTTCGTCTCCAGCCTGCTCCAATGTCAACCACTCATCTTCCTCGTTGCACTTCATCACAGCACGCAACAGTTGTCGTCGCCCACCTCTTTTCCTTGTTATAAGAGCAATTCCAGAAGTGACTTCGACCCTTCTTTACATTTTTTCACCCCTTCTGCACGAGCTCCTAGGTAGAAACAAAAGAAGGCCTTTCTCTCCCACGTGCCTTCAAGTGTGGGCTTGACCTGAGTCCGGGTCCAACCTGAGCCTGAACACTTATAGTATTGAAAAAAAAGACAACAACTCAAGGTCCATCTCAGATCTATATCCTAGGTCAATACCTTCTTGAAAAGCATGATGTTTTATTTCTCTTTTACATCCAATATGAGAAACATTGAAGATCCAATTAAGCAACAAAGAAAACTTTATCCAAAGAGATATGGGGACCGATATTATAAGAAAGCAATCTACTTTGAGCAGTTCCTCAATTTGAATCAAGGAGATCTGATAGTTAATGAGTATACGCGCCAATATCAAAATTTGGAATTTGATTATAATTTAAAGGGCAAAGATAAAGATGATAAAAAGCGATATATGAGAGGTTTGTGATTAGAAATACGAGATAAGATGAATTTTTGTATGTTCATTCAAGAAGCATATGCTGAAGCACTCCTGGCTGAAAATAAGATTTGACATTCTAAACATGAAGATTTTAGCAAAGATCAAGAGCCCATATTGTGGAAAGACTTTTTGCAGGAGAAGATAATCTCACTTTTGTCATTCATCGACTCCATAGTACAAATGAGAAAGAAGAAGAAGAATGAAGACAGGCTAGGAAATTCCACACGCAGGTAATAGTCGAAGACAAATCTTCTAATTTCATTATTGATAATGGTAGTGCAACAAATTTTATCGCACAAGAGGTCATTGACAAGTTTCATTGGCCAACTGAGAAGCTTCGTAAACCCTACTAAGTTACATGGTCTAATGGTCATGTCATCCTCGTGACTCATGGATGTTTGGTATCATTCAAGATAGGCCATTATGAGGACAAAGTTTGTTGTGATGTGATCCATATGAATATTTCTCATATTATATTTGGATGTCCATGAATTTTTTTATCTAAAAGTGCAAATATGCGAACCAGTATATCCTTTTGTGGAATGGAAAAGGGTTACGCTCATTCCAATGACATTGACACGCTCCTCGTTGTCACGCCCCCGAAACCAGAACCTCGGGGGCGGGAGATGGGATTAAGGAATAATTGTATTTTACTTCTCCCAGGATCCGCGTGTGTGAAGACAACACATTCTGAATATTTTGCGGAAGCATTTGTGGCGTTGCGACCCGAAGTCCGTGGCCATCGGATTCCGCGTCGCACTCAACCTTTAGCCCATAGCTAATATATCAAGAATCATATCAGACTGGAGTAATCATCACAATAAATTACAGAGCTGACAGTAACAGGATATTGCATTCCCAAATATGTTCAAGTTACAATTACCAATGTACATTAATTAAGAATCCCAAGAAAAGGCTAACAAAAGCCATACAACAAGAAGCTATAAACTACTACCCAAATATGACGTAGCTCCGATGTCAAGCTCAATGTCTACATGACATAGCCGACAAAACAACCTGCAAGGCATGTCTCCAAAGCCAACAAGACACTCAACTCGGGGCAAGAAATCTGAACCTGAGTACCAAAAGTAGTGGGTCAGACACGACGGTCTGGCAGGTGGATGAAAAGATCACAAATATACCAAAGAGTAAAACATATAATAAATCATGCTAATCGATCAAGTACTGCATATAATTAAACGGGTGCACAGTCGGGAATCTCGGGGAAAACTTGTATTCATTTCAAGTACGGGTAAAACATGAACATCTAATAAAACATGTATTCATTTACATCATCTATAATCATAGATATTTGACAATCGGGTATTCGTCTAGAACATGTATAAATATAGTGGTTTGACAAAACAAACGTTCATTTGAAACTTAAGTAAAACACAAGTATACAACAAATCAGGTATCCATAACAGTCTAGCAAAACCAATGTCCATTTGAAACCTATGTAGAAATACGGATATTTAATAAATCGGTTATCATGTAAAATAGGTATAAACGTAGGGATCTTGCAAACAAATGTCATCTGAAACATATTTCAAAGCATGGATATTTAGAAATCGGGTAATCATTTAAAGCATGTATAAACATGGGCATCTCACAAGTCAAATGTCATTTAAAACAAAGCACGGATATTTAACAATTCGGGTATTCCTTTAAAAACATGTGAAATCATATAAATCTAGCAAAATCATTTATCGTTTGAAACATATGTAAAAGCACGGGTATTCGCCCAACCGGCATTCCTGTAAAACATGTACGTATGCAAAGGACATAAAACAATATAATAGTGACTGGATTTACAATAGAGAGCATTAACACTTATCTAAATAACAACTTTCATAATAGCAATGAATCATTTAATTGAAAACAAGTAAGCAATATAAACCATGTCGGGTGTCCAAGGAATCGGGAACTGGCAAGATGGCAATCACAAGAAGCTAAGTCCTCTATCACCGAAGTGACAAGAGCGGGACGTTGGTCTCAGTCACACAAGGTGAGGAGACTCAATGTAAATCATATATACAATAATAAATACACGGGAACGGGAACGGGACCACGGTAGCGAACCGGGTATCGGGACGGGACCACGGCAATAACCGGGTATCGGGATCCAAACTGCAGCTGGCGGGACGGGAGAGGGATTTCCAAGTCAGTGGATCAGACTGGCAAGGTATCCAAGCTTAGTGATGCCGACTCATAGGATAAAACCAATCGAGACATATCAAGTAATCAAGTACAGTAAATAAACGGGTAAACGGGGGTGCTCAAGGGCACGTAAATAAACGGGTAAACGGGGGTGCTCAAGGGCACGCTGTCATATCATATCGGGCAATACATTTCGGGACAATAACTGTTACTAGAGTAACTTCAATGCTTTCGGGAAAACGGGTCATGTAATGCAAATCTTGGAAAAAGAGGTGAAACAATGAACTATAACAATTGCGGGTAAACATATCGGTTTCAAGATCTATTTAAGTGAATAGGGGTCCCGTATGTCGATTATAACAATTACTTGGTACTCCTTGAGTTTGAAGACATTTCGGGCTCCTTATGCACTTTTACACTTTTCAAAACTTCGAATGACATCCTTGTGATATGGTTTCTTTCTCGAATGGCCTCATACCATGCTTAGTGAATCTCCTTTGATCGACAAAGCTCAACGCTCGAACTAACCGGAGAGTTCGTTCGAGCGGGGAGCTTTTCGAAATCTGGGAAATTTCGGTTACCTGGCGGTTAGCTGGCGGTTAGCCGCCGATGCCTTTGGCGGTTAGCCGCTGGGTAACCGTGGAGCTGACCGAATTTCAGGTGAGAATTCTGATGCTCTCGGGAAAAGGAACCGTGATTGTGCGGTTGGCTGGCGGTTAGCCGCCGATGGGTTCGGCGGTTAGCCGCTGGCTAACCGTGTGGCTGACCGCGTTTTCAGGTGGAAAATGATGCTCTCTGGAAAAGTCACCGCGGTGCGCGGTTAGCTGGCGGTTAGCCGCCGATGCATTCGGCGGTTAGCCGCTGGCTAACCGTGAGCTGACCGCCAGTTACGAAAATGCTCACTGAGTTCAGTTTTGAGTCATTTTCCTCCTCAAAACCATCTTCCTCATATCCACAAGGTCCTTACAATAACATTGAGCTAATAGTTCCTCCAATGCATCCATCTACACTTCTCCATTACTCCATCATGTGTTCATTCCATCACTTCTTCCATCAATATCAAATCCAATGCAATTAAAGAAAGAAGGAAACCATTTCACAACATTCATAAAGGCTATCACAAGGATGATAAGTACTCTACCAATATGTTTATAAAACATTGAATGACTTAGCTCACCACATTCCTCATGAAAACTCCAAGGAAAAAGCAAGACTAAACATCTCCTTTCTTCTCACTTAAAACCAAACTAAACGGGAAGAATCTCCATTGTATACAAGGGTCCATTTGCCATAATCAAGGGGTAATTAAAAACCATTGATCCCATTTCCAAAACAATAGATGATTTAGCAAAACTCATTAAATGAGCATCTATTTCAAATCAATGCAAGCTAGTAAACATAAACATGAATGGGAAACCAACCCCATTCATTTTAAAATCATATGAGCAAACCTTGACCAAATGAAAGCACATTTTTCCAAGAGATTAACAAGAGATAAACCACCATTAATATGCAATTTCGAAATCAATAGAAATATGACAAGAAGCATGCGTAGAAACATATATCACATTATCAAGAACAAGTAATAAAACTTAGGATTTTCTCATAAAACTTTGATAACATTAAAACCATCCATTCATCCACTTGCCTTTGACTCTAATCAAGCAAATCCAAGCTCCAAATCCCTTCTTAAGCTCACTTCCAAGCTACAATCAAAAATCCCCAAAACAACCCAAAAATGGGTTACACCAAGCTTGAAAATGAAAGAGCTTCCAATAATGCACATGTAGAATCTCAATGGCTAGAGGAACACTAATCTAAGAGATGGAAATGATCACCTACCTTGAAGGTCCTCTAATGGCAATAGCAAACTCAATGAAGGTCTTGAGATTGAGGTCTCTCTTCACAAATGGTGTCAATGGCAAGCTTGTGAGATGAGGAAGAAGATGATGGTCTCCATTTCGAGTTGGGTGAACTATTGGTGAGGCTTGGAGATGAAGAAGCAAGGAGAAGAAGAAAACCACAAGAACCCTAGGTTCAGTTGTGCTGGAGCAATGGAGAGTGAATGAGAAAGAAGGAGATGGGTTCCTTTTATAAACAAGTGAGAATGGGTCCCACAACTTAAAGAACTTGGGTGGCTGAAATCATCTAATTCGGGACCTCGGATGGATTCGACGAAGAAGGAAGAAATGATCGTCGAAATATCTAGTTTCTAAAAAGTATGAGTTTCACGGATTTCGGGAATATCGAGTTTTGGGTACAGATTTGGCGTGAAAAGACTATTTTGCCCTCAAGGCCAAGAAATCGATTCTCGGGTTCTCAAATGGATATGGGATCAACATGAAAGTTGTAGGATTCCTCGAGATGAATGCAATGGGCCAAAAACACGATACGAAACCAATCGGGAAAATCTCACAAGAAAATGCAAAGCCGAAAAGGGAACCCCCAAAGGGCCCCACAAGCTACCAAAGCACTCAAAAGCCCAAAACTAGAAGAAAACTCATTCTAGCTCACAAACTCCACCCAACAACTACTAATCCCACTAAAAGAACTAATCCACAAATAAAACAACACTAATCCAAGAGATTAGGGGTCGGGTTCTCACACTCGTCATCTACATCATCTCCTTCCACTGAACCAAAGAAAGAGAAAAAAGAAGATATAGCAGTCATGATTGCACTACAAGAGATACCAGTCATGCCAACAGACATCAAGGGTGCAATAGAAGAGCAAGTTCACGGCAAAGATGATCTCATAGAAAATTCAGAACAAGTACAAGATGATCAAGATAGTGTTACTCAAGAGCCAGAAAAGGTAGAAGAAGAACACGGATGAGTAAACATTGAAGACTTCAATCGAGACAACAAAGAAAGTGAACATCAGTAGATTCGATTGTAATGCCACTTTTAGAAAATTCAATTGGGTAAGTGGAAATCAAATTAATTGTCCCAGTAGTTTCACATGAAGATCAAGTAGTTGAAGTTCCTCACATTGACTTCATTTTCGGTGATCAACGATGGATAGTCAATGTTCATGATTTATTACAAAGGTAACACCTGAAGCATCTAATGGTCTGATCACATATCCGACTTCACTGCAGACATTAGAAGAAGCAACACTTCACATATACTTCTAAATGGAGAAAACAACTGCATGAAGCTTGCAAGCCATGCAAAGCAAATAAAGATCGAAAGAACATTATGAAGTTTGTGCGATTGATTTTCGACCCTAGAGGACCCTTCCCGAACTTGTAGTTGGATTCTCTCCCTTGCTATAAAGCTGTCAACTTGCTGGAGTTGAGCTTTTTCAAGCGGGGAGAAGTGATGCAGGTTAGACAATAGGTCGGCTAACTCAATGGGTTCAGTCAGTAGGCCTAATGGGACATCCATTTATTTAGGATTATTATTTAGTAATTTGATTTGTTTAGGGTTAATATTAGTGTGTTTCTTATTTTAGACATTATTAAGATATTAGGAAATATTATTGCTTAGGGATCTTGCAATTCTCCACATGGGCCCACATATCAACTAAAAAAATTCAAGTTCTGAATTTCATAATTTAGTCTTCAACATAGAACACTTGTGTGCCCCACTTGAATTGTGAGACTTTTGATGAAAGGCCTTGGACGTCCATGCCTTTTTTTGATTTTGTTCTTGAATTTCTTCTTTCCTCTTTCTACTCTCTTTTTGATGTTGATTCCCTAAGTATACGGTTGTCTCAAGTAATATAGACTATGGAAGTCCGAATATCGTTCCCACGAGGATCGTTACAAGGAAAATAACAATTATCAATGAAAAGGAGTATCAACACAAATATAACTAACAAATGAAAATTAAAACAAGAAATAAGATAATAACAAGGGAAATAAAAAATGCAAACTAAAAGAAAACAAGAAACTAGATAACAAAGAGATGTAAGTAGAAATAGAAGAACTCAAGTGAGAACAAGTTTAGTAACAAGCTGTAACAAAGTTAATGACAAAAGAAAACTAACAAGGTTAATAACAAGAACAAATGAGCAATGTTAGATAGATCAAATCAGTAATTGTGTGAAAACAACAAGTGAAAGATCAGGATAAAAGGAAAATAGAAACATCCATGGAAATGAGCTAATAACTAGTGAGTAAGATAGGGAATGAATTGATGAAAATAAGTGTGCTGAAATAGTGTAAAATCAAAAGGGGAATAAAAACAAACACATAGAAGGTATGAACAAATAAGCTAATGGATATGATGGTGTGGATAGAGAAATGGAGTGTGAGAATTAAAACAAGTGAATAAGTGTGTGGGAATGTGAATACAATCAAGCTAAAGTAAGTAAAATAAGCAACAAGCAATACTAATGGATAGATTGAATAATCTAAATCCACTAAGTGACACTAATCTAACACTAATGATCTTTTATTTTCCCAAACAAATACTCAAATCTAATGACAAATCAATGCTTAGATTTGGAAAATATAACTTTAAAGATCTAAGATATAAATTAACAATCTAATAGCAAAGATTTTCTTCCCTTTATAAAAGAAAAGATTCGTAATGACTATCTATCAAAAGTAAGCGTAAACCATCAAAAGATATCAACTCCTAAGCATGATTTATCAAACCTAAGCATAGATAGTAAAAAGAATGCTAAGAAATAAAATAAGTATGGAAGGTAGCACATTGCAATGAAGAAAGATCTATTCTAGCATGTTAATCACATAAACAAAGGGAATTAAGAGCATAAGCAAAAGGAATAGTATTAACTTAGCTTCATCTAGAAGATCCAATCAAGGGATTAGCCACCCATTAAGCTTTCATTACAAATCTTCAAATTTTACAAAGCTTTCCTCACTTTCTCTCTACAATTGCTCTCAATTACATGAATAGCTTAAGTAAAGAGGAGGATACTCTCCTTGCTTGTGTCTGTATTGCCTAGAGCTCCCTTCCTTATATAGAAACATTTGCCTTACTCTATTTTGGTTTATTTCCGATGTGGGACTTCGCAAGAATGGAAATATGAACATATGAATGCGATTCTTATGTATTGGCCTAACTTTGTCATTTCTTCATCCAATTGTCTTCCAAACTTATCCTTACTCTCTTTAACTCTTGAATCTCAACTTTAATCTTCAATTAACACCTACAAAGAGAAACTAACATAATTGATAGTATTTTCGAACATATTTTGAATGGAGGCCATTGGAACTCATAAAAATGCATACAAATGACCATCTATAATGGAAATATATGAGCAAAGCATGATGGGGAGGAAATTTATTATTTTTCTACTAAAAATAGTGTTTTGAGTTCTTTTATCTTTGAAAACTCATAAAACAATGCTATGAAAATGTCTCTTTTGTGAACTCATCATGCCCCCAAACCTACATTTTGCTAGTCTCGAGCAAAATAAAAGAAAACTAACTATATGCAGAAAACGATAAAAAAATCCTAACTCACTTTCGTAGGAATCGCGGTTGCACTTAGATCGTGCCACAAGACATTTAAACTCCTAAGTTTCCCCTAGTGGACGAGTTTTGTCTCGTGAGGGTTTTCAGCGAATAAATCCCACAAAATTCTTTTTATTTATATCCTCGAGTTTTTAGCAAGCTAATAAAAATGAGAGCAAGTTTAGAACACTATCCAATTGCCAAAAATCTTTCAATGATGCTCAAGTCTAGAAGTGTATTTGAGTGAGTTTAGCCAACACTTGTGCGGTTTTGGGTTATGAGAAAACACAACTTTGATCACCTTCTAAATCCATTCGTTTTGACTTCAGCCTCACAGTCATACTCTCAGAAATAAAATCGGGAAGATTTTCTGACTTGTCACTCTATATGTGAGTATTGACAAGGCAAAAGGACTCACATATCTTTTGAGAATGAGGAATTTTTGGAGAATTTATCTCATGGAAAGAACAACCATTTAACTGAAGGTGAAAATGCTCACTCAACTTCTCACTTGTTTAATATCTTAACTTTTCTTGAAATCCAATAGGTCTTTTTATTGGTTGTAATGGGGTTAGGGGAAAGGGTTTCGTAAAATACGGAAAATGAGGTTTTAGGGTTTCTGAGAAGGTAAGATCTTGAGTTTTCTTTGAAGGAATTTTCTTCGATTCGACTTCACTTTTTTTTTTTTTTTCTTCTTTTGTTTTTTTTCTCTGTTTTTTTTTCAACTTTACTCTTTTTTTTTTTTTTTGGTTTTTCAAGAAGACTTTTTCCTTGGATAGATCATGTGAAGTATCAACAATGCACACTTCCTTCTTTCTTCATCTTTTCCTTACACTTCTAAAAAACAATGGGTTGAAGGCTTTTTATTTGGGTGGAGAGGCTTTGGGAATTTTTAAGGAAAAATGTATAAAAGATAATGGTTCAAAAAGGGTTACTATGGAAATGTTTTTATGGGTAGGTTTTTAATGGCCATGAGGTATTAATTCTAGATTTCCTATCATCACTTTACCAGATCTAGAAAGGTGCTCACAAGATACAAGTCAAGGTTAGTTTGCAATTTTGATGACACCCTCAATGGTTGGAAAGAAATAGGCACTAATGAGATAAAAAAAGAAATGTGCCAAAAACTATGAGTTTGAGTAGCTCTTCATTCTACTCGGAATTAGCGCAGAAGAGTCCTTACCCTGGAGGAATAGAAAGGCTCTACACATAATTGGTTTAGTCTCTAGTAGTGATTTGTCAGGGTCACTCAGATGTGCCCACTCTTCACTTGGACTACACTCATGTGGCTAAATGTGCAAGAATTTTTCCAAGACTTGATTTTGTAACACTCTTTTTAGGATTTGGATAGTATGTTAAACTAAGATTTCGAAACTTATTAACAAGCTAAAATCCCACGGAAAATTTTGCCTTTTGTTTTTCATTTTTTGTTTTTTTTAAATAAATTTTTTTTAAATATTTACAGGCAAATGCATGTGTGCAATGCAGTACCACACCCCCAAACCTAAATCAAACATTGTCCTCAATGATATGCAATGCGAAATGATAAATGGACAAGGAAGAAAAAAAATTGGAATGCCTTCCCATGGGTTGATGCAAAAAATGAATATTGGGTTGCCTACCAACCAGTGCTAAGTTTCACTTTGTCAGCCTAACGTGATCCTGAAAATTACTTATGCAACACACACAGGCTCCTGAACAAAGGTCTCTTCGACATCCTTGTCCTTAAGCTCCAGAATAGGTTTCAACCTCTGGCCATTGACTTTAAAAACATCCCCATTCTTGGGGTTCTCAATCTCAACTGCCCCATGAAAATAAACAATGCGCACAATGAAGGGTCTAGTCTAGCGGGATCTCAGTTTTCCTGGAAAAAGATGCAGGCGAGAATTATACAGAAGAACTTTCATGCCCGGTTCAAAGGATTTCCTCAAGATAGATTGATCGTGGTTTCTTTTCATCCGATCCTTATAAATCTTGGCATTCTCATTAGCATCATTTCTAAGTTCCTCCAGCTCATTGAGATGCAACTTGCGTAGGTTACCGACTTTAGTTAAATCAAAATTGAACATTTTGATGGCCCAGTAAGCATTATGCTCCAATTCTACCTGCAAGTGACATGCTTTTCCAAAGACCAATCGATATGGAGACATGTCGATCGGTGTCTTATAGGCAGTCCAATAAGCCCATAAAGCGTCTGTCAATTTTAAAGACCAATTTTTCGGGTATGATTGACTGTCTTTTCCAAAATTTGCTTTATTTGCTTATTAGACACTTCCACCTATCCCCTAGTTTGTGGGTGATACGGAGTAGCAACCTTATGAGTGATAGAATATGTTTTCATCAGATTCTCGAATGTGCTATTACAAAAATGACTCCCACCATCACTGATAATCGCTCTGGGGGTACCAAATCTAGAAAAGATGTTTTCTTTAATAAATTTGATAACCACGTGACGATCATTCATTCTGGTTGGAATCACCTCTATCCATTTGGAGACATAATCTACAGCAAGCAAAATGTAGAAGTTGCCGAAGGAACTCGGAAATGGACCCATGAAGTCTATGCCCCAACATAAAAAATTTCCATAATAAGCATCTGATTTAAAGGCATCACGTTCCTCCTCGTAATTCTGCCTAATTTATGACAACGTTCATAGTGCAAACAAAAGGTGTGACAATCCTTGAAAAGGGCGGGCCATTAAAATTCGCGCTGCAACACCTTTGCTGTGGTCTTCCTAGAACTAAAATGCCCACCACAGGTGTGGTCATGGCAGAAGGATATCACACTTAAATAGTCATCTTCCGAAATGCATCTCCTAATGATATGGTCTGGACAGTACTTGAACAGGTATGGGTCATCAAGGAAGAAATGCTTAACCTCAGATAAAACTTGGATCTATCCTATTTGGACCAGTGATCGGGCATCTATCCAGTGACCAAGTAGTTAATGATATCTGCAAACCAAGGGAAATGGTAGACACTCAACAACTGTTCATCCGGGAAACTCTCACTCAATGAGATGCCTTCATGCTCGAGGTCTGTAGGTAATCGGGAGAGATGGTCAGCTACAACATTTTCAAAACCTTTCTTGTCCTGAATCTCAAGGTCAAATTCTTTTAACAAGAGAATCCACCTAATCAGACGGGCTTTCGCATCTTTTTTCATCAACAGGTACCTAAGGGCCAAATGATCGGTGTAAACTATGACCTTAGACCCAATCAGGTAGGGTCTAAACTTCTCCAGGGCAAAGACGACAGCTAACGGCTCTTTTTCTGTGGTTGTGTAATTCAGCCGAGTGTCATTCAAGGTCCTATTGGCATAATATATGACATGGGGTGATTTGTTCACTTTCTATCATAGCACAGTCCCAAGAGCATGGTCAGAAGCGTCACACATGAGTTTAAAGGGAATTGTCCAATCAGGTGGCTTTATTATCAGGGTAGAGGTCAACTCCTTTTTCAATTGTTCAAATGCTTGTAGGCAGGGTTCATTGAAGACAAAAGGCGCATCCTTAGATACTAGGTTGCTCAAGGGTGCAGCTATCTTGCTAAAATTCTTAATGAACCGTCTAAAAAAACCAGCATGGCCCAAGAAAGATCTGATATCCTTCACCGTTTTTGGCGGTGGCAGGTTGGAAATGAGATCAATTTTGGCCTTGTCGACCTCGATACCATTCTCAGAAATAACATGGCCCAAGACAATTCCTCTTTTTACCATGAAATGACACTTCTCCAAATTCAAAACAAGATTCTTCTCTTGACATCTCACTAAAACAAGGTTCAAGTGATGTAAACATTCTTGGAAACTACTCCCATGGACAGAAAAATCATCCATAATCACTTCTAAGAATCGCTCGACCATGTCCGAAAATATGCTCATCATACAACTTTAAAATGTCGTAGGTCCATTGCACAGCCCAAAAGGCATGCGCTGGTAGGCAAATGTACCGAAAGGGCCTGTAAAAGTTGTCTTCTTCTAGTCTTCGGGTGCTATGGGTATCCGATTATAGCCAGAGTATCCATCAAGGAAACAATAAAAGGCATGACCGGCTAGTCTCTCAAGCATCTGCTCCATAAATGGGAGGGGAAAATGGTCTTTACGGGTGGCCGAATTCAACTTTCTATAGTCAATGCACACTCGCTAGCCCGTCTGGGTTCTTGTGGGCACTAACTCGTTCCCCTCATTCTTTACAACAGTTATCCCGGACTTTTTTGGCACAATATGGATTAGGCTCACGCATGAGCTATCCGAAATAGGGTAAATGATACTTGAATCCAACAGTTTCAGAACCTCCACTCTTACGACATCTTTCATTGATGGATTAAGACGCCTCTGTGGTTCTCTGGAAGTTTTTGCATTTTTTTCCAAATGGATCCAATGTTGAACTACATATGGGCATATTCCTTCTATATCTGCAATCGTCCAGCCTATAGCCTTTTTGTGATCCTTCAGGATCTCAATCAATTGTTGTTCCTGGACTTCTTCCAGGTACGAGGCTATAATGACGGGGAGGGTCTCGACTGGGCCCAAAAACACATACTTGAGGGTGTCAGGTAGTGGTTTTAGGTTGAGCTTGGGCGGTTCTTCAATTGATGGAACAGGTGGGGCAGCCAATGGAGTCAAGATCTCTGGCTTAGGTTGCCATTGACCCCTCTCAAAAGCAGGGGCTGAATCCAGTAACACATTTACTTCTTTAATGCTTTTTTCAACATCAATGTTACCTCCAAAATATGCAAGACATGCCTCTAGTGGGTCCTCACAAACTAATTGTGATCCTATACTCTCAATAAGCTCCTCTAGGTAACTCACCTCACAAATTTCATAATCACTCTCATCTCTGGGTTGCTTGCCAACATTGAAAATGTTTATCTGGACTGTCATATTTCCAAATGATACGTGCATCACACCATTTCGACAATTAATCAGGGCATTGGAAGTGGCAAGGAATGGTCTCCCTAAACTTACCGAGATCTTCACGATATTTTCGATTGGTGGTTGGGTATCAAGGACTACAAAGTCCACCGGGAAAACAAACTCACCTACCTTGATCAAAACATCCTCAACAACACCTTTGGGGTACCTAACTGAAGCATCAGCTAATTGTAAGGTCACCTTTGTCGGTTTCAGCTCCCCCAAACCTAACTCATCGTATATCGAATACGGGAGCAGATTGACAATCGCACCCAAGTCCAGCAAAGCTTGTTGTATGTGATGATCCCTTATTTGACAAGAAATTATGAGACACCCAGGGTCCTTGTATTTGATTGGGGTCGAAGTGGTAATGATGGAACTGCATTGCTGGGCTAAAAAGGCCTTTTTGGGTACATTGGTTGTTCTCTTGAATATGCATAAATCTTTGAGGACTTTGGCATAAGTCAGGATCTGTTGGATGACTTCTAACAGTGGGATATTAACTCTCACTTGAAAGTCCTGGGATCCTAACCCTAGAGAGGGGGGGGGGGGGGGGGGATGAATAGGGTGAGCTACAAAATGTGACCAAAAATGGCAAATTTTAACTTCTTAAAATAAACTAGTCACAAATGGTGATTTATCAAACAAGATGCGGAAGCTAATAAAATAATCACCACAAGCAAACACCACTACACAAAGATTTATAGTGGTTCGGCCTCAATGCCTACATCCACTACCGGCTTGTGATCCAATCACACCACCGGATTTCCACTATCTATGCTTTTCAATAGGCTAAGTAATAACCTTTACAATGTTGTTTTTCTAGGCTTAACAACAACCTTTACAAGATGCTTTTCTAGGCTAAGCAATAACCTTTACACAATGCTTTTCTTAGGCTAAGCAATAACCTTTACAAATGTAAGATTTCTCAAAGAAGGTGTCTATGCAAAAACACTCTATGAGATATAATTAAAGCTCAATATAATGCCTCTTAATTAAGCGGATAAGAAAGTGAAAAGCCAACTTACACAAACACTAAATCAATGCAAAGATGTATGCTCATGATGTATGTGTGTGTGATAACTTCAATTAAGTTAAAAACAAGGCTCAATTAATATATGCTTAAAGCATTTAAAAGTTTAAGGCACATAAAAGATTTGATTGAAGTTTAATGCAAATCACATGTATGAAAACAAACTTGTTAATGATATGAAAATCAAAGACTCACAAGTTGTATGAAATTAATTAACTTAGAACATGTGATGCATGTGTAATGTTGTTTTCAAAACCAAATAAGTTTAACTAAGGTTCAAATGAATGAAAACAACAAATGAAGATTCAACCAAGTAAAAGAATCATGCTATAAAAGAAAACAAAGATTTTGGCTAAGCATGATTAAGGAAAGTTTAAAACAACTTGGATTGAAATCAAAGTGAAGAATCCAATCTTAATTAGATCAAAGATTAAGAGAAGAGTGGATTCAACACATCATAGTTATAATGCTAAAATTCATTTACCAATAATTTAAACAAAGCATATAACATATGATTAGTAAAAGTAAAGCTTACTTAGAGATTTAACTTCATTGATCCAAGCTTTAGCTTCACTAATGACCCCTTCGTCTCTCTTAGTTCATCCCCTTTTCTTTGTCTCAAAACACCTCAAGAGTGGCTCTTGGTTCCTCTCTTTTTCAACAACTTTTTCAAAAGAATGAACTTGGTTTTATACCAAAAAAGTGGGTTCCTGCGAGTGCCCGGTCGACCTGCCCCTATGCCTTGTCGACCTGGCCTTCAAACGGTCAGAAAAATGACCGTTGGAGGAGCCAACGGCTCTTTGCCCCGGTCGACCGCGCAGTGAGGCCGGTCGACTGAGCCAACTGCGGGTCGACCCGGGCCTGGGACCAAAATTCCCTAAAACTTTATATTTCAAAGAGATTTCTTGAGGGAACTTTTGGGCCATTGAATCAAGCTTGGAATCATGATTTAAATCAAACTAAGAGGGTTAAAATCATGAAACACAAAAAGCCTAAAAAGATTTGAAAGATATATGTGAGAACCCGACCCCTGATCTCTTGGATTAGTGTCGTTTTATTTGTGGATTAGTTCTTTTAGTGGGATTAGTATTTGTTGGGTTGAGTTTGTGAGCTAGAATGATTTTTCTTCTAGTTTTGGGCTTTTGAGTACTTTGGTAGCTTGTAGGGCCCTTTGGGGGTTCCCTTTTCGGCTTTGCTTTTACTTGTGAGATTTTCCCGATTTGTTTCGTATTGTGTTTTTGGCCCGTTGCATTCATCTTGAGGAATCCTACAACTTTCATGTTGGTCTCGTATCCATTTGAGAAACCAAAACCCGATTTCTTGGCCTTGAGGGCAAAACAGTCTTTTCACACCAAATCTGTATCCAAAACTCGATACTCTCGAAATCCGTGAAACATACACTTTTTGGAAACTAGATATTTCGACGATCATTTCTTCCTTCTTCGTCGAATTCATCCGAGGTCCCGAATTAGATGATTTCAGCCACCCAAGTTATTTAAGTTGTGGGACCCATTCTCACTTGCTTATAAAAGGAGACCCTTCCTCTTCCTCTTCCATTTTTCATTGTTCCAGCACAACCCTTTTGAGTCTAGGGTTTTCTTGCTTTCCCTTCTTCTTCTTGCTTCTCCATCTCCAAGCTACACCAATCTTGCACCAACATCAAAATGGAGACCACCATTCTCTTCTCCACCTTGCAAGCTTTTCATGGATGCCATTAGAAGAGAAATCCACCAACATTGAAACCCTCCTTGAGCTAACTTTGTGTTTTTGAAGACTCCACAAGTAAGTTCCCTCCTCAAATCTTCTAGATATGTGTTCTTCTTGCCCTTGAGAAGCTCCATTTTCATTATTGAGAGTTCTTTCTTCTTCTTCATTGTTTAACCCATTTTTGGGTTGTTTTGGGGGTTTTTGTAGAGATTGTTGATCTTGTGCTTGGGAGGTGATTAGGAGCTTGATTTGCTTGATTAGAGTCAAAGGCAAGTGGATGAATGGATGGTTTTAATGTTATCAAAGTTTTATGAGAAAACCCTAAGTTTATTTCTTGTTCTTGATCATTGAATACATGCTTGCACATATGCTCCTTGTCACTTATATATGGATTTCGAAATTTGCATATTAATGGTTGTTTCTATCTTGTTAATCTCTTGGAGAGGTATGCATTTCATTTGATCAAGTTTGCTCATATGGTTTTATAAGGAATAGGATTGGTTTGGTCATCCATGGTTCTGTTTACTAGTTACATTGACTTGAAGTTGATACTCATTTAAGGAGTTTGTTAAATCATCTATTGTAATGGAAAGGTGATCAATAGACTTTGTTTATCCATAGATTTTTGGCTCAAATGGACTCTTGTGTATATTGGGGATTCCTCCCTTTGTTTATTGTGAAATGAGAAGAAGGGAGGTGTTTAAAGTTAATTTTTCATTGGAGTTTTAATGAGGATTTTTAAGTGAATATGGAAGAAAAATGTTAGTTGTTCAAGTGTTGGAAAGAAGGTTGTAAAAAGGAAGAGAAAGAGAGGAACTGAACTGCCCGGAATTCAGTTTCTGGACAGTTCGCTCGAGCGACCATGACAGTTCGCTCGAGCGACCTGTCCAGAAAGGGATACCCGTTTTCCAGTAGCCTGGTCGCTCGAACGCATTTTAATAACCGCTCGACCGATGAGTTCGCTCGAGCGAACCCTTCGATTCGCTCGAGCGATGCGGCCTGTCTGAACTGTTTTAAGGCGCTGGTACAGAAATTTTGGCCGATCGATCGGCCCTTCGGTCCGATCGATCGGAGGACTCAGTTTGAGTCCAGTGAAATTTGATATTGTCTATTTTTTTGGAAACCTTTGGGCTTTCTATGAGTCCTAGGGGTATATACCTTAGTGTTAAGACCCATTTTGCCCTAATCTAA
Source organism: Cinnamomum chago (assembly GCA_038049695.1). Lineage (NCBI taxonomy): Eukaryota > Viridiplantae > Streptophyta > Magnoliopsida > Laurales > Lauraceae > Cinnamomum > Cinnamomum chago. Next base: position 24,491,516 of record CP142456.1, on the reverse strand, counting down.
GGTCTTTAAGACTAGGGAACTAAAAGAAAAGAATGGTGTTGATTTAGACACTAATTCATGGTTTTAGGTGGGACCCTGACTACCCTTTTTGGACTGTTGGACCATGTGTGAGAATGTCTTGAGCCGACACGCCTCACGGTTGGTTCGGTGGCATCGAAGTTCAATCCATTTCAATCTTGAACGGGATGGAACGACGCGATATCTTCTTTATATCTAAACACAAGTCTTTCCCTTGGTTATCGCGAATTCTATTCCTTTCGGTAACTGAATAGGTTGCTCGATGTTTCCGGATTAATGTCATGCCTAGGATGGACCGTTGATAATCTTGATTTTTGCTATTGTAACATCTAGTACTACCCATAAACTCATTTTAAGTTTGGAAGGTCGAAAAGTGCATAAGGAGCCCGGAATGTCTTCAAACTCAAGGAGTACCAAGTAATTATTATAATCGACATACGGGACCCCTATTCACTTAAATAGATCTTGAAATTAATACTTTTTCCCGAAATTGTTATAGTTTATGGTTTCACCTCGTTTCCCGAGATTTGCATCACATGACTTGTTTCCCGAAAGCATTGAGTTACACTAGTAACAGTTATTTGTCCCGAAATGTATTGCCCGATATGAAGTGACAGTGTGCCCTTGAGCACCCCCGTTTTACCCGTTTATTTACTGTACTTGATTTACTTGCATATGTCTCGATTGGTTTTGACCTATGAGTCGGCATCACTAAGCTTGGATACCTTGTTGGTTTGATCCACCGACTTGGAAATCCCTCTCCCGTCCCGCCAGCTGCAGTTTGGATCCCGATACCCGGTTATTGCCGTGGTCCCGTCCCGATACCCGGTTCGCTACCGTGGTCCCGTTCCCGTTCCCGTATATTTATATTGTATATATGATTCGCGTTGAGTCTCCTCACCTTGTGTGACTGAGACCAACGTCCCGTTATACTCTTGTCACTTCGGTGATAGAGGACTTAGCTTCTTGTGATTGCCATCTTGTCAGTTCCCGATTCCTTGGATACCCGACATGTTTTATATTGTTTACTTGCTTTCCGACAAATGATTCGTTTCCTTTATGAAAGTTGTTATTTAAACAAGTGTTAATATTCTCCAATGTAAATTCAGTTATTGTTATATTGTCTTCTATTCTTTGTACCCGCACATGTTTTAAATGAATGCCGGTTGGGTGAATAACCATGCTTTTACATATGTTTCAAACGATCAATGATTTTGCTAGATTTATATGATTACACATGTTTTAAAAGAATACCCGAATTGTTAAATATCCGTGCTTTGTTGTAAATGACATTTGGTTTGTCAGATATCTATGTTTATACCTGTTTTTAAATGAATACCCAAATTGTTAAATAACCATGCTTTGAAATATGTTTCAAATGACACTTGTTTTGCCAGATCACTATGTTTATACCGGTTTCAAATGAATATCCGATTTGTTAAATATCCCTGCTTTGAGATATGTTTTAAATGAACATTAGTCTTGTCAGATTTCCTTGGTTACACCTGTTTTAAACGAACACCCGATTTGCTAAATATCCATATTTTTCACATATGTTTCAAATGGACAGTGGTTTTGCCAGACTGCTATGGATACCTGATTTGTTGTATACTTGTGTTTTACTTAAGTTTCAAATGAACGTTTGTTTTGTCAAACCACTATATTTATACATGTTTTAGACGAATACCCGATTGTCAAATATCTATGATTATAGATGATGTAAATGAACACATGTTTTATTAAACATTCATGTTTTATCCATGCTTGAAACGAATGCAGGTTTTTCCCCGAGATTCCCGACTTTGCACCCGTATAATTATATGCAGCATTTTGAGCAAATAGCATGATTTATCATTTGTATTATTATTCGCTATATTGTAATCTTTTCATCCACCTGCCAGACCGTCGTGTCTGACCCACTACTTTTGGTACTCAGGTTCAGATTTCTTCGCCCCGAGTTGAGTGCTTTTGTTGGCTGTAGAGTCATGCTTTGCAGGTTAGTCTGTCGGCTATGTCGTGTAGACATTGAGCTTGACATCGGAGCTACGTCACATTTGGGTAGTAGTTTATAGCTTTTTGTTGTATGGCTTTTATTAGCCTTTTTCTTGGGATTCTTAATTAATGTACATTGATAATTGTAACTTGAACATATTTGGGAATGTAATATCCTGTTACCGTCAGCTCTGTAATTTATTGTGATGGTTACTCCAGTCTGACATGATTCTTGATATAATAGCTATGTGCTAAAGGTTGAGTGCGACGCGGAATCCGATGGCCACGGACTCCGGGTCGCAATGCCACAAATGCTTCTGCAAAATATTCAGAATGTGTTGTCTTCACACACGCGGATCCTGGGAGAAGAAAAATACATTTATTCTTAATCCCATCTCCCGCCCCCGAGGTTTCGGTTCGGGGGCGTGACAATATAAACATAGGCTAGCTTGATTTATAAAAATCCTTTTCAAATCTAATTGCATCCAAGTTTAAAAAACAAAACATGCATAAATCAAGATTTCTACAAGTCTTAAAAACAATGCATGTATAAATCAAGATTTCAGGTTTTTCTAAATCAATGCATATGTGTGTAAATCAAATGAAGCTAGAATGTTAATGCATCCATCAAATTGCAATACACAAAATTCCTAACATCACTTGCTTGAACACTTCAAGGATTTTATCCAACTGGACATTATTTTTCTTTTGACCTAGCCTCTGAGGGTATGGGGCCTTGGGAACTAAGGTTTCAGGAGGGTGCTCACTCTCACTCGGTGATGCAACTCCTATTGGTTTCTCAGGTTCCTTAGTAGGCTCTGGGTCCCTCTTTGGTTCCTCGAGTTCTTTTTCCAAAACTACATGCTCCCTCCTCACTTGGGCCATTCAGATTGCCTAGGGTCCTCTTCTGGTGTGTCAACCTCCTCTGCAACCATTCTACGGGTGGTAACTGCATGCACTGCATTGACCTGCTCATGGATTTTGTCCTTGTCATCATGTACAACAAATTGGCCCATTGAAGTTTGGCCTTTGGGGCTGGCTTCAGGCTGACTTAGAAAGGTACCGTTGTCTCTTTGAGCTATTGACCTGGCCAACTGGCTGACAGTGTATTCCAACTTGGCAATGGACTGGGTATTGGCATTCAGATTCTGAGTAGTGCTTTGCTGGAATTGGAGGGTATTTTGGGCTAACATTTTCATTGTGTCCTTTAGAGAACTTATCTGCTGATTATGGGAATTAAGATTCTGATAACCTTGGACCATGGATGGTCCCCGTGACACTTGGGGTACCTGAGGCTTTTGGTATCCCGGAGGTAGCATATGCTGGGCCATTGGCTGAGAAGGGTTTCCTTGGTGTTGTCTTTTGGTCCATGAAAAATTAGGATTATCCTTCCAACCAGGATTGTATGTATTAGAATACGGATCATACCTCGGCCGCTCATATCTAGTATTCTGGTAAAGTGCACTCACCTCCTCCATACTCTCACTTTGACTTTGACCAAACAATGCTCTACATTGGGATCCAGGATGGGTAAAATCTCCACAATTGGTGTAGGGTGGGGCAATAGGGTCACAAACTGCTTGGTTCATCTTTAATGATCTCAGGGTCTTTGGGGTGGTCTGCTGACAGGTTTGGTTCATTTCAAGGGCTTCTAATCTCCTTGTCAACATGGCCAACTTGGCCTCAGCCTCGAGTTTGGGTTCCACTCTATGCATGCCCCTTCTTTCTGTAACAACGAGTCTTTTGGAATCCTCTTTGATGGGTTCCTATTGGAGAGTGTTCTCAACGACCTCCTCATGGTATGTCCAAGCTTGGTTAGCTGTCTTTTGAGTGAAAACTCCATTGCAGAAAGACTCCACCATGGTCTTAGTGGGATAGTCTAGTCCTTCATAAAGGATTTGGACTAGCCGGATCTTTTCGAATCCGTGACGTGGGCATTGCAACAATGAGTCTTTGAACCTTTCCATGTACTCATACATGGTTTCTCCCTCCAGTTGGTTGAAGTTGTTCAGGGTATGTCTAATGAAGGCCATTTTCTATTTTGAATAAAACTTTTTATAAAAGGCCTCGACTAGTCCCTCCCATGTGTTTATGGAATTAGCCCATAAGGCGTAAAGCCATGCTTTCGCCTTCTCCTTCATCGAGAACGAGAACAACGTAAGCTTAAGGGCCTCTTCAGACATACGGTTATACTTCATGGTCCCACAAATTTCCTCAAACTCTCTCACATGCTGATATGGGTTCTCATTTTCCACCCCTCAGAAAATTGGTAACATTTGGATCAAGTCGGATTTTAGCTCAAATGAGGCTTTTGCGGCAGGTATGACGATGCATGAGGGTTGGGTAGATCGGGTTGGGTACATGTGCTCCCTAAGAGTCATGGGTTGGGTTGGTGGGTTTCCGTTAGCCATTTCCTCAATGTCAATGGGGTCCGCAAAATTCTTAACAGGGACATCAAACAAATCGAAGCTCTCTAAACGACCATGCACACGTAACCAATTGTGCATAAACTACCTCTCAACTCCAAAAGTGATGGTTCACTCAAGTGATGATGAACGAGGATTAATGCTCAAACACAAACAAGCAAAACAAAATGATTTTGAAAAAAAAAAAAACCAAACTATGCTTAACTAAGGCTACCTAAGATTAAGCTAGACAACTCCGAACTGTAAAGAGTACACCTAGGCCTCCAATCCGGTCCTTTGAAACGTTGTCGGCTAGGTAAGCCCCAAGGGGATTGGTGGGATCACGATGCGCGTGGCAAAGGTTCCGCTTAAATACCAAACTCCTAGATCAGATGAACTATTTCCCTTAAAGGGACTTGGCTATTCTAGGCACCGATTTCTGTCAAGGAGCACAAATGGTACAACCTTTGATGGTCTTCTCCTAATGAGCTTGTGTCCTATGGTCACGTTTCTACTCAAATTTTATTAAAGGCTAAGGATTTCTAAGTAGTGAGGAAAATGAGTGCCTATGGGCAAGGAAATGGTGAGGAAATCCAATCCTTATCTTGTTGGGGGTATGATTGCCCTTACTAAGTGTGTGCTTTCCAAATTACTTTGTGTATTTTAAAATGATTAAGCACTACAAAGCAATTAAACAATCAAACAACCAATGAAATTGACCCACTAACGGAGGATGCGTGGGTGTATCGAAATACGCACCTCCCAAACTAAATTGGGGGAAGATCGGTTGAAGTCGACCCAAGCCACCGACACCAATTTCGGTGTACGAACTTGAGGGGCCGTGACGGTATCGTCCAACCGTCCTCCTTCCTTAATTATTACAATGCTTTGAAAATTTAAATGAACTTAAAACTTTTTTATTACAAACTTGAAATGAATCCTAATACAAGATTTTCTAAGAAAGCAATTTAAATTCCTAAGTTAGAGTTCTTTGGTTGCTCTTTTCTTCTTTCCTTGCTCCAACCGCGGAATCTCTGAATATACAAACAAGGAAAATGTATAGAATCTGCAATGAAAACTAAAAGAAAGAATAAAAATGCAACTAAGCTATATGAGAGTTGAAAATCCTTAAAATCAAGGATTCCTATGTACGCTGATCCCTGGCAACGGCGCCAAAAACTTGATGCCTATTCCCAAAAGTATACGGTTGTCTCATGTAATATAGACTATGGAAGTCCGAATATCGTTCCAACGAGGATCGTTACAAGGAAAATAATAATTATCAATGAAAAGGAGTATCAAATCAAATAAAGCTAACAAATGCAAATGAAAACAAGAAACAAGATAATACCAAGGGAAATAAAAAATGCAAACTAAAAGAAAACAATAAACTAGATAAAAAAGCGATGTAAGTAGAAATAGAAGAACTCAAGTGAGAACAAGGTTAGTAACAAGTTAGTAACAAAGTTCATGACAAAAGAAAACTAACAAGGTTAATAACAAGAACAAATGAGCAATATTAGATAGATCAAATGAGTAATTGTGTGAAAACAACAAGTGAAAGATCAAGATAAAAAGAAAATAGAAACATCCATGGAAATGAGCTAATAACTAGTAAGATAGGGAATGAATGGATGAAAATAAGTGTGCTAAAATAGTGTAAAATCAAAAGGGGAATAAAAACAAACACATAGAAGGTATGAACAAATAAGCTAATGGATATGATGGTGTGGATAGAGAAATGGAGTGTGAGAATTAAAACAAGTGAATAAGTGTGTGGGAATGTGAATACAATCAAGCTAAAGTAAGTAAAATAAGCAACAAGCAATACTAATGGATAGATTGAATAATCTAAATCCACTAAGTGACACTAATCTAACACTAATGATCTTTTATTTTCCCAAACAAATACTCAAATCTAATGACAAATCAATGCTTAGATTTGGAAAATATAACTTTAAAGCTCTAAGAAATAATTTAACAATCTAATAGCTAAGATTTTCTTCCCTTCATAAAAGAAAAGATTCGTAATGACTATCTATCAAAAGTAAGCATAAACCATCAAAAGATATTAACTCTTAAGCATGATTTATCAAACTTAAGCATAGATAGTAAAAAGAATGCTAAAAAATAAAATAAGCATGTAAGGTAGCACGTTGCAATGAAGAAAAATCTATTCTAGCATGTTAAGCACATAAACAATGGGAATTCAGAGCATAAGCAAAAGGAATAGTATTAACTTAGCTTCATCTAGAAGATTCAATCAAGGGATTAACCACCCATTGGAGAAGACAAAGCTTTTGTAAAGAATTTTAGTTGGCTAATTCATAGGACTATGGACAAAACGGGTTTCTTATAATTGTATTTGGTTTAGAAAAGGACTGCTTATGATCTAAGAACAGAAAGATAGAAATTCTGGAAACTGAAGTTGACAGAGGTCGCTCGAGGGAACTCCAATTCGCTCTAGCAAACCCCTCACAGAGACTCCTTCACTCGACCCAACATGTTCTGTCGCTCGAGCTACCTTAGTTCTGTGTTGAAACGTCTGAAACAGAGAGCAGTTCGCTCGAGTGAATCCAATGACCACTTGAGCGAACCCCCTTACAGAACGTTGTCCGCTCGACCCAAGGAAGTCATGCACTGAATGTTTAAATCCGGTGAGCAGTTCACTCGAGCGAACTCCAATGACCGCTCGAGCGAACCTGGGAATTCTAATTTTGGACGAAATTCACTTTCCATATTCTTCAAGGAAACTTTCCATCCTGTAAGCCTTTGAGACACGAATTGAGACTTATAAAAAGGCTTTATATCTCTCTTCTTTTTACAACTCTAATCAAGAAGATATCCCTGTTTAAAAGAGTTTGAGAGATCCATCAAGTTCCCCTAAGGCTTCTAGTTTTGATGAGTTGAAGGTCAAGTTTTGGGTCTGATTCCATCCTCCTTTCTTAAAGGCGGTCTTGCTCAAGCATGGTGAAGATTTATGACGAGTTGTCAACAAGATCTGAAGCAGTCCTCAGGTTGAGTCAACAACTGGGAAAGGGTTGTAAGTGTTCTTGTAATCTTCAATTTTCATATAGTACTTGGTTGTTGTTGGCCTAGACAGTAAGGCTCGTGGTTTTTTTCCGAGCAAAGTTTTTCACGTATAAATCGCTTGTCCTTCTCTCTTTGTGGTTTGATTGATTTTTAATCTGAATTAGGGTTCATCACTAGTTTAATGACATCTGATTGATATTTAATTGAGATATAGTTATTGGGACCTCTGCCTGTGTTAAGGTAGGTATATTTTCAATTGGTATAAGAGCAAGTTGCACTAATCTTTGTGTGATCTATTTACTAATCTCTAATGGATATCAATAGAGAAGGAACATCTACCAACAAGCCCCCCTTTCTGGATGGATCCAATTATTCTTACTGGAAATCAATGATGACTGCTTTTCTAAAGGCTATTGATGACCAGGTTTGGGATATTGTAGTTGAAGGATATACAAAACCCACCATGGTCGTTGATGGGCAAACAAGACTGAAACCCAAAGCCTAATGGACTGCTGATGAAAGGACTAAGTCAAATTGCAATAATAAGGCCATTAATGCTATTTATAATGGAGTTACTGCAACTAAGTTTCATAGGGTTTCTGCTTGCCCTACTGTAAAGGCTGCTTGGGATCTTCTTCAAACTTTTCATGAGGGAACAGATATAGCCAAGCAAACAAAACTCCAGAACTTGACAACTGCTTTTGAGACGATATGCATGAAAGATTTTGAAACCTTTAATGATTTCAATACAAAACTGTCCAAGATTGTTAATTCTTACTTTACTCTGGGAGAACCTGTTCCTCAATCTAAAGTTGTTAAGAAAATTTTGAGGTCTCTCCTAGAACGCTTTCGTCCAAAAGTAGTTGCCATCGAGGAGCATCAGGATCTAAATTCTATATCAGTAGAAGAACTTATTGGAAATCTGCAAACTTTTAAGGCAAATCACTATCCGCAGAAAAAGGGGAAGGACATTGCCCCAGTGTCCTCAAATTCAGTGGATGATCCTAAAATTAGTGATCCTGGCAGTGATTCAGATGATGAAAAATTTGAGGCATATCTTGCGAGAAAACTTAAAAAGATCTGGAATAATAGAAAGGCTTTTAACAAGAAGGATACATCAAATCCCAAGGCACCTTCTAAAGGAAAATTTGTAACCAAAACTGAACAGAATCGATAAAAGGGTACAATAAATCCAATCAAATGTTTTGAGTGTCAATGATACGGACACACTGATTCCAAGTGTGCAAATCACAGAGAAAAGAACAAAGGCAAGGCCTTAAATGTTGCTTTGGATGATGGATCTGATGAGGATGTGCCAGAACCTGATTCACCTTCGAGCGAGTCTGGAAAATATGTTGCTTTCATGACTTTGTCTAACATCTCTTCTGTGCAGGAATCTAAGTCTGAAGATGATTTAGATGTTAATGAAATTTCTGATGAAGAATGGGAGGGGGATGAAGACTATCAAAAAGTTGCTTCATGAATCTATCGGAATGTCAAAAATTAGTGAGAACAGAGCCTTGAAATTGAAGGCAATGGAAGAAAAGAATACATCTCTACAAGCAACGTTGATAGACTCTCAATCTAAGGTAAGACAATTGGAAGAGCAACGAGCAATCTTATCTAATAAATTGATTCTTGCAGGTCAAGAGAACGATCACCGACAACAGAAATATCAGAAGACTGAGTCTGAATTGGAGAACTTGCGAAATGAGCTAAATGTTTGCAAATCTGAAAAAGAAAATATTGCTGGAAAATTAAAGATGGCTCTTGCTGAGTTGGAATCTGTGAAAGCTTCAATTAACCAGATGAATACTGGATCAGTGAAGTTGAATGAAATCCTGGAAAGTCAACTGCCTCTTTCTTCAAAAACTGGACTTGGATTTGTTCAAGGACCGACTATGACAACATTGCCTCCTGTCTATCCAAATGCTACATATTCAAAGAATTATTATCCGAGTTATGTGTCGAAACCAAAATTTGTTCCCATATGTCACTTCTATGGGAATACTGGAAACATACGACCACACTGCAATAAATTGAGAAATTATAACAGAAATCATCGTAGAAAGCAAAATCCATCTCCTCATCAGGTTAGAACCAAACCTGTCTGGGTTCGAAAATCTGATCTACGCTGTAATGTGGTCCATACAGCACTCAATACTACAGATTCGGTTATGTGTTACTTAGATAGTGGCTGCTCTAGACACATGACAGGAAACAAAGCTTTGTTTACCTCCCTTGAAGACTACAATGGTGGAAGTGTTCATTTTGGATATGGAGGTAAGGCAAAAGTAACCGGAAAAGGTACGGTGTCCATTCCAGGTATGTCTCACTTGAAAGATGTTTATTTGGTTGATGAGCTTAAGACAAATCTTTTCAGCATAAGCCAGTTGTGTGATAACAATCATGAGGTTCAGTTTTTTGCAAAAGAATGCATTATTGTGGATAAAAAGAGAAAAACAGTGATCCATGGAATAAGGAATTTTGGAAATTGCTATGTGGTCTCCTCAGAAAAAGAATTGACTTGTAATTTTTCAATAATGAGTGACATTGAATTATGGCATCAAAGGTTAGGTCATGTAAACTATAAGGATCTGGAAAAACTGTCAACTCTTGAATTGGTTCATGGGCTTCCCAAACTCAAAAGAGCCCCGAATAGTGTTTGTGGTCCTTGTCAAATTGGTAAACAGATTAAAGCTCCGCACAAAAAGGTTGATTCTATTACTACTAAGAGACCTTTAGAGCTATTTCATATGGATCTTATGGGACCAACAAAGGTTGAAAGCATTGGTGGTAAAAAATACATATTTTTTACTATTGATGATTTTTTTAGACTGACTTGGGTGCGTTTCTTGCGTGATAAATCAGAAAATTTTTGTTGTTTTTAATGACTTGTGGTCTTTGCTCATTGCAGATAAAGGACAAGAATTCAGAGGTGTTTCCAGGATACGATCCGATCATGGAACCGAATTTCAAAATTCTGATTTCTCTAATTTTGCACCAAACATGGGATCAAATATGAATATTCTGCACCTAAAACACCACAACAGAATGGGGTAGTGGAAAGAAAAAATAGTGTGGTACAAGAGATGGCACGAGTGATGTTACTTAGCAAAAACATTCCTTGAAGGTTTTGGGCTGAAGTTGTAAATACAACTAGCTGTCTATGTTATCAACCTTGTCTATCTTTGTCCAGGACAAAAACCACCCCATATGAGATATGGACTGGAGTCAAGCCCAATATTAAATACTTCCGAACTTTTGGCAGCAAGTGTTACATTCTTCGAGATAGAGAACACTTGTCAAAATTTGACTCCAGGAGTGACGAAGGAATTTTTCTCGGTTACTCATTGACGAGTAAAGCTTATCATGTGTTTCACCTGAAAAACTCAATTGTTATGGAGTCCATAAATGTGGCTGTGGATGATGCAGGAACTTCTCACTATTTTTCTGATGATGATCAAGGACTAACATTTTCTCCATCTTCTGAACAGATTGAAAAATTAATTGAAAGCCAAGTTGAACTTGATTTGGAAAAGAAAAAGGATGCAATAACAACTGTTGAACCTGTCAGTCCAAAGAAACCTTCTTCTGAATCTAATGTGCCTGATATCATTCGACAATTTGAAGAGAAAAGTGCATCTCCTCTAGCTATTCACCTTCGATCCCAAAGAGGCTAAGTAATCAAAGACCATCCTCTGGACACTGTTATTAGTGAGATTTCTGCTCCTATGAAAACCAGGACACATGTACGTGATGAGGTAATCCATGTATGTTATGTTTCTAATTTAGAACAAAAAAATGTTAAAGATGCACTTGTTGATGATTCTTGGATAAATGCCATGCATGAGGAGCTTGCTCAATTTGAAAGGAACTATGTTTGAGAGCTTGTTCCTAGACCCTCTAATTCTAATGTCATTGGTACAAAATGGATTTTCAAAAACAAAACCGATGAGTCTGGTCAAGTGATTAGGAACAAAGCTCGTCTAGTAGCCCAGGGGTATAACCAAGTTGAAGGTATTGATTTTGATGAAACTTTTGCCCCTGTTACTAGACTTGAATCGGTACGGTTGTTACTTGTTATTGCTTGTTTTCTGAATATCTAATTGTTTCAAATGGATGTCAAAAGTGCTTTTCTTAATGGTTTTTTCAATGAGGAAGTATATGTTGAACAACCAAAAGGATTTGAAGATCCTCATTTTCCTAATCATGTTTACAAACTGAGAAAAGCCCTTTATGGTTTGAAGCAAGCACCAAGAGCCTGGTATGAAAGACTGACAATATTTCTGATAGAGCATGGGTTTCAAAGAGGAAGTGTTGATAAAACTTTGTTCATTAAACAAGACAAGAACAACATTGTTATTGCACAGGTCTATGTTGATGACATCATTTTTGTTTCAACATCTAAATTTTTGGCAGATAAGTTTGCTGGAAAAATATCAAGTGAATTTGAAATTAGTATGGTTGGTGAGCTTTCCTTATTTCTGGGCTTACAAATTAAGCAGACTCCGTCTGGCTTTTTCATCTCTCAACCAGAATATGCCAGTGAGTTGCTGAAAAAATTTGGAATGCATTCTTCAAAACATGCTAGGACTCCTATGAGCACCACTGTTAAAATTAGTCTTGATGTTGATGGACTGGACACTGATGAGAAAATCTACAGAAGTATGATAGGTAGTCTTCTCTACCATACTGCAAGTCGTCCTGATATTGCTTATAGTGTTGGAATTTGTGCGAGATATCAGTCAAAACCAAAGTTGTCTCATGTTCAAGCTGTTAAAAGAATTTTGAAATACATTTGTGGGACTGTCGAATTTGGGATATGGATGTCCAAAGATACCAACACAACCATTGTTGGTTATTCTGATGCCGATTGGGCCGGATGTGTTGATGATAGGAAGAGTACATCTGGTGGTTGCTTTTTTGTTGGAAATAACTTGGTTGCTTGGCATAGTAAAAAGTAGACTTCGACTTCTTTGTCGACTGATGAGGTTGAATACATTGCTGCAGGAAGTTGTTGTACACAACTTTTTTGGATGAAACAGATGCTACAGGATTATGGGATTGAGCAAGAAACAATGACTGTCTTTTGTGATAATCAGAGTGCTATTGATATATCAAAAAATTCAGTCCAACACTCTCGCACTAAACATATAGACATTAGGCATCATTTCATTTTTGATCTTGTGGAGGAAAGAACAATTTCTTTGCATCATATTCCTACTGACGCTCAACTTGCGGATATTTTAACAAAACCCTTGGATGCAATGCGGTTTGAATCTCTGCAAAAATCTTTAGGGATTTCTCTTATTCCCTACACTCCATAAATTTTTATTTATTTAAGTACACACTCACATTTACACATGACCATTTTTTTTTGCACTACACGGATCATTTTCGATTCTCTCACTGTTATCTCTGTTTTTATCTTTGATAGATGTCGTAGCAATAAGGTTTAACCAAAGGAAGAAGGCTACCTAAGAATGTGTGTGAAAGCTTCCACTTGATTGGTAATTTTCATTTGGAGAAGGCTACCATGTTCATTAGTGTGAAAGTCACCCATGATGGTTTAACCCATCCTCGACTTGATTTCAAAACGAAAAAAGAAAAAAGGTGTACTCGAAAGAGTCCATTTTAATAAAAAAAAAAATTGGACGAAACTACTTTGCTCAACTTTTTGTTGATGGGTGTGCTCCTTATGCAACAATTTTGTTCATCTCAAGAAGATTTAGGGGGAGTGGACCACACTATCTTTTATTATTATTTTTTATTTTTCTCATGGTCATACTGTTCACTCTTTCACTGTGTGCTTAAATTTATGAAAAAAATTTCTATAGTGAAATGTTATCACTGTTCATGGAGAGATTTGACCGAAACATAAACGTTAGAGACTTTTTGTCGCACTGCACTCAAAGGTTTCAAACCCTTGGTAGTTCGCTCGAGTGACCATTCACGTTTGCTCGAGCGAACCCAGAGCATTAAAACCCGCGCGAAGTCTCTTCTTTCTCACTTTGTCTTCTTTGTTTCCCTGCTAAGCCCTAACTTTTTTTTTCCCTTTCTTCTTACTGTCTTGCGTCGTCCATCCCTTCATCCAAAAGGTATTTTTTCATTCATCTTCTCCTTCATTTACATTCTACTACTTCTAATGGCATCTAAATTAGATTAGGATTTTCTATCATGGCATCTAGATTATACATAGTTTCTTCGTTTTCCTTGTTTCTTCGTTTTAGTTGTTTCATTCCATTCATCTAATCATTCATCATTTTCATTTCATCTTCACTTATTCCGTTTTGCATATGGTTCTTGGATAATGGATTTTTTTTATCTTCGATGAATTGATAACAACTCTGTAAACTTAAAAATTTGGGATTCATTATCATTGTTATTTGCTCAATTCTTTATCTTGGAGATTGAATGGGTTTGGATAGATTTGGAGATGGATCGAGTCAAGTTTCACATCAGTTACATTGTGTTTGAATGGTTGGAGATTTATTGTGTTGATTGTGTGGATTGTGGAGATGGGTGGTTATACCTAATTTTCTTGCAGGATTTGGTTGGATGAAAACGGTGTTTGGCATGGACTCTGACTTGGATTCTCTCTAAAATGGTCCATTGCATATTATCTTCTCATGGCTCCTAAAAAGAGACAACATGTGGAATCATCATCCTCCTCATCCTAAGATCATACAAGGTTCCCTTTTTTGGGAAAACCAGATCAATTTCATGAACAGTTTGCATCTCGTAACATTGAATCTGAGAGAGAGAGTTGCAGAGGAATTTCATAACAAACGTGTGTTTAGAAGTCTAGCAAATAGAAATTGGTTCTCCTTGATGAAGTTCAACTCTCACAAATTCACGTAGACTGGATGCGTGAATTTTACTGCAACATGGAGGTCTTGGAATTTGGTTCAATAAAGACTTATGTTCGTGGAAGATGGTTGACCATCTCAGTTGATGAGATTGCAGAATTCATCAATATTCCTGTGGTGGACAATCCGGATTATCCTATACCGGATGAACTTCCAGGTCCCATTAATTATGACATTGTGGCCACTACAATTTGCAGAGCAGAGACATGATGGCCAGGAGGCATTCTTCTCCATGGCAATCTGACTGATGAATACCGGTTCCTCAACCAATTTGTGTGTCATAATTTGGAACCCAGGGGACACACTTCTAATGTGGCACAACGAAATGGCTATTTGATATATTGCATTGGGACTGGAAAACAAGTAAATATTCCAAAATTTTGAATGTCTTTATTAAGCTCCGATAGCCAAGAAGAACTCTCTTCTACCATTCGGTGTTCTTATCACTGATTTTCTTACATTCAAGGAAATTCCTAAAAGGTCAAATGAGCTCACTCAAAAGATCAAGAATCCGATCAATGCCCGAACATTGTCTCAATCCACAACTCATATTCCTATTGGTGCTCACGGTGAAGAGGTTCATGCTGAAGAGGAAGAAGTCCCTGTTGCACATTGTAAGACCCCGTCCCGAGTGACCTCGATTAGCATTAATTAAGTTGTGTTTTAGTTTTAAGCGTATTTAGTGGATTTTGGTTAAGTTTGTTAGGGATTTTGTATTTGCAATTTGATGGATGCATTTTCTCTTTAGCATCATTTGAATTTTCACACATGCATTATTTTAGAAAATCTTGAAATCTGGTTTTATACATGCATTGGATTTTAAACTTGTAGAACTAATGACTTATGCATGTTTTGTTTCTAAACTTGGATGCATTGGTTTTAGAATCCAAACTCTTTTGAAAACCTAATTCTTTGTGCATTACTTTTGTAAAATCAAATTGAGGTTTTAGGTTTGTTCCTTGCATACATTCATCATTTTCAGAATCGTTTTTGTATGCATTTTTATGTGAAAAGAGTTTTATCAAATCAAGCAAGCCTTTGGTTTTAAAGTTTCAAATCATTTTAGGCTTTTTGTGTTTCATGTTTTTAAACATCTTAGATTGATTTAAAACATGTTTCCAAGCTTGGTTTAGTGGCCCAAAAATCCCCTCTAAGAAAAACCTTCTAATGTGGAAAAAATAGGATTTTTGGTCCCAGGCAGTCGACCTGCAGTGTGGTAGGTCGACCTGCCCAGGGACCTAGGTCGACCTGCCACACTGCAGGTTGACTGGGCTCCTGAAGCTCCAACGGTCATTTTTCTGACCGTTGTGTGTAGCAGGCCGACCCCCCCTTTGCTAGGTCGACCTGTGACTAGCCGTTGGGCAGTTTTTAAGTATAAAATGTAGTTCTTTCCTTTGTCAAAGTTGGAGATTTTTAAGCCTTCTTTGAGGCATTTGGAGACAAGACAAAGGGGATGAACTAAGAGAGACCAAAGAGTCTTTTGGAGAGCTAAAGCTTGGATTAATGAGGTTAAATCTCTAAGTAAGCTCTACCTCTCTTAATCATAAGTTATGTGCTTTGTTTAAATTATTGGTAAATGATTTTTAGCATGATAACTATGATGTGTTGAATCCATTCTTCTCTTAATCTTTGATCTAATTAAGATTGGATTCTTCACCTTGGTTTCAATCCAAGTTGTTTTAAAAACTTTCTTAATCATGCTTAGCCAAAGTCTTTGATTTCCTTTAAAGCATGATTCCTTGTCTTGGTTGAAACCTAATTTGTTGTTTTCATTCATTTAAACTTTAGTTAAATCATTTGGTTTTGAAAACAACATTGCACATGTATCACATGTTCTAAGTTAGTCATTTTCATACAACTTGTGAGTCTTTGATTTTTATGTCATTAACAAGTTGTTTGTCATACATGTGATTTGCATTAAACTTCAATCAATCTTTTATGAGCCTTAAACTTTGAAATGCTTTAAGCAATATATTAATTGAGCTTTGTTTTTAATTTGATTGAAGTTATCACACACACACATCATGAGCATACATCTTTGCATTCATTTAGTGTTTGTGTGAGTTGATTTACACTTTCATATTAGCCTATTTAAGAGGCAATTTCTTTGAGCTTAATTTGTATCTCTTAGAGTGATCTTTTGTGAAGACACTTTCTTAGAGAAATCTTTATTTGTAAAGGTTATTGCTTAGCCTAAGAAAAGCATTGTGTAAAGGTTATTGCTTAGCCTTGAAAAGCATCTTGTAAAGGTTGTTGTTGAGCCTAGTAAAAACAACATTGTAAGGGTTATTGCTTAGCCTAGTAAAAAAGCATACTTAGTGGAAATCCGGTGGGGTGATTGGATCACAAGCCGGTAGTGGACGTAGGCATTGAGGCCGAACCACTATAAACCTTTGTGTTGTGGTGATTGCTTTTGTGGTGATTGTTTATATTAGCTTCTGCATATTGTTTGATTAATCATCACATGTGACTAGTTTATGTTAAGAAATTAAAATTTATCTAAATTGGTCATATTTGTAGCACACCCTATTCACCCCCCCCTCTAGGGTTAGGATCCCAGGACTTACAAAGTTGGGAATAGAATACATTTTGATATAGTCTTGGGGAATTTTGATTTGCTTAGTAATTAGTGGGGCCCTTTGGGGGTTCCTTTTTATAACCTTACATGTGCTTGGGGATTTATCGGAGATTCTTGCATTCATTATTTTAATCCCGTTTTAATTGTATTGCTAACCCCGATAACTTTTATGTTGATCCCGTGCCCGTACGTGATCCCGGAACCCAATTTCATAGCCTTGATGGCAAAACAGTCTTTTCACACTAAATCTGTACCCAAAATTTGATATCCTCGAAACCCGCGAAACATATACTTTTCGGAAACTAGATATTTCGACGATCACTTTTCTCTTCTTCGTCGAATTCATTAGAAGCCCCGAAAGCCATGATTTCAGCCCAATTAGATTGTTAGTAGTGGAACCCACTCCCCATTTGCTTATATAAGGAGAACCCTCCCCTTCCATTTCCCTTTTTCCAGCACAAGCTCTAACCTAGGGTTTCTTGCAACTTCCTCTTCTTCTTATTGCTTCTCCATCCTCAATCCACTCCCAAACTTGCACCAATAGGAGATTTGAGGCTATCATCTTCTTTATCTCTTTGAGAACTCTCTTTTGATAGCATTTGTGGAGAAAACCACCAATTCCAAGGCCTCCTTTGGTACTAACCTAGCTTTTTGAAGAACTCTCATGTAAGTAATCATTCCCTTCTTCTAGATTTGTGTTCTCCTAACCTAAGGGAATATCCATCCCTATTATTGAAGCTTCTTCCTCCCCATGCTATGTTTTGACTCTTTTAGGGTTTTGTTTTGGGGGTTTTTGCTTGTAGCTTGGACCATTGACTTGGAGGGCTTGTTCGAGCTTGATTTGCTTATTAGAGACCAAGGCAAGTGGATGATTTGATTTTTATAAGCTTTCAATGATTTTGGTATTTTCCACTCATGCCTATTTATTGCATTGATTTGAAATAAATGTCCATGATAGAGCTTTGATAGTGCATTTATGTCATAGAAATGTATTGGTGCATGGCATTAACTTCCTCTTATTTTATCCCAAGTGGACTCTTATGTGTAATGGTTTCCTTCTTTCTTTCCTTGTATTGGATGTGATGTTGATGGAGGAGAATGGAATGGATATTGTGTGAGATTTGATGTAGTTTTGAATGAGGTTTTGGACTCTTCATTGGATGTATAAAAGAGGCTAGAACGAGGTTGAAGAAGGAAGAGATAGAGAAGAGCTGAACTATCCCGGAATCAGTTTTTGGATAGTTCGCTGGAGCGAAGTGTCTAGAAAAAGGTTCAGAGCATTCCAGTAGGCAGTTTGCTTGAGCGGACCCCTTGGTCGCTCGAGCGAACCTCCCAGAACTCGTTCCAGAGAGTGGTTAGTTCGAACAAACCAATACTTCGCTTGAGCCAACCACCTACTGGATGAGTTCGCTCGAGCGACCTCAACTTTGCTCTAGCGAACCCACCCAGATAACCATTCCAGAGAGCTCCTCGCTCGAGCAAACTCTCCGGTTCGCTTGAGCGATGAGTTTTGTCAGTCAAAGGCTATGTTTGGCATAGTGATGAGTTGTTTAAATGTTTTGGGACTATTCATTGAGAACTCCTCTATGTCAGGGGGATTTACTAAGCAATGTATGAGGCCATTTGAGAAAGAAACCACATCGCGAAGATTTCATTTGAAGTTTTGAAAATTCAAAGTGTATAAGGAGCCCGGAATGTCCCCAAACTCAAAGAGTACCAAATTGTTATTAGATCAATATACGGGATCCCTATTCACTTCAAATAAATCTTGAACTCGATATTTTACCCGAAATTTCAATTGTTTATTGTATTTCATTGTTCCCGAGATTTATACTAAATGATTTATTATTCCCGAAAGCATTGAAATTGTTCTTGTATTAATTGCTAGCCTCGAAATGCATTGCCCGACATGATATGACAGTGTGCCCTTGAGCACCCCCGTCCTTCCCGTTTATTTACTTGCAGTTGGTTTACTTGTACATGTCTCGATTTGTATTTGACCTATGAGTCAGCACCACTAAGCTTGGATAACCTTGTTGGTCTGATCCACCGACTTGGAGATCCACCTCTTGTCCCGCCAGCTGCAGTTTGGATCCCGCTGCCCGGTCATTATCGTGGTCTTGTCCCGATGCTGCAGATTTCTACTGTGGTTCCCGATGCTCGGCTCGCTACCATGGTCATGCATGGTATATGTATATGTATTTATAAGACCCACTGTTTCTCCTCACCTTATGTGACTGAGATCAGTGCCTAGTTATTGCTCTGTCACTTTAGTGATAGAGGACTTAGCTTCATGTGGTTGCCATCTTGCTTGTTTCCCGATTCCTTGGTTACCTTTACATGTTTTACAATGCCTACTTGTATTTGAATAAATGTTTTTCTTGTTTATAGAAATTGTTATTTAAACAGGTTTTAATACTTTTGAAGGTAAATTCATTTATTATTATATTGTCATTGTATTTTACCCATTTGCCAAACCGTTGTGTTTGACCCACTCTTTGGTACTCAGGTTCGGACATTGTCTATCCCGAGACGGAGCTTGAGGATGCGGTCGGTGAACCGCAACGCCTAGTCGAGTGGCATGCTGATGATGTCATTTAGACATTGGATTGCTATGAGAGACGTGATATTTTAGGGAACGTTTAACCATTCTTTTGGCAATTGGTATTTTGTTTATATTAGCCTTTGTTGGCCTCTATTTTTGGGAAATGTACTTAAATGATCTTTGTATAAACTTTAACTTACTTTTGAGTAACATGCTAATGATCATTGCTCATTCTGATTTAGTATTCATACTTGTGTTATCGTCTTTATGACTAGAGATGATTTGAATGTTTGCTTTGCTACACGCTTCCGCATTTAAAAGAAACATTCATATATGGTTGTGATATCCTCACCGCGGACACCTGTGGGAAATTAAATAAGTGTGTGCACCTTGTTGACACACTCTACATGTTAACCATTCACTCACACACACCATCAATTAGTGTCCCGATCCCGGATTAGTCCCCCGGGCCCGGTCCAAGGTCGTGACACACATGGTCAGGGGGAGCGTCAAAGGTAGATGGACAAAATAGATCAACTTGCTGCACAAGTTCAGGATTTGACTGCCAGGGTAGACATAGGCTTCACTCAAGTGAATGCTGCTCTTGCTGAAATCCTTACCAGGCCGGGACAAGGACAACAATGAAGAACTTTATTGCTGACTTTTGGACTTCTTTTGCTGACCACTAATACTCTGTTGACTGCTTTGCTGTTCATTTTACATGTTCTTGCTTTGTTTTGTTATTCATCTTTTGATTATTTTCATCATTTCAGTCTATTTTGTGTCTATCTTTGACAATTTATGTCCCAAAAGGGGGAGTATTACTATAAGTTTGGAATGGTGTTTATCTTTGTGCTGTGATTATTCTTTCTTCTATGTTAATGCACTTGATCTTGTAAATAGGATTTGCAAGGTGTTTTAAACTTCAAGACATGTTGGATGCATCTCTCCGGTTTTGTTTCGTTTTTGGATGGGTGGATTTTTCTTGTAATAGGTGTTTTGTCCATGAATTGCCAAAGGGGGAGATTGTAAAGAATTTTAGTTGGCTAATTCATAGGACTATGGACAAAATGGGTTTCTTATAATTGTATTTGGTTTTGAAAATGACTGTTTATGATCTGAGAACAGAAAGATAGAAATTCTAAAAACTGAAGTTGACAGAGGTCGCTCGAGCGAACCCCTCACAGAGACCCCTTTGCTCGACCCAACATGTTTTGTTGCTTGAGCCACCTTAGTTCTGTGTTGAAACGTTTGAAACAGAGAGCAATTCGCTCGAGCGAATCCAATGACCGCTTGAGCGAACCCCTTACAGAACGTTGTCTGCTCGACTCAAGGAAGTCATGCGCTGAATGTTTAAATCTAGAGAGGAGTTTGCTCATGACCGTTCGAGTGAACCTAGGAATTCTAATTTTGGATGAAATTCACTTTCCATATTCTTTAAGGAAACTTTCCATCCCTTAAGCCTTTGAGACACGAATTGAGACTTATAAAAATGCTTTATCTCTCTTCTTTTTACAACTCTAATAAAGAAGATAACCCTGTTTAAAAGAGTTTGAGAGATCTATCAAGTTCCCCTAAGGCTTCTAGTTCTGATGTGCTGAAGGTCAAGTTTTGGGTCTGATTCCATCCTCATTTCTTGAAGGCAGTCCTGCTCAAGCACGGTGAAGATTTATGACGAGTTGTCAATAAGATCTAAAGCAGTCCTTAGGTTGAGTCAACAACTGGGAAAGGGTTGTAAGTGTTCTTGTAATCTTCAATTTTCATATAGTGCTTGGTTGTTTGTTGGGCTAGACAGTAAGGCCCATGGTTTTTACTCGAGCAGGGTTTTCCACGTATAAATCGCTTGTCCTTCTCTCTTTGTGGTTTGATTGATTTTTAATCTGAATTAGGATTAATCACTAGTTTAATCACGTCCAATTGATATTCAATTGAGATCTAGTTATTGGGACCTCTGCCTGTGTTAAAGTCGGTCCATTTTCAGCTTTCATTACAAATCTTTAAATTTCACAAAGCTTTCCTAACTTTCTCTCTACAATTGCTCTCAATTACATGAATAGTTTAAGTAAAGCGGAGGAGGCTCTCCTTGCTTGTGTCTGTAATGCCTAAAGCTCCCTTCCTTGTATAGAAACATTTGCCTTGCTCTATTTCGGTTTTTTTCCGATGTGGGACTTCACAAGAATGAACATATGAACATATGAATGCGATCCTCATATATTGGCCTAACTTTGTCATTTCGTCATCCAATTGTCTTCCAAACTTATCCTTACTCTCTTTAACTCTTGAATCTCAACTTTAATCTTCAAATTAATCTTCAATTAACACCTACAAAGAGAAATTAACATAATTGAGAGTATTTTCGAACATATTTTGTATGGAGGCCATTGGAACTCATAAAAATGCATACAAATGGCCATCTATAATGGAAAGATATGAGCAAAGCATGATGGGGAGGAAATTTATTATTTTCCTACTAAAAATAGTGTTTTTCTTTCTTTTATCTTTGAAAAATCATAAAACAATGCTATGAAAATGTCTCTTTTGTGAACTCATCACTTTCCTTCTTGATTTGTAAAATGTCTCCAAATAAAGAGGGCTAAATTCTGATCTTTTGCAATAAGAAGTGCGCCCCCAAAAATCTAATTTTCTGCACCAAAGAATAAAATAAAAAAAAAATTGTGTGAAGAAAAGTATAGTGCCCAATTCACTTGGTATGAAAGCACATAAATACACCATGCTCATTGATTTTTCGTTCTCTACACTATGGTGTGAAGAAATCACGTCATTTCACGAGTGAATAAAAAGTTAAGGGCTCTGATAGTTTGATAATACCAAAATGATAATTTCATCAAAACATGCAATTTTTTGGAATTTCTGATGATTTTGACTTAAATTCAAACATGAAAAACCAAATGCATGCTTTTGTAAAAATCAATTAATTCAATGCATTTTATTTTAATTAAGTCCACATATTCATTTGAAATAATGAATTAAAAGTTCATTTTTGTGGACTTATCATCTTTGAGAGATCCTTTGTCTTCTCCAAAGCGTCCATTGTTGCTGAGCCTGAAGCTAAAGCCTTGGAGAGTTCTCAATCTACTCTCTTGTAGTAGATTCACCTTGAAGAGGCATTCAAGGTACTTGGTTTTTTTTTTTGCTAAATGGTAAATTGGTATTAAGAAGAAGCAAAAGGGCAAAGCCCCGAGGACAGGGAGAAAAAAGAATACAATCAAATGAAGACAACCTAAAACCAACCCAGAAACAGGAAGGGAAAAAACAAAGTTGAAGGCCAAAGGCACCAAAAACAAAAACAAACCCAGCAGGGGGTAGCAGCTAGCACCAGAGCAAACCAAAGAACCAGCCAGCCCAAAAGGGGACTACAGCAACCTGCAAAAAACAGCACAGCCAAGCCAACCCAGACAAGCCAGAAAGCCACTAGCAACTACCGGACAAGCAAGGAGACAGGCAACAACACTCCTCACTCTGCACTAACCAGGCAAGAAGGAAAAAACACCAGCAAATGCTAATCAGGAACACAACCCAGACCCAAACCAGTCAGGACAGGATGGGAGAGGGAGCTGGCTTGGCTTACCAGCACTTTCAACTGATCCAGAAGAATGATCTTAGCTCTGACCAGCCTAGGCTTACCATTCCTGTGCTTGCAGTCAGTCCGGAGAGACCAGATAGCAAAGATAGTATGAAAGAATATCGCAGCTGCAATTTTCCTCACTTAAGTATCAGTCCCCTGGGCTAAGTAAGACCAAATAGCTGACGCTGTAAGAGGAAGGGCAGGGGGATTTTCTTCAAGACTGAGAATCCACCACCAAACTTGGAGAGCAAAAGAGCAGGAGAAGAAGAGGTGGAGATCATCTTCTTCGTGGTTAAGGCAGAGACAACATCTAGAAGCTATAGAACTTCCTCTCTGCTTTGCCCACCTGTCAGTTGGAGTTTTCCTGTGCAGGAGACGCCAGGAGAAGCAAGCCAATCTGGGGTTAAGAAGCTTGGTCCAAACTAAACCATCCCAGGAGACTGCAGGATGAGAGATCCTTAGAATATTCCAAGCCTCTTTGAGAGATAGGTTCCCCGAGTTGTTGCCCTGCCATAACAGAGAGTCTGGACCTGAGGAGTTGCTTAAAGAGAGGTGGCTTGTGGACTGCAGGAGATAACTTTGAAGGTCAGCAGGAAGATGGGAGGGGATAGCCCAGGTTGAGTTGTGGATTAAGTCAGCCAGCCGATCTGAATCAGGGAGCAGAAGATGAGGAAGTCTGGAAGCAATGGGGCCTTTGCCTGTCCAGTTGTCCAGCCAGGAGTTTATAGAGAGGCCATTCCCGATCTTCCAAATGCTCCCTCTTTGAAGGAAGTGAACCATAGGCCTGATTCTCATCCAAATACAGGAACCTCTTTTAGGCGTGGCTGGAGACCAAATCAAACCTCTGAAGTATCTGTCTCTGAACCAATTAGCCCAGAGAGAAACAAAAGATGCAGCCGACCAACCCAGCTTGAGCAAGCATGCCTCATTGAATACCTTCACTCTGCGCAGACCAAGACCACCTTCAGATTTTGGCAAACAGACAGTTTCCCAATTAACCAGACTGTTAGACTTATCTGGGCCAGCAGACCAGAGGAATCTCCGCATCAACCGCTCTATCTGAAGGCATGTTTTGCTCGGGATTGGAATAACCGAGGTGTGGAGGGGGATGGAAGAGAGCACATGCTTAACCAGGATAAGTCTACCAGCAAAGGAGAGGCTTTTTGCTTTCCAGCTCGCCAGCTTGGATTTAATTGAGTCCAAGATCCGATTGAAGAAAGGATGCCTTGAAGTGCCAAGAAAGAGAGGGACTCCCAGATAAGTAGAGGGGAGATTAGCCTGAGTGATTCCCAGAAGATTACTAGCCAAGTGAGATCTCCTAGCAGAACACTTTCCCATAAACAGCTGGCTCTTTTGAAGATTAAAACATTGACTTGAAGAGACTTGGTAGGAAGAGAGAAGCTCCTGAATTCTTTTTAGGCCTCTCTTGAAGGCTTTGAAGAAGAGCAGGATATCATCAGCATAGAGGAGATGGCAAGGGGTCCTGGGGATAGTGGAAATTGGCTCAATGGCACCGGTCTGCTTAAGGCCTTCAAGATTTAAGCTGAGAATCTCCTCCGCAAGAATGAATAGGTAGGGAGAAAGGGGGTCTCCCTGACGCAGACCACATGAAGATCCAAAAAACCCACAGGGACTGCCATTGATAAGGACCGATCCTTTGCAAGAGGTGACTAGCTCTGTAATCATGTTTATCCAGGTTTGGGAGAAGTTGAAGAACTTCAGAGCCCTAAAGAGAAAACTCCACTGAACCTTGTCAAAGGATTTAGATATATCCAACTTCAAACAGGCTGACCCTCCTCGGGTTTTAGATTTAAGGGTTTGAATCAGTTCATGGGCTAAGGCAGCATGGTGGTGGATTGTCCTTCCTTCAACGAAGGCTGATTGGTGATCAGAGATGAGGAGAGGAAGGATGGTGGCTAGCCTGGTTGCCAAAATCTTGGAAATGATTTTGTAAACAAAGTTCAGAAGGCTAATTGGACAGAAATCTGAGAAGGTGACTGGAGAGGCTATCTTAGGGATAAGGGAGAGAAAATAGGCATTGGTTTCTCTCAAAAGATGACCGGAGGAAAAGAAGTGGGTCACCGCCCCCACCACATCTTTACTAACAATGGGCCAGCAGCTAGTGAAGAAGGCCCCAGTAAAGCCATCTGGGCCCGGGGAGCTACTCTTTTTAAGCTTAAAGATGGCCTCTCTAATTTCAGGAGGGGAAGGAGTAGCTGAGAGGGCTATGTTTTGCTCTTCCGAAACTGACGGACCATGCAGGTCGAAGAGGGCTTCATCCGGAGCAACAGAGGAGGAGTGAAACAGATTGGAGAAGAAGGAAGAGGCCTGGCCTTTTATTTGGGACTCATCCTCAAAGATGGAATCTCCAACCGCGATCCGGTCAATGCACTTGCGCTTTCCTCTAACTTTGGCCGAGAGATGGAAAAACTTCGTATTCCTATCTCCATCTTGGAGCCATTTAATTTTAGGCCTCTGCTTCCAATGCACCGCTTCGGCATTGAGCCAGTTGTGGAGGTCTGCTTTAGCCTTGTTCAGATCTTGAAGAAGGAGATCACTAGGGTTGGCCTCAAATTCAGTTTGCTTGGACAGGACCATGAGCTCGGCTTCAGCAATCTTGGACTTCATCTGGCCAAAAACCTCCTTACTCCAAGCCTTAAGATTAGATTTCAGAATCTTGAGCTTATTGGCGAGGATGAATTGGGGATTCCCCCTACATGGGGAGGCCCAGCTGGATTTAACCACCTCTAGGAAGGATTCCTGCAGCAGCCACTTCTCTTCGAATCTAAAAGGGATTGAATTGCTGAAGGAAGGATTTTTCCAATGGAATAGCAGGATAGGGCTGTGGTCAGAGGCCACTCTGGGGAGATGTCTCACGATAGGGTCATCAAAGGAGTCCAACCAAAGAGAATTGGATAGGGCTCTGTCGAGTCTGGCAGCAACTAGGGCCATACCTTGCCTATTGTTAGCCTAGGTAAACTTGTTGCCTTTGTAACCAAGACCTTGAAGCCCAGAGACAGTAACCATATCATTGAAGTCCTTAACTGAGATTGAGGAAGGGGGACGGATACTCAGCTTTTCTTTAGCAAGGAGAATAGCATTGAAATCCCCTATCACACTCCAGGGGAGAGTAGTAGAGGATCTGTTAACCAGATAGCTCCAGAGATCCCTTCTAAGTCTGTAGTCAGTGGATCCATAGACCCCTGTGATGAGACAGAGGGAGGAAAAGGAGGAGACAGAGATGGATAAGTGTTAGGAGGAGCTGTCCAGCAAGGAGAAATTAAAATTTGAAACATTGTTGCAGAGACACCAAAGGTTATTAGTGGGGTTAAAGAAAGTTGGGTTGAAGTTAAAAGAGTGCATTCTAGAGTCCAAAAAGGAATCCAGATTTGCCTTGGGCTCTGAGAGGAAGATGAGGTCCGGAGAGTGAGATTCAATGAGATGAAATAACATGGTTTTGGTGGGGGAATTACCAATACCCCTACAGTTCCAATAGAGAACTTTAATCATTGATAACTGGGTTGGAGGGGGGGACCAGCTGTGCTTCTCGTCTTGGGGCCAGAGGAAGTAGCAGCACGAGGCTTGGATTTCCTTTTTTGTTTCATCTTGAAAGGAGATAAATCAACTATAAGAGAGGAAATCTGGGTTGTTTGCTGAGAGGGGATAGCCAATGTAGTATTAGTGACAGAGGAGGAAGGATGTTTGTTGGGACTAATGACTCTGTTTCCATCACTTGAGGGGGAGGGAGGCAGAGGAGGCTTGGGATTACTAGAAATTATGGTAGGGTCTGCAATGGAGTGGTCTTCCTGTCACGCCCCCGAACCAGAACCTCGGGGGCGGGAATGGGATTAAGCATAAAATATATTTTTACTTCTCCCAGGATCCGCGTGTGTGAAGACAACACATCCCAACACATTCTGAATATTTTGCGGAAGCATTTGTGGCGTTGCGACCCGAAGTCCGTGGCCATCGGATTCCGCGTCGCACTCAACCTTTAGCATATAGCTAATATATCAAGAATCATATCAGACTGGAGTAACCAACACAATAAATTACAGAGCTGACAGTCACAGGATATTATATTCCCAAATATGTTCAAGTTACAATTATCAATGTACATTAATTAAGAATCCCAAGGAAAAGGCTAACAAAAGCCATACAACAAGAAGCTATAAACTACTACCCAAATGTGACGTAGCTCCGATGTCGAGCTCAATGTCTACATGACATAGCCGACAAAACAACCTGCAAGGCATGGCTCCAAAGCCAACAAAACACTCAACTCGGGGCGAAGAAATCTGAACCTGAGTACCAAAAGTAGTGGGTCAGACACGACGGTCTGGCAGGTGGATGAAAAGATAACAAATATACTGGAGAATAAAACATAAGATACATCATGCTATTCGATCAAATGCTGCATATAATTAAACCGGTGCAAAAGTCGGGAATCTCGGGGAAAACCTGTATTCATTTCAAGCATGGGTAAAACATGAATATCTAACAAAACATGTGTTCATTTACATCATCTATAATCATAGATATTTGACAATCGGGTGTTCGTCTAAAACATGTATAAATATAGCGGTATGGCCAAAACAACGTTCATTTGAGACTTAAGTAAAAACATGAGTATACAACAACCAGGTATTCATAGCAGTCTAGCAAAACCAATATCCATTTGAAACCTATGTAGAAATGCGGATATTTAACAAACCGGATATCGTTTAAAACAGGTATAAACGTAGGGATCTGGCAAACCAGTGTCATTTGAAACATATTTCAAAGCATGGATACTTAACAAATCGGGTATCATTTAAAATAGGTATAAGCATAGGAAATCTGGCAAACAAGTGTCATTTGAAACATATTTCAAAGCATGGATACTTAACAAATCGGGTATCATTTAAAATAGGTATAAGCATAGGAAATCTGGCAAACAAGTGTCCTTTAAAGCAAGCTCAGATATTTAACAATTCGGGTATTCCTTTAAAACATGTGTAATCATATAAATCTAGCAAAATCATTGATCGTTTGAAACATATGTAAAAGCATGGGTATTTAACGAATCGGGTAATCATTTAAAACATGTGCGGGTACAAAGAACAGAAAACAATATAATAATAACTGAATTTACATTGGAGAATATTAGCACTTGTTTAAATAACAACTTTCATAAAGGAAACGAATCATTTATCGGAAAGCAAGTAAGCAATATAAAACATGTCGGGTATCCAAGGAATCGGGAACTGGCAAGATGGCAATCACAAGAAGCTAAGTCCTCTATCACCGAAGTGACAAGAGTATAACGGGACGTTGGTCTCAGTCACACAAGGTGAGGAGACTCAACGTAAATCATATATACAATATAAATATACGGGAACGGGACCACGGTAGCGAACCGGGTATCGGGACGGGACCACGGTAATAACCGGGTATCGGGATCCAAACTGCAGCTGGCGGGACGGGAGAGGGATTTCCAAGTCGGTGGATCAAACCGACAAGGTATCCAAGCTTAGTGATGCCGACTCATAGGTCAAATAACAAATCGGGACATATGCAAGTAATTCGAGTACAGTAAATAAATGGGTAAAACGGGGGTGCTCAAGGGCACACTGTCACTTCATATCGGGCAACACATCTCGGGATCAATAACTGTTACTAATGTAACTTCAATGCTCTCGGGAAAACAAGTCATGTAATGCAAATCTCGGGAAAAGAGGTGAGAGAATGAACTATAACAATTTCGGGAAAAATAATAATTTCAAGATCTATTTAAGTGAATAGGGGTCCCGTATGTCGATTATAATAATTTACTTGGTACTCCTTGAGTTTGAAGACATTCCGGGCTCCTTATGCACTTTGGATTTTCAACACTTCGAATGACATTCTCGTGATATGGTTTCTTTCTCGGATGGCCTCATACAATGCCTAGTGAATCTCCTTTGATCGACAAAGCTCAACGCTCGAAGCGTTCGAGCGGGGAGCTTTTCGAAATCTGGGGAATTTCGGTTACCTGGCGGTCAGCTGGCGGTTAGCCGCCGCTGGGTGACCGCACAGCTGACCGCGGCTGGGCTGCAGAAATGCAGCTTACTGGAAAGCTGACCGTCAAATGCGGTTGCCTGGCGGTTAGCCGCCGATACATTCGGCGGTTAGCCGTTGGGTAACCGTGGAGCTGACCGAGTTTTCAAGTGGGATATCTGATGCTCTCTGGAAAGGTAACCGTGAGTGGGCGGTTGGCTAGCGGTTAGCCGCCGATACATTCGGCGGTTAGCCACTGGCTAACCGTGAGGCTGACCGTGTTTTAAGGGGGAAAACGATGCTCTCTGGAAAAGTCACCGCGGTGCGCGGTTAGCTGGCGGTTAGCCGCCGATGCATTCGGCGGTTAGCCGCTGGCTAACCGTGAGCTGACCGCCAGTTACGAAAATGCTCACTGAGTTCAGTTTTGAGTCATTTTCCTCCTCAAAACCATCTTCCTCACATCCACAAGGTCCTTACAATAACATTGAGCTAATAGTTCCTCCAATGCATCTCTTTATACTTCTCCAAATCCTCATTAAGAGTTCTCTCCATCACTTCTTCCATGTCAAGTCCAATGCAAATAAAAGAGAAGTAAACCATTTCACAAACATTCATCTAAGCTATCACAAGAACAATAAATGCTCTACCAACATGTTTATAAAACATTGAATGAAACTATCAAGATACATTATGAGCATTTATTTCAAACAAACCTCATTAAATGAAAGTATGGAAAATCCATAAATACTTCACCAACCCATTTCAAACTTAAAAAAAAACATCCAAACATTCACTTGCCTTGGGTCCCAAGCTAGCAAATCAAGCCTCTAATCACCTCTCAAGCTCAAGATCAACAATCTCTACAAAACCCCCAAAACAAACCCTAGAATGGGTTAAACAATGAAAGACAAGGAAAGGGCTCAAACCAAGCTAGGAAATAGAACCTAAGGGAAAGCCATTGCACATCCAAGGAAAATGGGAAAGAGTCCCTACCTCTAGAGTCATGAATCAACAAGAAGAAGTTTGCAATAGGGGCTGCCCACCTTGGTTTCCCACAAAAATGGTGTCAAACAAGAGAGGAGATGAAGGAGAAGAGGTTCTCGGAGTTCCCTCGTCGGATTGGTGGCTTGGAGGCTCCATTAGAGCAAGAGAAATGGAAGAAATGGAGAAGAAGGGCTGCTGGCACTGTAGCTGGGAGGTTTCAGTCGATGGAATGGAGAAATGAGGGAGAAAGAGAGAGTGGAGTCACTTATATAATGGGTGGGTGTGGGCCCCACCACACTCAAAGCTTGCTAAGGGTAAAACATCTCTTTGTGGGCCTCGGATGCGATCGACGAAGAAGAGAAAAATGTTCCTCATAAAATCTAGTTTTCAAAAAGTATAACTTTGGCATGGTTCTGGGATCTCGAAATTTGGGTCCAGATTTGGTGTGAAAAGACCGATTTGCCCTCCGGGCTGGAAAAACTGATTTCCGGAGCTTCGAATGGGGTACGGAGTCAACACGAAAGTTGTAGAGGATAACAAAATGAGTTAAATGAGGCTAAAACAAGGATTATCAGGAATTTCAAATAATCTCCCAACCTCGCGCAAAGTCACTAAAAGAACCCCCAAAGGGTCCCACTAATCACAAAGGCCCTCAAAATTCCCCAAAACTAGAGAAAAACCATTCTAGCTCACAAACTCAACCCAACAAATACTAATCCCACTAAAAGAAACTAATCCATAAATAAACAACACTAATCCAAGAGATTAGGGGTCGGGTTCTCACACTTCCAAAATGGAGAAGGGATTAGAACACTCGATGACAGGTGCTGGGATAGTGCTTGCTATGGAGGAAACTTCTGGGAGAGCAGCTAAGGAGTCAGCTGAGATCCTATTGGATGAAGGCAGGTTAGACACTGAGAGGAGGGGAGGGGGAGGCTGGGGGAGAGGAGCTGGGAGAGCAGTTTGCTGAGAATCTTTAAGAGATGGGGGGGGGGGGGATTTTCCATAGAGGAAGATGAGGTCTGAGGGTTATCTCCTACTACTTGAGGGTTGGCCAAGGAGGGAATAGCTGAGGGGGATTAACCAGTTTGTCTGCTTCCAACGGAGTTTTCAATAATCCTGGCCTCTGGCGAAAGGGGCACTTGTTAGAAAGGTGTCCAACCACTAGACATTCAGCACAATGGGTATTTTCATATAACACTTCTACCTCCACTGTAACATCCCTTTCCAATTCCACCGTTAGGAGGTTAGGACCGGTCTTAGCCACATCCAAAAGAACCTGCACTCTAGCAAAAGATAATATGCGCTGCTTGGGAGTGGTTTCATCTAGACGCAGAGGCTTACCTATAGATGCTGCAATGGAAAGCAGGATGTCACTGCTCCAGCAGTGGTAGGGGATACCTTTAAGACGAATCCACACTGGGGCTTCTGCTAGCCAAGGGCTTTCTTCTTGACCTGGAGACCATGGACGAAGTAGGAGCTTCTTCTTATCAAACCGGAGAGGGCTTTGGCTGGTTAAGCCATCACGATCTGCCTGGGAGTTAAACCTAAAAATGATGTTGCCTTTCTCTGTGAGGGAAATAAGGCAGGGCATAGTGAGGTGCCAAGAGGAAGACACCCACTGTTCTAAAGCTTCTAGAGTAGGTCTTCTTCCCACAAATTTCCCTAAGGCAGAGTAAGTGAAGGATTCTTTGCTGTTTGTGACCATTTGCTTTGGAATCCTGATTGTGAGTTTGCAATCAATCCAGGCCGCTGGGGGAATAGCCGGAGGGGGAGAGAATACCACAGGAGTGAGGCATTTAGCAAAGGATTTGGGTGGGGATTTTGGAGGAATGTGGAGCTGGGGACAAGAGCTGGGGTGGGTTCCAATAGATGGGGGAATGAGACTCCGCAAGTGATTCTGTAGCAGCTGAAGCTGTTCTGGGTCCCAAGAGGCCAGGGGAGAGGGTCGGGTGGCAGGGATATCTTGGTGGGGGAGAGGGTCGGTAATAGAGGTGGAGAGGATTGGACGAGATTTGGGAGAGGGAGGGTTTAGCTCGGGAAGACCTGGGGAAGGGGAAAAAACTGGCTAAGAGGTAGAGGATTCAACTGGTGAGACGTCTTCTGCAAGCTTGGTCTGAGCAGCTATCTGAGGGAAGGGGACGGAGAGATCGGGAAGGGGAGGAGGGGCAGGAAGGGCAATGGGGACGGAGGGGTCTATCATCGACTCTCCTTGACTTGTTCTTAAGGTACTTGGTTCAATCACGGTAAATGTGTACGGCGAGGTGCCGGCAAGTTCATGGCGTCCTTCTGTTGAGTTGCTACTGAAGAAGGTTTTGTGAGTATTTGTAACTTTCATTTCTGAAAAATTTTAATTATGGGGTCTCCGCGATCTCCAGATTGGTGTACTCAAACAATCAAGTCAATCGCAGTATCCAAGGCGTATCCCTAAAAGGATATAGGTAATCCTGAGAAACTCAGTATAGACCTGATCATATCTAAAAGAGTCTGGTTCCTTCCTTTTGCTACTCTGTTCTGTTGAGGTATACCAGGAGCAGACTACTGGGATAAAATCCCATTTTCTGATAAGTATCCCATAAAATCAGCGGAGAGATATCCTCCCACTAGGCCTGACATCAATGGGTCCACACACATCAGTATACACTAATTCCAACAAATCTTTGGCCCCATTGCCCTTTGATGAAAAAGGGCCTTTTGGTCATTTTACCTTCCAGACAGGACTTGCAGACAGGCATTGGTTCTACCACCAATGAAGGCAAGATACCATCTTTTACTAGCCTGTCAATCATATTTAGGTTTATATGACCTAGCCTCAAGTGCCAAAGTTTTGTTGGATCAGATGAAGGTGATTTCCTCTTTAATGATGGTCTATTAATTGTTTCAGTATCATGTATCTCATACATTGTGGGATTAACAAATAAATTCCATTAATTACCTTGTCAGAATACATAAAAGTACCGTATCTCTTTATTACAATTTCAGTACCAAGAGTAATAGAATAACTCTTATTCACTATACTAGAAACTAAAATTGAATTCCGCCGTAAAGACAGTACATATAACGTGTCTGACAAAACCAATTTATCATTTGAAAAACATAATGTAATAACTCCTACTGAAACAACCTCTGCCTTAGCATCAGATCCTAGGTTGACAATGATTTCTCCGTCACCGAACCTCCTGGTTTCCCTGAACCCCTGCAACGAATTACATATGTGTTCAGTTGCCCTAGAGTCCATACACCAAGATTCTGAAGTACCAGTTGCAAAACTTACTTCAGAAATAAGTGACTCAATCATACCTGAGGTCTTCTTCTTAGACAGATATTCTGGACAACTCCTTTTCCAATGTCCTGTCTTACCACAATGGAAACACTTTCCTTTTACTCCCGTACCCTTAGCCTTGGCCATACTACAAGTAGAACCATTCTCCACCTTAGGACCCTTGATGACTGATTTCTTCTTGCTATCTCGGTCTTTGCCTTTCAGCTTGGTCCTAGCAAATGACTTTTCCGTCATGAGGGAATTTTCCTCTTTCTTCATGATTTCCTCAGTCACTACCAGCTGGCGAGACAGCTTGGCTATGATCATTTCCAATTTATTATAATTGATCTCGAAATGATTGAAAGAATCCGGTAGTGACTGAAGGATCATGTCGATCTGCGATTCTTTATCAATCGTAACACCCAGTACATCTAACTCATTTAGTGCGAGACTCATCTTCAACAAATGTTTTTGTACTGGGGTTCCCTCAGCCATCTTAGTGTTTATCAACACCTTCATAGCAGCTTGCCTAGCAGGTCTAACCTGGTCCGCAAACATCTCCTTTAAGTTCGATATAATATCGTATGCTGACTTATAGGATTGATGTTGGTGTTGTAAAACACTAGATATGGATGCCTGTATAAAACATCTGGCTATCTCATTGTCTTTTGTCCATTTGGTGTAAAGGTCCTTTTCATACTGAGGGGCATGTAGCTCAGGCTCAGGAAGGGAGGGTATGGTAAGGACATATCTGCATCCTGAAGCTGTCAGGATAATATCCAGGGTTCTTTTCCAGTCTATAAAGTTGGATTCCATCAACTTATTCTGGTTGAGGATGGTCGCAAGTGGATTGAAAGTATTTGAATTCATGCTTGAAATACTGTAGCACATAACCATACATACAATTAATGAATTTAAATGACATTAAGGTTTAGTATTCTACCAAATTTATGTGGAATCCTCATAACCACTAAATTCAGAATACATCGAAATCCCAATCCCCGGGGTATGCCTCCTTGGGGAGTGCGAATACCACCTAGATTGGTGCGGATCAAAGTTGGTCATAATTAGGATTAAGACTAACTTTCCATGATCCCCTTCGTTCATTATTATCTAGGTATCTCATACCAAATAATCAATGACTCCCGATTAGCTTCGGTTTCTAAAATACATGAGGCAAATCCTTGGGGATACTACATCATTATTTTAGTTAAGTGTGACCCACCAACTAGCATTGCATGACAACCGTTGCGAGCAGCTCCTCCTTGGGGAGTGGGCCCCCGCCCCGTCTCACCAACACTATCCATAGGAGATCCATATCTAGTAGCCAGACAAGTAAAGGCCCTCTGTGGGGAACGTCCATTCTCAAGATGGCGCTCGGCTAATACTTTCCTTACAATGGACCTATGGTGGAAAACCATGGGGATTTCTAAATATAAATGCCCCGCTCCCACTTAATATTTTAGAATTGAGGATTTCTTTGTAAGGTATTAGGGCCCACATGTATACATATGAACATCAAATCATCTCATGATATGATCTAAGATTGGTTCCAGGTCAAGTTATTTTAAGGAAAGTCCAGTTTCTAAATTAGTGTTACCAATGTATCCATCTCATGGGTCGTCAACACTAATTAGAACTCTTTCCAAAAATTAATTTGATTTGACCAATTTTAGTAACTTGCTATGTTTGGATCAGATTTGGAAACATTCTAAATCAAGCATTCATCCATAAATAGAAATTGCAAAAAATAGAAATTAGTCCTCTCCTCCACATGGCCCTAGCGGAATAGACTTTTTGGACTTCTAGAGTTTCCAAAACTTCTGGAGTTCATCAAACTCTTTGGGCAACTCCAAAACACTTTTGGTAATCTTCAAACTCTTTGATTAGGAGTCCAACATTGCTTTCCTTCTTTGTCTCGGACATTGCCAGAATTTACAAATTTAGAAAATTTACATAAATTCATATGCCTCAATTATGACACTTACATGGTAATCTAAATATGGAAATAAAATGGCTATAGGGAAATTCATCATGCCTTGCCCTTTCACGGGAAACTAAGGAAACCATGATGCCCTTTACATTTAGCCTTAAACAAACCATTAACCATAAATAGAAAGCAAAAGACTTGTGGGCCATATGGAGAGGACATGATCATCTGCAAGTTAGTATCTCATTCAACCAAACATCTCACAAAACCAGGTTACCAAACTATAATGGAAACACAAGATGCCAAAAGTAACCACCCTTTTAATACATGCACTTCGCAGAGGGGGTCCGCGGGTGTCCCCCGGCTGGGGGTTCGGGGGCAGCGCCCCCGGACCAAAAAATCCGGATCAAATAATAATTGATCCTGTGTTCCCGGTCGACCGACTAGAGGGCTTGGTCGACCGACCTACAGGCACCCTGTCGACCGAGCATGAGGCCAGGTGGACCCGCCTGACGAAGGCAGAAAATTGGGTTTTTTCAATTCGAGTCCAAACACCTCCAAAACACTTTTGAAGGCTCTCAATGGCATCCTACCATCCTTCCATCATTAATAAACCCTTTTTTGACTATCGAAACACGAATCTACTATCAAACCAAGTAAATTCATCAAAATTGATCCTTACATAGCCCTTGCTTCATCTTCTTCGCATCTCATGCAAAGATTGGAGCAAGCTTGCTGATCTAACATTATTAGAGATGAGGTATGGCTCTGATACCAATTGTTGGAAAATAGGTGGGCCATTCAGATATGTTTCAAAAACTTTTGACCCACTTGATGCAGGGATCAACTATCTAGAAGGCAACAAACCCAATCCAGGATGTAATCCCTCAAACTCATAAACCATGTACAGTAACACAACCTATCTAGAAGATAGAAAATAGCACATAAACATGCAACCACGAAATCTAGAGCATACAAGGATGTAGATATACCTTTAGAGCTTTGTTGTGCTCTAATGGAGAATTTGAATTCTTTCTTTGGTGATGAACACCTTCACTAATCAAATCAGAATCTCCAATACCCTTTGATCTTCCACGCTATGACCCGTATTAGATTCTCCTTTCTCAAGAAGATGGTGGAATCTCCAAGAGAAAACCTAAAGGGAACTAGAAGAGAAACTAGAAGAGGGAGAGAGAGAGATGTGCAACACTTGCACAAAAACCTAAGGCTTGGGCGTGAATTCCAATGATGGAATTGCATAAGGACGTCCGAGGGCTCTCCTCTTCTACTTTTATAGCATTGAAGCCACCTCCTCTTACTAATTGAAATAGAAGTCTTACTTCCACTACAATTAGTTGCTTACTAAATCACAATTAGAAGTCTTACTTCAACTATGATTAGTAACTTCCTCTTTTACTAATTAAAATAGAAGTCCTACTTCCATTAATAATTAGTAACTTACTATTACCACTATTAGAAGTCTCACTTCAAATAGAAATAGTAACTTTCTACTTCCTTTTAGAGTTCTACTATAATTAGTATCTTTCTAATAATTTGGGCTAGCGTGGGGACCACTAGGGAATCCTTAGAAAGCTGGCTCCAATTGGGACACGCGACCCCACATCTCATGTGCAATCCGGGTCCACAGTTAATTGCAAATAACTCCACTATATAAATGCAATTGCACTCCAGTCTTAGGAATAAATTACAATGAAGACCCTAAACTTCCCAATTACCACAAGTAGGCGGCCCCTCTATCATTATCCATGGATCAATTGGAATAAATTTGTCCCATCCAATCTTAGATCCACATCTTATTATCCTTGAGCCCCAATTAATTATAGTGATCATTTGGTACCGATCCAATTAACTCTTAATTGGAATGGGTGTGCACTTACCAATGATAATTCCATTAATTGGCACAAGGGGATAATGTAGATAGATTCCATCTTGATCATTGCATGTTCCCACAGTCCTACTACCACGTACCCAAGACACCGAGGTGTTGACCTACAGTTGGCCTTACTCATTGGTGACTCAAACCAAATGAATAGACAGAAACTTGAGTTCATCAATGTCTCAGGATTGAGAGCCTATTGCTAGGGAATTATGAGAGCAGTCCTTAAATCGAGACAATATTTCATAAGGTGCTTCTCATGGTCCTTCAATACATCCAATGTACCAGCACTATGATCCAGGATCTTACATTCTAATGATCGAGACAAATCACACTATCTCATA
Organism: Cinnamomum chago; assembly: GCA_038049695.1. Lineage (NCBI taxonomy): Eukaryota > Viridiplantae > Streptophyta > Magnoliopsida > Laurales > Lauraceae > Cinnamomum > Cinnamomum chago. The sequence goes on along the minus strand of CP142456.1, from coordinate 24,454,052 downwards.
GTGATCGAAGTGCTGCAACCTTGTCAGATGAGATGCCCAATCTAATCACTGGTTGTGAAGATATTTTAAGTATAAGATTTGTGACACATATCTCCCGTATGTGGATCTCATCCATACACATATATCACATCTAATATACTAATGAGACCCGGTTCATCTCATGAACCATTATTTCATATGTATTGGTCATGTGCATAAAGTAATAAATCACCATTCATCTCATGAAAGGAAAGCATGATTATAGTGAGAAATAAAGAAATCAATCAATTTATTACATCAACTAATGGATTGAGACCATACAATCTAACAAACTTGGCAACACAACTTCATAAAACTTTAGAGAAGAAAAACTCTCAATGATAATTTCTAACTCAGCACTTTGAGAGGTCAGGTCACTCTTTGGAATAGCCATTGAGTCCTTTAAATAGCCATAAGGACGTGCTTAAAGTTGCCTAAGATGATTAGGACTAAAACCAGCAGTTTGAGCACAATTAGAGTAGCTGTTTCCAAAATTCGTAATACACTGCGCTTGGTTCGCTCGAGCGGTCATTGGGTGCGCTTGAGCGGACCAGCCTCTGTTTCAGCGCTGGGCAACCTGACCTGTTCGCTAGAACGGATATGATGGTCGCTCGAGCGGACCCCTCTCTGGTTGATCCGGAAATTCAACACTCTTTCCTCCAGCTTTCTTCTTCTAATTCTTCCAGACTTTCTTCTTCTGAGTCATTCCAACCTTCTATCTTCAGAGTCATTTTCTAAATAAAAAATACAACTCAAAAGGCCCAGAGTTTTTTCCAACCCATGAATTTAGCCAACACTAAAATTCCTAACAATCTCCCCCTTTGGCAATTCATGGACAAAACTCCCTAAGACAATACAACTTGATTTACCCAAAAATGAAACCCAAAATACATTGAATTTATAATAAAAAATGGCAATCAGCAAAAAAAAAAAAAAAATGCAATCAACAACTGTAGATCTGCATTGTCTTTGACTTAGTCTGAACTTCTTGATCTTCCCCTTGATCTGTCTCCTTTCTCTCCCTTTTTGTCCATAAATTGACAAAGCTAAAAATAAGAACATTCAGCCTTTTGTCAATTAGGATCTATAGCTCCCCCTCGAAAGCAACTCCCCCTGAATGTATCTTCGTAGCAGCGCTGGGGGTGGGAGCATGATCTCCTCGATCAGGGCTTTTTAAATGTAGCCACCCACACTTGTGTAGTTTGATCTTTCAGCAAAGTGTGAGTAACCTCCTTAGACAAATTAGATTTTCGAACCCAAATTTGAGCCGTTTTGGGTGGAGAAAAATTCTTCCGCCATTGCTTGATCTTAGGTAAACTTTGCAGCTTCTTGTAATGGGGACGAATGTGTCCTTTTAATCCACAATGATGACAAGTGGATGTGCGTGCAGTGCGTGACACATGCTTTTTCTTGGAACTACTTGACATATTATTTGAAAGTGCAGTATGTGGAGTAGCGTGTGCAACACTTCAAACAAAAATTGTTTTACCTTTAGTATTTGAAGTGGGTGCTCCATGATCATAACCGAGACCGCTTCTGTCAAAATGAGACTTCTAACTGGACAAGATATTTGTAAGAGTCTGCGAACTAGTGTTCATCTTGTTTAGAGAAGCTTGCTTGACTTCTAGCTCTGACAGAGTGATATTCAGTCTTCCTTGCAGGTCTTGATTTTCAGCTTTAATAGTTTGCAACTCCGTCTTCATATTCTTCATCTCTTGTTCAGCCTTTTCAAGTTTTTGACCCTCAGTAGCCAAACTTTCAGCCATGCAGTTTTTCTGACTTTCCAAGATACGAATCTTTTCCAGTGCTTGCTCTAATTCAATCTTCAGGGCAGAATTTTCTTCTTGAGCAGCCTTGTACTTGATAGTGATCTTGTTACCATACTTGGTCATCTTGACACAATCAACATAGGTAGTATGGTACAATTCTTCCCAATCTCTCTTTTGATCTGACAACTCATCTTCATCATCTTCATCAGTATCATTGTCAGACATAGACTTAGCCATGAATGCCACATACTTGTGAAAAGTCCGGGGATCCGAACCCTAGAGGGGGGGTGAATAGGGTGAGCTTCATTTATGACCAAATTTAATCAATTTTAACTTCTTTAAAACAAACTAGTCACAAGTGATGATTATCAAACAAAATGCGAAAGCATAATAAAAACATTCACCACAAAGCAAGCACCATCACACAAGGATTTATAGTGGATCGGCCTCAATGCCTACATCCACTACCGGCTTGTGATCCAACACCCCACCGGATTTCCACTATTTATGCTTTTCAATAGGCTAAGCAATAACCTTTACAATATGCTTTTCAAGGCTAAGCAATAACCTTTACAATGATGTTTTTCAAGGCTTAACATCAACCTATACAATATGCTTTTATAGGCTAAGCAATAACCTCTTCAACCAAATGGTTGGCTATCTCTCTAAGTAGTGTCTAACATACACTTGATGGAGATACAAATAAGCTCATTACAATGCCTCTTAATTAGGCGGATATGGAAGTGAAAAACTAACTCACATAAACACTTAATGAATGCAAAGATGAAAGTACATGATGTGTGTGTGATGTCCTCAATCAATTTGAAAGTGAAAGCTCATAAATGTATGCCAAAGTCTTTTGAAAGTTTTAGCTCATAAAACATTTATGATTGAGGAAAGAATGCAAGTCACATGTTAAAAGTAATAACTTGTTAATGATGTCAAAGATTCACAAGTTGTATGAAATTAATTAGCTCTAAACATGTGATGCATAGGGATGTCAATCAAATCAACAATGTAGCTCATAAAACATAAAAATAGATTTGATTGAAATAAGGGGACAAATCATATGTAATTATAAATACAACTTGAATATGATATACCAATCAATGCAAAGCAAGTTGTAAAACTTTAGAACAAATTTGCATATGATTTGTAAAGATGTTGAATCCACAACATAAGATATATTTTGAAAGAGATTTTCTTATGATGAAAAACAACACCCAAAGATTCAACCAAGTATATGAATCATGTTACATATGATTTCAAAGATTCTTTTATTAACATGATCTACTTAGATTTACCAAATAAAGTACTACTTGGATTGAATCAAAGGTGATGCATCCAAAACAATAGATCAATTCAAAACATAAAACATGCTAAGGACACAACACATCATAGTTTAACATGCTACTAAAGATTTACCAAAGATAAAACAAAAACATGAAAACATATGATATGCAAAGATGTTGAATCCAAAACATAAGATACTTTTGAAAGTTATTTTCTTATGTCGAAAGATTCAACCAAGTATAGGAATCATGTTACATATTATTTCAAAGGTTCTTCCATTAACATGATCTACTTAGATTTACCAAAGATAAAGTACTACTTGGATTGAATCAAATGGTGTTGTATCCAAAACAATAAATCAACTCAAAACATAAAACATGTTAAGGACACAACACTTCATACATAGTTTATCATGCTACACAAGATTTACCAAAAGTAAAACAAAGCATGAAAACATATGATTAAGGAAAGTAGAGCCTACTTGGTGATTTAACTTCATTAATCCAAGCTTTAGCTTTCCTAATGATCCCCTTCATCCCTTAGTTCATTTCCCTTTGATTTGCCTCAAAACCCCTCAAGGAGGGCCTTAAAATTCCCAACTTTTGGCAAAGGAAAGAACTCATATTTATAGCAAAAAATGCCCAACGGCTAGTCCCAGGTCGACCTGCCAATAAGGGGGGGGGGGGGGGGGTCGACCTGCTCCACACAACGGTCAAATTTCTGACCGTTGGTGCTCCAGGACCCAGTCAACCTGCAGTGTGGCGGGTCGACCCGGGTCCCTGGGCAGGTCGACCTGCCTCACTGCAGGTTGACAGCCAGGGACCAAAAATTCCCAACTTTGCATAATTCAAAGGTTTTCTAGAGGGAACTTTTTGGGCCATTAAATCAAGCTGAAATACATGTTTTAAAACATTCTAAGGGGTTTAAAAACATGAAACATAAAAAGCTTAAAATGATTCAAAACTTTAAAACCAAAGGCTAGCTTGATTTCTAAAAACTCTTTTTTAAAAAACAAATGCATCCAAGATTAAAAACAAATCATGCATAAATCAAAACTTTTACAACTCTTAAAAACAATGCATGTTTAAAAACAAGATTTCAAGATTTCTCAAATCAATGCATGTGTGTAAATCAAATGATGCTAGAATGATAATGCATCCATCAAATTGCAATCTACAAAAACCGTAACAACTTGCCATTCACATTGTTAGAAGGATCATCCTCAAGATCTTTTGCATTTTCCTTTTCTTCTTCAGAAGATTCTTCATCCCAAGTAGTATTGAGAGCCTTTTGCTTTGTACCCATTTTCTTGTTGGCACACTCATTAGCATAGTGACCATAGCCTTGGCACTCAAAACACTTTGTCCCTTTTGCAGGATCCTTCTTCTCGGATCTGAAATTCTTTTTATTGGCTCGTTTTGTCTTCATGTATTTTTTGAAACACTTCACAAACTCAGCCATATCATCTTCAGCATCAGATTCAGAACCAGACTCAATTTTCTTTGCAGGCTTCTTTCTTGATTTTGAGATGGCTTTCAAAGCAATATCCTTCGCTTTTGATTTTCCTTTATTCAAACGGTTTGCTTCAAAAGTCTGAAGATTTCCAGCCAGTTCATTTACCTTGAGGGTATTCAGATCCTTATTTTCTTCAATAGCATCAACTTTAGAATCAAACCTCGAAGGTAGAGACCTCATAATTTTCTTGACAATTTTGTGTTCTGGTATTTCTTCCCCCCAAAATGAAAACATCATTGACAATATCATTCAGCCTTGCATTAAATTGATCAAAGGTCTCATCTTCTTCCATCACGATGGTTTCAAATTCTTTATTCAGCCTTTGCAATTTAGCTTGCTTCACCGTGTCTGTACCCTCGTAAGTTGTCTGTAAAACTTCCCATGATTCTTTTGCAGTTTTGCAAGTGGAAATCCTTCGAAACTTTCCTGCTCTGCAAAACAGAGCCTCATATGCTATTCACAACCTTGTTATTACAATTGGATGCATGCTTCTCATCCTTAGACCATTGGGCTTTTGGTTTAGGAACAGTTTGTCCATTAACCACAATTGTAGGTCTGGAGTAGCCCTCCTCAACAATATCCCAAACATCATCATCAATGGACTTGAGAAACCCAATCATCCTTTGTTTCCAATATGCATAATTAGAACCGTCAAACAAAGGAGGCTTGGAGGTAGATGTCCCTTCTCTATTGAGCACCATTCTAGAAATCTTGTAGGATCAAACACAACAAGATAGTGCAACCCGCTCTGATACCAATTGAAAAATTTTAATTATGGGGTCTCTGCGATCTCTAGATTGGTGTACTCAAACAATCAAGCTAATAGTGTGCAGAAATAAACAATATGCAGCGGAAATAAACAAAATAAGTACACACCACAAGGACACCAAACTTAAGGTGGAAAACCCTAATCGGGTGAAAAACCACCGATCCGAACTGGATCAAATCAAACACTATGAATCTCGCAATTATAAGAAACTCAGATCTCTTCCCCATATATCCCCTACCCAAGGACTGAAGTTACCTTGTGTCGCTTCACGCTTCAACGACTTCACACCGTTGATTGCAACAGATTCAATCCAGCGTCTGACTCCTCAAATCTTCTCGCAAGAAGATAATCTTCTACAAAGGATGCAGAAGAACTGACTCTAGAGAACTTGGCAGCACAACTTCCTAAAACTCTAGAGAAGAAAAACTCTTAATGATAATTTCTAACTCAGCACTTTGAGAGGTCAGGTCACTCTTTGGAATAGCCCTTGAGTCCTTTAAATAGCCATAAGGACGTGCTTAAAGTTGCCTAAGATGATTAGGACTAAAACCAGCAGTTTGAGCACAATTAGAGTAGCATTTTCCAAAATTCGTAATACATTGCACTTGGTTTGCTCGAGCGGTCATTGGGTGCGCTCGAGCGGACCAGCCTCTGTTTCAGCGCTGGGCAACCCGACCTGTTCGCTAGAGCGGATATGATGGTCGCTCGAGCGAACCCCTCTCTGGTTGATCCGGAAATTCATCACTCTTTCCTCCAGCTTTCTTCTTCTAATTCTTTCAGACTTTCTTCTTCTAAGTCATTCCAACCTTCTATCTTCAGAGTCATTTTCTAAATAAAAAATACAACTCAAAAGACCCAGAGTTTTGTCCAACCCATGAATTTAGCCAACACTAAAATTCCTAACAATTTCTATAGTTCTTGGTTGTCTGCGGCCTAGACGGTAAGACCCATGCTTTTTCCCGTGTAGGATTTTCCACATAGGAAATCATGGGCCTCCTTCACTGATTGCTTGATTCTAGTCTAGGTTATTAATTTGACTGAATTGAAGTCTAAAAGAGAACTGATTTGGGACCTTAACTTGTATTATGGTTTAAACGCGACTTACCTGTATTATGGTTTAAACGCGACTTACTTGTATTATGGTTTAAACGCAACTTTTCAGCAATGATACATACTATTGTAGATCGGGTGGATCAGCATCATAAAGGATTGATGCTCTTTGTTAAGTTGTTGTTTCCAGCTTTTGCTTGGCATATTTGGTAGGAGAGGAACTCAAGGATGTCACGCCCCCGAACCGAAACCTCGGGGGCGGGAAATGGGATTAAGCATAAATGTATTTTACTTCTCCCAGGATCCGTGTGTGTGAAGACAACACATCCCAACACATTCTGAATATTTTTGCGGAAGCATTTGTGGCTTTGCGACCCGAAGTCCGTGGCCATCGGATTCCGCGTCGCACTCAACCTTTAGCACATAGCTATTATATCAAGAATCATATCAGACTGGAGCAACCATCACAATAAATTACAGAGCTGACAGTAACAGGATATTACATTCCCAAATATGTTCAAGTTACAATTATCAATGTACATTAATTAAGAATCCCAAGAAAAGGCTAATAAATGCCATACAACAAAAAGCTATAAACTACTACCCAAATGTGACGTAGCTCCGATGTCAAGCTCAATGTCTACATGACATAGCCGACAGAACAACCTGCACAACATGGCTCCACAGCCAACTCAAGCACTCAACTCGGGACGAAGAAATCTGAACCTGAGTACCAAAAGTATTGGGTCAGACACGACGGTCTGGCAGGTGGATGAAAAGATAACAAATATACTGAAGAATAAAACATAAGATAAATCATGATATTCGATCAAATGCTGTATATAATTAAACGGGTGCAAAGTCGGGAATCTCGGGGAAAACCGGTATTCATTTCAAGCATGGGTGAAACGTGAAGATCTAATAAAACATGTGTTCATTTACATCATTTATAATCATAGATATTTGACAATCGGGTGTTCGCCTAAAACATGTATAAATCTAGCGGTATGGCAAAACAACGTTCATTTGAAACTTAAGTAAAAACATAAGTATACAACAAACCAGGTATTCATAGCAGTCTAGCAAAACCAATGTCCATTTGAAACCTATGTAGAAATACGGATATTTAACAAACCGGATTTCGTTTAAAACAGGTATAAACGTAGGGATCTGGCAAACAAGTGCCATTTGAAACATATTTCAAAGCATGGATATTTAACGAATCGGGTAATCATTTAAAACAGGTATAAACATAGGAATCTGACAAAACAAATGTCCTTTAAAGCAAGCTCGGATATTTCACAATTCGGGTATTCCTTTAAAACATGTGTAATCATATAAATCTAGTAAAATCATTGATCGTATGGAACATATGTAAAAGCATGGTTCTTCACCCAACCGGCATTCATTTAAAACATGTGCGGGTACAAAGGATAGAAAACCATATAATAATAACTGAATTTACATTGGAGAATATTAGCACTTGTTTAAATAACAACTTTCGTAAAGGAAACGAATCATTTATCGGAAAGCAAGTAAACAATATAAAACATGTCGGGTATCCAAGGAATCGGGAACTGGCAAGATGGCAACCACACGAAGCTAAGTCCTCTTTCACTAAAGCGATAGAGCAATAACTAGGCCCTGATCTCAGTCACTCGAGGTGAGGAGAAACAGGGGATCTCATATAAATACATATCTAGGCACTGATCTCAGTCCCTCGAGGTGAGGAGAAACAGTGGATCTCATGAATGCATATACATATACTATACATGACCACGGTAGCGAGCCGGGCATCGTGGACCACAGTAGCAATCTGCGGTATCGGGACAAGACCACGGTAATAACCGGGTAGCGGGATCCAAGCTGCAGCTGGCGGGACAAGAGGGGGATCTCCAAGTCGGTGGATCAGACCAACAAGGTTATCCAAGCTTAGTGGTGCCGACTCATAGGTCAAATCCAATCGAGACAATGCAAGTAAATCAAGTATAAATACATAATCAAACGGGCAAGACGGGGGTGCTCAAGGGCACACTGACATATCATGTGGTGCAATGCACTTCGGGACAAGTAACTGTTACTAGAGTAACTCCAATGCTTTCGGGAAAACAAGTCATGTAATGCAAATCTCGGGAAAAGAGGTGAAACAATGAACTATGACAATTCCGGGAAAAATATAAATTTCAGGATCTATTTAAGTGGATAGGGGTCCCGTATGTCGATTATAATAATTACCTGGTACTCCTTGAGTTTGAAGACATTCCGGGCTCCTTATGCACTTTTACTATTTTCAAAACTTAACATGAGCTTATGGGTAGCACTAGATGTTACAATAGCAAAAATCAAGATTATCAACGGTCCATCCTAGGCATGACATTAATCCGGAAATATCGAGCAACCTATTCAGTCACCGAAAGGAATAGAATTCGCGATAACCAAGGGAAAGACTTGTGTTTAGATATAAAGAAGATATCGCGTCGTTCCATCCCGTTCAAGATTGAAATGGATTGAACTTCGATGCCACCGAACCAACCGTGAGGCGTGTCGGCTCGAGACGTTCTCACACATGGTCCAAACAGTCCAAAAAGGGTAGTCAGGGTCCCACCTAAAACCAAGAATTAGTGTCTAATCAACACCATTCTTTTCTTTTAGTTCCCTAGTCTTAGAGACCTTAGATTAGGGTACAATTGGTCTTAACACTAAGGTATACACCCCTAGGACTCATAGAAAGCCCAAAGGTTTCCAAAAAAAAACAAATATCAAATTTCACTGGACTCAAAACAAATATCGATCGGCTGATCGATCGGCCCAAAAAGCCTCTCAGTTAAAGACAGGCCGATCGATCGGCCTGTAGGTCCGATCGATCGGACCTGGGCGTGCAGCAGGTCCGGGAAACTGAACTTTTCCTTCCTTTTTCCTTTCTTTTCCAACACTTAAACCACTAGCATTTCTCTTCCATAATCACTTCAAAACCTCATTAAAACTCCAATGAACAATTAAATTCAAACACCTCTTTAAACGGGTATCAATTTCAAGTCAATGTAACTTATAAACATAACCATGAATAGCCAATCCAACCTCATTCCTTTTAAAACCATATGAACAAACTTGACCAAATGAAAGCACATTTTTCCAAGAGATTAACAAGAGAGAAACCACCATTAATATGCAATTTCGAAATCAATGGAAATATGACAAGAAGCATGTGTAGAAACATATATCACATTATCAAGAACAAGTAATAAAACTTAGGATTTTCTCCTAAAACTTTGATAACATTGAAACCATCCATTCATCCACTTGCCTTTGACTCTAATCAAGCAAATCAAGCTCCTAATCACCCCTCAAGCTCAAGATCCACAATCTCTACAAAAATCCCCAAAACAAACCCTAAAATGGGTTAAACAATGAAATGACAAGGAAACCTTTCAATAATCAAGGTGGAGCTTCTCTAAGGCTAGAAGATTACAAATCTAGAAGATGAAGAAGAACACTTACTTGGATGACCTTCAAATGAGAAGAACAAGATCAAGGGAGGTCTCTAGGTTGGGAGATTTCTCCAAAAATGGTATCAATGGAAAGCTTGCAAGATGAGGAAGAAGAAGGTGGTCTCCATTGCTTGATTGATGAACTCTTGGTGTGGCTTGGAGATGAAGAAGCAAGAAGAAGGAGAGAAGTGTCACGCCCCCGAACCAGAACCTCGGGGGCGGGAATGGGATTAAGCATAAATGTATTTTACTTCTCCCAGGATCCGCTTGTGTGAAGACAACACATTCTGAATATTTTGCGGAAGCATTTGTGGCGTTGCGACCCAGAGTCCGTGGCCATCGGATTCCGTGTCGCACCCAACCTCTAGCATATAGCTATTATATCAAGAATCATATCAGACTGGAGTAAACCATCACAATAAATTACAGAGCTGACGGTAACAGGATATTACATTCCCAAATATGTTCAAGTTACAATTATCAATGTACATTAATTAAGAATCCCAAGAAAAGGCTAATAAAAGCCATATAACAAAAAGCTATAAACTACTACCCAAATGTGACGTAGCTCCGATGTCAAGCTCAATGTCTACATGACATAGCCGACAGAACAACCTGCACAACATGGCTCCACAGCCAACTCAAGCACTCAACTCGGGACGAAGAAATCTGAACCTGAGTACCAAAAGTAGTGGGTCAGACACGACGGTCTGGCAGGTGGATGAAAAGATAACAAATATACTGAAGAATAAAACATAAAATAAATCATGATATTCGATCAAATGCTGTATATAATTAAACGGGTACAAAGTAGGGAATCTCGGGGAAAACCGGTATTCATTTCAAGCATGGGTGAAACGTGAAGATCTAATAAAACATGTGTTCATTTACATCATCTATAATCATAGATATTTGACAATCGGGTGTTCGTCTAAAACATGTATAAACATAGCGGTATGGCAAAACAACGTTCATTTGAAACTTAAGTAAAAACACAAGTATACAACAACCGAGGTATTCATAGCAGTCTAGCAAAACCAATGTCCATTTGAAACATATGTGAAAATACGGATATTTAACAAACCGGGTGTTCATTTAAAACAGGTGTAACCAAAGAAATCTGACAAGACTAATGTTCATTTAAACCTATTCCAAAGTATGGATATTTAAACAAATCGGGTATCATGTAAAATAGGTATAAACATAGGAATCTGGCAAAACAAGTGTCATCTAAAACATATTTCAAAGCATGGATATTTAACAAGTCGGGTATTCATTTAAAACATGTATAAACCTGGGGATCTGACAAACCAAATGTCATTTAAAACAAAGTACGGATATTTAACAATTCGGGTATTCATTTAAAACATGTGTAATCATGTAAATCTAGCAAAATCATTGATCGTTTGAAACGTATGTAAAAGCATGGGCATTCAACCAACCGGCATTCATTTAAAACATGTGCGGGTACAAAGAACAGAAGACAATATAATAATAACTGAATTTACATTGGAGAATATTAACACTTGTTTAAATAACAACTTTCATAAAGGAAACGAATCATTTATCGGAAAGCAAGTAAGCAATATAAAACATGTCGGGTATCCAAGGAATCGGGAACTGGCAAGATGGCAATCACAAGAAGCTAAGTCCTCTATCACCGAAGTGACAAGAGTATAACGGGACGTTGGTCTCAGTCACACAAGGTGAGGAGACTCAACGTAAATCATATATACAATATAAATATACGGGAACGGGACCACGGTAGCGAACTGGGTATCGGGACGGGACCACGGTAATAACTGGGTATCGGGATCCAAACTGCAGCTGGCGGGACGGGAGAGGGATTTCCAAGTCGGTGGATCAAACCGACAAGGTATCCAAGCTTAGTGATGCCGACTCATGGGTCAAATCACAAATCGGGACATATGCAAGTAAATCAAGTACGATAAATAAACGGGTAAGACGGGGGTGCTCAAGGGCACACTGTCATTTCATATCGGGAATACATCTCGGGACAAATAACTGTTACAAGAGTAACTTCAATGCTTTCGGGAAACAAGTCATGTAATGCAAATCTCGGGAAAAGAGGTGAAACAATGAACTATAACAATTTCGGGAAAAAGTATTAATTTCAAGATCTATTTAAGTGAATAGGGGTCCCGTATGTCGATTATAGTCATTACTTGGTACTCCTTGAGTTTGAAGACATCCCGGGCTCCTTATGCACTTCTACTATTTTTAAAACTTATCATGAGCTTATGGGTAGTACTAGGTGTTACAATAGCAAAAATCAAGATTATAAATAGTCCATCCTAGGCATGACATTAATCCGGAAACATTGAGCAACCGATTCAGTCACCGAAAGGAATAGCATCCGCGATAACCAAGGGAAAGACTTGTGTTTAGATATAAAGAAGATATCGCGTCGTTCCATCCCGTTCAAGATTGAAATGGATTGCACTTCGATGCCACCGAACCAACCGTGAGGCGTGTCGGCTCAAGACATTCTCACACATGGTCCAAACAGTCCAAAAAGGGGTAGTCAAGGTCCCACCTAAAACCACGAATTAGTGTCTAAATCAACACCATTCTTTTCTTTTAGTTCCCTAGTCTTAAAGACCTTAGATTAGGGCATAATTGGTCTTAACACTAAGGTATATACCCCTAGGACTCATAGAAAGCCCAAAGGTTTCCAAAGATAAACAATATCAAATTTCACTGACCAGCGTGACCCATGCCAGGCTAACCGCATCGCTCGAGCGAACCCATCGGTCGAGCGGTTATTAGAATGCGTTCGAGCGACCAAGTTACTGGAAAACCCGTAACCTTTTTTGGACAGGTCGCTCGAGCGAACTGTCATGGTCGCTCGAGCGAACTGTCCAGAAACTGAATTCCGGGCAGTTCAGTTCCCCTCTTTCTCTTCCTTTTTCCTTTCCTTTCCAACACTTAAACCAATGAGTTTTTCCTTACTTCAACAACATCCTAATTACAATTAAGCTCCCATCAAAACTTCAATGAATCATTAAATCCAAACACCTCTTTCTTCACATTCAATCCCCAAACAAGGTTCGAGTTCCCATCATAGACAAGGGTTCATTTGAGTCAACATTTATAGATAAACAAGGTCTATTGATCACATTTCCATAACCAAAGATGTTTTAGCACAACTCTATAAATGAGTATCAATTTCAAATCAATGTAGTTCATAAACATAACCATGATTAGCGAAACCAATCCTATTCTTTATAAAACCATATGAGTAAACTTGATCAAATGAAATGCATACCTCTCCAAGAGATTAACAAGATAGAAACAACCATTAATGTGCAAATTTCGAAATCCATATATATGTGACAAGGAGCATATGTGCAACATGTATCCAATGATCAAAAACAAGAAATAAACTTGGGATTTTCTCATAAAACTTTGATAACATTAAAACCATCCATTCATCCACTTGCCTTGGGTTCCAATCTAGCAAATCAAGCTCCTAATCACCTCTCAAGCTCAAGATCCACAATCTCTACAAAACCCCCCAAAAAAGCCCTAAAATGGATTAAACAATGAAATGACAATGAAACCATTCAATAATCAAGGTGGAGCTTCTCTAAGGATAGAAGATTACAAATCTAGAAGATGAAGAAGAACACTTACTTGCAAGGTCCTCTAATGGCAATGGTAGGCTCAAGGAGATCTTGAAATGGATGATTTGCTCCACCAAAAGCTATTGGAAGGAAGCTCTCAATCAGATGAAGAAATGATGATCTCTAATCTCTTCTAGGTGCAAGCTTTGGATTGGATTGAGTGGTGGAGAGCAAGAGCAAGAAGAAGAGAAGGAAGCCCTAACTTGTGTTTGTGCTGGAAAAATGAAATGGAAGAAGAAGGTCTCCTCTTGTAGTAAGTGAGGAGTGGGCTCCACCATGAACAATCCTAATTAGGCTGAAATCATCTCTATCTGGACTTCGGATGAATTCGACGAAGAAGAAAGAAATGATCGTCGAAATATCTAGTTTCCAAAAAGTATATGTTTCACGGATTTCGAGAATATCGAGTTTTGGGTACAGATTTGGTGTGAAAAGACTGTTTTGCCCTCAAGGCCAAGAAATCGGGTTTCGGGTTCTCAAATGGATATGGGATCAACATGAAAGTTGTAGGATTCCTCAAGATGAATGCAACGGGCAAAAAACACAATAGGAAACAAATCGGAAAAATCTCACAAGTAAAAGCAAGGCCGAAAAGGGAACCCCCAAAGGGCCCCACAAGCTACCAAAGCACTCAAAAGCCCAAAACTAGAAGAAAACACATTCTAGCTCACAAACTCAACCCAACAAATACTAATCCCACTAAAAGAAACTAATCCACAAATAAAACAACACTAATCCAAGAGATCAGGGGTCGGGTTCTCACAAGAAGCACAAGGGAAAACCCTAGGTTCAGCTGGAACAATGGTGAATGAAATGAATGAAGGAGATGGGTTCCTCTTATAAGCAAGTGAGGTTTGGGTCCCACAACTTAAAGAACTTGGGTGGCTGAAATCATCTAATTTGGGACCTGGATGGATTCGACGAAGAAGGAAGAAATGATCGTCGAAATATCTAGTTTACAAAAAGTATATGTTTCGCGGGTTTCGGGAATATCAAGTTTTGGGTACAGATTTGGTGTGCAATGACTGTTTTGCCCTCAAGGCCAAGAAATCGGGTTTCGGGTTCTCAAATGGATACGGGGCCAACATGAAAGTTGTAGGATTCCTCAAGATGAATGTAACGGGCCAAAAACACAATACGAAACAAATCGAAAAAATCTCACAAGTAAAAGCAAAGCCGAAAAGGGAACCCCCAAAGGGCCCCACAAGCTACCAAAGCACTCAAAAGCTCAAAACTAGAAGAAAACCATTCTAGCTCACGAACTCAACCCAACAAATACTAATCCCACTAAAAGAAACTAATCCACAAATAAAACAACACTAATCCAAGAGATTAGGGGTCGGGTTCTCAAAGGATCTTCTCCCAAAAACAAATACGACCATATCAGATTCTCCAGAATATTATTTCTCAGGTTTATAGTCAAGCTACCTAGCTTCTTGGGCAATCAACTTACTGATCCCTACGCTAGTCTGTGAAATATGCCCCCTCCTACACCTTCTATTCAACAAAATTATTCTTCTACTTCTTTTGGAGGTTATCATGGATGGAGCTTGTCTGTTGTGCATTTTGTCGCGACCCCGGAACGGGTCCCGGGCCCACGACGCAGTAGATGATATTTTCCCACAGGTTCCCGCGGTGAGGATTCCCAAAGACACGCGGAATCTGACTCACACGAACACGATTTGCGGAAGCGTGTAGCAAAACACATCAAGATGAGCACCAATACGATGTTTAAGTGCTCATGACAATTAATATCAAAACATAGTATCAAAGAAAGAAGCTAACAAGCATTCCCATTAATATTCAAGTTATAGGGCTAATACTAAAACAAGTTAAGTTTTGTTACAATTCCAAGAGACCAATAAAGGTCAATACAATCTCAAAATAACCAAAAGAAACCCCAAGACTAAAGGTGACGAAACTCGAGAACCAGACCAACATCTAAATGACATCGTCGGGCTGCCACTCTCTCACGGGAGTTGGCTCACAAGCCTCCTCCTGACGCTCCTCCTCAAAGGCAACGTCTCCTGCACCTGGGCACCAATAAACAAGGGTCAAACACGACGGTTTGGCAGGTAATCAATGTAGGCATGAACATGAACAATAACCTTTAGAGAAACATGTAAGCAATTCTTTGGTATGAAGTACTATCAAAGCTGAAATACATTTTTGAGAATACGAACAAAGCTGAGATACCAAAACAAACTAGCATGAGTACATAATATATCATGAATAGTTACAATCCACAAAGAGCCCATCCTTTCTCTATCATTTATATAATGAAAAGAGCAAGCACGCACGACAAGCACGATATACATAATATAAGCACGACACGATTTCCCACAAAGACGGGAATTCCGGCCGCGGAACCGGACACGCACGATGTGTAATAAATACACGACCAGTCTGCAGACAGTCCACATGTTTAGAGACCCCCAGACAGCGGATCAAACCGAAAGGGCAGTCTAGGCTCAGTGGTGTTCACTTAATTCATGAATGCACAAAACACGCGAAGCATGATCAAAGCACGTCGAGATAGAAAGGGGGAAATCACTTATCAAAACACGACGAGCACGACTAGCACGGGCATAATAATTATGCATAACACGCTTAGGAAGAGATCCCCTTTCTCTTGAAACAAAACTCCAAAACAAGCTTGTACTAACACTTCAAAACAAGTTCACGATGATATTCATTATATCAAAACTAAAGCACGAACACAAGGCTTATCAAGCACACGTAATGACCTTTGATTGATCCTTGTGCAATTGAGACCCAAGTGTTGGAAATTTAGAAAGGAATTGGTGCCCCGGAAGTTCGAAGGCATCTTGGGTTTCAAGTACACAATATCAGGCTAGAGGTCACTTAACACGTTCTAGTTTTTCATTCTTGCAAAACTCTTCAAAATACACAAGCAGTGAATTTCGGTCACCTCGCGGTCAGGTGTCGGCTAGCCGAACTGGGACATGGCGGCTAGCCGCAAGGTGACCGCCAGGCTGACCGCTGGAAAGCAAATCGAACTTAGCTCTCGGGAAAAGGAACCGCATTGCGCGGTTGGCTTGCGGTTAACAGCGAGTGGGACTTGCGGTTAGTCGTGAGCTGACCGCGGAGCTAACCGTGAATCACAAACAAAATGCCAGCTTCTGGAGAAGGAACCGCAGTCCACGGTTGGCTTGCGGTTAACCGCGAGTGAGACTGGCGGTTAGCCGTGAGCTGACCGTGGTGCTGACCGCTGATCCCAGATGAAATTGCTAGCTTCTGGAAAAGTAACCACTGAGTTCGGTCAGACTGCGGTTAGCCGCAGTGGACACAAGCGGCTAGCCGCGAGCTGACCGCGGAGCTGACCGCCAATGCACGGGTGTGCGGTTCAGTGCAGATTTTCACATTTTTCCTTCCTCCTTTCCATTCATTCTCATTCCTCTTGTATTCCCTGAGCATATAGGCTCTTCAAGGGTAAAACACACATCCAAAACCAACAAAACACAATCATGAAGCTTGTAAACACATTCATATGCAAAGTTTCCAAAACAACAATGTAACTTAAAATAACATGCACAATGATCCTATAGAGATTACTTGCCTTGCCCAAATGCTAAAAATACTCCTCCAAGCACTTCACTCAAGCTATCAAGCACTACAAGAAAAACCCAAGAGAAAACACACAAACTCACTCAAAAATGGAAACAAAGAACCCATTTTAACAAAAGGGTTTGTGAACAAGAAAAACACAATCTTAAGGAGCTAAAAAGACTTTATGGAAAACATGGCTTGAAGCTCTTACCTAGAGAAAGTCAAACAAGAGAGATGGAAGAGAATGGAGAGCTTTCCCAACTTGAAACCTTAAGAAAATTGTATCAATAGAAAGCTTAGGGCAAGAGGAAGAATTTGGTAGTCTTGAAATCTTCTTTGGAGCTCTCTAGCTAGATCAAGCAAGGTGGGGAAAATGGAGAGAAAAAGAAACTCTTCCTTGCCCTAGGTCAAGAAGTTGCAGGATTTTGGTAAAGTGAGTGGAAGAAGAGGGAAAGGGAGGCTTAAGTGATGACTCATGGGCCCCATTGGGCTTGAACTTGAAATGGCTAAAACATGTTCTTGTGGGCCTCGGATGACTTCGACGAAGAAGGATAAAACGATCGTCGAAATATCTACTTTCCAAAAAGTATATTTTTGACATGGTTTTGAGATCTCGAAAATTGTGTCCAGATTGTGCAAGAAAGACAACTTTACCCTCTTTGGGCCAAAACATAGGTTTTTGGGCTTCAAACATGAATGGGCTTAAAACGAAAGTTGTAACACATAACAAGATCATTCAAATGAAATCAAAATCACACTCACACGAAAACCGATACGATCTTCCCAAGCTTACACGTGCACTCAGGCCTTCCTGAGTGTGCCTGACTAATACTAGACGTTCTCAAAATTCCCAAAGCTATGTCCAAAACTAACTAATCACTTCCAACCCAACCACGACTAAACCCACTTAGAACTAAACACATACTAATCGCACACTAATCGACTTGGTCTGGGTCGGGGTCTAACACATTTGCAGCCTAGGATCATTGGGATTCTTTGGAACCCATCTGGTCCCATCTGGTAAACCGGGGCATGCTATCATTCGTAGAGACCAATCATTCTTTCCAGAGCTTCATTTGGTGCTTGATATTCTTCCTTTGCATATTATTGAGCCACATTTTGGACTGGATAATTAGCTTTTTTCAGCTATAAAAGTTCCATTGTGTTCTTGACACGACCCGAGCCCGAGATTAGCAATAATCCGAGTTAACCCCGAGTCGTGCTGCATACTTACTCCTGTGAATCTCAACACATTAAAATTCACAAAGGATAGCAATATACATTATGCGGAAATATTCACAAATATACATTGCTGGTATCACACAAAAGTTCTTTACACTATATACAAAATTCATCACTTGCATATTTAAATACAATTCAAGGATGTATAAAAGTTCGATTCTCAGTCTTTTTCTATCATTTCCATTCTACTAGTCCTCGTGGAGGAACCGTGCCGGACGTTTCCAGCGCCTCAGAAGGACCGGCAAGGGCAGCTGTGCCTGTAATGCCATTAATAACACTATGAATTTCACAATTCAGCAATGTATAAACAATTACATGATTCACCTGCTAATGATACACTTAATTCATTTCATTTCAGGTTTGATTGGTTCAATTCCAATTCCAATTCATAGTCAATAGGAGTCTTTTTATTTGGCAAACTACAGTAGCATTTCAATTTAAATTTAAATTCCATTTCCCTCAAAGGAAAGGAATTTCTCTCCCTCAAAGGAAAGAATTCTCTCTTCCATACGGAAGGATTCATTTATTGTGGGACTTATCAGAGTCCGGGTCAGGGACGACTGATATCACCACGGAGCTCCGAAACACTCCCAAATAATCTGCTGCAGCAGTAACAGCTCTAATGAGCTTAAAGAAATCACCATGTAGTGCCAGACTCATTACAATTTAACGGATTCACTTCAACATACAAACTCAAGTAAATAATACCATCCATTCAGGTGTAATACTCAATTCTTTAATGTACGTGTTATGCTCGATGAACATTACAAGTTATATGTATTTTGTACATTAAAGTCTCTTTAATTAACACCCATGGAGGTAACATAGTATTAACAATAACCTTGATCTAATCAATAGGCTCCTTTCATTAAAATTCAGAAATTAATTCTGAAACTCTATTAATTTCGGTTAACCAAGCAATGTCTTATCGGCTAGCTTTAGAAGCTAATTTTTATTATCAAATTACAACTATTCGGCTTGGGTTAACCTTTTGGTTAACACTCAATTCATCTTGGATCTAAATCCAAGGATATTATTTCATAAAAAGGGTAATTAACTTACTACTCCGTCATTAGTCTTCAAGCTAATTATGGACCACTTATATTCCTAAAACCATTAATTGGTTCAACTAGAACAACTTTTAATTAGGACCTGTTATACTTGTCCTCATATCACTTCATCTCCCAATCTATGCTCACTAAGAGGTGTATACCATTGGTTTCTACGTTCCAAGAGCTTTCCAACGATATATAGAACTAAAAAATCGGACGTATGAGTCAAAAGTTATGGCCATTCAAAGTTGGCATTGTTGGCCCAATGGGCCGACCCACTCGGGCAGGCCCAATCCGGCTGGCCCATTTCAGTTTCAGGCTGCTGAAACTGAGTTTTCTTCCCTTCTTTACATTCAATCCATCACCTGCAGCAAAATGGAACCTCCTGTTTCCTACTCAATCATCATTTATACAAAACAATAACACTTCTATGCCCTTTCATCATCACCCAACCCATCTATTTCTTCAAACAATGATTCGCATACACAATTCACTCAACTGTGTTTGATTCACATACGCAATTCACTCAACTATAAAGCTGAATTCAGATTTCATAACATGCTTAAGAAGAAATATATATAGCAGCTAGTATTTACTCACTAATTCTTTATACTTGCCTTTACTGTAGTTCAATCCAAAACCCTTTGTTCAACCTCTAGTTGAGTCAAAATCACCACTCTCTAAGAAACCAAAGAACCCACTTGAGAATTGGTAAAGAAGATGATGACAACTCTTGAAAACCACTTGAAAACTCTTTGCTCCAACACTTGATAGCAAGAAAGCAAGAAACGAAGAGCAAACCAGCTGCTGTTACTTGGTTTTCCACTCAAAGTTGCTGGGAGAAAAGTTGCTGCGATGACTCATTCCATGCAACATAAGACTGTGACACTTAACACCTCTATTTTGCATATGAAACCTTTACACTAAAGTTAATTCTACTTTAAGTCAATTCACTACTCTTTTGCCTCATATTAGGTCAAATGAAAACGAGTGTATTATGAAAGTTACTGTACTCATCGAAATACACACGATGGTATCAAATTTCACCTCATTCGACGAAATACGCACAAATCTATATTTACGAAAAACTCCTTCCTATGCTCACTTTGAGTGTAATTTCAACACAATTAAACCAAGCTCTTCTAAATTCAGTCATTATGTATAAGTCCCTCAAATGAACCTAATTCTATCCATGCTAGTCCTTAATCACGCTTAATTTCATTAATCATGCTTAAACCATGTTAAATCTTGATTAATTAAAGGTAATCGTGATTAACTCGGGTTGGAGTGTAACAGTTCTCCTTGGAAACATCGGTTTCAATTTAGAAAGCTTCATGCAATGGTGCAGCAATTTCAGCCTTTCTATATTGAGCACATTTCACTCCAAACATGGAGACTTGGCCAGAAGATTAAACAGTTTGCATTAGCACCATCACGTTTATCCAATGTGGAGATAGTGCAATTAGAGAATGGTCAATAGCCTGGACCCGGGTTGTTGGTTTCTTTTTCTTTTCCTTTTCTTTTGTTATGTCGGGGTCGTGTTCTCTCTGCATTTTTTGTTTTTATGGGGTATGCCCCATGAGAAATTCTTTTGATTTCTTCTTTTTTGCATTCTCTTCTTTATTGTTAAATGAAAGACTCACTAATATTTCAAAAACACTTAAAAAATCCAACAATCTCTTCAATGTCTCGGATCAAACACCGGATCACCATTTTGAAAAGACATATTCTTATCAAACTCCCTAACCCCAAAATCACCACAATCCTCTACAAATTTACTAAAAAGCAAAAACTCCCTGAATAAAACAGCAGCATTTCACCCACCAAACTTATTTCTCTCAGACCAGCTCAAACCCCACTCTCTCACACTCCTCCCAAACTCTCAACAAAGTCCATCCTATCCTAGCATTCCCTCTACCATGCCATTCACCAAATAGAGCCACAAAAATGGATGAAACCATTAAGGGAAATTGGAGGATAATAAAATGTTCATATCGGTGGACATAGGTTCGATTTTGATTTTGTATGTGACTTTTGGAAATGCTCGGACCTCATTGGAGAGCATTAAAAACATCTCTGGAATGGAATGGAATGAAATCAATCTTGCATGGAAAAAAAATTGAGAATGATGAATAGAACTCATTCCATCACACAATCATATGCCATCAAAACTGATTTCAGAATGAGGCAAAAAAGGGGAAGGGTTGGCTAATTGTATCAAGGCTTTCTTGGGGCCTACAAAGGGGTTTCTTGGGGCCAAGAAAGTAGAGGTTATATATCGATGTAATTTGAGAGAGGTGAGAGCTTTGTCTCCCGTAGGTGTCCCCGATTGTCGAACCACATGGGATTGAATGGAGGAAAGTTTTCTTTCCCGTGGACATTGGCAAACTTGCTGAACCACGTAAATCTGTGTGTCTCTCTCTTCTTGTGTGGCTTGTCTGACTGTCAATCGCAGTGTTTCACGCTTCCACGTACATGTGCACAAGTGGATTCATGCTTCCACGTACATGCGCACAAGTGGTATCAGAGCCACACCAAGTGGTGCCAGAGACTGTTTTTTTTTTTTTTTTTTTTTTTTTTTTTTTGTTTGGGGGGGGGGGGGGGGGGGGGGGGGGGGGGTGGGGTGTTGGTTGGTACCACTCAAATTTCTTGACATGTAGGACAGTTCCATTCCAAAAGTTTATACCACCTGTCAGTGTGAAGTGATCAAGGCCACTCTTTGTGAATTGCCCCTTTTGCCATTCTGTTCTGTTACTTCTGTAGTTTCTTTTCTTTTCTTTTGGTTTCATAGGAGTAATATCTTCAGTTTGGTCATATTTCCTCAGAGCTTAGATGAAAAGCAATGAATCCAAAGTCTAAATTTATTGTTAAAATTTTAAGGTGAGTAGAAATTCCATTAGGCGGTACAGCAATGGGGGAGATGTCATATGGAATCAGCTAACAGAACATGAACATAACTCTCTCTAAGATTTCAGTTAATGGATGGATGACATGTTTAGAACATCGCTCCAAAGTGATTGCCCGGACTGGTTGTAGTAGGAGGTACTCTCTTCTTGTAATTCCATGCTAGCTAAGGTATTGATACTGGTAGGACAAACATATGGCACATTTGCAGTACCATTATAATAGTTTAGACTGAATTCATCATGGTTGTTACTTGGGTGTTGGTGACTCTTGGTCTCATCCCCTTCGACTTCACTTTCACTAGCATTTGAGTTCTTCTCCACCAGTTCTCTAAATATGGAGGATCGCAAAAGGACACTGAGTGCAGTTCTTGGAGAGGACTTATTGTTAGAGCTGCCAGAGATTAGCCAAGGGTGATGTTCTTGTTTTTTAGGAGAGCCAATGTCATCCATTGCAAAGAGGTGGTTGTTAAAGAATGGTTGTGTGTGTTCCTTGGCATAGATGGTAGAGGAAGTTGTCACTTCTCTAGATTCTCCATTGGCTTGTGGTTCTATATGAGTAGCATGAGCTCCCGGCCTTAGCCATCTGATGTATGTGCTTAGGTCGAAATTGGTCACCGCATTGATCCCTCTGTATTCGATGGCTGCAATATCATAAGCTGCAGCGGCCTCCTCTTGCGTACCTGAAACAAGAGCAGATTTAGGTTCCACTGAGTATGATACATATGTATGTATGTATGTATGTATGTATGTATATATATATATATATATATATATATATATATGCCAAGACAACCATGAATCTACAATAGAGAAACTTTCTTAAGGAGAGAAACTCACTATAGGTTCCAAGGTAAAGGTACTTGTTCCCAAAAACCCTCCCTATCCTTGCTTCCCATCGCCCATTATGATGGTGCCTGCATTTTATTTACAAAAATAAAAAGGTTTTTATTCCATTATTAATCTCATGAATGGATGGAAACTGAAGATTGATAAAGTTCTGTAAACTATAAAGATCAGCTAGGTTCATTTTATTCGATACAACATGATTTTGTTATAGGAATTCTTGAGATACCGTAGAATATGCTTAACTTAAAATAAATTAGAGAATAAAGATGTCATATCTTCAATCCCGAAATTGAGGGTACAGTAAAAAGTTAAGAGAGTTTTCTGAAGAGTCTCTTGAAAACTGCTGGAATTTGAAAGTTTAAACTCACTACTAAACATAGGATTTAGTGGAACAAGAATTTTCCCTGCACCTGAGGAAATTAAGATTCTGGTGTGTCATCATTTCTCTCACAGACTCTCAAACCAGACAATCCATTTATCAAGGAGCAGATCCTTTTACGACAATAGATGTATCCATCACTGATTTTACACATAATAGTTTAGCGTATAACAGAATATAGTTACTCTCCCTTTTTTCATTTCTGTTAGATTAACTCTCTCCTCTCTATTGATGGTGATTGGAGAGGGAAAGGGAATGAACATTTGAATTCATTGTGTATATACTTTGGGAAGGAATGATTGTTACCTTGCAACTCCACGGTATTTGGATACGCCTCTAGAGAAACCACTGCTTTTCCTGTGTACACAGATAGCCTATTAGTCTCACAAACATGAAGAAGAGAGTACAATCAGAAGCATCGCCCTAAAAAAACTCAAAGTTTTTATAGTATTGAAATCATGCAATCATACCTTCTTAAAGAGGCTAGATACTCTTCTTTGGTCACAGTCTGCATTATTTGGATTTCTTTCTCATAATCAGATACCTACAAATTCAGTGACAATCAATCACATGTTAGCTCTAGGCCAACCCAAAAAAAAAAAAAGGATTGGAGAATTGATATGGGGTAATCAGTTCCAAAACGTTTAGGGTGTAACTAAACTTAGAACTGCCACCAATCAACATGTTTCTAACAATTTCTTACACCTGGCTTTTGTGTGAAGTGTTCACACATTGCCTTATCAGATTACATAATAAGATGGAAATTTTAAAACAAAAATAAAGAGTACGTCTGTACAGGGAAATTTGTGAATGTGGTCGGCCCCCAGTACTTAAGTGCTGCCAAATCATAAGATCTTGCTGCTGATTCTTCCTCATCATATGCTCCTGATTATGAGAAACGATACAAATGGTCTTCCCATCAGTTGAAACCCAACAGTCTTTTCTAATCATTAAAAAAAAAAAAAAAGGATTAAGGAAAAAATGAAACCCACACCTAGATAAACTGTAGATTCCAACCATCATGTCCAAAAACCACCCAGGAAGAGGAGAAAAGAAATGATCAGTTTTTTTTTTTTACAAATACGCAGAAGAAATGTAAACCATGAGTATTAAAAAAATTCTGGTTTGTATTATTTTATACCTTGTTTCCCCTTTTTCTTCTGTGTCACATTCCATGACCCCTTATCCCACAAGTGCGCTTCATAACGGCCTGTCCATCTATGCCTGTGCATTTTTATGAAAACCAATGAATGTTAGATACTGAACAATTGCGAAACAGAGATAAAATACATGAGTTCGATGCATATGATAAGATTGATATCTGTATATAAATATTGAGCAAGGATCAAATGAATGTAGCTTGAAATGGTTGGGCACGTACAAAGGCCAGAAACATCCCTGAATGAAAAATCAAAGCGAAGGAAAGAACAGGGGAAACCAATAAAAATTAGTACTATGCTGGTCCCAAACTATCGTACTTTGGATATTAAAGCCTACTTCAATTTGAAAACTGTCCCCAGATAGATGGAGTAAGTCTTCCATACTGATGATGATGAATCAATTTGAAGTGGCATGTTTAGTGATAGAGAGAGGGACCATCCTTAGATGGGATACGACTTTGATGATGATGATGATACCAATTTGATCTCATCAAGTCAATGATCCCCTGCAATGCAAACTGTATGGTACTGAATTACTGTGTGATCACTCTTGTGGGAGTGCCTGGGATGCAAACTTCATAGTTGATTAGTAGGAATCTTTAGGCCCATCCTAGATTAAAGGGATGAGGTTAATTTGATGATCACGACCACAATGATGATGGGGATGATGATGATGATGATCTGGATGCATACAAACCAAAGATAGGAAGGGGGTTCCCCTAAAGTCATCTTGATCCAGATTCCGGATAGCCATGGATTTCATATCCTGAAAATTTTGGTCAGTCTAACAGTCCCATTGGGATCACCACAATTCTCTTTACAGTCGTAACCTCCCAGTGTGGAATTTTCTTCTTTACTTCTCATATTTCAAATGCCAGAAAGACTTCAAAGAAGCAGAAGATGGTAACATGAAAAAGAAGAATACCTGCTGACGCCACGAAATCTAGAGCTTCTCTTAACAGGAGCAGTAGCATTACTGGTTGTGGTAGAGGATGGGTCTTGCACTTCTCTTTTATCATCTTTATTACCAACTACAGCCATAGAAGGCTCTCTTCTCCTCCTCTTAATGCACTTGGGTTCCTCACCCTCTATCGCTCCACTGCCACGCCTTCCTCCATTTCCTTCTCTCTTCACCAAAACCCCTTCCATCTCTCTCGCTTTCTTTCTTACTAAAACAAAGTAGAAATGAATGGAATGCAATGGAGTCCTTCACTGCAGAATTACTATATATATACATGTACTGATGACAAGAGAATCCCAGGATTTTGTTTCATTTGCTTCTGGAGTTTTGTTTGGTAGCAATGTAGGACAATGGGAGACGATGATTTCGGGACCTTCATGACAAAACCTGAAATGGGGTGCTTGTCTCCATTGTAGAGGTTTGAAATTGGTGGAGAAAAAGGTTAAAATTTTTGCTTGGTGGGTCAAAGAGGACGATACTCGTGTGACTGTGTGAGACAATGGCTCGTTTTTGGCTTGTTGGGGAGAGACAGGAACTGAAGAAGAGTGGAAGCTGGAAGAAGACAAGTGATGGATATGCCAGGAATTTCATTTTTCTGTCTTGTTTTTGCCTTTGGGAAGAGATGGAAACGTATGTGAGGCTCAGGCCTATTGTAAAGTGTGCTTCTCATGAGCTCTCTCTCTCTCTCTCTCTCTCTCTCTCTCTCTCTCCCTCTCCTGGTGATTTTAATTATCTTGTTACATATAGTTTCCATGTAATACTCGACTACACGTAGCCGATTTAAGCTGTTAAATTTCTGATCATTTGAATATGAATTAATAGGCTTAATGACATTCATCCATGTCACTGATATTAGTCGATATCTATTGTTTTTTCACCATCAAGACATGCGGTAAGATTTGAGGATTCGGCAAACTTGAAGATTCCTCACGGAGGATGTGTAGAGCTGAGAATTTAACATAGATATTAGTATGTATTTTCTATAAAACTGAGAAAAATTGGTGTCGGTTTGTAAATTCACGAAATTAAGGTTTTTCAAATCCACGGAGGGATGTTGGAGTTGAAAATCCTTGAAAACTGGCACAAATTATTGAGGATTTATAATTGCCGACGTGAATTTTCTAAATCCTCGGAGAAAATTGATGAGGAATCCTCAATGATTTGGTTGCCAAACATGACCATAGTCTTTGGTGGCATTTATCATCCATTTCTAGGATTTGAGTCTCTTGATCAATTTAGCAATGTTGAGGGGAATGGGAAGATTAGCGCTTTTTAGCGCTTTTCCCTTTAATTAGTTAGTTCCTAGGTCTATATCACCAGACTAACACCTGTTAATGCCCACCTCATTTGGTCAATTGGGCCTAATACCACTATACCATGCTCCAATCCAGCCCATAGATCCAGAAGTTCCCCCCCTGCCTGAACCCCATTTTACAACACAGACTAAAATTCCTGGAGGGTTGATAATCACAAACCCTAACAGATATTAAAAGTCTCAAACAGATATAAATATGGAATAAAATGAATCAATAACCTAAGTTATTCAATCAATCAATCAAGAAGATGGACACACGATATTTTACGTGGAAAACCCTGAATAGGGAAAAAACCACAGGACCTCACACCGGTTCATAAAGATCAAGCACTAATAACCAAAGGTTACAAGAGAAACTCACTATCCTTTATAGTTAAACTCAACTTAAGGACCACAATGATTCTTGCCGACGACCACGCCGTTCACCTTCTTTAGCACTTCGATCTCCACGCATTGAACAAGACGAATCAACTTAGAATATGGATGATGAGTCTTCAGATGCAGAAAACTTCAGCACATTAATCTTCTAAAAAGGACTTTTTGGAGGAAAGTAATCTCTTTGAAAATAATCTAGGGTTTAGAACTATGAGGGATTATTTCTTTAATGAGGTTAAACCCTTAAATAGGCTTTTGGAAACGTGTAAGAGAGATTAGGTTTGAAAAGGATAGGAATAGAGGACTGAAGAGGGAAGATCCAAAAAAATAACTAAATCCTGTCGCTGTCCGATCGATCGGACTGACTTTTAACTGGCAGCATTTTTTGTCCGATCGATCAGTCACGGGGTCCGATCGATCGGTCTGTCTTTTAACTGAGAGATTTTCTGGGGCGATCGATCGGTCAAGGGATCTGATCGATCGGTCAGTCAAATCTGATGAAATCTTCCGTTGTTTTCTTCATCTTTTGATTTCTTCCAAATTGAAGTGGTCTATCTAAGAATATAAAATTACATTTAATCCCATGTTTTGTCCAACCATATGAATTAGCCAACATTCAAAAACTAACAATCTCCCCCTTTGGCAATTCATGAACAAAACATCTAATACATGAAATCTACCCATAAATTATCCCACAAAAAATAACTTCAGGAATACCGTCATCCACTAGCCTTGAGATACATGTAATACCTGTCACAAGCAATCTTTGACAAAAGATCATGATTAAATAATATGTAAAGAAAGCACACACATACATAAAGCGCAAACTAAACCATTCTCCCCCTTTTTGGACATAAATTGACAAGGATTAAAAATCGTAAAAGAAGCTGAATTAGTCTAATAACTAAACAGAGAAAACGAAAAGGGGAAAGAAAAATCATCAGAAACAGATAGTTAGCATAGTCATCAGATAGCAGCAAAGAACAATGCTAGGACAAAAAGTTAGATGCCATGGACTACTGAGGAGGAGGGAATCGACGAATGAGAGAATCAAGTTTCTCCTCAATCTTGTTACTGCCAATGTTTAGTTGCCCCATCTGAGAAAACACTTCCTGAAATTGAGAATCCATTCGATGTTCAAGCATTTCAATCTGAGTAGATTGATCATAAAGACGGTTCTCAAACTCTTGAAGATATGCTGGCATCGCTGACTCATACTGTTGATCAAATGGAGGAGGGGCCTCAGCAGCTGCTTCACCTGGTTCTGAACCATCGTCACCGCTGTCTTCGACATGTGAGGAAGACAAACTAATGGTGTGAAAAGTAATAGGACCTCTCCCTTTCACAATGCCATCATTTGGCCTGACAGCAACTCCATTGGAGAGAAGAATCCTGGTGAGAAGAGCCCCATATGGAAGAGAAGTAGTTGAAGCACCATGAAGTGCGGCCAGCATATGCCTATAATATGGTAAGAGGAATATCAATGGACCGCCCTGTCCCAATCACATACAGAAGATAACCAGTCTCCTTAATAACTTCAAACGTTCTTCCCTTAGGCTCAAGATTGAAGCAAACAAAAAGGTTTAACATGCGGTAGGAGGGTGTAAGATATTTCTGTAAGAATCCCCCTAGGCCATACACGACGACGACCACCAGTAAGTGTCGTGATAACAACACTCCAATCGGTGTTATCCACCTGATCCTCCATGCCATCGGAGTCTGGTTCAGGAGTGGGATACACGACATCAAGGCTCCTGTCAATTTGAAGAAATTAACTGATGAAGTTGGGATCAACTTCAATTATCATCCCACGAACAAATGATTTAAAGGACTCTTTTCCAATATCATGGATGTTGTTGTAAAATTCTTGAACCAAAGGCCCATAAGCAGTTGCGTCAAACACATAGAGGGAGTTCCATTCTCTTTCAAGAAGCCAAGAACGGGAGTCAATATTCATCTGTGCCAATCTAACTTGACGTTCTACAAGGACTTGTTTCTTGGAAAAAATATTCTCAAAGGATGTTTCTTTGACAAGACTCTAAAATCTGTTAGAGTCAAATGGAGTAGCAGATGAAGAACCACGTTGAAATGTCCTCTTGCGAGGTTTAGTAGCTTTGGGAGCCATTTTCTCTTTGGAGCAAAAGAGCAAACACTTGGTGTGCACTACAAAAATAGAGTAACCCAACCTTCAACTTAGAAATGTACCATCGAAAATGGATGAAGAGCATGGAAACCACACTATAAACTTCTCAAAAAGACTAGCTAAACATAGTCTGCACAATCTTTTTTTCCAACAGCCACAAGAAAAATCAACAATCCAATCACCCAATACAACCACCACAACCAAATAATAGCAAATGGAAAGAAATTGAATGAAAGAAAGAGATAAAGTGAAGAGATACCTTGGAGAAAGCTTGAAATCCCGAAGGAAAATCCTTGAAAGAGAAAAGGGAAAAAGGGGTCTAGGGCAGAAGTTGAAAAGGACTGAGAGAGGATGAGAAAAGAAAGAAAACGAGACTATAAGGCTGACTGATACACTGTCTGATCGATCGGTTAAGTAGGCCCGATCGATCGGATCTGGGCCAAAAATGGAAATGGGCCATAGAAAAAAAAGAAAAAAAAATATGCCAAAGGAAGGAAAAAAAAAACCACAAACTCAAATCAAAGCCAAAATGAATTCCTTATCGATCATACAACAAAGATTTCACCAAGCATAAGATTTTAAGTGAGAGTGAATTTTTTTTTTGAAATTTAGTCTGTGCTAGGATAAATGATAGAATCACACAAAACAGAATCAACTCCCATTGGCAAGACAATTAAAAAAATTCCCTAAAGCATAGGAGTTTTTTTTTTTTTTTTTTTTTGTGCTCTTTGAGCTGCCCAAATAAGATTCATCATAGGTGACTTTCACACTAATGAATATGGTAGCCTTTTCTAATGAAACTTTTCAATCATGTAGCAGCTATCACACATACTTGTAGTTGTAGGTAGTCCCGATCCTCCAGTAAAATATATAAGGCCGAATTATATATATATATTTATATATGCCAGGAGAGAAGATTTGAATATATGCAATCAATCCATAACCATCAAACTGTGATGTCTTTTAGTGCAAAAAAAAAAAAAAAAAAAAAAAAAAGAATCTCGAACTTGGTAAAAAATTCAATGAATCACAAGTTTAGTGAAACACTAAAGAATAATGAATGAGATTGAAACAAATTAAGGGTATGAGCAAATACCAAGTGACTTACGAAGGGAGTCAAACCTAGTAGAGTCCAAAGGTTTTGTAAGGATATAAACTAGTTGATTTTCCGTAGAGATATGCTCCAAGCTTATGATTTTCTCTTCAACCAAATCTCTAATAAAATGATGCCTTATGTCTATGTGTTTGGTTCTGGAATGTTGTACCGGGTTTTTAGAAATGTCAATAGCATTTTTGTTATCACAATAAACTACCATTGTGGTTCGTGCAATGCCATAATCAGATAGCATTTGTTTCATCCATAACAATTGTGTGCAATAGCTTCCAGCTGCGATGTATTCTGACTCAGCTGTAGAAAAGGAGGTGGAAGTTTGTTTCTTGCTATGCCATGCAACCAAATTATTGCCAATAAGAAAACAGCCACCAGAAGTGCTTTTTCTATCATCTACATAATCCGCCCAGTCAGCATCAGAGAAACCCACAACATTCATGTTAGTATCTCTTGAAAACCATATTCCAAAACCAGTGGTGCCACTAACATATTTTCGAATCCTCTTCACAGCTTGGACATGCGATTCCTTAGGTCTTGTCTGATATCTAGCACAAACACAAACACCGAAAAACATGTCTGGTCGACTAGCAGTTAGGTACAACAAACTTCCTATTATGCTTCGATACAGTCTTTCATCGAAGTCTTTCCCGGAAGAGTTTAAGATCAACTTTACAGTGGTGCTCATAGGAGTACTGGAGTGCTTAGCGGAGTTAATCCCAAATTTCTTGAAAATATTTTGAGCATATTTGGATTGAGAAAGAAATATCTCATTCTCGCATTGTTTGATTTGTAGACCTAAAAAGAAGGATAATTCTCCAACCATGCTCATTTCAAATTCTTGTGACATACATGTGGCAAAGGATTTAGACAAATTTTCAGATGTGGATCCGAAAACAATATCATCCACATAAATTTGAGCAATGAGGATATTGTTTCGATCTCTCTTGATAAATAAGGTTTTATCCACACTGCCCCTTTTGAAAGAGTTTTCTAGCAAGAAGGTAGTCGTCTTTCATACCATGCTCGAAGAGCCTGCTTTAAACCATATAAGGCTTTGCTCAATTTAAAAACATGGTCAGGGCTATGAGGGTCTTGGAAATCTTTAGGTTGTTCAACATACACCTCCTCATTAAAAAACTCATTCAAGAAAGCACTCTTGACATCCATCTGATATAACTTGATTTTCAAGAAACAAGCTACTGGTAATAGAATGCGGATGGACTCAAGACGAGCAACAGGTGCAAATATTTCATCAAAGCCTATTCCCTCCACCTATGTGTAGCCCTGGGCAACTAGTCTGGCCTTGTTTCTAATGACTTGACCAAGTTCATCGGCTTTGTTTTTGAAAATCCATTTTGTCCCGATGACATGTGTGTTTTTGGGCCTTGGAACTAGTTTCCAAACATTATTACGCTCAAACTGACCTAACTCCTCATGCATGGTATTAATCCAGGAGTCATCAATAAGCGCTTCATTTATATTTTTGGGTTCAAGAGAGGAAACATAACACAAAAAAATTATCTCATTTTGTACTTGTTGACGAGTTTTTAATGGAGCATGAATATTACCAATGACTTTGTCAAGATGATGATCTTTGATTACCTAACCTTTTTGGGATCTAGGATGTACTTCCTTGCTTTGAGAAGGTTGATGACTTGGTGTTCCTTGAGCAGAACATTTCAATTTCAGTCTAAACTCTTCAATTTCAGATTCTGATTATGTATCAGGAATAACAACTTATTGAGCCGGTGTTGCCGGATTTATTGGTTCCTTATTTTGGTTCCTGTCTTGCTCAACCTGCTGAGAAGAACTAAGAATTAGTGGGAATTTATCTTCATCATCAGAAAAATAAGAAGGTCCAGCATCATCTACAATGACATTAATAGACTCCATGACCGTTGAATTACGCAAATGAAACACCCTATAGGCTTTACTGTTTAAAGAATACCCAAGAAAAACCCCTTCATCGCTTCGGGAGTCAAATTTTCCAAGATGCTCTCTGTCTTTCAAGATGTAACACTTACTCCCAAAGGTTTTGAAATATTTAACAGTAGGTTTTCTACCATTCCATAGTTCATAGGGTGTATTCTTTGTTCCTACCCTGATGTAAACTCGATTGATCACATAGACAGCAGTGTTTACTGCCTCTGCCCAAAACCTTTGAGGCATGTTCTTACTATGGATCATGACTCGAGCCATTTCTTGTACAATCCGATTTTTTCTTTCAACAACTCCATTTTGCTGAGGAGTTTTAGGAGCAGAGAACTCATGTTTTATTCCATTCTCAGTACAAAAAGAGTTAAAAGATGAGTTCTGAAACTCAGTTCCATGATCAGATCTGATTCTTACAATTTCACCAAACTGTTCGCCCTTATTTGTAGGAAGTTGAAGCCATAAGCAATGGAATACATCAAAAGTTTCAGATGTATCTCTAAGAAAGCGAACCCAAGTAAATCTAGAGAAATCATCAACAGTGAGAAAAATATACTTTTTACCACTAATGCTTTCAGATTTTGAAGGACCCATAAGATCCATATGAAGTAACTCTAGTGGTCTTTTGGTAATAAGCATATCCACTTTCTTATGTGGTGATCTAATTTGTTTCCCCAATTAGTAAGGGCCACACACATGGTTATGAGGTTTTTGAAGTTTGGGGAGTCCTCGAACCAATTCTTGTTTAGAGAGTGTTTCCAAATCAGAATGGTTAATGTGACCTAGCTTTTGATGCCAAAGGTCAACATTATTAATAGTAGCAGAATTGCAGCTCAAGACATTTTCATTAACAACCCGATAGCAATTATTGGAATTCTTTTTACCAGAAAGAACATGTTTTCCATAACTATCGACAATTGAGTAAGCATTTAGAGAGAAATGAACCTCATTACCAAACTCACAAAATTGACTAATACTTAGCAAGTTTGCCTTAAGGCCATCAACCAGAAAAACATTATTGATAGTGGACATACCTGGTATGTTGACAGATCCTTTACCAATGACTTTTGATTTGCTTCCATCTCCAAATTGAACATTACCACCATGATGACTTTCAAGGGATGTGAAAAGAGACTTATCCCCTGACATGTGTCTAGAGCACCCGCTGTCTAAATACCATACATGTAAACTTTGTGCTTTAAGAGTAGTTAGAACCACATTACAACAAAGATCAGTTTTGCGTACCCAAATGGGTTTTTGTTTGACCTTATGAGGAGTCAAATTGATCTTCCTTCTTTCACTGCGAAGTTTGTTACGCAGTCTATTGCAATAAGGCCTAGTATGTCCAATGATTCCACAAAAATGACAAGTTGGGACATATTTACGGTGAGGCATGTGTTTTTTGGGGGTGGAATTCACATGTTTAGGATGATAAATAGCAGGTTTAATAGCAAACAACGTATTACCCCGAACAAACTTACCTGGGTTATTTTAGGAGGATGCACCATAGTCAAATCTAAGGCCATGCTTGCTGCTAGATGTGATTTGCGCACCCAAAATTTCATCAAGTTTTTTTGACCTTGTGTTCATTCGATTAAGATCAGCTTTGGTAGAGACCAATTCAGAGGTAGTCATCTTAAGTTTTTCCGAAATGCTAGCTTTTTCTGCTTTGCAGGAATCCAATTCTTTCTTTAGGATTAGTATTTCCTTGTCAGCTTGAACAGAGTGCTCATATAGTAAGTCAAGTTCATTCCCTACAAAAATCAGCTTGTTAGATAGAATTGTACACTGTGATTCAAGTTGAGATACTTTACCTTGGGCTTCATTGAATTCAGTTTTAAGAACAAGATTTTCTTTTTCAACTGTCTTCCATTTTCCTTTCAGAATGTCATTCAATTGAGTCATTCTCCTTGAGTGTTTGAGGAGACTATGATATGCTTCTACTAAATCCTGCTCATTATCTGACAAAGAATTAAGATCATCTGAAATAATTTCATTAGATTTTTCCACAAGTTCCTGCAAAAAAGAATCATTAGATCTTACCATAAAAGCCATAAATTTTCCATGTTCAGGTGATAATGATTCAGGTTTAGTATCATTGCAATCTTGATCTGAATCATTATCTCAAGTGACATTCAAAACCTTTCCTTGAGTTTTGAAGGTTCTATTGACACATTGAAATGCATAGTGATCAAAACCTTTGCATTCATAATAGTGAGTACTCTTAGGAGGGATTTTGGACACATTTTTCTCAGAATTTTGACCAGTATTGGATTTAAAAGAAGAAGAGGGCCTATTCTTTCCTTTGAAATTTTGAGAAGAATTTTTAAAATTCTTTTTAAAATCCTTTTTATCGTCTTTCAAATTTTTTTTAAACTTTTTAACAAAGAGAGCATCAAGGTCTGGGTTTTCAGTCTCTTGTTCTGAGTCATTATCATGTTCCAGGTGGGACTTCAAAGCGATTCCTTTAGTTTTCTTCGTTTTTCTAAAATTGGTTTCAAACGTTTGCATATTTCCAACTAACTGATCAACTTTAATCAAGTCCAAATTGCTGGACTCCTCAATAGTTACTACTTTTGGGTCAAATCGCTCAGGAAGAGATCTTAATTTTTTTTTAACAATTTTGTGTTTAGGAATGATTTCACCCAAGTAGAAAATAGAATTCACAATAGTGGATAATTTATCATTGAAATCATCAAAAACTTCATTTTCATCCATTTTCAGATTTTCAAAAGCAGTAATCAAACTTTGAAGTTTGGCTTGTTTAACTTTGAGAGTACCTTCATGAACAATTTCTAACATATCCCATGCTTCCTTAGCAATTTTACAAATAGATATTCGACGAAATTCGGAAGGAGAAACACCAATAAAAATGACATTTAAAGCTTTACTGTTAAAATTAAAGGCTTGTTTATCCTCCTTGGTCCATTGAGGCATGAGTTTTTCAATGATCTTGTTGCCATCAGTTATGACAGTAGGCTTGGTGTAACCAAATTCCACACAGTTCCAGACATCCACATCTATGGATTGAAGGAAAGCAGTCATTCTTACTTTCTAATAATGGTAA
This sequence comes from Cinnamomum chago, assembly GCA_038049695.1. Classification (NCBI taxonomy): domain Eukaryota; kingdom Viridiplantae; phylum Streptophyta; class Magnoliopsida; order Laurales; family Lauraceae; genus Cinnamomum; species Cinnamomum chago. The sequence continues at coordinate 24,418,444 of CP142456.1, read as the reverse complement.
TTAGATCCATCCAAAAGAGGAGGTTTGGAAATAGAAGATCCATCTCTAATAATATCCATATCAGAAAATCTGCGGAGATCTCACACAACAAGTTAGTGTGAATCTGCTCTGATACCAGTTGTAGGATCTTATACCCCATTGAGCTACCACTTATCCCAAAACCAATTGGTGATAGGAAACGGTACAACAATAGTTTTATGGTGAGGGTGAGGGCTCGACCGCAATTATGATCGCTCAAGAGCGAGGGTGGACGTTGACCTCAACAATCCCTCCCTCAACGGCACACCCGCCGCGACTCCTGCTGCAAACTCGCAAAACGCGTGTCCCGTTATTTGAAAACCCGACCTACCATGCTCTGATACCAATTGAAATTCCTGGAGGGTTGATAATCACAAACCCTAACAGATATTAAAAGTTCCAACACAGATATAAATATGGAATAAAATGAATTAATAACTTAAGTTATTCAATCAATCAATCAAGAAGATGGACACACAATATTTTACGTGGAAAACCTTGAATAGGGAAAAAACCACGGGACCTCACACTGGTCCATAAAGATCAAGCACTAATAACCAAATGTTACAAGAGAAACTCACTACCCTTTACAGTTGAACTCAACCAAAGGACCACAGTGATTCTTGCCGACGACCACGCCGTTCACCTTCTCTAGTACTTCGATCTCCACGCATTGAACAAGACGAATCAACTTAGAACGTGGATGATGAGTCTCCAGATGCAGAAAGCTTTAGCACATTAATCTCTAAAAAAGGACTCTCTGGAGGAAAGTAATCTCTCTGAAAATAATCTAGGGTTTAGAACTATGAGGGATTATTTCTTTAATGAGGTTAAACCCTTAAATAGGCTTTTGGAAACATGTAGAAGAGATTATGTTTGAAAAGGATAGGAATAGAGGACTGAAGAGGGATGATCCTAAGAAACAGCTAAATCCTGCCGCTGTCTTATCGATCGGACTGACTTTTAACTGAGAGCATTTTTGGTCCGATCGATCGATCATGGGGTCCGATCGATCAGTCTGTCTTTTAACTGAGAGCTTTTCTGGGGTGATCGATCGGTCATGGGATCCGATTGATCAGTCAGTCAGATCTGATGAAATCTTCCATCGTTTTCTTCGTCTTTTGATTTCTTCCAAACTGAAGTGGTCCATCTAAGAATATAAAATTACTTTTAATCCCATGTTTTGTCCAACCATATGAATTAGCCAACACTCAAAAACTAACACAGACATACCCTTGTAATAAAGTAATATTGGAACCATGTCTATTATGAGATTTAACCATATGTAAGCCCAAACGATTGCTCAGGCTACAGCCATGCCAAATGCAAGCTAAGCTTGGGTTGGGAGTTGGAAGTGCACTGTGCAGACCCCGAACATCCCTAATGAGTTTTGTCTAGCTGGCGATAACCCTTATTTTGAGAGGAGACCTTTGGGTATATAATTTGAGGTGCTCCCAAAGTGCAGCTTGGGTCTTGAAATGGAGAAGCTCTAACCGGATGTGCATGCAGTTATGAGAAAATATTCCATGAGAGGAGCATTGGATTCATCGACCCTTCTGAAATTGTCTAGGCAGGGCTTTTGAAGGGTTTGATTGTATTTGAGTTTTGGAATTTTGTCTTGCCCGTAGCTCAACAGTGCCAAGCCATATGGGCCCAGTCTCTAGGTGGGCCATGGTTCAAAAACCTCTCAATTCAACCCAACTCCGGAGGTCATCAAGCTGAGGAGTTTTATCTTGCTCGGTAAGTGGCGGCAACTCTCACCTAGGTGCCTAGGGTTCGAATCCTGGGTGCGCCGCCTCTTTCCACTTGTGTGGGCCATCTTCTTACTTATATGAGCTTCTTTCCCAATTGTGTGGGCCTTCTTTCCGCTTGTACGGGCTGTCTTAACGTGTGTATGCGGGGCTCTCTCTTGGGACCTAGCCCCTTGGCTGGGTTTAGAAAAAAAATAAAAATAAATCTTGAGTGAGTACTCGGTCAAACTCATTGACTTATTTGACTTGGTGACTTACTAAATCATGTTCACTCGGGTGAGTTGAAAATGAGTTTTAATACTATGGTGGGCCTTGTATATAGGGCCGGCTGTACCATAAGGCCAACAAAGCCATTGCTTTAGGCCTCAAAAAATTAGGCAAAAAATAAGGCCCCATAATAAAATCCGATATCTTTTGAAATTCTAAAAAAACAAACTTGTCAACCGCCGTCCCTTTTTTTTTTCTCCCCAAAATCCAAAATATAAGGCCCCACAATAACTCTCTTGAAAAGATATGACCAAGATTTTTCATTTGACCTTAAAGTGTCATTTATGGCCTATTATATTTTCAAATCTTCACCTCATATTTATATTTCTAGAAGTTCAATTGATTTTAGCACATCATTATATTTTTAGCAGCCAATGTTTATCAAATCTCAACCATACATTCAGTCATGAACTTGCTTCACGAGCCTTTCTCATTATTTTTGTGTATCTTATTTCAATAGGGATCCATTTAGATTTGATTCATGATGTGGTTGTAATAGATCCATAGCTTGGGATTTCAACCATAATAATAGATCTTAAAATTTAAGATAAACAATGGGTCCCCGCCGAGATTTATTCACTTGCCCACAGTGCATATGAGCACCGTGCATCTAGAACATTCAATACGTGAGGCACACATCTGAAGTCCATCTTGAATAGTCCTGACTCATGGTGGATATGAGCATCGTATGCAAGTGAAAATGCTTTGAGCCCCACCAGTGGCATACTCAAGTTTTTTATTTGGGCGGGAGGGGTTTGGAGCCAAATAGGTAGTTGGATTTTGTGACCCAAGATTTCCATGTGAGTTTTAGGGATGAGTCTAAAATTTTCATGTGGGTTTTGGAGGTGGACTTAAGATAGGATAGCAAAACTTGAATGTAAAAACTAAATTAGTAATTTTGCATTACAAAAAAGAAAGATGTTTTAAAATAAAATATTAAAACATAGAAACCCCATTTAGGATTGCCGTTTTAGGCCTCGAATTGTCTCGAGTCGGCCCTGCATGTATATTTAGAGAGGCAAGAGTGGGTGGACCTGGCTCAATGTATTAAACACGAAAAGTGATCTTATGTTGCCATTGGTATATTGTAAACAACAACTTCCAATTAATTTAACTTGCATAGAGCGATCAAAGCCATCCATATTATGCAACTGATTTCCTTTGGATCAACCCAATGGTAGATATCCGATAGAAATGAAATTTGGATCAGCGCCTAAACAGAGGATGGTGTATGAAATGAGTAGATTTGATGGAAAAGGTGGACCTCAAGGGTTATATCAGTTGATGCATGCAGCCATTTTCACCATCCAAACCCATACGGAAATGCTTATTGTCTTCCTAATATTGTAAAAGAGGATTTCTGATACGAGGAACTTAAAGTCAAGACAAACCAACCCACTTTTAGAAAAGAAGACAAGGTTTGAAATTATCAAACCATCTTCCACGGCCATAGAAATCTGCTCTCTCTAAGGGCTCTCCTTTCTTCTCTCCCATCCCCCTCTTTTTCACATTTCTCTTATTTAACACAATCACCACATTTTGCAGCATCCATAACTCCCTCCATGCAACCCTCACCGGTTGGACCATAATGCCGACGATGCAAGCCTTGTGGTTATTTTAAATGGTACAATCGGTATCTCGTTCGGTCCGGTCTTGACACACACAAGCTCTTTATACTTGGCCTCGCAGGAACTCCAAAGAGGAAATTAAACACGGAAAAAATATAAAAAGAAAAAAAAAAAGGGAGGAGAGGGCCATGGAACAAATTGACTTAAGACCGTGTTTCTTATTTTTATTGTTTTTGTTGATGAGTATTCTTGGAGTGGTGAGTACAGTGGACGGCCACATTGCAGATTTCGATGAGGTGTGGCAGGAGAGAGCCAAGAAGGCAAAAGAGGATGCGCTTGCAGCTTATCACCCCAACCCTGAGGAAGTTACGGGCCATCTCAACCATGAGGTTAAGTTGTGAGTTCTCTCTCTCTCTCTCTCACATGGGAAAGAACCATCATGCATCAGCTTCATAGTTGCCCATCTATATTCTAATGCATCGATCTTTTTAAGCATTTCTTTTACCACGGAAAAAAAAAGATTAGAAGAAGTTTATAAATTTAATTGAGACAAGCGAGTCAATTTTTATGGTAATTTGTAAAATAGGCTTACCTATAATAAATTCAACTCCCTCGCACTAAGGCTTACCTATGATAGATTTGTTTTTCAAATTTGTACAATAGGCCTACCTTTGATGAATTCAAGGGATATTATAACTGCTTAAATATGACACTTGTCTGAGAACAATTGAAGTTTATATATTTTATGTAGAGCTGTTTGTATAAAAGTGATGTGATATCACACTGCTATAAGATATCCCTTTAGGCGATACGTGCATTATCACACTGCATTAGGATATCACAAATGTATACGATATATATGACACTAGTTATCGAACGGACAATTTCATTACTTAAACTTCTCCGGTTGATGGGCAAATGTTCAGCCTAAAAACTAAGAACTGTTGTGGGGGCAGTATCCCTAAATTCTATATGCTTAATACCATATGAATTGTCGCTCATTCAAAATTTACTCCGTTGGAGCTCTTGCCGTTGGATGGGTCAGGTGTAAAAAGTGTTCATCTCCGCTTTTTATGTAATCAATCGAACAACATTTTTCGTTGCTATCAAACTGAATATATTTTTTTTAACAGAAGCCTTACCTGCGTTCTCGTATTTCGAAACAATTTGTCTCTAATTTTTTGTTGCGTGAGTCACCTTGATGACTGTCAGAGACAAAAAGAAAAAGGTCTATTGACCACTTCCGACGTTTGATTTTAGATAAAGCCACTGAGAAAGGGTGAAAATACTTTTTAACAAAAGTCACCACCCACAATTTACCTTTGGTTGAGTCTAACCTTGAAAATAAAGCAGGGTAGTTTGAAAGTTATGGCGAAGATATCATAGTTTCTCTGCTTGGGTCAGGGAGCGGATGGTATACCAAGGGTGAAACGACCAGGTTAATAACTAGTTTTATTACAAACTCAACACTAATTTTTATTACAACAAACTGATTTTGAGGATAAGGACACTTTTAGTCAAAGTGGTTGATGGGTATACCATGGGTGTATAGGTAATTGTAAGTACAACCGCCAATAATAGCAGTTGTTCGTAAATAATATTAGAAAAGATTGGTAGTCACATGTAAAATTTTCATATGTGTTATATGAGCTGCTAAAATTCATGAATAATGGGACCTATAACTTCTTTTTGAAATGCGGATAATGTTAAATTCAAAAGAAAGCTATATGAACTCAATAAGCCAACAATGAACAAACTTTTAGCTAAATAGGTAGATCATAAGCAAAACCATCGAGAAAAGGGCCTTGTGATGGTAAATTGTGTTTTGATTAGTAGACTCTGGATCATCCGATGGCCACATTGTTTGAAATCTTTTTTAAAAAAATGGTGTCGTGGTTTCTAATCATAACACTGTTACTTGACAATATAATTTTGGGCTTTGCAAAATAAAGTAGATTGGAGCTTTTCAAGATTTCAAAAGAAACAAAGAGAAGATGTGTGCTACTTTAAAGGGTTAATGACCATTCAACAAGTCTTAAATCTGACAATCGCCCTAGAGCTATCGGAAAAAGTGTAATTATAGTAGAACTATTCATCTGTAGGATATCTCACATTGTGATATCGTTGAGATGTAGGATATCGCATTATGTGATATCTTATAACCATAGGATATCGCTAGATTACCCTTTTTCGCCCAAACACAAAGCACATTCTCACCATGAATTCAAAACTTTGTTTTACCTTCTTCTTGCCTCAGTGTTCAGGTAATAAGAGGTTCTCAGAATTGTCTCAAATCCAGCGATTTAAACACTGGTGCAGGATGTGATATTCTTTTAGGCGGGAAGGGGTAATCGTGCGATTTCCAATGGTGATAAGACATCACATAATGCGATATCCTACGTCCCTAGGATATTACAATGTGAGATATCCTACAGACAGACAGTTATGTGCTAATTACACTTTTTCCAACATTTCAGAGGCGATTGTGAAGTTTAAGACCGGCTGTACGGTCATTATCCCATACTTTAAAATCACATTTTTCTCATGCTCAGCACCATGTGATGATCTGAACTAAAATTTGCAGTAGTCCGGATACTCTACATTGACATTAGGTCAATCTAAAGAAATGAGTGGGGCTGCCCATTTTCTTAAATTCAAACCATAGAAAGGCAAGCTGTCGATATATTGGCATTGGGAGAGTTCGCACCACTTACAATTTTGCAATTTGGCCAACCCGATAGATTGATCATGTGATCATTTTATAGTTTGCCTCAACTCTGATCTTGCCAAAAAGAAACTGCTACTGACAAGTATTTTTCTAATTCTATAGTTTCTTTTCTCAACTTTCCATAGAGCTCTTTTAATCAACCCTATATTGATCATATGAAGGATAATACATGTAGGAGCTTGAGCAGAAATGAATCAAGGAGGCAATTGGCAGTTAACCGAGGTAAATGTGTTGCAACCAACCCCATCGACCAATGTTGGAGATGCAAGCAGGACTGGGAGAGCAACCGCAAGCGGCTTGCCGACTGCGTTGTAGGCTTTGGTCGGAACACCACCGGCGGGAAGGACGGGGACATCTACGTGGTTTACGACTCCTCTGATGATGACCTTGTCTCACCGAAAAAAGGAACCCTTCGCCACGCCGTTATCCAAGATGAGCCACTGTGGATCATCTTTTCTCGGAGCATGATGATCAGGCTTACTGAGGAGCTGATGGTGAATTCTAACAAGACCATCGATGGGCGCGGCCACCAGGTGCACATACACAATGGGGCCGGCATTACCATCCAATTTGTGAAGAACGTCATCATCCACGGCCTCCATATACATGACATCAAGGCCGGCGGCGGTGGCATGATCAGGGATTCCCCTACCCATTTTGGCCTGAGGACCAGGAGCGACGGGGATGGCATCTCCATCTTTGGATCGAGTAATGTGTGGGTTGACCATGTCTCCATGGCCAACTGCATGGATGGAATGATCGATGCTATTGAAATGTCCACGGCCATCACCGTCTCCAACTGCCACTTCACAAACCACAACGAGGTAAATACAGTGTCCAGTAGGAAAAGAAATCCCATTAAAATTTATATGATTCAAAAGAAATGTGCCCCTAGCCAAACTTCTCTCTCATAGTTGAGTCCTTTGGATGTTACTAGCTTAACAGCCAAAATATGCAGAGTCATCAGTTTCAAGTAAATAAATCCATACCTCTCCTTTTATCTCCAAAATGGAAGTTCTCCATGCAAGAGAGGTTTCTCCTAAAAAAAAAGGCCCTAGCCCTACAACTAGTTATTTGGGCATCTTGGCTATCAATTGGATTCAAATAAGAGTTGATCCCACTGTATTTACGTTTAATAATATCTTATAGTAGAACCAACTCCTATTAGAATAAAATTAAAAAAAAACTCATTCAAGAAGAATTCATTTATTCATGGATATTTGGTTATCAACCATCCATGCATACCGTAGGCATCATGACCCATTAAATAATTACAAGTAACCAATCAGCACATTTTCATTAATTAGTCATAGGTGGTTTGGTTACATGTGATCAATCCAGTCTAGGCCCAACTTTAATTAGAATGAGATACAACTCTCAATCCTAAAATAATGAGTAGTAATTATTTTGAACGGTTTGGATTCATTGTAGTGACCCCTATTATTTTCGCATTTTAATTGACATTAAATTTTTTGAAAAATTATGTCCTTAAAGCATTGAGGTACTTTTAAATTTAGGTTTTCCCTTAAATAATAGTAAAAAACTCTGCAAGAATAAATAATTTTTTTCTTAAATGATAAATGAAATATCAACGAATATGAATCTATATCACCAAACCCGTCATCAAATTGTTTTTGAAGCACGGCACATAACTCCAACCCACACTGTATGCAGGTCAACCTGAGCCCACATCAACTTGCTTAACCTTACCCACTATTTATAAGCTTGGGCGAAGCCCAATTCATTTCAAATAATGAGGCTATATTTGAGTCTGGTTGCAGGCCAAGAATGGCCCAATACAAGCTCGGCTTATTCCACACAAAATAAACTATCAGAATTATCAATGACATTGGATGGACATCATTTTTATAAAATCTAATATTTTATCAGTGGATCCCATACTCATTGAGATGCTTTTAAAACTGTGTTTAATTTGCTAATCATGGCCAGATGGATGATCCCTGCAGGCGCTGTTGTTTGGAGCAAATGACCATAGCACTAACGATACAGTAATGCAAATCACCCTCGCATTCAACCACTTTGGAAGAGGCCTTGTGCAAAGGTTGCCCAGGTGAGGAAATATGGGGCCCACCCACCATCCTTATTGGGCCAATCACAGCCACGGATGAGATTTTTGATCCTTCTCTTATCTGTTCATCAGGTGCCGTTTTGGATTCTGCCATGTGGTCAACAATCACTACAGTCGTTGGCTCATGTATGCTGTGGGAGGTAGCGCACATCCAACCATCTTAAGCCAAGGCAACCGGTTCAACGCTCCCAATCTAAGATTTTGCAAGGAGGTAGGCCCTATATATATATACACATACACCACGTACATAAAGCAGTGATCACCTTGAATGATGCGGATGGGATCACACCATTACCCACAATATTAGAGGATATGACCATTTTATGATCTGATTAATAAACTGGTCTGGGTCGTCCCAAGTTGTTCCTTATCTGTTTGAGGACTTAGTGCAGTGAAGTGCGTGTCTAAGTACGAGGCATGCACTTAAATGGCAGATGAGAAGAAAAATAAATAAAAGTAGTATCGGGTCTACCAATATAATTGAAATAAATATCATTCTAATATATTATAACTCTCCACAAGGTCATGTTCGGCTAAGAGGTACCTCTTACCCAATTCATTATATGAGTGATGGTATAACGTTAAATGAGTTATAAGAGTTCGAGTTGTACAGAGAGGTATGATTTGATAAGATTAATTTTATTGATAGTGTCATTCTCTTTGCTCATCTTCTGAAGATATAATCCCTTCAAAAGATGCATGCGCCTCATGTGTATATTGGTCTAAGTTTCATTTCAGCCATCACTATTAGTTTGGGGAGGCTGTTGGGTCATAAAATATGTAATTGAATCTTACAACTCAATTTTGAAAAACTCAAATCTATGCACATCTTAATTGTCCATTCAAATCGTCATCTATTGTTTTCTAGGACCACAGAATTTTGCTCCACTATGCAAAAAAAGAATTTATGAACGGAAGCATTTAAAAATGGCAATCAACTATTAATTATATATTAGAGAAATGAACCAACTGTACATCATACTAAAGTTTTCGAACCCTGAAGTAAGCCCTAATGTATGAAAAATTATGATTTACTAAAAGCTGATAATTATTAGTTTAGTCATTTGTTTTCCACATTCAGGGGTGAATATCTCCCAGTATAAGTTCACTGGAGCAGAAATGGGATAGAAGATCATGCGATTGGTTCAGATCTTTTGAAGGTGGCCCCATGTGCACAGATTTTACTTGAGCTCAGTTAACCTCATCAAATAAGTGTAACCTTTTACATAATCAATCCTCAATTCTATACACACATTAATGAACAAAAACATCCATTACTGTACGATCAACCACATCTATTAGAAAATCTCAGTCAACCACCTTGAGCAGCAATCAAAGGCAAATTTTCAACCGATTGATGATTTACCTTGTCGGAAAGAATGGAGATTTTCTTAGATCTAACATTGTTCAAATCGAACTCAGATTTAACTTGGAAAGAGCATTAAACCTGAGTAAAGTCAACCAGGGTAACACCATGAGTTTGTCAGAGCTAAGTTCATCCCTTCTTGAAAAGATACATTGGGTTTCATCAATGGATCGAAGACCAGCCTCTAATTGAGGCTTTAAGGTGGCTGATTGAGATTCTCAGATTAGTAGATGTTTATACTTGTATAAAATAAAAAGGCAGATGGTTATTTGTGGACATAGTTGATAGAAAGATAGAGGTGGTTGGTTATATCTAGAATTTCTAACAGTCAGGTAAATGATCCGGTAGGAGTTCAACCGGCTTCCATGGGTTCAAGTTGGACACACCAAGGACCTGACCCAGAACATATCCGACTAGTTCCATTGTAAAATGAGTTTCAACTAATACAAATGAGATTGAAATTTGAAGTATGGACAGAAAGACAACGAAGAAACTTATGATCAAATTATACATAGCCTACAATGTCAAGCTGCAGAAATAAGACAATCATAACCGTTCGATCGAGACCTAGAAATTACATATACATATTGATATGTAATCACGACCATTTGCTGTGTGGTAGGTGACCAAGAGGGACTTTGGTGAGGAATCTGAGTGGAAGCACTGGCAATGGAGATCCGAAGGAGATCTATTGATGAATGGGGCCTTCTTCGTCGAATCTGGGCCGCCCTTCAACAAGAAGGCCGGGTCCCAGAAGGACATGCTCACCGCCTTCTCTGCCTCAGCCGTGGTCCGGCTCACGCAATTCGGGGGCGCCCTGCACTGCGTGAAGGGTAAAGCATGCTAACCAATTGGAGGAGTTTGTTAGCTGATCGGTTTTGGTTTTGGTTTTGGTTTTCTACATGTTGATTCTTTTCGAATTTGATTATACATTCTTGTATTTATGTTTTTTTGTTGAAATCTTTTGTAACGAGTCTTTTCTATTGAAGCAACTTTGAAATATGTACTATTGAAGCAACTTTGAAATATGTACTTTCTTTCATCTAAAAGGCCAGTTTGCCTACTTTTGTATTAGAATTCTTGGATCCAGTAGAACTGGTTGCGGGAAAGAAATAAAAAATAATAACGAAGAGGTTAGGACCGAAGAATATAAGATTCAAAGAAAAATCTTGGGAGCTCAAGGGCCCAGTTGTTTTATGGTTAAAATATCATTAAACTTAAGGATGTTAAATCAAGGGCTATGACAATTTGGTAGGCTGATTTTACTTATTTTTTTAAATAACCCTTATCCCGAACTTATTGATACACATGCTATAAGTCGGCCCCACGAGCTAGACTGCATATGAAGGTCGTAGGCGGAAGTTTTCCCTGGAATTAGACCCTTATTGAATACATGTGCCAATGGAAATGACCGAAGATCTGGGAAAGCAGGCAATTGATAAGATTATAATCAGTCTAGAAATATCAATACGGCCTAGCACTACACCAAAAATCGGAAATTGGAACACTTTAACGGATTAGGAACGGAAGGATTAGGAACGCTTTTCCGTTCCAATTTCCGATTTTTGGTGTAGTGTAGAAACATCATACATGAAAAATTTATACATTATTGTGAAATTTCTTTTCCAATTGTTCGTATTATTTAGGCATTAGTCTGACGCGGAACTAGGATTCACGACAATCACTTATAAATTAGTTTAAATTAATGATTGTCTCACGGATCCCATTATATCAACACAAGGCCAATGGCAAGGGGACCCTTTGTCCCTTAGCCTTTACTTTCTCTGTGCGGAAGCTTTTTTCTAGATCTCTACATAAACATGGGCTTCAAAGTCAAGCCCATTTGTCCTAACATAACTTTGGGTGGAGATTGTGTTGGAGTCCTTCAGTATGGGGATTATATGTTAATTTTCTTTATTAATAAAAAAAATGGAAAAAGAATAAGAAAAGTCTTGAATAAGATCACCAAAGAGGCTAGCTAGGCAGGTAATCAATAGAAAACAATCCAATTATTATTTTCAATTGATTCTTCCAAGAAGATGATTAAGGGAGTTTGTGAAGTTTTGCAAATCAGTAATTTAAGAATGGAGGTTAGGTATTTGGAAACACATATGGAAATAATTTCTTGAAATAAGCCGGATTTCCGAGAATTTTACTCAAAAAATGGAATAGATAACAACATGAAAAGCTCATCTCTTTCACCTGCAAGTGGGATTGGAAAAATCTAACCTGACCAGCAATATATGTGGGTTGATCACAAGTCTAGAAAACCCAACCAACACTTCAGTGGGTTGGATTAGGGTCAACCCGCTCAGCTGCCTAAACTATTTTGAAAGACCGGCCTTAACACACGCAAAGGTCCCAATAAATAGTTTCTCTATCAGATTTCAATCCGAGTGATTAAACTAGTGATTAACTCTAATTCTAATTAAAAACAATCACCACAAAGAGAAGGAGACACAAGGTTTATATGGGAAAACCCTACTTGGAAAAAAAATGACAGGCCTTAGCGTTTAGGCCAACAGACGAAACCAAGCACTAATAAAATTGAAAGTTATAAGAAAACTCAAAACCCTTTCCCTATTGCAACTCAACCTAAAGACTACTTTGATCTTCCCGACTATTCGCCGTTCACCTTCACCAAACTTTGAGCCAACCACCTTGAATGCCTCTTCAAGATGAGTCTATTATGAATGAGTAGCAAAAAGAACTCCAAAGACTCTGAACTTCAGCACAACAACTTGATTAAGCTAATTTGGAGAAGAAGATATCTCTCAATATGATCTCTAGGTTTTGGATAGCAGAGAAGTGACCTAGAATTGAGAGAGAAATGCAACATATAGGCTTTAATTCATGCCTCAATACTTGTAAAGCAAGTAGGACTCAAATTAGGATTTCTGAGAGAAATTATGAAGTGTTTTCCGGATCAAGATTCTAATTTCGCGCGTGGTCTGCTCGAGTGTGGGAAGGGTCCGCTCGAGCGGATGAGGTTTTGTTTCCGAAAAACTTGCTGCCCGCATATCAGGGTTGAGTGCAAGATGGGTCCGCTTGAGCGCTTGACATTCTATTTGGATCCGCTCGAGCACCCATAGTAACCTTTGTTTTCTTGATTTTTCTTCTTTAATCTTCAATCTGGGCAGTCCATCTATAAATACATTATACATTAGATTTTCAGTTTTGTCCATTACCCAATGAATCAATCAACACTCAAATAAACCTTACAATCTCCCCCTTTGGCAATTAATGCACAAAATCTACCTAAACAATATAACCCGATTAGAAAAATTCAAGAAAACTTTTCTTCAGCTCTACATTATCTTACAATATCTTTTCTTCATTTTAGCTCTGCAAATCCCGTTCACGAAAATTTAACAAAAGATCAAGCGTGAAATCTTGAAAATTAAAATTAATTCTGAAATTTAATCAATAACATTATCAGCTTGAACAACAACACTAATCAGCACGTCAAATCTCAAGAGCTATCCTAGCTTCTCCCCATTTTTTGTTCAGAATTGACAAAGTTTGTACTCTCCCTAAATCGGATAATTTATATCCTCGATAAAAATATGCATTGATCAACACTCAATCAGGCCAAAAATCGAAAATCCTCGATGATCAAACACAATAATTTGCAATGCACGAGGCAACGCAATTTTTGAGAAATTTAATTGACATGTGTGTATATTGTGTGTAAGACAATCTCAAATGAAAAAACACGAAGAAATCGCATATCAACATCCAAAAAGAAACATTCATCTGATGCAAAGCGAATATCACACCTTTCAAAAGCATTCGATCTGATTAGCAATAAGATGTGAAGCTCCCCCTTAATGTCACACTATTTTCACCAAAGAAGAAATTTATCAAACCATCATTGACCCCTCATGAGCTTTTTCACATATAGATATGCTCAAGTTCGAAAAATATATGAAGTGGTAAATATCAAAGGAGCACTCTTAGATGTTAACAAATTCTCATGATCTCATTTTTTTTATTTAAAAAATGCAGAAATTTATGAACCCTATGAAACAATCATAAATAAGTCCTAGGGAGTAGACCTAGTCACTACTCCGTTCATCACGGTGGTCTATAAAAACTTCTACACTCGGGGTCACAAAGAGGCATCATTAAGATGGGAGCATATGGAAAATGAAAAAAATCAGATCAATGCTCTGAACAAGTGCAAAACCACTAAGCCCGTGAATATTGTCAATCATGGTGTCGCATTGATCCTAAGTGAGTGTCAAAGTGAGTCATCGTATACTTGTAGACATGATCAAAAACCTTAAACCGTGAATAAAGAAATTCAATTCTAAAGCCTAGCAACTCAAAGTGTATCACATGCCCAATAATCTCAATATCCGCCCGAAAAAGTATGCATGTGCAAATCAAAACATGATATGAGGATTAAGTGTGTAGGCCACCGCCTAGGGGCTTATGGGGAGGTGATTAACCTTAGCATTCTCAGTTGATTCAGTCAATGCAATGTGGACCACATTACAACACATTTCAGACTTATGAATCTAGACAACCTTAGTTTTGACCTGTTGAAGAGAATAAGGTTTCTTCCTCTGCTGGTTTCTCGTATAATTTATCTTCTTAGTGCAGTGTGGTCTAATGTTCCCTTTGATCCCACAAAAGTGACAAGTGGGTGTAGGTTTAGACTTTGGCACATGCTTATGCTTTGCTTGCACAGATCTCAAGGGCTGAACATTATGAATAGTGTGTGCCACAGAGAACATAGTAGGTCCTTGAACAAATACAGATTTACCTTTGTCTTTTGATGATGAAGCTCTATACACTACACCAAATTGCACTTTTAGCCACGTTTTTTGGCGACGCTTTTATAATTTCTACTGTTGGAATTTACTTTATTTAAAATCAGAGATTATTACCGACGAATTATAAAATGTCGGTAAAATCGACCTTTAGCGACATTTTATTAGTTTTACCGACGTTTTTTTTCGTCGGTAAAATTCGTTTTTATTTTATTTTTTTATTTTACCGACGAAAAAAAAACGTCGGTAAAAATATTTTATTTTTATTTTACCAACGAAAAAAAACGTAGGTAAAAGTATTTTATTATTTATTTATTTTTCTTTTTCTTTTTGCCGAAGAAAAAAAACCATCGACAAAGTTAAATTTTATTATGAGGTGTAAAATAAATATTGAATTGATCTTTTAGCGACGTTTATGTGAAATGTCGGTAAAGTTGAATTTTATTTTTAAGAAAATTAAAAATGAGGGAGCTTTAACGACAAAAATGTTTTTTTGCCAACAAAATAAGCGTCGGAAAAGGTATTCCCGACGTTTAGAATAAAACGTTGATAAAGATGTATTTGTTTTTTTCCTTCTTGTTTCCCTCTCTCGCCAACGCTCTAAATCCCTCTTTTCTTTTGCCTCTTTTCATTTTCGCATCTGCTTATCTCTCTCTCTGTCTCTCTCATCTGCTCATCTCTCTCGTTTCCCTCTCCTGCCACTACAACAAATTGCATATTTGCCGATGCACAATCTGCGTCGACCATTTCAAACTCCACGTCGGGAAAGGTTTTACCGACGCACTGTATAGCGTCGGCACCGCGTCGGCTACCAGATGCTGGCTAAACTATTCCCGACGTATTAATGTTTAACGTCGGGAAAAAAAGTCATTTCCCCGACGCACTATTGCGTCATCCCTAACGTCTGCAATGCCAACAACGCCGGGAAAAAATTGAATTTACTAGTTAGTCTCACCTCATTGCCAATGCATAACAACGTCGGTTATACATTTGCCAACACACATGCTAGCGTCGGAAACAGTATTTAACGACGCATGAACAACGTCGGTAATATATATTCCGACGTGTTAAAGCGTCGGGAAATGTCATCAATGCTTAAAGAAAGCACGTCGGGCATTTATTCTTAAAATTTACCTCGCATGTAACATCCACTTTTGGCAACGCAGAGTGCGTCGGGAAATAGTTTTTTTATCAATTAAAAAATAATTGAAAAAATCAGAAAAAAATTCCTGTACAATATTTTCCTGTCCAAATCTACATTTTCAATATTCCACAAGCATAAGCATTAATAAACAACAAATAACTCCACATTCATCGTGAAACAATAAAAAAGAACCAATCATAAATAAACTAAAACCATCCATAAAACTTGTCCATGTCACACAAATTGTAATATCCTAAATCAAATGAAGTCAAATATCTCAATAAAGTAAATCCCAACTAAAATCCAATCCACATCAATTATCCAATCATCATCAAATATCTCTAGCTTTTGGAGTCGCCCGAATCTCCATACCGACCCGGGATAGCAGTAACTGAATTTGACTCTACATGTGAACCTGTATAGCTGCCTGATCTTGAATTTGCTTCTGCGAGTCCTCATATTGTCGCCGCAACTCTTCTTGTGCTTTCAACGAATCATCTAGTTGCTGCCGTAGGGTGCTCATCTCAGACGACATCGAAATACTAGTAGAAGATGATGATGGGCCCCTCGAACGGTACCCTTGCCTCCTTGCGACCCTCTTCCCTAGCAGATTCTCGATCACTTGTTGCTCAGCCGCTGGAGAGTTAATTTCAGATTGTGATAGTGCCGTCTCTATTCTTTGCTGCATTATCAAAGCAATCAAATATTATCATGTAATTTACATACGTTAGGAAATTGAAATAAACAATGATATACAATATTGTTAATGAAACAACTCACATGTGTCTTCTCAGCATGATCTGTGATCCATCTGTTATTCTTCTTGCTGTAGTGTCGTTGTCGGTATAAATCAGCTTCAGAAGGAGGAGCCTGCTGCTCATCTGCCTGCATGATCGAGAACTGGGCTGCAAATGATCGAGATCCAGATGTATGAAGCGTCTTCAGTTTGCTCCGGCTCTCTGAATTCCTCTGTGACTTACGCTGAAAATTACAAGTAATAAACAATGTAGTTAGCTTATTTAAAATAAACTTGAGGGAACATAACCATAAAAAATTATAATAATCAAGATAGCTAAAATAAGAGCAATAGTGTATTGACTAATTTAATCCACGTACCGAAATCAAATAAATAAACAAAACTAAAACCAAAAGCAATACCCCCCCTACACACACCCACACTAAATATAATTTAGTTACCTTCCACTCAGGTGTCTCCCATTTGTTCTCTATCAGCCAGATCCACTGGGCTGCCCTTTGCGTATCATATGGGCACCGTTTCGGATCTTGCCCCTTTTCCAACAACTTCTTGTATGCTCTGTGTAGCTCCGCCCTAAACTCCTTGTAAATATGCATTGCTAATCTTCCGACTGCAACTGCCACATGTGCATCGGTCTTCCAGTTGCCGAAGTCATACTTTTGCTGTCATTTCAAACCCATAAGTGGGATAATTAAATAATAAAGCCAATTAATATAGATTAGGAAGTAAAAGATTTTTTATTACCGCAGCTGCAGTAAAGATTGCCTCCTTGCACCCATCATCAATTACTCCCCATGTTTCTTTGTGCAAAGGTGCAAGTCAACGAATATGACTCCCCAGCTCGATTGCAAATGTAGAGGCATTTGCACCCTCAAATGCCCCCGATTGTGCACCTAGCGAAACAGAAATCTGACTGCCCAAAATCTTCATCCTCTTCTCCGACTCATGGCCCACCACCCTACCCCGTGCACGCCTTGAGGATGATGCTACAACCAGCACAAACAAATATGAGTTATTAAACATAAAAAAAATAAAATTGGCTAATAAATTTGAAAAAGATAATAGGGTCAAATATTTCTTACCTACGATGCTGCCCGTAGTAGGCGGGCTAGATATATCGGGCCGGCCGGCATCAATCTCATGCTGACTGGCAATACGATCTGCGACTGATACCTGAGGCTCTGCACTGTATTGCCTGCGTCTCTCTGAGGCCATGTGTGTGAACTGGATAACACAATAAGTTAGTATAAATCAAGAATTACGAAAAAAAAACACAATAAGTGAGTATAAATGCAAGAAATATCACAATTGTTTAAATTTTGATATTAGATATAACAACCTCATCTTCTAACTCTTCTTCATCCGACAAATTCAACTCTTCCTCACTATGCCCGGATGGTCTATACTCCTTGTTGATGTCATCATGCTCGTCTTCAAGAGAGAGTTGACGCCGAGATGGATTTTGAAGTGCTTGTACCAATTGTCGTGCGCCAATTTCACTCATTCGGGCAATGTTCCTTTCAATATTCTTATTTCTAGCTGACTCATAAGCATTCTTCTTCTTAGCCAATGCGCCAGGTTTGACATAAAGTTTTCTTTTGTTCGGCATTTTTTGACAACTATGATAAAAAATGACAAAGGGATCAAACATATATAAAAAATATAAAAAAACACAATAGTTAGCTGATTGAAAGCTAAATTAATGATTCCATTGCATTTAATCCTTGTTTACACACATAAAGAAATAAACTTTACACATCATAATTCCATATCAGAATCAATATCAGGGTCGGACTGATCAGTTTCCTCTTCATTTGTATACTCTGCCAATGTTTCGTCCTCGTCACCACCATCATCGGCAATTGGCTCATCACCATCAGCCGTTGGTTCATTATCCTCATGGATGATATCTGGTTCAATGTCATCCTGGGTGTAACAAAAGGAAAAATCCTCAGCAACAGATACTGAGACAGTTTCAATTGCTTCTTCTTGTTGGTACGGCTCGTTTATCACATTTGGCTCTTTTTCTTCATCTCGCTCTTGTACATCCCAAACACCTCGATGCTTGACCCGTTCCACGACATTCCAATTTGGGCCTAATTTCGTATCATTGACATAGAACACTTGATTTACCTGATTTGGCAAGACAAAGGGATCCTCTTCATACCACCGATCCCTAATGTAAATGCTTGTGACATGTGCATCGATATAAATTTTCGATTTATGACCAGTATTATACCATTCACATTTGAACAAAACAACATCAGAACCATTGATATATGACAATTCAAAAATGTTGGTCACGTAACCGAAAAAATCAATGTTTTCCTCATTGTGGTCCCCTTCGACGACCACCCCGCTATTCTGGCTCTTGTGACGGTCGTCGCGGTCTTTGGTGACGAACCAGACACAATTAACCCTACAACCCGAGTATTGATGCACCAAACAATTAGGACCATTTGCTAATGCCCACAATGCATCTGTTGCTTCTAGAGACCCTTGAGATCTGAGTTGGTTTATCTACATTAGTTTCTTAAAATTAGTTCAAATTGGATTTACCTATATAGAGTTGATAACATTTATTCGGCATGTATTATACGTACATGATCTCTAAACCATCCAGAAAACTCTTCCCGTTGTAAATTGGTGATGTTGCGTCCCCCGGGCTCATTCATTTGCCTCTTATGCTCCCTACTCAGGGTATTAGTGACACATAATTAGTGTGACATATAGGAAGATCAGAAAGTTTACATGTAATGCATATAATTAGTTAAACTGAACCACTTACTCTAGATAAGGTATGACCTCGGGAGTATTATATAACACAAACCAATGGGCCATGTTGCGTTCCCTATCGGTCACATTAGGAGCCCTCGTGATAGGTGAAAAGGGCTAGACGCGTTGGGTGAATACACCCAACTCTGGGCCTCGTTCATCCTCATTGTCATTATGTTCTTCAGGAACTTCTCCTTTTAAGTACATCTTCATAAAATCAACACTCTCTTTGGCAATAAATGCCTCGGCGATTGAACCTTCTAGCCGAGCTCGGTTGGTAACGTAGCCCTTCAGTGTTCCGAGAAACCTTCAAACACATGAATCAATATCAAAATAAAAAAAATGAAATACGATACTAATTAACAATTTAAAGAACGGTAAACACAATCACCTCTCGATTGGATACATCCATCGATATTGCACCGGTCCAGCGAGCATAGCCTCATGTGGTAAGTGAACTGCCAAATTGACCATCACATCAAAGAATGCCGGAGGAAAAATCCTTTCCAACTTACACAGTATGAGGACTATCTTATTTTCCAATTCTTCCAAGTGACTCCGCTTCAAAGTCTTTGAGCAAATGTTCTCGAAAAAGCAACCCAGCTCAAATAGTGTTGTGCATATCTCTTTGCTCATGTACCCACGCATACCAATTGGAAAAAGACGTTGCAGTAGAACATGGCAGTCATGGCTTTTCAAGCCCACTAATCTCCCATTCTTTGAGGTCACACACCTCGAGAGATTCGCAGCATAGCCATCTGGGTACTTGATCGATTTCAAATATTGATAAAAACCATCTTTCTCCTTCGGGCCTAATGTGTAGGACGCACGAGGCTTCTCTTGTGTTCCATTGCTTCTATTGCGTAAATGCAATTCTGGCCTAATGTTCATATCTGCCAAATCCCGACGTGCATACTCTGTGTCCTTGCTCTTCTTGTCTAAGCCCACCATTGTGCAGAGGTGACTCTCACATATATTCTTCTCTACCTGCATAACATCAATGTTGTGTCGAAGCTTTAGTTTCTTAAAGTATGGTAGCTCATAAAAAATGCTTTTCTTTGTCCAGTTCAATTCTTCAGAGTCACGTGGTCTTTTTTTGTTGTTAGAGTGCTTCCCAAACCTTATATCTGGAAGCCGCTCCAATTGTGCTTGTACTTTCTCCACCGGTGGTAACTCCAATGACTTCACTTGATTCTCTACCTTTCCGTTAAAGTCCTTACTACGTCGCCAAGTGTGCCGCTTAGGCAAGAAAGCTCTATGGCCCGTGTAACCAATCTTTCTTCTCAACCTAATCGATAAGGAATCTTCATTACAAATGGGACAAGCCTTGTAGCCTTTGGTACTCCACCCACACAAGTTACAATATGCAGGGAAGTCGTTTATGGTCCATAACACAGCCGCGCGCATTTTAAAGCTCTCTTTGCTAGAGGCATCGTAAGTTGAGACACCATTCTCCCATAACTCCTTTAACTCATCAATCAAGGGTCGAAAATAAACATCAATATCATTACCAGGTTGATGCGGTCCAGGAATAAGCAATGACATCATGAAGAATGACTCCTTCATGCACATCCATGGTGGCGAGTTGTACGGCATAAGTATGACAGGCCACATACTGTAAGACGTGCTCATGTCCCCGAAAGGGTTGAACCCATCAGAGGCTAGCCCCAGCCTTATATTACGGGCCTCCCCTGCAAAATCCGGATGTTCCTTATCAAGACCCTTCCATTCCTCACAATCGGCATTTCCCTCGTGGTGAAACGAAGGCAAGCGTTTGCATGACCCCAAACAGCTTCAAAACTCAAGAAAAAGCCTATGGTTGGTCTTATTTAATTCTCAAGAAGCTTCACCTCAAATTTCAGGTCATTCCGACATCGTTTGATCCTGTTTCAGCTTCTGGCGGAAAATCAGCAGTTCTGCGTTCGGCTTTTCCCGGAAAATCGGAAACTTTGCAAACCAATTTGCAAGGATTCTCATCAGTTTTTTCAGAGGGAAATCAAGCCAAATAATGTGGAGAAATTTCAGAGAAAATAAGCAAAAAAAAAGGGAAGCGAAAAACGACGAGAAACAGCCAAAAAGGGGCCCCGGGGAGGTTTTTTTCCCCCATGTCTGTGACCCTGGGCCATGGTCGCAGGCCCCGGCAACCCTGGGAGGTCCGGGGCGCCGATTTCGCCCCGGGACCCCCCGTTTCGTCCGTTTTCGCGAGACGAGTTGTTCTGTCCCTGTGATTTTTCCAGATTCAGGCTTTTGAGGCTCCAAATTCACTGATATTCATCAAGATCACAGGACTCCTTTCCAGAACTTCAAAAACTTCATTGATCGCCAGCCAAACGACAAAAAAAGTGCATTTTCTGCCCGCCCGATCGCGAAATCGACTGGACAGATGCTGCCGGCCCGTTGGTATCAACCAATGTCTGAAACTACATGATCATCTACTGTTGATTTACATAAGGATCCATCGATGATCATCGCATAGGGAATTCCAAAAGACGCAACATGGCCCGCGACTCTTCAGCTACCAAGGCGGCCACTTAATGCTATCAATTGGCCCGTTTATGGCAAGTTAATGCGGTCATTAACCCATTATCTTGGACGGCCCAATCAGAAGCCTCCGTTTAGGAGTTACAAGTCCAAGCAATCATGGCATTCAAGCCATGAAACTCCTAACATAATGGAGATTAAAGGCAACTAAATGCTCATGACTCTCCTTTGGCCAATGAAATCCAAGGGTCAGGAGTTACAAAACAAAAAGCAATTAAACCTGTAACTCCTCCCATAACTTGGCTTTATTGCCATAATTGCCATAAATGACCATAAACCACTCCTAAAGGCCACCAAAAGCCTATAAATAGGAGTCCCCTCCAAGCATTTCCGGGGATCGAAATCATCAGCAATTCCTGCTCTAGAGATCCAGAAGCTCAGAGAGAGAGAAACCTCTGTCGGAATTCCGCAGCAGCCTCCACTACAAGGTGACAAAAGTCCCTTGGGGGGCACTCCCCCCCAAGGTCCTTTACCTTCTACTTCAACAAAAGTGGCTTAGACATGGCTCTTCAGCCCGTCTACTCGGCTTTTTATTGAACATAAGACCTTCTCTCGGTCTTTGTTCTCTAAAAATCTGAGGATATAGCCAAGCCAAGCGAATCCAAAGCATCTGACGTTCTCATTTGCATGGATGATGGCGGAGTCCATACATGACTCGCGACCGTCAATCTAAACGGGTCCCTCCCACAATCTCCTGAAAAGTTAGATTCTTCCTTTCTCGCTTTTCATTGTATTTTGTATTTTTTTTAGAGAGACAAAAAACCACAACTCTTGTCTTTCATTATTGATGAGAATTGTAAATCGGCTATAAACGCCACAAATCGGCTATAACCGCCAAAAATCGGCTATAAATGCCAAAAAAATCGCCTTTTACGGCAAAATAAAAAACTGTCTCTTTTCTTAAATATATGTGCAATGGAAACTTGAAAAGAAGTTGATTTCCTTTTTACTTGCGAAGATTGATCTCCGGATCATCACTTGCAATTCCAAGTAAAATAGAAAATCTGGCACACCCACAAACACAGAAAAGCGTTGATGCGCGCTCCGCCTTCTGGGGGCGAAAGGGTCGGACCGAACGGACTCCCACGTCCGCCGACGCCCGGTAGCGCTGGGGCTGGAGCGCGTTCCATTAAGTTGGCACACCCGGTGGGACCCGTTTACTTGAGAACACCGGATGCTTGGAATTGAAATATTCGCATATTATATCTTTGCTTATGTTTCTTTTCTGAATTCCTTGGCTACTTTTTGGCTGGTGGCCTATGTTGGATTTCGCATGAGATGGGATTTTTTTTTTTGGAAATTTCAAATTCTTTCAATCTATTTCCATTCTTTCTCTTTTAAAAAAAAAAGTTCAGATTTCTCGTTTTGGATTCAAAATTGAGAAACTTGGATCCTTTCCTTTCTGGGCATTGGCGCTCGCGATTATCCGCTGAGACCGGCTTGGATCGGGGATTGGGCCATTGTTTCTCTTCGACGAGTCTGTTAGAGATTTCAAAAAAAAAAAAAAAAAAAAAGAAAAAGAAAAAAAAGCAAACTTCTTTGCCTTGGATTCAAAATTGAGAAGTTTTGATCCTATCCTATCGTTCATTGCGCTTGCAGAAATGTTGAGCCTGTTCGACTAAAGGTTTTGGATCATTGTTTCTCTTTGATGAATTCATTAGAATTTAAAAAAAAAAAAACAATTTAGAAAAAAAAAATCAAAACTTTTCGTTTTGGATTCAAAATTGAGAGGTTTTGATCCTATCCTATCGTTCATCGCGCTTGCAGAAATGTTGAGCCTGTTCGACTAAGGTTTTGGATCATTGTTTCTCTTCAATGAGTCTAGTAAAAATAAAGCAAAAAAAAAAAGAAAAAAGAAAGACATAGACCGCTAAGGCCAAACCAACTGCGTTATTTGATCTCGGTTGATTCAAGAAAAGCCTTGTCCAGAGTGTGGAGACAGCCTGACTGTTCGAGGCAAGGGTCCTCCAAACGGGTTCATTAAGTAATCCTACCCTTACCTGGGGGCAATTCTATCAATTGCGATTTCATAAGACCGGGTTAGGAAGCCTATGTGTGCTCTCTTGTCTTTTAAATAAAAATTGTAAAAAAAAAAAAAAAACTTTTCAAAAAAAAAATCTTAAAAAAAAAAAAAAAAAAAAACTCTCGTCATTTTGGATTCGGATCCGAGAAATTGTGGTTCCTTCCGGGGTGCTGGCGCTCGCGGAAATCGTTGAGCTCGTCTTTGGATTGGGATACCACATGCTCTCCTTGATGAATCCATTTTGACATTTAAAAAACAGAGAATCCCATCTCATGGATGCAATCTCCAACATTTGTGTCTAGCGGTGCTAGTACGCCCTTTCAGGGTCTACTGTACTCGCGACCGGCGCATTTGTAAAACTCAAACCTTATATTCTTCTTATCTCGAGCAAGCCCTGCTTCGCAATAAGTCGAATTTAGGTTTACAATTGCTTCTAGCAGTCACTAGGACGCTCATTTTGGGGCTCACCATACTTGCAATAAGAACAATTGTGCCCTCTATGGCTTTTGTCCTCCTCACGTCGCCTGGGTCATATCTTTCGAGCGATCTGAAAAGGCAAACCCATAGATTGCCTTTTTTCCATTTATAATCATTATATTCTTGTGATTACTAATGGATGTGGTCTTGTTTCAGAAGTTTTCCAAAAAACTAACAATGGCAGCTTCATTAACCATCACCTTTGATGAGAACAAGTACCAGCTCATGCTCCAAGACAAACAAACCAAGCGCACTTACAAGCTCCCTGCCAGCTGCCGAAGCGTCATTTCCCTCGGTAACTCAGAAAACACCGGGTCGACCTCAACTCCCCGGACCATTGTCTTCGGGTCATTGGGACCATTCCCACTACCCGCAGAAGAAACCGCACCTGCCAAGAAGCAGAGAACCGCCCCTCAACGTATCACTACAGTGATACCAAGGGCGATCATCAAGAAGCCTGAGGCCCGTAGCGCTCCTGCAAAGCCTCAACCAGCAAGAAACCAGGTCTGCTCAAAGACTTGGTCTCCAAGGCCTTCACCCAAACAACGAAGGTCACAAACATCAGCAAAGCCAGCATACCTGGCCCCTCTCAAGGAGAACCGGTTCTACCCTCTTGCTTACATGAAAGAGGAGAAACCGACCCTCCGCCAAACAAAACCAACTCAGCATGAGCCGGCTTGCTTCTACAAGCCCAAAATCAAGTCATGCATCATCAGGCCTCCGCAAGAACCTGCAAAAGCCTGCACTCTTGCGAGTTGACCCTTCCTCTCAACAGGAGCTGAACTCGCCAAATTCAAAGCTTCGCTGCGACAGGCAAAGGACCGCGTCCTGATCCTGTCCCTGCCCGTCTTCAAAGAAGACAAGCTCGGCTGCTACGCACCAGGGACTACGTCCTTCATTGCCAGAGCGCAGCCAGAGCTAACCGAAGCTCAAATTACTCGTCGTATGCGCCGCCATCATTCTGCACTTCAGGTCTCCAAAAAATGGGTTGAAAAAGAAAGACCCAATCAAGTTGCTGCTGTCCATATGGTTGGCAAGACCAGAAGACGTCAGAAGTCAGCAACAAAAATCCTTGTCAGGCATCCGGTGACTCGCAGCGTCTCCCGGACACGAAGACATAAAGAAAACTCTCCCGCTCCTTTAAGCCAAGGACATCGGAGTGACCACTCTTCGAGCTCTTCATCTAAAAGGATGAGCTCCAGCTCAGTCACAAAGACTGTATCCTCTTTCGACTCTCAAAGAGTGAACGTCTTGGTCACAAATGCTGAGCAACCTCCGCCACATGATGACGTAGCTGCACGCATCCAGCAGCTGGAACAAGGACAACAGAGAATAGAGGCCCTAATGGAAAACCTCCTTCTCACTATCCAACGTCCGCCAAACAATGAAACTCCTCCGAGCCATCAAGGCGACGAAGAAAATGCGGAAAACAGTGAGTCACGCGCCCTTACCAAAAAGGACGTTGACGATATCCTCGCCAAAGCAAAAGAAGAGGATACACTAAAGGAGCATGGGATCAAGCCACCATATCCCTTGTGGATGGACTCGGTCCCGTTCCCTACAAAATTCAAGCAACCTACTCTCCAAACATATACGGGGAAAGGTTTAGCCAGACAACATGTCATCCATTTCAAGATCCTGACGGGAGCTATTGCGGATCAAGATGCCCTCAAAATCCGCCTCTTTGCAAGTACCCTAAAAGGTACGGCCTTTGATTGGTACTCCACTTTGCCGGAGGACTCCATTCAAAATTGGGCCACGCTTTGATTGGTACTCCACTCTGCCGGAGGACTCCATTCAAAATTGGGCCACGCTGGAGACACGCTTCCTAACCCACTTCAAAGGTGAGGATCATCCTGTTACTATGGCTCAGCTCTGCAGCCTAAAACAGGGAGAGAATGAGTCAACATATGACTTCATTCACAAGTGGAAGGCAATGGCATACAAATGCTCCGATGTACTGCCACAAGCGTCACTGGTCGACATCTGCCGAAACAACATGAGAGCAAGAATCCGCTCCATGATCATCGGCAACAAATCAAAGAACCTGGGAGAACTCTTGGAAGCAGCTATGGAAGCTGAAACGGTGATCAAAGACCTCAACAGTCAGAAATCATCAAAGAAAGAGCCGACTGCCATTGCAACCTCAAAACCAAAGAAAAAGGAGGTTCTCAATGTGCAAACCAAGTCAGCTCCTTAGCAGCCAAAGAAAGCTGAAAACAAAGCTGCAGGTAAAAAGCCTGAACTTTCTGATGCCTTCAGAGAACGAGTAGAAAAGAAATACCCGTTCCCCTCAAATTGCGAATGAATCCCCTCAAATGCTTCTTCGGTGTTTCATCGGGTAAGTTTCTCGGATTCATAGTATGGAAAGCTGGCATAGAGCTTGACCCCACCAAAGTCAAGGCTATCCTAGAAATGCCACCTCCAAGAACCCTAAGACAATTAAAAGGGCTCCAAGGAAGATTGGCATACATTCGACGGTTCATCTCCAACCTATCAAGGAAGTGCCGTCCATTCCTCGGTTAATGAAGAAAGGTGTCGATTTTGTCTGGGATGCTGAATTTGAAGCTGCGTTCCAGGACATCAAGTCGTACCTGACTAAACCTCCAGTGTTGGCTGCCCCCACAACTGGAAAACCATTCCTCTTGTACACAAGAGCCCTTGACTGTTCTTTAGGCGCTCTACTCGCACAAAAGAATGACGAGGGAAAAGAAGCTGCTCTATATTACCTTAGCCGCATGTTGGTAGGTGCAGAGCATCGCTACTCTCCAGTCGAAAAAGAATGCTTGGCAGTGATGTTCGCCGTACAAAAAACTGCGTCACTACCTGCTATCCAACACAGTGTACCTGATTTCGAGGATCAACCTCCTAAAGGTCCTTGTCACAAAAGCAGGTTCTCTCAATGCCCGACTGGCAAAATGGTCCATCCTCCTGTCACAATTTGACATTAGGTATGTACCACAAAAAGCAATCAAAGGCCAAGCTCTAGCAGACTTCCTCGCGGAGCATCCATTGCCTAAAGATTCTCCACTCAGGGATGACCTCCCAGACGAACCGGTCTACAGTGTGGAGACTTCCTTATCAAATGCTTCCTGGCACATGTACTTCGATGGCGCAACCAGGACAAATGAAAAGGGAAATCAAATATCGGGAATTGGCATTCTCTTTGTTAGTCCCGACGAATACATGATTCCACACGCATTCTCGCTACTGGAACCATGTTCAAACAATGCAGCTGAGTACCAAGCCCTCATCGTAGGATTGGAGCTCGCCCTTGAATCCGGCATCACTACGCTGGAAGCTTTTGGAGACTCTCAACTGATCGTCAACCAAATGAATTAGAAATTTGAAGTCAGGAAGCCCGATCTGTTGCCTTACTACAACAAGGCACAATTGCTTCGACAAAAGTTCAACATCTGTCACATCACCCACATCCTCAGAGGTGAAAACATTCGTGCAGATGCCCTGGCTGGACTTGCTGCGTCTATGGCAATCCAAGAAGGGGAAAACATGCAAGTTACAGTGTGTCAAAAAAGGATTCTCCCTCCTCTCAACACACATCAGGCAGTTGCTGAATGCCACCAAGTGGTTGGAAGTCGGATCTCCGTCCTTAAACCTCTGATCGGCGACTGGAGGGATCCGTTCATTGATTACATCATGTTCGGAATCCTACCTGAGGATCCAAAAGAGCGGGTAAGCATCCAAAGGCGAACCCCAAACTTTCATTTGGATATTCCTTCAAAAATGCTTTATAGGAAATCCTACAATGGAGTACTTCTACGCTGCTTGTCACAACAAGAGGCTGAGGAAACACTCAAAAAGGTACATGCTGGTCTTTGTGGAGCCCATCAGGCTGGGCCTAAGCTCTACGATTAGATAAAAAGGTTAGGTTATTATTGGCCTACCATGGTGGCTAATGCAATGCAATTTGCTAAGCGCTGCCAACAATGTCAAGTTCATGGAGATTATGTCCACATGCCTCCGGAATGGCTACATCCTACAGCAATCTCATGGCCTTTTGAAGCCTGGGGTATGGACATCATAGGTCCTATCTCTCCCCCCATCAAGCAAAGGTCATCGCTTCATTTTCGCTACTACGGATTATTTCTCCAAGTGGTTAGAAGCATTCGCGTTCAATGAAATGAAGACCTCGTCAGTCCTTCAATTCTTGTGCATTAATATAATTTGTCGCTTTGGCATACCTAAAAGATTCGTCCATGATAACGGACCACAGTTCCGCGATCACCGATTCTACAGGTTCTGCGACAAATACAAAATCCAAAGTTGTCCTTCAACTCCGTACAATCCGGCAGCGAATGGACTAGCAGAGGCTTTCAACAAAACGCTCTGCAAAATCCTCAAGAAAATGGTCTCTAGTCACAAAAGAGATTGGAGCGACAAACTGCCTGAAGCTTTGTGGGCCTATCGAACCACCGTTCGAGGACCAACCCATAGCACACCATTCTCCTTGGTCTATGGATGCGAAGCTGTTACCCCTTTGGGAGTTCAAATTCCTTCCTTAAGGGTATCTCTGCAAAATGACATGATGCAAGAAAGTAATGTCAAATTGAGACTCCAAGAGCTGGATAACCTCGATGAGAGATGGCTCAAAGCTCTACAAAGCATTGAACTCTACCAAGCACGCATGGCAGGATCTTTTGACAAGAAGGTCAGGCAACGCGCCTACAAAAAGGGAGACTTGGTTCTTACAGTAAAAAGACCAATGGTTTTTGCCAACAAATCCAAAGGGAAATTTGAACCAAAATGGGAGGGACCTTTCGTCATAGACAAAGTCTTCTCCAACGGCGCGTACGCTCTTCTAAACATGGAGGGTGACAGATGTATGCTGCCCATCAATGGAAAGTTCTTGAAGCGGTACTACCCTTGAAGGCTTCTTCCATCGGGTCAGAGCGACGCCTGCACTGCCAAAGCCTATTCCTAGGTATCTGCTCGTCAAACCCACTCCTTTTGGAATTTTCATCCTCTTGTTGAAATTTCTAAAAAAAAAAAAAAAAAAAAACCCCTCAAAACAATGTCTCTTTCATCGTTTCATTGTTCAAAAAAAAAAAAAAAAAAAAAACAGCAAATCCAAAAATCCAAGTTTAGGAGCCTCTTCCCAAACTTGACCAAAATTTTCGATCCTTGAACCCAAAATTCATGGTTTGAAACAAAATCAGGACCTAGGGATTTCAGCCCTAGTCCACCCCGACTTTTACCACCAAAATGGTTTTGAGTCAAAATTTACGACCCTCGTGTCTTTAAACAAAAAAAAAATGGTTTTTCAAAAACCGCAGGGAAGCGACGTTCAGTCGATACTTGCAAAACCCAAAATCGGAAGGATGCGAATCCCATTCGATACTTCCAAAACCCCAAAATTTCAAAAATCGTGGAGACGCAACGTTCCAGTTGATATCCACAACCCAAATTTCAAAACAAACAAAAAACAAAACAAAGGTTCGAAAAAACCTCAAACTTCAAAAATCGTGGGGAAGCGACATTCCATCGATACCCACAAAACAAAATTTTTGAGAAAAAAAGCAGGGAAGCGACGCTTAGTCGATACTTGCACCCAAATCCGCGGGGAGGCGACATTCCATCGATACTCGCAACCGAATGAGCAAGGAGGCGACATTCCATCGATACTTGCAATAGCATTCAGCAGGGAGGCGACTTTTAGTCGATACTTGCATTTTTGAAAACCAAAAACCTGGCTTTCACGCCAAAAAAACCCGGCTTCCATGCCAAAAATCCGGATTTCATGCCAAATATCAAAATTCGGCTTCCATGCCAACAAAACAAAACTCGGTTTTCAAAAAAAAAATCTGGCTTTCATGCCAAAAACAAAAAAATCTGGCTTTCATGCCAAAAAGAAATTTCGGCTTTCATGCCAAAAACAAAATCTGGTTCTTACACCAAAAACAAAAACTGGCTTTCATGCCACCCAAAAAAAAATCGGCTTTTATGCCACCTCAAAATTCGGCTTTCATGCCATCTCAAAAAAATTGGCTCTCATGCCATCCCAAAATTTGGCTTTCACGCCGCCAAAATCGGCTTTCATGCCACCTCAAAATTTCGGCTTCCACGCCATCCAAAATTTTGGCTCTCATGCCATAAACCCAAATTTCGGCTTTCATGCCATCTCGAAAACCGGCTTTCATGCCACCTAAAAAAAAAATCGGCTTTCATGCCACCCCAAAAAATCGGCTTTCATGCCACCTCAAAATTCGACTTTCATGCCATCTCAAAAAAAAATTGGCTCTCATGCCATCCCAAAATTTGGCTTTTACGCCACAAAAACCGGCTTTCATGCCACTCCAAAAAAATCGGCTTTCATGCCACCTCAAAATTCGGCTTTCATGCCATCATCAAAAAAAAAAACCTGGCTTTTACGCCAACCAAAACAAAAACCCGGCTTTCATGCCAACAAAACAAACTGGTTTTCAAAACAAACCGGCTATAGATGCCATCCAAATCCGGCTATAGATGCCACCCGAAATTTGGCTTTCATGCCGTAAACAAAATCTGGCTCCCATGCCAAAACATGTCTAAAAAACTGGCTCCCATGCCAAAACAATCATTTGTCAAAAGATTTCTCACAAAATGACAAACTTTTGATCACATCCCATTTAGCAATCACTTTAATCACAATATTTGAGTGAGCGTAGGGAAAACAAAAAAAGAAAGTACCAAAAAATACATGTGGTACCAAAAAAAAGAAGAAAAGAAAAGTGTTCACAAGCACTACAAAAATGTATAAAAAAAAAATACATGTGGTATATAAAAAGAGAGAAAGAGTTTCTGTTACAAAAAAAAAAAAAAAAAAACAGGGCCTCAGCCAAAAATGCCCTCCAGCCAAGCTTTCAGCTCCTCAAGCAAACTCTTGGCTTCATCCGTCAGAGTCTCCAAGGCACGCTTCTTCAAGAATCTGCCATGAGTAGCTGGAGAAGGCTCTATCCCTTCTGCTACACCAGGAAGATTATCCCGAGCAGTCTGCCATCGTTCATTCTCTCTAGCCTTCCTATTGAGAATCTGATCGGCCTCTGCAACTTGGCGAATCAAAGCACTCTCCCTGTCACGAGCCTCTGTTATGGTGGACCACGTACTGGCGACTTGGGCTTTTAAGTGTTCGAGATGCTTCCTTGCCTCCTCAACCTCTCTATCAAGGATGCTAAGGTCTTGCTGCAGCCTGATGATGTCTAACTCCGCTCGGTTCCTCTCCCGAACCAGCTGCTTCCTGCCCTGTGCAGTCTCTTTCAATTCCGATTGAGCCTTCTCAAGCAGGGTTCAGGAACATCTCTTGGAAGAACTAGTCATCAGGATAGCTGATGGTCTCAAACCACCTGTCGCCTAATGCAATGATCTTATCAACGATCGCCCGAGCGTCCGTAACATCCAGACCAATATCTTCCTCAGCATCTTTGAGAATCTCCTTCACATGCGGAATCTTGCTACGTGCAACATCCAAGTGTCCAGAAAGGAGGGTCTCAATCCAAGAACTCAAAACCCGCATCACCACCTTCTTCGCATACTGAAGAGAAGGGCCAGATGAAGACTCACCCTTCTCTGTCGATTGGCTGCCCAAGTCATGTCCCATCGGAAGAGTAACAATAGAACACTTTCCAATCGGGGCCGCTGGAGAAGGAATCTCAACATGAGGTCTTGCCTCTGCCGCGTCAGAATTGGCTGGAGGAGTCCCAATTACTGGGTCAACTTCTGACATCCCTGGCTCTGGCTCTGAAGGAAGCGATGGACTCTCTTCTGTCACTTCAAAATCTGCCAAACACAAAAAGGTATGAGTATGATCCTGTTAAAAATCACTATCAGGGTTATTACTATGAAAGTACCTTCTTCGACGATTGGCGGAATGCTTTCCTTCTCCATGAACTCATCGGAAGTATCTTCAACACTGGCGTCCATCGATGGTTCAAAGTCGTCGGAATCCTGTGGTAAATCAGCTGATAAAAAAAAATGTGTGTTAGCAAATCAAGTCACAGACAAAAAAGAAAAGAAAGCGGAAAAAGTAATACCAGTTGGAGATTCTGCATTCATTTCAGAGTCCCTTGGTTTGTCTTCTGGCGTCTCCACAGGGTCAGGCGTCCTCTCATCGGTTGCAACATCAGGGATCGCCATGTCTTCCTCTTCTGCTAAAAAAAAAAGAAAAAAGCAGAAGCAGAAGCAAATCAAAATATGGAAAAATACCATGAAAGGAACAGAGAGAAGTGGAAACATACCTCCACCAACGGTATCTTCTTCTCGGCTCCTTTTTTCCGGAGGCTCCTCAGCAACCTCGGGCACCTCCTCATTGATAGTAAGAGGAACTTCTTTATCAGAAGAGTCTTTATTGTGATGCTGACTCCTCTTCCTTTTACTTCGGCAAGTTCGCTTCTTAGAAAAACCTGCCCCACCATCAGAGTCTGGTCTCTCGCTTGACTCCTCACTAGATGGCCTGCTCTTGTCAGTAGACTCCACGGAAGCTCGCCTTTGTGCTGCTTGCATCCAAGCATCAAGTTCGGCTTCCTCCTGTTCTAGCTGCTCTATAGCTTCATCAGGTATTTCCCGAGCAGCCTCAGAGCCAATGACGCCCTGGTCACCAAGAAAGCCTATCTTGTGCTTCTCTCCGGAAAGGAAGGCCCAAACTTCCTCCAGCTGGACGCCATCTGATTTTCCAAGGCCCTTTCCAGATGACAGCTTCACATCTAGCTCCCTCTTGGAAAGACCCCGGTATACCATGAAGCTCTCCACGAACCACTTCGTGAAACCGGCAGTCCGGGAAGTCGGCAGTACAGGATAGGAAATCATGGAAGTAGTGTCCTCAGTGCTATAGAAAGCCCATGCGTTTCTCCCATCCTGCAAACTTCCAAAGCGCTTCACCATGCTTGAAGGCGCTCCAACAACGCCTTGAGAAAAGCCCAGCTACAGCGCAAAGCGGGAAGGCACATACGGTTGGATGTCGACAAAAAGATGTCTGCGGTATACCATCGTGCCGACTCGTATGCTAAAAAACCACTCCTTCTTTGCATTCGTCAAGGAGTAGTGCCTTCCAGATCCTGCCCTGGTAGAGTCGCGGGAGGCACCAAAATCAAAAGCCTTCTTCCGCAACTCCGGAGAAAGCTTCACTGAAGACTGCCCCATCTCGACATCCCTGAATCGTCGGATCCTCATGCGGGCAAACAAAAGAGATTCGACTATGGCTTTTCCCTTAGCCAATCGAATCATCAAGGGGTCGTCGTCCTGCGCAGCACCCAGCCGATGGAAGCCGGGACAGTGGTATACAAACCACGAATAGAAAATATGGGCGGAAAATACCATGTTCATGGGTTGCCCAAGTCGGACCAAGAAAGCTGCCTGCAGTTCAGTGCACAAATATGAGTATAAAGCTGGCACCAAAGCTAGCTGCTCTCCAAACGCCATCTGACAAGCCGGAAAAATACAATGCGGCCGGATGTGCGTCCCATCTCCTCCAGCAAAAATGGCCTCACCAAGCCAATATGTGAGGTAAACAGCAAGATCTCTCCGCAGTGCGATATCAGAACAAATACTACTGGTACCTGCGAAGAAACCCTTCAGCTCCTCTTGCATGACCGCAGTCTTCTTGTCCTCCCTGGACATACTGGTAGAAGGCCCCTTGCTGTCAAGGAAACTGAGAAAAGAAGAGCCGAAACTCTTCCAGCTGCTAGACCTTACTTTCGAGCCCTCTTTCTCCTTCAAAAAATCGTAGAAGACGACGAGCTGAAAGTATAAAAGCCTGAATTCCTCTGACCTCTCCTCAAGGACGCTGTCAATCGGCATGAACTCCTCATAGAGTTTCCTGAGGATGGGCAACCCGGTAATGGCACTCAGCTCCTTCAGAGAAAAACCAATCTCACCATTCGTCACTATGAAGGTATTGGTTTGAGGGAGGAATGACTCAAGCATGGCCATGAAGGCCTTGTCGGAAAAGATCACGGTCTCCCTGAATGCACAGACCGCATCAAAGATCCCGGCTTCCTTCAAAATGGCACCTCCAACAAACAAGATATGGTCAGTCCAAGACTTCCACTCGGAGTCAGCACTGAAGCGGCCGCGGAGTCGAAAAGGCTTCACCCAGTTGCCGCCATCACCACTGAAGATGCCAAGGCCCATCGGTCTCAAATCAACCGATGGATAATCTGCGCCCTGGTAGTTGCTGGCCAGCATCAAGATGTCCATGTCAGCAGGCGACTTCTCCATATGTCCAGGAGAACTGCCAATGAAAACCCTGGTCTTGACCACGTTGGTCCTCTTCACCCATCTTGGAGGATCTTCCCTCTTCGGGCACGTGGGAGAGAGACTCATGATCGAGATAGTACGATCAAAAGTCGATCGGGTGGCAACAGTTTTCTTCACACCATCAACCGTGTAGGAAAACTGGAAGCATCTCCTCTGATACGTCATATCGGCTGGGGCTGCATCACCAAAGAAGAAGGTGGGCTTGGGCAACACCCTCTGATCCTCCATCACCCAGGGACGGGTGCTTACCATGATTTTATAGAAATCCTCTCCTTTGCGAGCAATCAGTGCCTGCCGCGCCTCCTCTCTATTGAGGGAGTCACACTCCTCGAGGTGCTGCTCGACGTATTGCACCTTCTCCCAGGCCTGCTGGACGACCGGATTAGAAGATCGCGCAGATCGACGAGGTACGCTTGTGATAGGTTCTTTACCCTTGTCTGTTCTGGAAGGACCACCTGCAAAAGGTTAAAAAAAAAGGGAAAGAATTATCATCAAAATGACGAAATTTTGCTAAAAAAAATATGGCGAAATTTCGGCATAACCCCGGGGCAATTCCAAAGAAAAAGAAGTACCCCAACAGAAATAGAAAGCTTGGAGATAGGCTCAACATCACTGCGAGCTCCAAAACTCCAAACTTTCAAAACCTTGAAAAACTCCGCAAAATCAGGAAGGGCTCAACATTGCTGCGAGCTCCAAGTTCCTAACTTTGCAAAGGTTTTCAGGTATGTCACCACATCATGCTATCAATTGTTACAAAAACAAAAGCATGTATGAACATCTTGATATGCAACAAAAAAAAAAAAAAGGATGCATTGTGATGATGAGAAAAAAAGAGAAAGAAGAAACTTACCACAAAAAAAAAAAAAGAGGAAAGAAAGAAAAAAAAAAGCGGAAAGAAACTTTTCCCAAAAAAAAAAAAAAAAAAAAGGGAAAAAAAGAAGAAAGAAAACTTTCTCAAAAAAAAAAAGAGAAGAAGAAAGATCAGAAAAGAAAAAAAGAAAGAAAAAAGAGAAGCACGAAAAAAAAAAAGAAGAAAAAAACGTGCAAAAGAAAAAAGAAAAAAAAAAGAAAAGAAACACTTTCTTTTTCCCCATCCTATTTCTACATGGAAAAAAAAAGGTAACTTACTTGAAGCCATGGATGGAGAAGAAGAAGAACTTCAAGACTCTTGAAGAAGGAGAACTCTTGCACTTGGAGCAACTCTTGAAGACTTTTGGAAAAAAGAAAGCAACAAAAGCAAGAGATCCCACCTCACTTGCTTTTATAGAAGAGAGCAAACCAAAAGAGGAAAGAAGAGAAAAGCAAGGAGGTAAGTGCTAAAAATTAGCAACATTCCCAAAAGAAAAGGGAATTTGAGATAATCTCTCCTAAAGAGAATATTCTTTGAGAAATTCTCTCTAAAAATCAAGGGAACTTGAGAAATTCTCTCCAAGTTAAGATATTATTAGATATTCTCTATCCAAAAGAGATATCTTTAGAAATTCTTTCCAAAATAAAACCATATGAGATCTAAGCCATTCCCAAAAGCTTAAGGTCCCATGGGTTAGCCCATATGAGCCAGGTTTGACCACCTAGGCACTAAAAGTGGCTTTTAGAGAAGATTCCTCTTACCAAGAGCATTACAAAAATGGTTCCATGCCTCTCTTTTGAGTTGATTGGACCATACCATACAAGAATTCCAGGCCCCATGAGATTCCAAGAAACCTAACCATCTCACCTCATGAGCCAAATTGAGCCAAACCTTGAAATTGACATTTCACCAAAAATCAAACCGGTCCCCTAACATTCCACATACAGCTTGTTAGGTCACAAGACCAAAACCAAAAACCAAAACCTGACCCCCCAACATTCCACATACAGCTTGTTGGGTCACACGGTCAAAACCAAATCCGACCCCCTAACTTGCCACATACAGCCTGTTAGGACTCAAGGTCAAAACAAAAATCCAAATCTGCATCCCTGATGTCATCTTCAATACTTTGCCTCAAGATGGTACATGATTCCTATCACTACCATACAAACCCCCTGGAAGTTCAAAAGGCTACAATACCAAAAGAAAGACCGCTCAAAGACTCTTGGTCAAGTCAGAAGCTCTTCTTCAAGATTCTCTTCGAGGCACATCGACTGCAAAAGCTATATCGTCGCTGTACCTCGAGGGGTCATTTGTTGACACAAAAAATGTCACTTTGCCACTTCACACCAAAAGCTACATGGAGCCGCATCCTACCAAAAATAGGCAGGCGCCACTTCAAGCATCAGATCTTGTCAGAATCAAACAAAAACTGCAAGGTCATTCAAAACAGCCAAAAGAGAGGTACACATGAAGTTTCAGGCCATTCCGACATCATTTGGCCTAGCTTCACTTCTCCAACACTAAGCAGCAGCTCCCGACGGCGACAGTGTCGAAGACCCCAAATCTTCGATCAAAGCCTACGGATGGTCTCAAAATACCTCCGAAAGGCGACATGTCAAGTTTCAAGTCAAACCGACACCGTTTGACCCTCCATCAACTCTCGAGCAGCAAAATCAAGCCCTTAGGTAGCGAGAACTACCGAGGTCGTCACTCATCAAACAGAGCACATGGGCGGCTTCTACATACCTTCAAAGGGCTGCACAACAAATTTCAGGTCATTCCGATGACGTTTGACCCAGTTTCGATGCTCGGAAACAAAATCAAGCCTACCGGCGTCGGAGCACCCCGGGACCATGGCACCCAATTCGGAGCTTGTGGATCATCTCAAAATGACTCCAGTAGGCTCCCCGTCGAATTTCAGGTCAATCGGACATCGTTTGACCAAAAGTCAAAGCTCGACATTTCCATCGCGGTGAAATAAAGGCAAGCGTTTGCATGACTCCAAATGGCTTCAAAACTCAAACGAAAGCCTATGGTTGGTCTTATCTACTGATGAGGGAGTCACACGTCGAATTTCAGGTCAATCGGACATCGTTTGACCAAAATGCAAAGCTCGACATTTCCCCCGCAGTGAAATAAAGGCAAGCGTTTGCATGACTCCAAATGGCTTCAAAACTCAAACAAAAGCCTATGGTTGGTCTTATCTACTGATGAGGGAGTCACACGTCGAATTTCAGGTCAATCGGACATCGTTTGACCAAAAGTCAAAGCTCGGCATTTCCCTCGCGGTGAAACGAAGGCAAGCGTTTGCATGACCCCAAACAGCTTCAAAACTCAAGCAAAAGCCTATGGTTGGTCTTATTTAATGCTCAAGAAGCTTCACCTCAAATTTCAGGTCATTCCGACATCGTTTGATCCTGTTTCAGCTTCTGGCGGAAAATCAGCAGTTCTGCGTTCGGCTTTTCCCGGAAAATCGGAAACTTTGCAAACCAATTTGCAAGGATTCTCATCAGGTTTTTCAGAGGGAAATCAAGCCAAATAATGTGGAGAAATGACAAAGAAAATAAGCAAAAAAAAACGGAAGCGAAAAACGACGAGAAACAGCAAAAAAGCGCCCCGGGGAGGTTTTTTTCCCCCATGGTCGCAGACCCCTACGACCCTTGGCCAGGGTCGCAGGCCCCTGCGACCCTGGGCCATGGTCGCCGGCGAACATGGGCCCGGCGACCCTGGGAGGTCCGGGGCGCCGATTTCGCCCCGGGACCCCCCGTTTCGTCCGTTTTCGCGAGACGAGTTGTTCTGTCCCTGTGATTTTTCCAGATTCAGGCTTTTGAGGCTCCAAATTCACTGATATTCATCAAGATCACAGGACTCCTTTCCAGAACTTCAAAAACTTCATTGATCGCCAGCCGAACGACAAAAAAAGTGCACTTTCTGCTCGCCCGATCGCGAAATCGACTGGACAGATGCTGCCGGCCCGTTGGTATCAACCAATGTCTGAAACTACATGATCATCTACTGTTGATTTACATAAGGATCCATCGATGATCATCGCAAAGGGAATTCCAAAAGACGCAACATGGCCCGCGACTCTTCAACTACCAAGGCGGCCACTTAATGCTATCAATTGGCCCGTTTATGGCAAGTTAATGCGGTCATTAACCCATTATCTTGGACGGCCCAATCAGAAGCCTCCGTTTAGGAGTTACAAGTCCAAGCAATCATGGCATTCAAGCCATGAAACTCCTAACATAATGGAGATTAAAGGCAACTAAATGCCCATGACTCTCCTTTGGCCAATGAAATCCAAGGGTCAGGAGTTACAAAACAAAAAGCAATTAAACCTGTAACTCCTCCCATAACTTGACTTTATTGCCATAATTGCCATAAATGACCATAAACCACTCCTAAAGGCCACCAAAAGCCTATAAATAGGAGTCCCCTCCAAGCATTCCGGGGGATCGAAATCATCAGCAATTCCTGCTCTAGAGATCCAAAAGCTCAGAGAGAGAGAAACCTCTGTCGGAATTCCGCAGCAGCCTCCCCTACAAGGTGACAAAAGTCCCTTGGGGGGCACTCCCCCCCAAGGTCCTTTACCTTCTACTTCAACAAAAGTGGCTTAGACATGGCTCTTCAGCCCGTCTACTCGGCTTTTTATTGAACATAAGACCTTCTCTCGGTCTTTGTTCTCTAAAAATCTGAGGATATAGCCAAGCCAAGCGAATCCAAAGCATCTGACGTTCTCATTTGCATGGATGATGGCGGAGTCCATACATGACTCGCGACCGTCAATCTAAACGGGTCCCTCCCACAATCTCCTGAAAAGTTAGATTCTTCCTTTCTCGCTTTTCATTGTATTTTGTATTTTTTTTAGAGAGACAAAAAACCACAACTCTTGTCTTTCATTATTGATGAGAATTGTAAATCGGCTATAAACGCCACAAATCGGCTATAACCGCAAAAAATCGGCTATAAATGCCAAAAAAATCGCCTTTTACGACAAAATAAAAAACTGTCTCTTTTCTTAAATATATGTGCAATGGAAACTTGAAAAGAAGTTGATTTCCTTTTTACTTGCGAAGATTGATCTCCGGATCATCACTTGCAATTCCAAGTAAAATAGAAAATCTGGCACACCCACAATCACACAAAGGCGTTGATGCGCGCTCCGCCTTCCGGGGGCGAAAGGGTCGGACCGAATGGACTCCCACGTCCGCCGACGCCCGGTAGCGCCGGGGCTGGAGCGCGTTCCATCACTGCATAAATTGAACCTGGAACCAAATTACCGTCTGGCAGGAGTGCTTTCTGTATCTGCATCACATTGTTGAATGATTTGTTGCTCCACTTTCCCTCCACCTTTTGCTCCATCATCTTAATGACAAAATCTAGAAGAGTGTTGTCTGGAGAGCAACCCGGGTACAGAGGGCGCTGAGATGCATCCAGCATCCTTTCAAAGTGACGCATTGCGTTACTATGGATGGCCTCAGCGTTAGTGTAAGTTCCCATGTAATGGTCTTCCATCATTTCTTGATATTAATTCAGATCCTCATAATCACTATCACCCCCATGTTCTGATTCGACAGCGTTATCCACAGGAGTTGTTATCTCTCCGTGGTAAATCCAGATCTTGTAGGATGCTAGCATACCCCAACGACAAATATGAAAGTTCACAGTTTCGTAGTCATACTGGTGATTGTTCTTGCAAACCCTACATGGGCACCAAATTTCTGTAGCATCCCCAGCATTCGCCTTTGCAAATTCAATAAATGACTTCACCCCGTCATGATACTCCCGACCCATTCTGATCGCCATGCGATATGGACTATCCAGTGTCGTCCAAGTCTTGTCCATATCTTAAAACTGGATAATCAATAAGCTAATCACATTATTAAAGAGAGAACACACAAACACATGTACTTATGATAATGAATACAATCAATCATAGATCATAATTATTATCACCAATGTTTGTAAGTCTTCAATGTTACTAAATACTATGGTCTATTCATGTTGTGGAACAAATATGGATTTCCAACTCAAATTAAACAAATTAAACAACATACTAGGGTATATGCAAACCACATCACCAATTATGAGAAGTATATCAGTACAAGACACATGGCATGTTATATAGTAGGTAGGAAAAACATGTCTCACATAACTTTCCATGCTTTCCATGACTCTTTAGTAGAATCAATAATGATTCTTCATCTGTCTTTTATCATAATGTAACCTAGTATTTTCTGTGAACCCCTTGATTATTGGATCCCACCCAGCTCGATTAAAGCAATGAGTGGGTCAATTTCCCTTTTGAACTTGCTCCACACATAATTCCACAAAGACTTGATGATGTTGTGAATTCCAATAGGCCTTTAGCCTTTGACCAACACAGTTAGGTGCTGACATCAGAACCTAAGATAGTAGCCATGCATATCTACCAAACTTAAATGAACTTTTAACAAACATATGTTGTACTTAAGAAAATCATTTAATTTTTATGATATAAATTGTTCTCACCATTTGATGTGCTTGCACACTCAAATGACAGTTTATCCAATGCACACATTCATGGTTGGGTATAATCTTACACAAGAATTATGCATAATTTTCCTTGCTGCCATATGCTTAAAGAAGGAATATGAAAATGAGAATTTTATTCCATTTTTCTTAACATAAGCCTGTATTTTCTGTGCTAGACCTGAGGTTCAAAGCTTATCAGACCAGAACTATATCAGTACAAGACACATGGCATGTACATGCCATTACATGTTGTTTCTAGGCTGGGGTTTATACAAACAAAAGAGGCATCTGGCACTTATCTTCAAAATACACCAAGTTGCAGGGTAAGGCATGCAGGGAGCCAAAAGTTGCAGGTGCAGGGGCTCGGTGCAGGGAACTAGCAGGGCAGGGGACCTGGTGTTTAGATGAATGATCGGCCTGGGGCTAGGTGGAGGGAGCCAGCAGGGCAGGGGAGGAAGGGAGTGGTTCGCAGGGGAGGTAGGGAGTGTTTTGCAGGGGAGGCGGGGAACCAGCAGGGAGGGACTGGGGCTGGGTTTTCCATTGGATTAGGGCTGGTTTCCACAGGACTGGGGCTGGGCTTTTGGGCTGCGACTGGGGCTGGCTTCCACCAGATTGGGGCTGGGCTTTTGGGCTGCGAATGGGGCTGGGTTTCCACCGGAATGGGGCTGGGTTTCTGGGCTGCAACTGGGGGTGGAAAGGCTGGGTTTCTGGGCTGCAACTGGGGCTGGGTTTCCACCAGATTGGGGCGGGATTTTCCATCCAACTGGGGCTGGGTTTTCACCGGACTGGGGCTGGGTTTGCCACCGGAATGGGGCTGGGTTTGCCACTGGAATGGGCTGGGTTTCTGGGCTGCGGTTTCTGGTATTGGACGGTTGGTAGTGGTGCATAAACAATGTGGGGCAGGGCTGTAATGATGAGGAAGAGAATGAAGGAGTAGAGATAGGAGAAGAGGAAGAGAGAGTGAGGAACCCATACCTGTATTGAAGGGTCACCGATGTAAGTCCGGGGATCCGAACCCTAGAGGGGGGGGGTGAATAGGGTGAGCTCCAATTATGACCAATTTTAAACAATTTTAACTTCTTTAAAACAAACTAGTCACATGTGATGATTTATCATACAAGATGCGGAAGCTAACAAAAGAATCACCACAAAGCAATCACCATCACACAAGGATTTATAGTGGTTCGGCCTCAATGCCTACATCCACTACCGGCTTGTGAACCAACACCCCACCGGATTTCCACTATTTATGCTTTTCAATAGGCTAAGCAATAACCTTTACAATATGCTTTTCAAGGTTTAGCAATAACCTTTACAATGATGTTTTTCAAGGCTCAACATCAACCTATCCATTATGCTTTTATAGGCTAAGCAATAACCTCTTCAACCAATGGTTGGTTATCTCACTAAGTTAGTGTCTATAATACACTTGA
Source organism: Cinnamomum chago (assembly GCA_038049695.1). Lineage (NCBI taxonomy): Eukaryota > Viridiplantae > Streptophyta > Magnoliopsida > Laurales > Lauraceae > Cinnamomum > Cinnamomum chago. Next base: position 24,376,111 of record CP142456.1, on the reverse strand, counting down.
TGGAGATTCAATTAAGCTCATTACAATGCCTCTTAATTAGGCGGATATGGAAGTGAAAAACTAACTCACACAAACACTTAATGAATGCAAAGATGTATGCTCATGATGTGTGTGTGTGATGTCCTCAATCATTTTTAAAATGAAAGCTCATGAATGTATGCCTAAGGCTTTTGAAAGTTTTAGCTCATAAAACATTTATGATTGAGGAAGGAATGCAAGTCACATGTTAAAAGTAACAACTTGTTAATGATGTCAAAGATACACAAGTTGTATGAAATGAATTAGCTCTAAACATGTGATGCATAGGGATGTCAATCAAATCAACAATGTAGCTCATAAATCATAAAAATAGATTTGATTGAAAAGAGGGGACAAATCATATGTAATTATAAATACAACTTGAAAGTGATATACCTATCAAAGTAAGGCAAGTTGTGAAACTTTAAAACAATAATACACATATGATTTGTAAAGATGTTGAATCCAAAACATAAGATACATTTGAAAGAGATTTTCTTATGATGGAAAAACAACAACCAAAGATTCAACCAAGTATATGAATCATGTTACATATTTCATTAACATGATCTACTTAGATTTACCAAAGATAAAGTACTACTTGGATTCAATCAAATGGTGATGCATCCAAAACAATAGATCTATTCAAAGTATAAAACATGCTAAGGATACAACACATCATAGTTTATCATGTTACTAAAGATTTACCAATGATAAAACAAAACATGAAAACATATGATTTGTAAAGAAGTTGAGTCCAAAACATAAGATAGTTTTGAAAGTGATTTTCTTATGATGGAAAACAACAACCAAAGATTCAACCAAGTATAAGAATCATGTTACATATAATTTTAAAGGTTCTTTCATTAACATGATCTACTTAGATTTACCAAAGATTAAGTACTACTTGGATTGAATCAATGGTGATGTATCCAAAACAATAAATCAATTCAAAACATAAAACATGTTAAGGACTCAACACAAACATAGTTTATCATGCTACAAATGATTTACCAAAAATAAAACAAAGCATGAAAACATATGATTAAGGAAAGTAAAGCCTACTTGGTGATTTAACTTCATTAATCCAAGCTTTAGCTTTCCTAATGCTCCCCTTCATCCCTTTGTTCTTTTCCCTTGAATATGCCTCAAAACCTCTCAAGGAGGGCCTTAAAATTCCCAACTTTTGGCAAAGGAAAGAACTCATATTTATAGCAAAAAGTGCCCAACGGCTAGTCCTCGGTCGACCTGTAAACAGGTCTCGGTCGACCGGGATCACACAACGGTCAGAAAAATGACCGTTGGTGCGCCAGGCCACTTTCTGCCTGCAGTGTTCCCGGTCGACTGGGACCTCTGCGCCGGTCGACCGGCGACACTGCCGGGACCCCAAATTCCAACATTTTGCAATTTCAAAGTTTTTCTTTGTGGAACTATTTGGGCCATATAATCAAGCTTAAAAACATGTTTTAAATCATTCTAAGATGTTTTAAAACATGAAACACACAAAGCCTAAAATGATTCAAAACTTTAAAACCAAAGGCTAGCTTGATTTCTAAAACTCTTTTCAAAATCAAATGCATCCAATTTTTAAAAGCAAATCATGCATAAATTGATACTTTTACAAATCTTAAAAGCAATGCATGAATAAAACAAGATTTCAAGTTTATCTAAAACAATGCAAGTGTGTGAATCAAATGATGCTAGAATGATTATGCATCCATCAAATTGCAATCTACAAAAACCCTAACAACCGACGTCTAGGAAGAGGGAAAACACAGAGCAACGTGAGACGATGAATAGTTGTGAAAGAGACGATGAATAGTTGTGTTGCACGTTTTTGAGTTTAATTAGGTTATTAATTCCATGGTTTAGGTTAAAACACATTCCCAACGCGCAACGTGCGCGTCGTTAATTATTGTTAATAACCTTCGCCGACGCATCTCAACATCGGCAACTAGTTATTCATAATTCCCAACGTAGTTAGTGCGTCGCCTTTCCGAACAATTATTTCCTGACGCTATAGTGCATCGGGAACAATCTAATTCATGTCGGGAAAACATTCACTCCAAGACCCTAATGGCGCCAACCTCTTTACCGACGAGATTTTCCGACGCGCAGAAGGTAGCGTCGCGTAATTATTTTGCCAACGCTGTGGTGCGTCTGCTAAACCAGTTTTTTGCGACGTAATTACACCGCATCGGAAAGTTTCGTCGGCAAATATGCAATTTGTTGTAGTGCGCCAACGCTCTAAAACCCTCTTTTCTTTCTCTCATCTGCTCATCTCTCTCTGTCTCTCTCATCTGCTCATCTCTCTCTGGATCGGCGCTCTCTTTCTTTCTTTCTCTATCTCTCTCGATCTGCTCTCCTCTCTCTCTCTTTCGATTTGGCTTGTCCCTCTTTTCTCTCTCTCATCTGCTCATCTCTCTCTCTCTCGATCGGCACTCTCTCTCTCTTCTCTTTCCCTCATCTCCCTCACCATCTCCATCTCCATTCCCTCATCGGCATCATCTCCATCAGTACAAGAAATTTAGGCTATTGTGACGAAATTTGACGACGAATTTTTTTTGTCTTAAAAGAACACCCAAAGAGGACGAAATATAAATTTTGTCGTTTGTTTTCATTTTTTTCAAAAGTATAGGAGACGAAAATAAAATTTCGTCTACAAAAATATAGCGCCAACTTGTTTTGTGTTGGTGCCAAATTTTTTAGCTCATTAGAGACGAAAATTGTTGTCACAAAATATAATTTTTTTTGCGACGAACGTAATTCGTCACCAATAAGGATAAGTTATGGAAGACGAACATATTTCGTCACCAAAATAAGGCGCTAATTTCATTTGCTTTGGCGCGGATTATTTTAGCTCATTGGAGACGAACATTTTTGTCATAAAATATAATTTGTTTTTGTGACGAACTTAATTCGTCACTAATAAGGATAAGTTATGGAAGACGAAAATATTTCGTCACCAAAATAAGGCGTCAATTTCATTTGCGGGTGCGAATTATTTTAGCTCATTGGAGACGAAAATTTTTGTCACAAAATATAAATTGTTTTTACGACGAACGTAATTCGTCACTAATAAGGATATGTTATGAAAAATGAGAATATTTCAGCCAACAAAATAAGGCGCCAATTTCATTCGCACTTGAGCCTATTCATCTCTTACAAGTATTACTTTGAAAAAGCCTTTAAAATGACTAAAATACCCCCCCCCACAATCCAACGCCACTTTTCAAAAACCCATTTCCCCCTTTGTCCCTCAATCTATCCCGGTCTCTCATTTCCAAAACCCTTTTCCCCCTTTTCCAAAACCCTTTCCAGAAGAGGAGAGAAGAACCCTTTTCCCCATTTTTCAAAACCCTTTTCCAACATCTCCCACCCATCGTCTCAGGCAGCAGCCCCATGGCCCATTGGCCCCCATCAATCATCATCACCCTCCATCAACACACGCAGTGCAGACCCATCCCTGATCAGTGATCCCTCTCATCTCTACTTCTCTGTCTCTCGCCTAGAACTCCCAGACGCAGCCACCATCACCAATCACCAATCACCATCATCTATGCCCATCATCCTCCATCCAGGAGTCCGCCACCGCCAGGTACACCTACCTCTCTCAGTCTCTGCTACTGTGAGAACTTGGTCCGGGCGGTACCCTTAACCACGGGGCGTAGCGTGTCAACCACGGGCTTCAAACAGTGAGTCTCCGTTAGCCCGTATCAGAAATATCCAAGTCCTGACCTTGGGCTTATAAGTTAAACCCCGTATTAACTTAGCATGAGGCTTTTTAAAACCGTGCGTCCCCGAAAATCGTAAGAACTCCGAAGTTAAGCGTGCTCGGGCGGGAACAATACTAGGATGGATGACCTCTCGGGAAGTCCTTGCGCGTGCACGTGGGCCAAAGCGGACAATTTCATGCTGAGTTGGGCGGGGCTGTGACAGTTGGTATCAGAGCAGATGACGACTCTATTTCTAGTGGGGGAGAATGTGAGATCTTGGTCCGGGCAGTACCCTTAGCCACGGGGCGTAGCGTGTCAACCACGAGCTTCAAACGGCGAGTCTCTATTAGCCCGCATCGGAAATATCCAAGTCCTAACCTTGGGCTTATAAGTCAAACCCCGTATTAACTTAGCATGAGACTTTTTAAAACCGTGCGTCCCCAGAAATCGTAAGAACTCCGAAGTTAAGCGTGCTCGGGCGGGAACAGTACTAGGATGGATGACCTCTCGGGAAGTCCTCGCGCATGCACGTGGGCCAAAGCGGACAATTTCATGCTGAGTTGGGTGGGGCTGTGACAGTTGGTATCAGAGCTGAAGACGGCTCTATTTCTAGTGGGGGAGAATGTGAGATCTTGGTCCGGGCAGTACCCTTAACCACGGGGCGTCGCGTGTCAACCACGGGCTTCAAACGACGAGTCTCTGTTAGCCCGCATCGGAAATATCCAAGTCCTCACCATGGGCTTATAAGTTAAACCCCATATTAACTTAGCATGAGACTTTTTAAAACCGTGTGGACTCGGAAATCGTAGGAACTCCGAAATTAAGCGTGCTCGGGCGAGAGCAGTACTAGGATGAGTGACCTCCTGGGAAGTCCTCGCCGTGCACATGGGCCAAAGCGGACAATTTCATGTTGAGTTGAGTTGGGCGGGGCTGTGACAGTTGGTATCAAAGCCGAGGATGACTCTATTTCTAGTGGGGGAGAATGTGAGACCTTGGTCCGGGCAGTACCCTTAACCACGGGGCGTAGCGTGTCAACCACGGGCTTCAAACGGCGAGTCTCCGTTAGCCCGCATCGGAAATATCCAAGTCCTCACCATGGGCTTATAAGTTAAACCTCATATTAACTTAGCATGAGACTTTCTAAAACCGTGTGACCCCGAAAATCGTAAGAACTCCGAAGTTAAGCGTGCTCTGGCGAGAGCAATATTAGGATGGGTGACCTCCTGGGAAGTCCTCGCGTGTGCACGTGGGCCAAAGCAGACAATTTCATGCTGAGATGGGTGACCTCCTGGGAAGTCCTCGCGCGTGCACGTGGGCCAAAGCAGACAATTTCATGCTGAGTTGGGCGGGGCTGTGACAGTTGGTATCAGAGCCGATGACGACTCTTTTTCTAGTGGGGGAGAATGTGAGATATTGGTCCAGGCAGTACCCTTAACCACGGGGCGTAGCGTGTCAACCACGGGCTTCAAACGATGAGTCTCCGCTAGCCAGCATCGGAAATATCCAAGTCTTGACCATGGGTTTATAAGTCAATTCCCGTATTAAGTTAGCATGAGGACTTTTTAAACTGTGTGGCTTCGGAAATCGTAAGAACTCTGAAGTTAAGCGTGTTCAGGCGGGAGCAGTACTAGGATGGGTGACCTCCTGGGAAGTTCTTGAGTTGGGCGGAGATGACAAAATTTTTTCGTCTCAATTTCTTATATTTATGAAAAAATATTTTTGTTTCTAATTTCTTCCTTTAATGACAAAATATTTTGTCACTAATTGCTTACAAGTATGTTTCCAACAGAGTGTATTGGAGACGGAAAAAAAAGTACTTACAAGTATGTTTTCAACAGTGTATTGGAGACAAAAAAAATGGTCACAAATTTATCTTTTTCAGTGACGAATTTTTTTTCATCTCCAATACCTTTTAGCGACAAGGCTTTGGCAACAAAACGGGTGACGAAAATTTTTCGTCTCAATTAGTTTCGGTGACGAAATATGTACATTTTGGGACAATAAACCCCAAATTTCTTGTAGTGCATTATCACTCACGCAGATCTCACCCTCTCCATCTCTGTTGATCTCAAAAAACCCATCTCTGTCGATCTCCAAAAACCCATCTCAGTTATCAGGCGCAGACACATCCCACTGAAGAAAACTGGTGCCCCTTTCTCCGGTCGTCTTCTCCAAAGCTAGCACGAGTTTGACCCCTTTTCCGGTCGTTTCTCCAAAGCTAGTAGGAGTTTGCTGCCTCTACATCTCTCCCCTCTCTGCAGGTTAACTCTCTTTCTCATCTCTTCTCTCTTCTTTTCATTTATTTACTGAAATCTGAATTATTTGCTTCCTTTTGTTTTGCAAAAATATCGATGTGTTACAGTTTTATGCTGTGGTCCAGTTATAATGAGATGGAATGAATTGAATGTTAGGTTTATATTGTAAGGTTGCTTGTACTGTGGAATGGAATGTTTATGTGTGGCACTAAAATTGTTACATTTGTAAGAATTTTTTTTTTCTTTTGGTAGATGTTACATTTGTTGCTGCTTTATATTGTCTCAGTTTTATATTCAAACAATAATGGAGGCCTCTCCATATTTGCCTTTTTTTTATTTAAATCGGCAGCTGCAGCAGCAGAGAGATCCGCGTTTCACTCGGAGAGAAATGCTGGGATCCCTTTAATCCCTGCTGTTGGCTTGACATGTTTCTCCCATGGATTTAGCTTGGCACCTTGGCAGGTGTGTGGGGGTATGTGCACTCTGCACAAACTCCATTTATTTATGTCTGTACAATTGGAAAGTTGGGTATGGCTTTGTGGCTGCCTTTAACTTGACCCTGAATCATATTTCTTTCCAATTAAGTAAATTGCAAAGGAAGAAAGGAAGGGGTACTGAGGGAACATAGAGAGCTAATGGGAGCCTTTGTTTATGATACTGGGATTGGAAACAATGATGGGATGACCTTGCTCTTGCTGTGCTTTAGGTGACCATACCCTCAATAGAAAAGGAGTGATGTACCCTACCTACCTAAGTACCCATCTAAGGGACAAGGAGTGGTTCCTTAAATCAAATCCCCAATTGCTTCATTTCGAACTAATTGAATGCCCATCATCTTCATAACAGCCATGGTTCTAAAACTTGGCCTAAATCGAATCAAACTGCCTGGTTTGTATAGGATTTGTGACCATCACCAATACTGATTTTTATGGGTTCAGCCCAAAACCAAAACTACAGTGAAACTTAGCTCTCTCCACCTTCTATGGACTCACAAAATTATCATTTTCTAACTATTCTTGAAAAAAACATTAGAGAAAAAGAGCTGAAATAAAGTAAAAAAAAATAAAAAAATCAGTCAAGAACCAATATATCAGCCATGCTTTAAGACTTGGACATTGTTGATAATGATTACAAATTACTAGTATGGGACCAGACAGATCCCAGAAGCTAGCATAGCATATGTACCTCCTACCTACTTTGGAAAGTGTCTTCAGCATTATATTATGTGAATGAATGAATGAGATCCATGTGAGTGAGAGTTACTTGATCTGGGACTTTGGCCGTTGTCAAATGCCAAGTTCAGTTGATTAATGCATCCTACTTGTATCTCTAGGCACTTGGGGGAATTTAGTATTTTTCAATGCTCCCTTTCCATCATCAGTATTTTTCAATGCTCCCTTTCCATCATCAATCTCACGTGTTTAAAACGAACGTGTTCCAATCGTATCTTAGAGGAGATACTGCCGCAACTCCTACCAGAAACATAGCTGTCAGAGTTGCTTTGAATCTCTCTGTCCCTCATTCCATCATTGGACATGCCCAAGAGGGCCAAACCTCTAATGTGGCAAACGGGTTGGGTCGGATAAAAATGGGCCAGTACCAAAGGTGTCTATGGGCTGAAGCTCAACCCATATCTGGCCCACATTTAAAATAGTTCAGGTAACCACACTCCACACCCAATGAGAGTCAACCTGGTCTGACCCACATCTCCTGCATCCAATGCAAGTCAACCCATTTAACTCAACCCAACCTGATCCAACCTACCCAATCCATTTCAAACAATAAAACTGTACTTGACTTTGATTGCAGACCAACAAAAGCCCAACATAAGCGTGGCTCATTCCAAATAAAATAACCTATTCTAAATACCAAAACAATAAGCCTTCAAACTGTTTAAATGGGTTTAGATATGGTCGAAGCTGACCCAACCCATTTAAATTAGTTGCGTTGGTTATGCAGGTCAACACCTTGCTCACTTAAATGAGGGTCATGTTTTCTTGACCCATATTTTATTGCAGGCCAAATGCAGGCCAGATTAGCGGCTTGGGTCAGATTCTTCCACCCCTACCAAAAATGGTTAAACATGGGCTGGGCTAACACAGAGATCTGATTGCTTTGGGATGGATAAGGTTCATCAGGACTGTGCTTGATATTATGTACAAACACTTACTGCCAAATGCTTCTCTAATGGGCAGGGCATGATCTATTTTGGGCCCAACAAGTAGAGTGAAGTGGGCGGTGCACCGCTGAGTTCTGATGCCTCCTTGGTAGTAAAGTTGGGACTTGGGAGAAAGTTTATGAAGTGAAACATCATGTCAGTCTGTATTCATACCTTTGCCATATATATATATATATATATATATATATATATATATATATATATATATATATATTGTCTGATTAAGGATATGAGCAGCCTGCCCCTACTAGTGCGATATTTGATAGATGTTGTTTTGGGTTTGTGATGGGTGTGCGCGCGCCAGGACTTCCCAGGATATGGTCTAGATGCAGGTGGTGAAATGTTACTAGTCAGATCATCATAACCATCCATCCAAATGGATGATTGACAAAATGGGCCATCTTGTTTTATATGTCCACTTGTAACAATTTGATTGGGTATGTAGAATTTCTGGTGAGAGTGATTACACATTGATGGGCCCCATGGGCCAAGCTGTTCCATGTGCAGAATAGTCAAGTTGTCACTGAAAACTTTGATCAACTCCAATTGTCTATGTGGCTTTCAACACATTGGCCCAAAGAACATCAATAGCCCATAGTTTATAGGTGGCTCTTGTGCTGAATGAGTGCATAGATCCTTAACCAATGTTCAACATTGGGTCTCCAAACATCCATTTTCTACTGCTGGTTCATTTTGATTACATTAGGTAAGAAATGCATGAATAATAAGAATACAAAGATTGACCCATTGTTTCTAGTTTCTAATTTCTAATTTCTAATTTCTTGTGATTAGGTCAGATAAGGACAGGAGTTGGATATTACATTATCAGAACCAATGTAGTGCTAAGTACATAGCTGGGGTGAACTCATTTCTTGATTTCGCAAAGGCGAATTCCCCCGGGGCAGTGTTGATTAACTGCCCGTGTAACGATTGTTGTAACCATCGGAAGCATGATTATGTAACCGTGAGAACTCATTTGCACATTCATGGAATGATGGTCTCGTACCTATGGTGGATATATCGCGGGGAACCTATAGTTCAACCCGATGATTCAGATGAGAGTGGGGATGAATCAGAAGATAATCAGGATGAATGCGATGAGTTGATAGAGGACCATCGTAGGGGAACTTACTTGGATCAAGATACTCAAGAGAGGGATGATGTGCAGGATTTTGAAAGTTTGTTGAAGACTTCTCAACGTGGCCTGTACCCAGGATGCAAAAGCTCAGATACTTTGTTATCGTTTGTCATCAAGATATTGCATGTGAAGGTAGAAAGTGGGTGTAGCAACAAGTCGTTCGACAAGGTTCTGCAGATTTTTAAGGACTTCTTACCCGAAGGTCATGTGGTGCCGGCCTCAGTTTACGAGGTGAAGAAATTATTACGTGACTTGGGCATGGGATACAAGAACATAGATGCCTGCAAACACAATTGTGTGTTGTATTGGAAGGAGAATGCTCAATTGGATAAATGTCCAGAATGTGAAGAGCCTAGGTACAAGGTCAATGATGGCAAGCGAAAGAAGATCCCTCATAAGGTGCTCCGTTACTTCCTATTGACATCGAGATTACGCAGATTGTATATGTCAAGGAAGACAGCCATAGAGATGAGATGGCACAGTGATAAGCGCGTTGACGATGAGATAGCGCGGCATCTGGCTAATTCGGTGGAATGAAAAGAATTTGATGAGAAATATCCAGAGTTTGCCCAAGAGACACGTAATGTGAGGCTGGGGTTAGCCACCGATGGATTCAATCCTTTCGGTAACATGAGCACCTCTTATAGCATGTGGCCTGTCATACTTATGCCCTATAATTTGCCACCATGGATGTGCATGAAGGAGCCATTCTTGATGATGTCATTACTTATTCCAGGACCACACTCACCGGGAAACGATATCGATGTATATCTGAGGCTTTTGGTTGATGAGTTAAAGGAGTTGTGGGATCATGGTGTATCGACTTATGATGCCTCCACTAAACAGACCTTTCAAATATTGCATGCGGCTATGATGTGGACGATAAATGACTTTCCTCCGTATGGTAACTTGTCTGGGTGGAGCACTAAAGGTTATAACGCTTGCCCCTCGTGTAACGATGACTCGTTAGGGATGAAGTTGAAAGATAAGATTGGGTACATTGACCATCAAAAATACTTTGGAACTGAACCACTAATGGCGTAGAAGCAAGGCATTCAACGGTCAGCCTGAGCGTGAAAAGAATTCTTTGGATTTACCGGGGCAAAAGGTACTAGACCAACTAGAAGAACTAGCACCGGTAAACTTTGGCAAGAATAACAAAAGACCGCGTGACTCTGGAGAACTGAATTGGACAAAGAAAAGCATCCTATTTGAATGGCCCTACTGGAAGTGCAAAAAACTCCGACATAACCTTGATCCTATGCACATTGAGAAGAACATCTGTGTATCTTTGGTTGGAACAACTTTGGGCATATAGGGTAAAAACAAGGACACTGAGAAAGCGCGTAAGGATTTGAAAAATATGGGGATTAGGCCAGAGTTGCATCTAGTGGAGAGGGGCGATGGATCCAGCTTGAAGCCGCGTGCCTCTTACACTCTGGAATCAAAACATAGAGATGGGTTTTATGAATTCTTGAAGTCGATCAAATATCCAGACGGCTATGCGACGAACCTCTCGAGGTGTGTAACGTCGAAAAATGATAAATTAGCTGGTTTAAAGAGTCATGATTGCCACATCCTTATCCAACGCATCCTTCTTATTGGCATGCACGGCTTTCTGAATAAGGATATCTGTACAACATTGTTTGAGTTAGATAGCTTTTTCCAAGACCTCTGCTCGAAAACACAGCGACACGATGATTTGAAAAAATTGGAAGAGCAGATAGTTTTAATATTGTGCAAGCTGGAGAGGATTTTTCCTCCTGCTTTCTTTGATGTGATGGTTCATTTATCGGTACATTTGCCACACGAGGCCATACTTGGCGGACCGGTGCAATATCGATGGATGTACCCGATAGAAAGGTAATAGTTCTTGACCATTGATTAATTATTTATGTATTAGTGCAATTGCCTTGCATTGAAAATCGTAATTGTTATCATTGGTTGTTTAAATGTTTCTGAAGACCCTAAAAGGGTACGTTCGCAACCGAGCATGGCCTGAAGGTTCGATCGCCGAGGCTTACATTGTCAAAGAGTGCCTCACTTTTTGCTCAATGTATTTAAGGCAGACTGATCAAGTACAGCATTATGATGATGGTGGCGAACATGGCCCAGGGATGTCGGTCTTCACACAAACTGTCCGTCCCATCGGACTGCTGCCAAGGGCACACGATCCTTCACAAAGAGAGCGTGACATGGCTCATTGGTTTGTGCTGAATAATTGCCCTGAGGTGGAGCCGTATCTACATTATGTGCTTCAATCTAGCCATATTTATACATTGCTTGTTAATTCCTTTATTCTGTCTCTACTCTTATTCATTAGAAGCTATCTTGAATAATGAACACAAGAATTCATTGCAAGATCAAAGAGGTGGTGATGTCGGACAGATACAAGAAAATGAATTTGCAGGATGGTTCAAACAACGTGTAAGACATAAGAAATATTATCATTTTAATTGCTAGATATTATTGGATTACACTTCAAATAACATTTGTCTAATACATTTGTCTTAATCTGCTTATGTAGATGAATCAATTGCCAACTCTAGGGTCACCAGAAGCTTCTGATGAGATGTGATCATTAGCAAATGGCCCTAGATCCCTAGTGAATCTTTACCAGGTGTATGATTGCAATTGCGTCTGATACCACACTATAGACCGTGAGAAATGCCGTAGGAGCCAGAGTAGCGGCTTGGTCGTGGAAGGGGATTACGAAGGGGTGAGACATGACTACTATGGCTATATCTTCAAAGTTTGGGAATTGTCCTATCGACACGGGGGTAAGGTGGTCTTATTTGAATGTGAATGGTATAACACTAGTACCAAGCACAAGATAAACATCGAAGACCATGTAACAAGCATTGATATCACGGGTCGTTGGTGTACGAATGATCCATTTGTCCTACCAAGTCAGGTGACACAAGTCTTCTATGTCAATGACACCAGTAGAGGAAAAAATTGGAGAGTCGTAGAACGGGTCAAGCCTCCGGGAGTTTGGGATGTACCCGCTAAGCGGGATGACGACGACGACGATGAAGATGTGCCTAATGATGCATTTTAGCAAGACGAAACGACATTTGTTGTCCCAATCCTCGTCGATGGTACTAGTGTCCAATACTCCAGGGATGATATAGATCCTAAGATCGTTCTCAGTGATGAGTCAGTAGACGAGGATGGCCAAGATGAGGATGAAACATTGGCGGAGTACGAAGATCAAGAAGAAAATGATGTTCATAGTCAAGAAGATGATGACATGGAATATGACTTGTAGTGTTTGTTTCAGGTTTTGCACATGTAACGATTCAGTAAATTAATAAAAATCTTGTCTTACATAATGACATTGTGTTCAATTTCATTTTCTCTTTTGATTTGTTCATATATAGATAAGACATTTCTACATTTCACATTTTATTCTTATTTCTATATATAATAGTTGCAAAAGATGCCAAACGGAGGGAGAAAATGGGTCAAACCAGGAGAGTTGTCCCGTCAAGTGCAAGCATCCAATTATTTATTAAAGAGAAAAATGACAATAAGCATAATGTAGAAAAACTTGCATCTCTAGGGCTCCCGCCGACCGCACGCACTATATTTGGTTCGGCTAAAGGGACAAACGAGAAGGGAAAGAGGAATGTTAGTGGGAATGATAAGGATGAGAACTACATTCCCCCCGAAGATGATGATGTAAATGACGAGACATCTTGGTCTCAATCGGATGAGGTAATCTTTCTATGAATGTCTATGACGTGTACTTGAAAATATTAGTTTTGATGGTGACACTCATGCTAAAATGATTTTCATTTCTATTTAATGTAAATTGTTGACATTCACTTTATTAATATTATTGATTTTTTCTATTAATTATTTATTTTCCTTGTCAGATTGCAGAGATGCCTCGAGATAATAGGGTGAAACGTGCTCGGAGGATTGCAGCTACACTCAAGTTAGTTCGTGTAGAGAGCCCAGCTGAGGCCTCGACAAAGCCTCCATTGGCTGCTCTTCTAGTTACACGGTCTGGAGGATCAGGGAGCACCCCTGATTTGGCAGCCCCCCAGCCTCTGCCGATTCAGCCTCCAACCACACAGCCCTTTCCGACCCAGCCTCAGCCGTCCCAGCTTCCGGCGAGTCCTCATACAGTCAGGAGCAGCGTAGGTGAGAAAATTATGACCTCTTAAAATTCAGAATGGTTCACCTCAATTTAATGATTTGTGTACACTAACTCATTTAGCACTTTCATCTTAACAGCATCAACCTCAACCTCGGAGGTTCTGAGCCGTGTAAGGGGTGTTACGGGAGGGAAGAATGTGACAAAGCTGAGGAGACAGCTGGGTCATAACATGCTAGTCCCGATCCCCATCTCCAGTCATAGGCCAGAAGGGGAACATACCCCATCACTGGTTAACCATCTTGGGTTAGCCATTAGAGAGGTTGCCACAGTCAGGCCCCATGGCTAGAAGAAGCTTGACAATGGGATCAAGCTTGTTGTCATTGCTGTAGTTCAGGTAAACTGAAATGAGAAATATCAACCAAATTTATTATAATTGTGCTCCACATTACAAAATCTGATTATATTTTGTTATTACTAATCTTTATGTGCCTCTCCCCTAATTGCAATAAGTTTTTGATATCGGGTACTACGAGGGCGATATGCAGCACAGGGCGGACATTGACCGCCAATGCAGGGTTTTGTATAAGAGTTGGAAGTACGAGCTACATTGTCACTATTTGGAGCTGTTGGAGCAGTGGGTTCCCCGACCCTAGGACCACCCGGAAGAGGGTTGTGATCCAGCTGACTGGCAGTTGATGGTCTCGCAGTGCTGGGAATCGCCAGCCTGAAAGGTAACTTTGGGATGTTATATGCAACAATTATTTATGTATTCCAACATAATTCTATTAGTAATGATTTTATAAATGACTGCTATTGTATTATTATTTTTCTATGTAGGCGAAGTCGAAAAAAGCTAAAGAGAGTCGAGCCAAGCTGCCATATAATCATACTAGTGGCTCCAGGTCATTTGCATCGAGGCTGTCTCTGATGGTACTAATTATATTCATATGAAAAAACTATATTAAGTTTATTAATTTATCAATATGTAGCTAGGTTCATATCTAATACAAAGCTATTTCAAATGACAGACGGCACAGAATGCCGGTCAAACGTCGCCTATTACTCAATTCTTTCGCGACACCCACTACAGAGAAAATAGTAATGAGTGGGTAAATGAGGTGGCTCAGCAGAGACATGTACGTTTGCTAATAAGTCAGTTATGATAAATAATCCCATAAAAGCATTCTAAATCCCTTTTTTATTTAAATGACAGGAGGCCCTGGTGCAACGGACTGAGGAGCAGTCGCAGCCCTCTGTCACAGCTCTAATAACTGAGGAACAGATTGTTGTTGATGTGCTTGGGCAGAGGTCTGGATACTTAAAAGGGTATGGCATATATACGAAGACCTCTGCATCTTCCACACAGTCTCGGTCACCGGATCCTGAGGTGATTGCCCTGTGGGTGCAACTAGCTGAGCAAGGTCGGAGGGTAGCTGAGCAGGATAGGAGGGTAGCTGGGCAGGCTGAGTAGGACAGGAAGCAGGGTGCACTTGAGGCCTTCGTTCAACAGTTGGTAACTGCGGCAGGGATAGATCCGACCAGCTATTTCGACACCATGAGAGGGACCACTTCTGCTGGTGATGGCACATCTACTGGAGATCATGATACGACCCTTTGGTTAGTAGATTATTCTCTTGAAATTTTAACATAATAACTAGTCGAAATTTATGAGATGTACATATTATATTTTATTTTCTCACATTCACAATCATTGCTACCGTCTATATTGATCTAATTTTAACCATTAATATATGTGCCTCTTTCATTTTGAGAATCCTCTGTACATATGTTACCTACACTAATTCTTATACTTTTCCTATTATCAATGACAGATTTAGGATTTTCGTTTGAGTGGTGAAAAGGTTAAATGGAAAGAAAATTTCAATTCTTATACTTTACTCGACCCGCATGCTAACACTTGGATCCTCCCCTGCCTATTAATTCATTCACTCATTTTTGTACTTAAACTTCTAAGTTATCTTTTTATTTAAATTAATTATTATCTATTTTTTTACATCCATCATTCATTAAAATATACATGTATTGATATTATCTAGGTTCTCTGATTTACAATCAGAGGCCAATTGTGGTTTTTTCTTCAAAATGTCAACAATTAAATTATTAGCTTTCTCCATTGTCTTCTTCAATTCATCTTCTGACGTTTGATACTTGTTGCAAAAAGATACAATAAGGTCCACACCCCTGTCAGTTAAGATGACCAAGAAACAATGTGGCTCACCTTCTTCAATTCATCTTCTTGCTGCTTGCATCAATTGTTTCGTATCCCTTCTGCCACATTTTTGCAGCAACCCATCCTCTCCAGTTTGATTTGCGTTGGGGGCTCTCATCCTTGAGGCCAGGATTCCATCTAATTCTTACCAAGGGTGTGACTTGGTGTGCAATAGTTGAATGATGTTGACATGGGTTCATAACTATCTTTACACTCGTTTTGGTCTAGACAAGATAATTGCATGAACAAAGAACCATCTTTTACTTCCTTTTGATGCTAATGAATACTTATTGATATAGTTATTAATTTCATAACAGATATAGGATGTGACGGGATCGATCCAGTGCAGGTGATAAAACTAGACATTTTGAAGTGATGCATTGGCGACAATCGTCATGCATCTGATGATGTCATGTTGTTTGCAGCATCACACCTGTTTCACGTAAGTAATGGTCAGTTTGTACATTGTTTCGTTGGATTTGGATTAGGTTCGATAATTAAGGATGTATTGGGTTCTTTTCTGTCTTGTTATTTGAAAATGAATAAAACTAACAAATGGAAACATGGAATCATCAAGCACCTACAAGTCCAAGCTAGGCAAGGAAGATGGAAAGAAAAGAGGGACATGGTCTTTACAGCTCAGTCTTGGGGTGGAAACCAAGAAGGACCATTGTTCTCTATAGCTGGGATGCAGAAGAGTTTGGGATGGTAGGTAGTTTATAGTAGTCATTGTCAATCCCATCAGCAATCCTAAATTTGCCTCACCTACTTCACAACTTACAGTTTTGTGTTAATAGAAGGATGGTATTTTACCTTTTACAAGGTTGAAGAAATCCAATTTATCTCCTCTGTAGTTACTTTAGTGTTTAAGCATGCTTTTAGAGAAGCCAATGAGTTGGCTGATACACTGCCCAAGGATGGTGCTTCTCTCACAGATAATATGTGTAATGTTTGATCATGTGCTTGTATTTTTTTTATTAATGTAAGTCCCTAAAAATTACGGACTTTGCTAATGGAGGATTAAGCTCCTGATTTGAGGATTTAGGGAGGATAGAGGGAAAGGATCAAGCCTCCAGTGACCTGAAAGGGAGAAGATAACAGTCAGAGACCCTGGCTATGGGCAGCCGAAGGCCCTCCGACGCTCAAGTCAGTGTGAGAACTGAAAGAGAAAAGAGAAAGAGAGCTCTGGGAGGGGAGGATTGTGCGTACCTCGCATGGTTTTCCTTCATGCAATATATATAGACGTGAGAGTCATCATGGCACTGTCCACATGAAGGGATGGCAGTCCCATCAGCGTGTATTCGTACCTCCTGAGTGGGGGTAGGTAAAAAGGGAATGTCCCATCGGACCAGCACCCCTTGCCTATGGACATGACTTTAGATAAGGCGTGCTCCTTATCTAGGTCCGGCGCCCACTCTGTTGTCAGTTTGCCGATCCCGTCATGGCAGCGCATTTATGGCCACATTTATGGCTGAGTGACAGGGGCCGAGGTCGGGCAGAGGTGAAGACCGAGATCGGGGCTCGTGACGCAGCCACCGAGACTCGCTCCATGACTTCTTCCGAGATGGCATCGCGGCCGAACTTGGATGGAACCGAGACCGATGGTAAACCGAGACTGGGGAACGGCCCCCACACAATTGCCCCCTAGCTCTCGACCTCTTGGGCTTGATCCGAGTTCGGGAGATAAGATTTGGAGGTGATGGGGCCGTCCTTTCGTATCTTGCATTTATGAGGTCTTCATCATGATGCCCCTTCATCAAGCACGCGGGACGCCGTTCCGTATGACCGAGGTGATAAATATTGTACCAGAGGCGTGGTGAGAGATGAACCGTCACTGCTGTTAGGAATTTTCTAGATTGCAATTTGATGGATGCATTATCATTCAAGCATCATTTGATTTACACACATGCATTGTTTTAGATAAACTTGAAATCTTGATTTATTCATGCATTACTTTTAAGAGTTGTAAAAGTTTTGATTTATGCATGATTTGTTTTTAAATCTTGGATGCATTTGTTTTAGAAAAGAGTTTTCAAGAAATCAAGCAAGCCTTTGTTTTAAAAGTTTTGAATCTTTTTAGGCTTTTTATGTCATGTTTTAAAAACCATTAGAATCTTTAAAACATGTTTTCCTAGCTTGATTTAGTTGCCAAAAGGTCCCCCAAAGAAATAACCTTCAAATATGCAAAAGTTGCAAAGGGAGGCAGTCCCGGCAGTGTTGCCGGTCGACCGAGAGGCAGGTCTCGGTCGACCGAGACAACTGGAGGTAAAATCCACAGTTTTGAACTGAAACCTCCAACGGTCAGAAATCTGACCGTTGTGCCTTCCTGGTCGACCGAGACCTCTTTGTCGGTCGACCGAGAACTAGCCGTTGGCAACTTTTTGCTATAAATATGAGTTCTTTCCCTTGCCAAAAGTTGGGTTTTTTTTAGCCCCTCCTTGAGAGGATTTGAGGCATTTCAAAAGGGAAAAGAACCAAGGGATGAAGGGGATGATTAGGAAAGCTAAAGCTTGGATTAATGAAGTTTAAACCACCAAGTAGGCTCTTCCTTCCTTAATCATATGTTTGCATGCTTTTGTTTTATTTTTGGTAAATCATTTCTAGCATGTTAAACTATGTTTGTGTTGTGTCCTTAACATATTCTATGTTTTGAGTTGATTTATTGTTTTGGATACAACATCACATGATTCAATCCAAGTAGTACTTAACTTTGGTAAATCTAAGTAGATCATGTTAATGAAAGAACTTTAGTAAATCATATGTAACATGATCCATATACTTGGTTGAATCTTTGATTGTTGTTTTCCATCATAAGAACATCTCTTTCAAAACTAACTTATATTTTGGATTCAACTTCTTTACAAATCATATGTTTTCATGTTTTGTTTTATCATTGGTAAATCTTGTAACATGTTAACCTATGATGTGTTGTATCCTTAGCATGTGTTATATTTTGAATAGATCTATTGTTTTGGATACATCACCATTGATTCATCAAAGTAGTACTTTATCCTTGGTAAATCTAAGTAGATCATTTTAATGAAATATGTAACATGATTCATATACTTTGTTGAATCATTGGTTGTTGTTTTTCCATCATAAGAAAATCTCTCTCAAATGTATCTTATGTTTTGGATCCAACATCATTACAAATCATATGTGTATTATTGTTTTAATGCTTCACAACTTGCCTTACTTTGATTGGTAAATCATTTTCAAGTTGTCCTTATAATTACATATGATTTGTCCCCTCTTTTCAATCAAATCTATTTTTATGTTTTGAGCTTCATGTTGATTTGATTGACATCCCTATGCATCACATGTTTAGAGCTAATCCATTTCATACAACTTGTGTAACTTTGATATCATTAACAAGTTGTTACTTTTAACATGTGATTGCATTATATCCTCAATCATAAATGTTTTATGAACTAAAACTTTCAAAAGCCTTAGGCTTACATTTATGAACTTTCATTTTCAAAATGATTGAGGACTACACACACACTTCATTTGTTTTCAACTTTGCATTCATAGTGTGAGTGTGTATTTGTTTTTCACTTCCATATCCGCCTATTTAAGAGGCATTGTAATGAGCTAAATAGAATCTCCATCAAGTGTATTATAGACACTAAATTAGAGAGATAACCAACCTTGTGGTTGAAGAGGTTATTGCTTAGCCTATAAAAGCATAATGTATAGGTTGATGTTAAGCCTTGAAAAACATCATTGTAAGGTTATTGCTTAGCCTTGGAAAGCATATTGTAAAGGTTATTGCTTAGCCTATTGAAAAGCATAAATAGTGGAAATCCGGTGGGGTGTTGGTTCACAAGCCGGTAGTGGATGTAGGCATTGAGGCCGAACCACTATAAATACTTGTGTGATGGTGATTGCTTTGTGGTGATTATTTTGTTAGCTTCCGCATCTTGTATGATAAATCATCACATGTGACTAGTTTGTTTTAAAGAAGTTAAAATTGTTAAAATTGGTCATAAAAGGAGCTCACCCTATTCACCCCCCCTCTAGGGTTCGGATCCCCATGGACTTACAACTGCCACGTGGAATCCTCCATCTGGCCATTCTCCGGGATCGAAGCGATGTGTGGCAGGGTAATCAAGAGGGGCGTCCCTCTATATAAGCGGAAGCGTCTTCTTCCCCTTCCCTTTTACCCTAGCTTTTTGTCTGAGAATGAGAGCTCTTGCTGAGGTGCTGAAGAACATCTTGCTGAACACCTTGCTGCAACTTCGCCCAAGCCAGAGGACCACTGAAGACTTCCCTTTCTGCTTCCTACTTCCTGCCTTCTCGTCTTCTGCAGTCCTTCTCACCTTTTCTGTGAGTTCCACTCCTTGTCTCTGCTACTCCTTCGTACCCCTCCTTTTCTTTGTTTTCAGAGGGTCTTGGCCTTTTAGGGTTTTTCCAAATTTTCGCCTATTTTCTCTTGCTCCTTAGCCTTCTAAGAAAGATGGGGGCTTATAGCCACTGGTTAGAGGGCCCTACAGCCCTGGAGGCTTTCAGGTCGTCGTTTAAGATCCCGGCCGACGTCTTGGTTAAACCTGACGATCTCGGGGACCTCCCTGGTGGCCTTTCCCGGTATAATGAATGGATGCCTTTCCCCCTGTTGTCGGTGTGTGAAGGGGGGGTTAGGTTCCCTATCCACCCGCTTCTCCGATCCTGCCTCAACGTCTGGAAAATCTGCCCCTTCCAGCTAATGCCGAATGACTTCAAAATAATAATGGGCGTGGCCGAGCTGAAATGGATTTTGGATATCAACCTCGGGGTGCACGACATAGAAGATGTCTATGATATCTGCAAGGCCGCAGGGGCTGAGGACGCCTATTATCTCCGAGTGAAAGCCAGGCGCCGTCCTTTGGTGAACGCCCTGGAGGACTCCACCAAATACGCTGGAGATGACCGTATTTTGGTCTCTGGGAACTGGGAGTTCAAGGGGACCGAAACCGAGGAGGATCGGAGAATCTAGGTTCGGCGGAGGCTTGGGACCCCCCTAGTAAATGCCCGCCCCTCTAGGTTTTGCTTGTATTGCCTTTGCTGATCGTTAAGCCGAGCTGACGCCCTTGCCTTTTTCCTGCGCAGGTATTCAGAAGAGGAGGAGAGAGGCCAGCTTCGACAAGTGGAAACGAAATGACGCGTGGTTAGAGAAGATTCATCGCTACCACGGTCACCACGACCGAGTTGCCTTCTCCCTGCTAGGGTACAAACCTCGGTATCAGTCCTACACCAGGAAGACTACCGAGATCCCCTCCCAGCCGATAGGGGAGGTTGTCCTTGCCCTCGCCGAGACCAGCGGCCAAGCGCTGGAGCCCCAAGGCCCGATAGTTATTGCTGACAGCCCTCCCTCCCGAGGCCAAAGAGGAGAAGAAGAAGAAGAAGAGATGGAAGGACAGCGCCCCCCTTTGAAGAGCTTAGGTGCTGTGATCTTTACGGGTCGGGCTCCCTCCGCCTCCAATCGTGCCCCTAGTGGGTCGGGCGCCTCCCAAGGCTCCGCAGCGGCTGCTTCCTCCTTCTCGTCGGGAGCAGCGTCGGGAGCGGCCGGGGTCGCCTCCTCAAAAGCTAAGAAGGGGAGATCGGTGGAACCCCCCAAGGAGGTCCGGCTGCCCAAGGAATCTCGTCCGCTCAAGGACAGCAGGCCGCGGGTGGTCGAGCCCGCGAAGGAAGTTCTGCCGCCTCCGCCGCAGCCGCAGAGGGATACCCGGTCTCGGCCCGTTGAGGCCGGAAAGGAGGGCGAGGGGCCCCCTCCCGAGAAGAGGCCTCGCCTGGCGGGCATGGAGGGGAGGCTCCAAGGAGCGGAGTCGCAGGCCCAGCCTTCAGTGCCGGCACCTTGGAGGCCCAACTTCGACCTCAACCCCAACGAGCCCATGACCATGGGGGAGCGGCTGGGCTCCAGCTGGGAGTCGGTCGTGGCCCTTGGCCGGGGATGTGCCCTCCCCTTGGACATGGAGAAGCACAAGAAGGTTGCGTTGGCGGGTCTACTTCATCAGACGATGAGGGCGTCGCTTGAGGTAGTCTTCTTCCTCCCCTTACTATTTTTATCCTTTTGTAGAATGTACAGAGGACTTAGGTGCTAATGGATAGGCTGGCGGAAAGAACTGCCTATATCGCCGCCCTGGAGAAGGAGAAGAAGAAGATGGGGGTGCGCTAGAGGCCAGCGCGGCCGAAATAAAGAAGGCGGAGGAGAAGCTCGCCCAGTCCGCAACTGAGCAACAAGCGGCAAAGGCCGAAATTATCAAGTTGCAGGGCGAGAACAAAAACCTGAGGGGTGCCGTTGATGATAAGGCGAGGAGGGCGGCTCAACTGGAGGCCGAGCTCGCCGCGAAGGGGGCCGAGCTCGTAAAGAGGGAGGTCGAGCTTGCCGAAAAGCAGAACGAACTGGCCAGGAAAGAGACCGAGCTCGAGGCCTCCAGGAAAGAGAGGGCCGATGTCGAGTCCACCCTGAGGGCCCAGGCCGCGAAAGCTTATCAAGATGGAGTGGACTGGGCATCGGAGGAGTATGTGGCTCAAATTATGGATCTGAGCCCGGTGCTGTTCGAGATGGGGTGCAAGGAGGCTCTCCGCAAATATGGGGTTCCTGAAGATGCCCCCATATTCGCGGACCTCCCTAAGTTCCAGCCTGCAGTGTCGGGTTCAGAATCAGAGCCTGGCTCCAACCCTCCTGGGACCCCTATCGAAGTTCCAGACGTGCCTCCTCCTCCTCCGACCCCCACCGAGGCCGAAGCGGCCCTGGCTCCCCCTCCGGCTCCTCCATCTGATGCTCCTGCCCCATCAGATCCTCCAGCTCCAGAAAATAAAGAAGCGGCGCCCTAGAAGCCATAGGATTTTTCTTCTTTTTTCTTTCAGATTTGTACGAAAAGCTCTGTATTCATTCTTCCATCAATGAAAAGAACGAATTTCTCTTTTGATTCCCCAGCAGTTTTCTTATCTCTTTCTTTCTGCTATGTGATGTGGATGTTTTGGTGCGAAAACTTGCAAGTCCTTGAGGTCGGTAAAGCATCCAGACTTTAACCCACCTTTCTGTCTTAGGATGGCGAACCCCTTCGGTGAGTATACTAGGCTGCCTCTAGACCAATGGCTAGGCTCTAAAGACAAGCTTATGGGAGAAATACCTTAGGAAGGAATTTGAAATTAGTTTGGGCTCATAACCCGAGATGCGGCCCGTTCGCTGGAGAGCCGGGGTCGTATCTTTATTTTTGGTGAGCACTCTTTGGTAACTAGAGGGGTCTGGACCAAACTTATGTGTAGGCCGAACTCCGTGCCGAGGGTTTCTAGGAGGCTGGCTTGAGGGCCTGAGCCTTGGGGAGTTGGTCCTGTGACCGAACTCAAAGAGGCTGGCGCGAGGGCCGGGGCCCTGGGGAGTTGGTCCTGTGACCGAACTCAAAGAGGCTGGCGCGAGGGCCGGGGCCTTGGGGAGTTGGTCCTGTGACCGAACTCAAAGAGGCTGGCGCGAGGGCCAGAGCCCTGCTTACAACTGGAAAGACACAAGGCAGATCTTTGTCAAAAGGCTCTTCTTTATTAATCAATCATTTTGAATACAACTAGAAGTAATATTTCTTGAGGTGTGCAGCGTTCCATGGTCGTGGCAACTCCTTGCCATCCATCCCTTCAAGTCTGTAGGCCGACCTTCCTGAGACTGAGACTACTTTGTAGGGGCCGAGCCAGTTTGGCGCGAGTTTACCTTCATTAGGATCTTTATCAGCTGTGAGCGCTTTCTTCAAGACGAGTTCTCCAACCGAGAACCTTCTTTCTCTAACCTTCTGATTATACCCTCTGGACACCTGCTGCTGATAGGCGGCCAGACGCACGGATGCTGCTTCCCTCCGTTCCTCGGCTAGGTAGAGCTCTCTGGCGAGGTTCATCTCGTTCTACCCTTGATCGAAGAGATTTGTCCTTAAGGTCGGGAGGCCGACCTCGAGAGGGATTACAGCTTCCATCCCGTAGGCCAATGAAAAAGGGGATGCCGAAGTGGACCGCCTCGGGGTGGTTCTGTACGCCCACAGGACATTCGGCAATTCTTCCATCCATCTGCCTTTAGCTTTGTCAAGCCTTTTCTTGAGTCCGTCCAGGACCACTTTTGTTTGAGATCTCTGCTTGCCCATTGCTCTGTGGGTAGGCCGGGGTTGCATAGAGGTTCCTGATGCCGAGCCCCTGGCAGAAGTTTTTGAAGAATTTTGAGTCGAATTGGGTTCCGTTGTCCGAGACCAGGGTCCTGGGGATCCCGAATCGTGTGACGATGTTCTTCCATAAGAAATTTTTTGTGTCGTGCTCGGTGATGGAGGATAAGGCCTCCGCCTCAATCCATTTCGTGAAGTAGTCGGTGCCCACCATCAGCCATTTCTTATTTCCTGGAGTTTGGTGAAGAGGCCCCATAATGTCTAGCCCCCATTGAGCGAAGGGCCAAGGACTAGAGATAGGGCTAAGGTCCCGAGCTGGCTGGTGAAGGGAATGGGAGAACTTCTGGCATTTTTCGCATTTCCTGGCGTAGATTTGGGCATCCTTTTGCATGTAGGGCCACCAGTAGCCCTGGCTGATAGCTCTGTAAGCCAGTGACCTTCCCCCGATGTGGCTTCCACAGATTCCTTCGTGAATTTCAAAGAGGAAGTCCTCCACTTTGCTCGGATGGACGCATTGGAGGTATGGTCCTGAATAGGATTTTCTGTAGAGCTTTTCGTCCGGTGATAGCCAGAAGTGAGCTGCTTTCAGCCTGACCTTGTGAGCTTCAGTCTTGTCTTCGGGGAGCTTATCTTCTCTCAAGAATGTCATGATTGGGTCCATCCAGCTGGGACCGAGATCGGTGCACAACACTTGCCGAACTGGAAGGAGCTCTATGCTCGGTCTCTCCGGCGTCCCCACATCAACTGTCCTTCTCTTCCCAGCTTCTACGGCCGAGGCCAAGCTTGCTAGTGCGTCTGCATGGCGATTGGACTCCCTGCCGATTTGCCTGACTTCAGCTTTTTCAAACTGGGAGAGGAGCTGCCTGGTGTGGGCTAGGTAGGCCATCATTCTTTCGTCTCTGGCTTGGTAATCTCCGCTCAACTGGCTCGTCACCAACTGGGAGTCACTGAAGACTGCCACCCGACGCGCCCCCAGCACTTTTGCACTGCCGAGACCAGCGATCATTGCTTCATATTCTGCTTCATTGTTTGATGCTTTGAAGTCAAGGGTTAGTGCTTGCTCTATGACTAGTCCTTCCGGGGATTGAAGGACAACGCCGGCACCTGCTCTTTTGGATGTTGACGATCCGTCAACGAAGATTTTCCAGGATGACTCAAGATATTTATTCCAGGATCGATCTTCCTTGGTCTCGGTTTCAGCTTTATCCTTGCCCTTGGAGTCCCCCAGTTCGGTATCAAGCGAGGTCGGTGCCGAACTAGGAGAGGTGAATTCGACGGCGAAGTCTGCCAGGACTTGTGCCTTGATTGCCGTTCTGGGTTGATATTGGATATCGAACTGACCCAGCTCGACGGCCCACTTGGAGATGCGGCCAGAAAAGTCCGCCTTGCGGAAGAGGGATTTGAGTGGGAATTCCGTGATGACCACCACCGTGTGCGTCTGGAAGTAATGGGAGAGCTTGCGAGAAGCGCTGATCAGTGCTAGTGCTAGCTTTTCAAGTGGCAGGTACCTGGTCTCAGCGTCGAGCAGGGTTTTGCTGGTGTACTAGATGGGGTACTGCTGCTTGTCGCTTTCTCGAACCAGCACCGAGCTCACCGCATGGTCCGAGACTGCAAGGTAAAGATAGAGAAAATCGTCTTGCGACGGAGTGGACAAAAGTGGTGGTGAGGAGAGGTACCTTTTGAGCGTTTCCAGTGCCAGGTCGCATTCAGGAGTCCATTGGAACTTGAAACTTTTCTTCAGGAGCTGAAAGAATGGACGGCACTTATCCGAGGCTCGGCTGATGAAGCGGTTGAGTGCAGCAGCCATTCCTGTGAGTCGCTGGACCTACTTGGCCGAGGTGGGACGCTGGACTGACTGGATGGCTGCAATTTGCTCGGGATTAGCCTCGATCCCTCTTCTGGTCACCAAGCTGCCCAGGAATTTGCCAGAGCCGACGCCAAACGCACACTTGGAAGCATTCAGTTTGAGCTGGAACTTGCGGAGGATGGCAAATGTTTGGCGTAGGTCCGCCAGGTGGTTTTGCGACTCCTTGGACTTGACTATCATGTCATCAATATAGACCTCCATCGTCTTCCCGAGTTGGTTCTGGAACATTCTCGTGACCAGCCGCTGATACGTTGCCCCGGCATTCTTCAGTCCGAAGGGCATTACCTTATAACAGTAGATGCCTCGAGGTGTTATAAATGCAGTTTTTTCCTCATCTGGTTCGTGCAGTGGGATCTGATGGTAACCTCGGTAGGCGTCTAGGAAACTCATCCTGTCATGTCCCGAGGTGGCGTCGATCATCTGATCGATCTTTGGGAGGGGGAAGCTGTCCTTGGGGCACGCTTTGTTAAGGTCGATGAAATCCACGCAGACCCTCCATTTGCTGCTTTTCTTTTTTACCACCACTGTGTTGGAGAGCCACTGGGGATAGTGCACCTCGCGGATCGCCCTAGCCTCGAGGAGCTTATCCACCTCTTCGATTACTGCCTGTGTCTGCGGGATCCCTGCCCTGCGAGCCTTCTGCACTATGGGCTTGTGTCCGGGATCCACATTCAGCTTGTGACACATGACCTCGGGGTCAATTCCTGGCATCTCATATGGAGTCCAGGCGAAGACATCCTTATTCAGAAGTAGGAAGTCTAGCAGCTCGGCCTTCTCGGTGTCGGGGAGCTGGCTACCCAGCATGAAGTAGCGCTCGGGGTCCTCGGGATTGATCCTGACCTCGGTGAGGTCCTCTATGCTTTTCTGCCCTGCTGTCCGCCCAACATCCTCAATCTCGGCTTCGAGGTCGGCCATATGCACTTGTCTCGGCTCCGCCTCCCCAGGTGTTACGGCTATGAGGCATTCTCGGGCCATCTGCTGATTTCCGCACACAGTCACAATCTCGAACGCCCCGTCAGGCTTTGCTAATGGAAACTTGAGTTTTTGATGTAGGGTGGAGGGCACTGCTTCCATGGCATGCAGCCAACTTCGTCCCATGATCACATTGTAGGGGGATGGCGTGTCCACTACCATAAAGTCTGCCATCTTCGTGGCGCCTCCGATCCGGACTTCGAGTGAGATCCTGTCTTTGGGGTACACTGGTTCGGCGCTGAACCCCACTAGAGGGACATGAGCCTCCTGCAGGTCGGATTCGGTTAGGCCAAGCTGCTTAAAACAGCTATAGTAGATGACCTCGGAGGAGCTCCCCGGATCCACAAGGATGCTCTTGGTGGTGTAATTGTTGAGTCGCAGGGTGAGGATGAGGGCGTCATTATGGAGGAGCTGGACTCCCTTCAGGTCCTCATCTGAGAACCAAATCCTGGGCCTTTCCGTCTTCACCCTCTTCGGGGCGCTTTCTAATTCTGCCGACATCACCTGCTTGCCGTGGGCAGCCCTCCTGGCCTCTGACCGAGCTCGGGCGCTTTCTTTGCTTGGGGAGGGGCCCAGGTGGATGACGTTGATGATGCCTGCTGGTTCGTCAGTGTCCTGGTCTTCACTGGGTGGAGTGCGCCGCTGAGTTTGGTTAACCCTTTCTTCCTTCTTGATGTACTCTTGGAGGTGCCCGTCTTTAACGAGCCTTTCAAGGTGGGACTTCAGCGCAAAGCAGTCTTCGGTCATGTGCCCGTGCTGCTTGTGATAGGAGCAGTTCTTCTGCTGGTCTCGGGTAGACGGGTCGCTCATCATCGGCCACGGCCACTGGAAGTACGGTTCTGCCTTGATCTTGTTCAGGATTCTGTAAATGGGCTCCTTGAACACAACACTGATGGCTCTGTAGGAATCGCCGACAGGCTTGGGGGGTTGGAACCTTGGTCTCTTGCTTTTATCCGAGGAGATTGAGAAAGAGCGGGCGGGCTTCCTCTTATCCGACCTCGGCCTGGGGAATGTTCCTTCCCCGGTGGAGGCTTGGTGCTTCTTTGGGAATCCAAACCGCTCTGTGCCGTGGGCCTCGTCCTCCTCTTGCTCAATGTACTGCTTTACCCTTGCCATTAGTGCTTTCATTGTAGCCACAGGGTTCCGGACCAAGTCTCTGCGGAGTTCGTTTCCTGGGAGTAAGCCCTCCCTGAAGCACATGATGACTACTTCGTCGTTGGCGTCGGTAATCTGGCTGTATATCGTCCAGAATCTCCTGGCGAAAGCAGTGATACTCTCACCGTCTTTCATCCAAATCGCCATGAGATTGCTACCTATCTTTGGGATGACGCGGTGTGCTTGAAACTTTTCAAGGAAAGAGCTTCGGAGCTGCCGCCAGCTCGAGACCGATCCGGGGGGGAGCGCGCAGAACCACCAGAGGGGGAGGTCTCCTAGACTGGATGAGAAAACCCTGCAGTTCAAGAGACCGACGTCCCCCCAGACCGACATCCGCTGAGTGAAATGCCGCAGATGTGCTTCTGGGTCCGAGGCTTCGTCATAAAGGACGAACCTCGGGACGCTAAATCTCTCGGGGAGAGAGAAATTTTTAATCTCCTACGAGAAGGGGGACATGCCCTGGTCGCTTTCTTCACATTCGTCGGTCCGGTCTCGGGCAAACCCGACCTCGGCCAAGCGAGCCTGGACCTCCTGTTTGACGTAATGGTCTAGTAACTCCTTGAAGTCCGCCCGATCATCTGGTCTCGGTGATTCCGGCTCGTGTCGCGATCCCCCGAGGCCACTAGGCAGATGACTGCTGCTCGAGCCCTCCTCCTCACAGCGGTATCTCCTTCTGCTGTTGAGGACCTGCCTCAGGTCTCGGTTGTCCGGGTGGGCCTGCTGTCGCCGGGGAGGTGGACCACGAGACTTCCTCTCATTCATTTCGAGCCGCTCCTCGAGGCGACGAATCACCTCGTCTTTATCTTGGAGGGCCTGGTGCTGGGCATTGAGCTCTTTGAGCAGGGGATTGTCATTTCGGGCTCCATGGGTTTGATGAAAGGACTGGCCGTCATCGTGGACGTGCTCGTGGGACTGACGGGACCCCGCCCTGACAGGGGTCTTGCCTCGTCGTCGAAGGTCCGTCGTGGAGGCGTTCTGCTGCGGACCGCCGTGTGGCCGCTCACCAGTGTGGTGAGGAGCATCACGACGGCTATCTTGGCGGAGGCGCGTGATTATGGGTCGAGACGAAGAGGCCGATTGGACGATGCCCTCCACGTATGCGGCACTCGACTTTCTCCCTGACCTCCTCTGACGCGGGGTCCCTGATGGCTCCTAGCCGATGGGAGGAGCCCCGGTCGGTCCAGGAGGGGGAAGAAGAGCAGAATGAAGGCCAGGGGGTGGTTCTGGAACAACCGGCTGGGCTAGTTGCAACTGCAAGAATGGTGGAAATGCAGGTTGCTCCCGTAGCGGCAAGGACGATGCTTTTTGGGGCTTCGATGGTCCTCCGCCACCGTATCTGGTCTTTGGAGGCATTGCTTTTGCAAAGACTTTGGCACGGATCCTGTCCCCACAGACGGCGCCAACTGTAAATGCCTAAAATTTACGGACTTAGCTAATGGAGGATTAAGCTCCTGATTTGAGGATTTAGGGAGGATAGAGGTAAAGGATCAAGCCTCCAGTGACCTGAAAGGGAGAAGATAACAGTAAGAGACCCTGGCTATGGGCAGCCGAAGGCCCTCCGACGCTCAAGTCATTGTGAGAACTGAAAGAGAAAAGAGAAAGAGAGCTCTGGGAGGGGAGGATTGTGCGTACCTTGCATGGTTTTCCTTCATGCAATATATATAGACGTGAGAGTCATCATGGCACTGTCCACATGAAGGGATGGTAGTCCCATCAGCGTGTATTCGTACCTCCTGAGTGGGGGTAGGTAAAAAGGGAATGTCCCATCGGACCAGCACCCCTTGCCTATGGACATGACTTTAGATAAGGCGTGCTCCTTATCTAGGTCCGGCGCCCACTCTGTTGTCAGTTTGCCGATCCCGTCATGGCAGCGCATTTATGGCCACATTTATGGCTGAGTGACAGGGGCCGAGGTCGGGCAGAGGCGAAGACCGAGATCGGGGCTCGTGACGCAGCCACCGAGACTCGCTCCATGACTTCTTCCGAGATGGCATCGCGGCCGAACTTGGATGGAACCGAGACCGATGGTAAACCGAGACTGGGGAACGGCCCCCACACAATTAATAACTTTATTTATAATTTTAAAAAAGTACAGATATGCCCACGCGCGCAAACACATGGAGATTGATGGATGGTAATTGATGTGTTCTTTGTTCTAGATTGGATCGACTGAGTGGGTTGAGCAGAATCTTAAGAATTTGGGCTCTAAAGGTGTTGGCTACCTTAATGTTGACTGTGCAGTTCAAGGGCCTGGTTTCTTTGCAAGAGCTACTCCTCAACTAGATACCATCCTTGTTGAAGTTACAAAGAAGGTAAAACAATGTAAAATTGCTCTTCTGGTTTATTTTAGATCTGATATGTTTGCGACTTAGTCTAGCTAGTGGGAAAGGGTGTGGAAAAAAAGACAAGGGTGTTTTTTATAGCCTTTGATGATAGAGTTATTACTAAGTATCTCTTATGTCAGAGGCTTTCCTTTCTTTATGGAACATATTCCATAGAAATGTGCACAAGTGACATAAATTATTCAGGTTTCTTTTTTAGGAGACAAAAGTAGACTCAGTTTATGTAAATATAGGATTATGTTGGTTATCTCTATGTAAGCAAGAAATCCTTGATGACGCATCTTAAATGTCTTATTCAAGTACATTTTTGAAGAACATATATGAGATTTAATATTTTTAAATCAATTGATTTTAATGATTTTAATATTATACTTGCAATATGTTATTCCATTGCCACAGGATCCAGCGGCACAGGTTGAGATTGATAACTTCATGGTGCAAAAACTTGATGGAACAGTGACCCATACTATTATAAGCCAAATTCACAAATCCTATTGTTTGGGATCTGAATTTCGAACTAGTACCCTGATCAATCCTAGAACAGGGTTGCAATTATAAATTTATTCTCCGCTATTATCTCTGCTTGAAAAAGCAAAGATGCTAACCAAGTATCATATCCACTGGGACAAAAAGGCTAAGTTGCGTTGTTTCCTAAATTCCTAAACTAATCCTATTAGAAGTCAAAGGTCTGATTATTAAACTAATTTTATTAGAGAACGAAGTGTTGAGTTGATTGCTTGTAATTCCTAAATTAACAAATTAAAAGACAAGTTTTTGATCCAATTAGATAAAAGTCTTAGGGTAAGAATCCACTATAGCCCGTGAATGGCAAATATAGGTCTAGGGTTTCACTGTCAATGCTTTCACGACTCATTCTGGTTACAAACCTTCAGAGTCAACAAATAAGGGAAGCGGATGCAGATCGGGGCATAACATATCTCTATGGCATAGATTATCCTAGATCTAACAAACACATTCATTCAGGCATCATATTATATGACTTGGTATTCCAAACTACAAGAATAAAACACCAAAAGAGATATTGCATTAACAAAAGAATCCAATCAATGGATTAAATCAATGTCATATAATCAAAGTATTAAAATAAAGCCCTAGAACCTATACATTGCCATAAACACGAAACTAAGATTTCATCACAACCCTAAGATGGAGATTTAGTTACTCATGGAAGACGGTTGACGAAGAATTCTTGACGAAACCCCCATTGATGCTCTTCCCCAAGCTCCAAGAAAGCCTCAAAAACTTCTCTCCAGATGTGAATATCCCCAAAAACGAGTTTGGGCTCTTATTTATAAGTTTTGGGATGAAAAATTACTTAGAAACGCACATGAGACGGACTCCCAGACGGTCCGGGCGTCCGGACGCCACTGGTCATCACAGCGAACTTCGTGAGATCATATCTCCCTCGATATAGCTCCGATTTATACAATCTTGGACTCCATGGATATCTACTTGAAAAGAGCTTTCCAACGGTATGTAGATTACACTAATCCAACACTCGAGTTGAAAGTTATGACCATTTCAAGTTGCTGCCCCTGAAAATTCCGAGAATAATAGTGCAATTAAAAGAACTTTCATGTTGGCATGCTATGGGGTGAGTGGGACCCATGTTGGACGTCCAAGGCATGTTTGGACTCTTGCTTTGCTTTCTTATTTGAGCCTTTTCCCATATTTGGCACGCTTTCTTACTTGCAACTCCGGTTTGTCATGCTTTGTGAGATTTCTTCCATTTTAGCTCTGAATTTCGCTCCTTGCATCTGTAGTACCTACAAACAATAAAGTAACATAATTAAGCTAATTAATCTCTTTCGACGGTATAACCAAGTCCTCATTAAGGGGCCTAAAATGTATCTTTTAGGCTCTCATCATACCCATACTTATGTTTTATAATTAATTTTTTCTTTCTAGTGTCTCATTGTGGCTTGTGTACTTACTATCGGTCAAAAGAAATGAATATGTTTGGCTATAGTTTCTTACTACCAACAGACACATTTGCTCTTGTTGTTAAGAAATTTTCCCCCCTTTCTTGTTACAAATTTGTGCATTAATTATAGTCATTGTCACACTTTCTCTTATTAAGAAAAAGGTTTTGAGCCTCATCCAATTCAAATATTGTTGTTGTGCAGCTATACCAGCGTCGTATAGCTACTGTGGATTCTTCAAGCTTCTTGACACAACTTGAATCTAGCAATCAACTGTCACACCAAACAACAATTTTCCTTTCAAAGAAGCCACAGGTTCTTCATTTCTTCTAAAGAAACTCCAGAATACTGCAATGCTGACAAATCCATACTTTGTTAATTTGCCTCGTTTGCATTTGGTTCCTCACGTTTTGGATGCTGAGGAGACTATTTACTGAGTTTCGAAACTTGGTAATCCTAAAAGTGTAGAATTTCCAAAATTCTGAAATTTTTGGCTGTTAAAATTTTGAGGTTTGTTTTGGTTGTTGGTGTAGGGCCAGAATTGCATTTGGTTGAACACATGGTCAATGTGGATCCTGAGGAACCTAGTTGGTGGGTGTGGGTCACGGAAGAAATGGTTCCAAGTAACAAGGAAGAATGGAGTGGAATTGATAGTGACAGTTATGTGATTGTTAGCGAGGATCATGTAGTGGTGGAGGGTGTTGCCAATTTTCTGGCCAGATGCATTCTCTCCAATCCAGGGTCTAAGGTATGGGTATTCTAAGCATGGGTTCAAAAATCTGCATCATGATTCTGATAAAGTATTGTCTATTTACCCCTTGGACATTTTTCTTCACATTCTTCTCATTTTCGTTCTTAAATCTAATCTGGGTTTGGGTTTTCTGGGCATGTTTGGATGTCCTGCATCAGTCTGTGGATGGATTGGATCATGGACTCCTGCCTTCACAAACCAACCCATTGTTGAATTGTTGCAAAGGAGAGCTGAAAGGCATCCATCCAATCCATATTAGGCCAAATGATGCAAACGGCTATTGTTTATATGTTTGGCTGTTCTGTTCAACGCTCCCATGGGTTTTTTTTTTTCGAAGTGTTGCAATATTCAATGCTGAATCTTGCATTATACTGGCAAAAACAAGAAGGGGATGTATGCAACTGAGAAATTTGGAAGAAACACTTGAAAATTCGCTGGAACCCTGATTGTATGTAACATGTCTTGCAGTTGGGTTTCTTTAGAAGATTAAAAAGAACACAAGCAATGCTTTTGGGCAAACTCTCTGCACTTGTGCAAGGACAAGCATTGGTGATAAAAGGATTTTTTTTAAAAGAAGGGATCCTTCTGTGTACTTGTGCAAGGATCATTTTTCCAATGGGAACATGTAGCAAGTTGAGACATGCTGTTGTAAATCCACTAATGACTGTTATAGGGTACTTCCTTTTAATTATTGAAACATGGGCCACATTTATGGACTATAGCCCAGGAAACACAAGTTTATCTTTCATTTATAATCTAATTCATTGAAAAGATTCTAATGATGTTTTTGTTATTGCAGATTAATGGATGCTTTGGGGTCGGTTGCAGACTAACTAAATGTGTTTTATTCTTTTAGTTTATTTGTATATGTATATTGGACATATATATGGGACTGTATCATTATTGAATGTAATATTTGTTTAATCAGATGAATGATTTGATGAAAAATGGAGATGGTTGTTTGTTTATTTGAACAAGTTTGATACAGGTATACAAACAGGTTTAAAGAAAAAAAGAAAATTAAAAAAAATATAAAAAAATTATAAAAAAAAAACTTTTACCGACGAAACAAAACGTCGGTAAAAGTGTTTCTTTTTTAATTTGATTTTGCTCGACGAAAGAAAACGTTGGTAAGCATATTTTTCTTTTTCCTTTATTTTCCTTTTTATTTTATCGACGAAACAACTACGTAGGAAAAATCCTTTTTTATTTTTTTATTTTTTGTTTACTTTTGCCGACGAAGAGTAAACGTCGGTAAAAGTCTTTTTTATTTTTATTTATTTTTCCTTTTGTTTTTACCGACGAAAAGAAACCGTCGGTAAAAGTCTTTTTATTTTTATTTATTTTTCCTTTTTTTTTTGCCGACGAAAAAAACGTCGGTAAAAGTGTTTTATTTTTTCTAAATTTTTTTTTTCTTTTGCCGACGAAAATAAACTTTGGTAAAAGTGTTTTTAAATTATTTTTTTTTACCGACAAAAAAATACATCGGTAAACATATTTATTAAATATTTAGAAATGTAAAATAGTTTTAACGACGTTTTAATAACGTCGGTAAAGTCCAAATAATCATCGGTAAAAATTCAATTTTTTTCCGACGAAAACTATTTTTGTCGGCAAAAGGCTTTGTCCACCACTTGTTACTGACGTCTGGTCGGTAAAGTTTTTACCGACGTTTTTGTGACTTTTGGCGACGAAAAATTTCGTCGCGAAAAGTGCAATTTGTTGTAGTGATAAGTATAGCCAATTCCAGTTTTTGACGAGTCGGTCTTTTGGTTTCCAAGTATTTCATTGAGCTTCTTAGACCCTTTGTTCATGCGATCTAGAGAGGCATTTGCAGTTGACAATTCAGAGGTTCTCATTGTGAGCTTTCTAGTTAAATCAACCTGAACAGCCTTGCACACACTTAGCTCTTTCTGTAGTGTTTCTAGATCCTTTGAAGCTTTTTCAACTTGCTCTTTCAGAAGAGCATTCTCCTTTTACTTGCATCAGTTAGATTGTTAGACAATATCATATGCTGATCTTCTAATTGGCTTACCGTAGCACGTGATTCTTCCAGTTGTACAGTTAGAGAAGAATTTTGAGATTTCCATGCCTTTCAGCTTTAATACTCTTTTCTTATTGATCTTTGAGATGTGCTTGTGGAATCTTGCAACAATTTCTTGTATGCAGTTTTCCAGTCCTTTTCATAATCAGATAAATCATCTAAATCGTCATCGGACTTGGATTCTCTGTTAGATGAGCCCTGCATAGAAGAGACAATAGACAAAGCCATGAAAGCAACATAGTTTTCATAATCATTATACGGAGATTCAGGTTCACTCTTTTCCTCATTTATATTCCCTTCCCAAGAGACATTAATAGCCTTACCTTTGTTCTTTTCTTTTCTGTTGACACACTTAGCAGTAGTGTTTCCATAACCCTGACATTCATAACATTGGATAGGCTTGGAGGATCATTTAGATGGGCTCTTTTCAGATTTTAGCATAGATTTAAACTTTGGGGGTGTCTTATAATTATGTGAATCCCTTTTACCTTTTTATTCTTCCACATCTTCATGAATTTTCTAAGGAAGTATTTTTTAAACTCCGTATCATCCGAGTCACAATCTAATTCAGAACTAATCTCTTCAAATTTGGAAGACTTAAGGGAAATTTTCTTACCATTCTTGCTCTGACAATGGTTGGCTTCATATGTTTGTCAATTTCCAACCAACTCTTCCACACTGGAGGGGATTCATATCTTGGTACTCCTCAATGGGAACTATCTTTGGACAAAACCTTTCAGGGAGAGACTTCAATATTTTCTTGAGAATTTTGGGTTGATATATAGGTTCTCCCAAATTAAAACTTGAGTTCAAAATTTTACTCAGTTTAGAATCAAACTCATCAAAAGTTTCAGAATTTTTCATCCGAATTGTCTCAAAAGTGGTTGTCAAGTTTTGAAGTCTGGTTTGCGTGACAGTGTCAATTCCCTCATGAACAATCCTTAACAAATCCCATGCCGCCTTGGCATTAGGGCACACAAAATTCCTATGAAATTCTGTTCGGGTAACTCTGTTGTAGATTGCATAAATGACTTTATTATTGTAATTAGACTTGGTATTTTCAGTAGTGGTCATTGGGCTTTGGGTTTCATTTTAATTTGCCCATCTATAACAACGGTTGGATCAATATATCCATACCGAACCTGATCACCAATAGCCCTAAGGAAGGCAATCATCCTTACTTTCCAGTAAGAATAATTCCGTCTAAAAGTGCGGGCTTGGTGTAAGACCCCGACCCGAGTGACCTCGATTAGCGTTAATTAAGTTGTGTTTTTTATCTAAGTGAGATTAGTGGATTTTGATTTAAGTTGGGATTAGAATAACTTTTACACAGCTTTGGGGAGTTTTGAGTGCCTTCTTGATTTTGTGGGACCCTTTGGGGGTTCTTTTAGTGACTTTGTGTGTGATCGAGGGATTATTAGATATTCCGATAATTCATGTTTTAGCTTCATTTTACTTATCTCGTTAATCTCTACAACTTTCGTGTTGATTCCGTCCCCGTTCAAGACCTCGAAACCTTACTTCTCTAATGTTAGGGGCAAAACAGTCTTTTTACATCAAAATCTGGACACTATTTTCAATATCTCCGAAACCCGTAAAATATATACTTTTTGGAAACTAGATATTTCGGCGATCACTTTTTCCTTCTTCGTCGAACTTATCCAAGATCCCGAGAAACATGTTTCTAGCCCGACAAGAAATGTTAGTAGTGGAGCCCACCCTCATTTTTCTATAAAGAGGGAACCCATTTCTTTCTTCCCCTTCTTCTTTTCCAGCTTAAAAGTGGCAGCCACCTAGGGTTTTCTTTCCCTTCTTCTTCTTCTTTCTTTTCCTCCTCAATCCACCACCAACCTTGGTCAAAAAGAGAATAAAGGTCATTTTCTTCTTCCTCGCCCTATAAGCACTCCATTAATGCTCTTGGAAGAGAAATCCATCAACATTGAAGCTCTCCTTGAGCTAACTTTTTCCATGTAAAAGTCATCCAAGTAAGCAATCCTCCCCATCTTCTAGATTAGTGTTCTTATAACCCTAGAGGAGCTTGACCTCCATCATTGGAAGTTCTCTTTTCCTATTTCATTGTTTTGGCTATTTAGGGTTTGTAATGAGTTGTATTTGGGGGTTTTTGTAGAGCTTGGTGATTTTGAGCCTAAGAGAGTGATTAGAAGATCAATTTGCTAGCTTGGACCCAAGGCAAGTGGATGAATAGATAAACTTAAAGATTTTCATGTTTCCCTAGAAAAGAAATCTTGATTTCTATTCTTTACTTTTGGTGATTTCACATGTAGTTTGCATCTACACTATCACTATTTGTTTCCATTTCCTTTGAAAGAACACCTTGACGAGTTTTCTCCTTACTCAACCTTTTGGAAATATATACATTGTTATTTTGTTATTCCTTGTTTTTCTTGGATTTCTCATGACTTAATGAATGTGAATGGAAAGGAAGTGAAGGAAGAAACTAGAAGTGTTGAATGATGAAATGAAGGATCTTTCGGGCTCAATTTATTGCAGGGAATGAAGAGGGATATAGGAGAAAAGTTTTGAGGAAGAAAAGGCTCGAATCTGAGCTCAATGGGAATTTCCTGCAGCTGGGCAATCAGCTGGCGGTCACATGTCGGCTAGCCACCTAGTGACTGGCAGCTAACTGAACCAGGTTCGGTTACTTTTCCAGAGAGTTGTTTTTCTGTTCTGAAGGGGCGGTCAGCTAGTAGTCACGTAATCGGCTAGCCGACCAATGACAGCCAGCTGACCGAATTGAGGCAGTTACAATTCCAGTATGTTGCATCATGTCAGGCGACCCCGGTCAGCCGCGCGGGCTGGCTAACCGTTGAACCCATTGCCGCCTGCTAACTGCCCAGGTGACTGACCTCCCAGAAAATTTTGGGATTTCAGAAGGAAGAAAAGAACTGTTTCGAACCATATGTTCATGAAATGGGTAGAAAGGATTGTTTGAGAATTTAAGGGAGAGAATCTTGTCCCGGAAATATGTTGAGGACTCTTGAATTATCAATGTGTATGGGATGCTTGAAATGTCCTTTTATATAGTACCAAGCCATTGACAAAACTGACATACGGGACCCTTATACACCTTGATTTAAATTTAAATCCTTAATGCATGGTCCGGTATCTTATGGAAATTACTTTTGTGTTTTCATGTATCTGGATTTTATATGTACTCACTTATTTTCATGTGATTTCACGAGCCCTGTTCCAGAAATACTGATCTGTACACTTTAAGTGTCTTACTAGCCCGTATATGCTTGACCAGACATGAAAGTGATTTATGTGTCTATGAGCACCCTGTCCCGCCTGCTAAGGTGTTACACACCTTCCTGTATATATATGTATGTCTCGATTTCTTGCTTGTAACCTATAAGTCGACACCACTAAGCTTGGACAACCTCATCGGTTTGATACACCGACTTGGCGTCCCTATCTTGTTCCTACGAGCTGTAGCTTGGATCCTGCCTATCCCGTTACCCGGTTCCGCGACCGTGGTCTTGTCTAACTACATGTATTTATATATTTAGTTGGTTCTCTTCACCTCGAGTGTCCGAGACCCACGCCTCTAGCATGCTCTCATCATTTTAGTAATCGAGGATTTAGCTTAGTGTGGTTGCCACCTTACTAGTTTCCTTTTCCTTGGTACCTTTACACGTTCTATATTGCATATGTGACTTTCAAATAACTTATGCATTGTGTTTCATGAAAATTACTGTTTTAGCAGGTTTTAATGTTTTC
The DNA here is from genome assembly GCA_038049695.1 of Cinnamomum chago. Classification (NCBI taxonomy): domain Eukaryota; kingdom Viridiplantae; phylum Streptophyta; class Magnoliopsida; order Laurales; family Lauraceae; genus Cinnamomum; species Cinnamomum chago. The sequence continues at coordinate 24,337,532 of CP142456.1, read as the reverse complement.
CCAAGGTAAATTTTAATATTATGATGCTGCTTTATCTTTTCACCTACTTGTCAGATCGTCGTATTTGACCCAATATTTTGGTACTCAGGTCCAGATGCCCCCTTCCTTGAGGAGGAGCCAGAGGAGGAGGCCGGAGAGTCGCAACGAGTGGCAGGCTGACGATGTTGTCTAAACAGTCGGTCAAGCCTTGAGACTTATAACATTTTGGGGATTGTGTTTAACCCATGCTTTTGGTTGTACTGGCCTTTGTTGGCCTTTATTTTAGGGAGTGACTAATTAACTGATCTTTTGTATAAGCATCTAACTTTATATTGGGAAAATGTTATAATGATCATTGCTCACTTTGACATCAAGTTATATGCATATGTTATCAGTCTTGTGGTTTTCAAAATGAATTATTAATTTGATTTGCTACATGCTTCCGCACTTGAATGAAATTATTATGTTGGTGTGATATCCTCATCGCGGACACCTGTGGGAAATTAAATAAATGTATGCAGTTGTAACCATACTTCATCTTCTATTATTAAACAGAGTCCCGATCCTGGATTGGGTCGGTAATAGAAGTTCATTCTCTATTGAAATCTATTAGAGAACAGTGTTTTATAGATCACACAACAAATTAGTGCAACCTGCTCTAATACCAATTAAAAAACTGGCCTTAACACAGGCTGAGGTTCTAATAAATAGTTTCTCTATCAAATTTCAATCCAAGTGAACAAACTAGTGATTAACCCTAATTCCAATTAAAAGTAATCACCACAAAGAGAAGGAGACACAAGGTTTATACGTTGAAAACCCTACTTAGGAAAAAACCACAGGCCTTACCATCTAGGCCAACAGACGAAACCAAACACTAATAAATTTGAAAGTTACGAGAAGACTCACTACCCTTTCCTAGTAGCAACTCAACCTAAGGACTTCTTTAATCTTCCCGACTGCTCGACGCTCACCTTCACCGTGCTTCAGCGAACCATCTTCAATGCCTATTCAAGATGAGTCTACTGCTAAAGAGTAGAAAAACAAACTCCAAAGACTTTGAACTTCCGCACATCAACTTGATGAAGCTTTGGAGAAGAAAATATCTCTCAATATGATCTCTAGGTCTTGGATGGGAGAGAAGTGACCTAGAATTGAGAAAGGAAGGCCATATATAGGCTTTAATTCATGCCTCAAGACTTGTTGAGCAAGTAGGACTTAAATTAATATTCTGAAAGAAATTAGGAAGTGGTTTCCGGATCAGGATTCTAATTTCGCACACGGTCCGCTCAAGTGCGGGAAGAGTCCGCTCGAACGGATGAGGTTCTGTCTCCATAAAACTTGCTCCTTGTATATCAAGGTCGACTGTAGGATGGGTACGCTTGAGCGCTTGACATTATGTTTGGATCCGCTCCAGCAGGGGTGGAGCATCCGTTCGAGCGCCCATAGTAACCTTTGTTTTCTTGATTTTTCTTCTTTAATCTTCAATCTGGGCAATCCATCTATAAAATACATTATACATTGAATTTCCGGTTTTTTCCATTACCCAATGAATTAGCTAACACTCAAATAAGCCTTACATAATTAAATATGTTGTGTTATGGTCGACCCGCATATCTAAACTCATTTAGAATTTTTGGTGGTTTGTTTGGTCCTTAGAATAGTCTATTTTATATAGAATTAGTCAAACTTTTGTTGGGCCTTCTTGTAGCATGTAACATAACTTAATCATAGCTTTAATACTTGAAATGGAGATTGGGCTAATTTCTATAAGTTGGGTCTTGTTGAATTGGTTGACCTATACTGAATGCAGGTTGTGTAAATCAGACCGGTTTGGGCCAAGATTCATCTAGAACATGCACATAACATATTGAGTTAAATACTCTGAAATAGGCTACCAATGGCTCCATCTTGTACATTAGCTCCAATGGTGACTCTTATCATATTGGTACTAGAGGAAGTTAGTTAACCACATGGCATGCACGTTGCATGGTTTCTGCCTACAACTTGGTGGGTAGGCTTTTGCATATATCCAGCTCCTATGAACTTCTAACAAATGTCTTATCTTGTGCCCGGTGTAAGCTCGATTAGCATTAATTAAGTTGTGTTTTAGTTCTAAGTAAGATTAGTGGATTTTGATTTAAGTTGGGATTAGAATATCTTTTAAATAGCTTTGGGGAGTTTTGAGTGCCTTCTTGATTTAGTGGGACCCTTTGGGGGTTCTTTTAGTGACTTTGAGTGTGATTGGGGGATTATTCGAGGTTTCCGATTATTCTTTTTTTAGCCTTGTTTTACTTATCTCATTAATCTCTACAATTTTCGTGTTGACTTCGTCCACGTTCGAGACCCTGAAACCCTACTTTTCTATTGTTAGGGGCAAAACAGTCTTTTTACACCAAAATCTAGACACTATTTTCAATATCTCCGAAAGCCGCGAAATATATACTTTTTGAAAACTATATTTTTCGACGATCACTTTTCCCTTCTTCGTTGAACTCATCCGAGGTCCCGAAAACCATGTTTTTAGCTCGAGAAGTATTGTTAGTCATCTCTATTCTCTATATAAGGATAACTCTCCCTCCACTTATCCCCTTATTCTTTTCCAGTTCAAAAGTGGCAGCAACCTAGGGTTTTATTTCCCTCTTCTTCTTGCTTTTCCTCCTCAATCCACTACCAACCTTGGCCAAAAAGAGAATGGAAGTCATTTTCTTCTTCCACACCATACAAGCTCTCCATTGATACTCTTGGAAGAGAAATCCATCAACTTTGAGGTCTTCTTTGAGCTAACTCTTCCCATTTGAAGGTCATCCAAGTAAGCAATCTTCTCCATCTTCTAAATATGTATTCTTGTAAACCTAGGGAAGCTTCATCTCCATTATTGGAAGCTCTCTCTTTCTATTTCATTGTTTTGACGATTTAGGGTTTGTAATAAGTTGTATTTGGGGGTTTTTGTGTAGATTGGTGATTTTGAGCTTAAGAGTGTGATTAGAAGCTTGATTTGCTAGCTTGGACCCAAGGCAAGTGGAGGAATGGATTGTTTTGAATATTTACATGTTTTATGGAGAAATCTTGATTTTTACACCAATGATTCTTAATGTGCTTTATCTATACTTTTTGCAATGGTTTATATTGCTATTAAAAATGCATATTGATAAGTCTATTTATCTCTTGTTCATACCTTAGAAAAGTATGTATTGTGTTGTCAAAGTTGTAAATGGTTTTTCATATAAATGGGTTTTCTCTACCTTGAGATTGATTGTGAATGGAAAGGATGGGAAGGGAGAAATTTGAAATGAAGAGAATGGAAGTGTTGAGTGATGTATTGGAGGAGCTTTTGAGCTCATTTTATTGTAGGGAATGAGATGGATCATAGAAGAAATCTATTGGAGAAAAAATGGGCTGAAATCAGTGCAAAATTTGCAGTACTCGCTAATTGGGCGGTCAGCAGGTAAGCTGAAATTCTTTTTTCTGCAGGGGCGGTCACCAGGTGGTGACTAGTTGGCTAGCCAACCTGGCCCAGGCGGCTACCTCCCAGTACTTTTTGGAGATTGAGAAGAAAGAAAAACTGTTTCAAACCATATGTTCATGGGATGGTTAGGAAGGGCTGTTTGGAAAATCAAGGGACAAAAATCTCATCCCGGAAATACGTTGAGGACTCTCAAATTATCGATGTGTATAGGATGCTTGGAAATGTCCTTAATTTTATTGAGTACCAAGTCAGTGACAAAACTGACATACGGGACCTTATACACCTTGATTTAAATCTTAAATCCTCAATGCATAGTCCGCTATCTTGTGGAAATCTTTCCTGTGTTTTCATGTACTTGGATTTCTTATACACTCGCCTGTTTCCACGTGATTTTACTAGCTTGTTCCATATGCCTGAACTATGCACTTTAAGTGTCCTCCTAGCATGTATATGCATGACCGGACATGAACGTGATTTATGTGCCTATGTGCACCATGTCCCGCTTGTGAAGGTGTTACACACCTACCTGTATATATATATATATATATATATATGAATATGTCGTGATTTCTTGCTTGTAACCTATAAGTCGACACCACTAAGCTTGGACAATCTCGTCGGTTTGATCCACCAACTTAACGTCACCATCTTGTTCCTGCCAGCTGCAGTCTGGATCTTACCTTTCCCGTTACCCGGTTCTGCGGCCGTGGTCTTGACTAGCTACATGCTTTTAGATATTTAGTTGGTTCTCGTTACCTCGAGTGTCCGAGACCCATGCCTCTAGCGTGCTCTTATCACATTAGTGATGGAGGATTTAGCTCAGTGTGGTTGTCATCCTGCTAATTTCCTTTTCCTTGGTACCTTTACACGTTCTATATTGCGTATGTGACTTTCAAATAATTTATGCATTGTGTTTCATGAAAATTACTGTTTTAACAGGTTTTCATGTTTTCCCAAGGTAAATTTTAATATTATGATGCTGCTTTATCTTTTCACTCACCTATCAGACCGTCGTGTCTGACCCACTATTTTTTGTACTCAGGTCCAGATGCCCCCTTCCTTGAGGAGGAGCCAGAGGAGGCGGCCGGAGAGCCGCAACGTATAGGCGAATGGCAAGTTGATGATGTCATGTAGACATCGAGTTAGGCTATGAGATACGAAACATTTTTTGGGGATTAAGACTGACATATTCTTTTGGTTGTATTGGCGTTTTTTGGCCATTATTTTTAGGGAGTGATTAATTAACTAATCTTTTGTATAAACATTTAAATTTGCTTTTGGGAAAATGCTATAATAACCATTGCTCACTCTGAAATCAACTTATATATATATATATATGTTATCAGTCATGTGATTTTGAAATGAATTATGATTTGATTTGCTACACGCTTCCGCACTTGAATGAAATTATTACGTTGGTCTGATATCCTCACTGCGAACACCTGTAGGGAATTAAATAAATGTGTGCATCTTATCACCACACTTCAACACATTACCTTACTTAGTCTCGATCCCAGATTAGGCCTGCGGGCCCGGTTTGAGGTTGCGGCAGACTGGTATCAGAGCGAGACGTGTTTCAGGCAATTAAAAGAAACTAGAAATCCTAAGGGCGTGTGGAGGATTCGTTAGACTTTTCATTAGCCAGAATCGTGTGAGCAATGTGTGACCTTCTACTCCATTATTATGTGCTAACATCTTGTTTTACAGTGTTATGCCACCTCGTAAGAGGCCCGTAAACAGCAATCCCACCTCGGGCTATAGTGATCACACCGGGCCAGTTGAAGAAGATATCCCTGATAACACCATGCAGAATCAGTTTCAGCAGATAATGTGGGCCATGCTTGATTAGCGACGTCAAGCTAATGAGAATCAGGCTAGGCTATAGGAACAAATGGCAAGGAGAGAGGAAGATCATGCTAGGGAGATGACACAAATGCAAAGACAGTTGTTGGAGGTTTTAGAGAGGAGGCCTAAACCGGTTCTAGTTCAACCACCCGGTCCATAGATTGTCATCGATCAAAAGGAACGTGACCCGAATGCCTTGTTTGAACGGTTTAGGAAGAGAAGTCCGAAAGAATTTGCTGGAATAGAGGACCCATTAGCAGCAAATGATTGGTTGGATCACACAAAAAAACGTCTTTGAAGTCTTCCGATGTACTGGAGGAGAACAAGTAAAACTTGTAGCGTCTTTGTTTACCGGTTTAGCAGATATATGGTGGAAGACAGTCAGAGAAGAGTACAGAACCATGACAGGTGTAGTAGCTTGGGCTAATTTTAAGAGGCAGTTTGGTGACAAGTATGTGCCAACTCATGTTAAGAGGCAGAAAGCAATAGAATTCTAGCAACTTGTACAAGGCAACATGACAGTCCTCAAATATCTCACCAAGTTCCAAAGGTTGTCCCGATTTGCTCCAGAGTTGATAGACACCATTGAGAAGAAAATAACCAAGTTTCTTGAGGGGCTTAACTCGATCATAGAGAAGGATGCTACGGGGGTTGTACCACCGGCAAGCTTTGAAGAAGCTGTTAAGATGGCATACAAGTTCGAGAACATGAACAATAAGATCCTCCGAGTTCAGGAAAAGAGTCCAGCTTACCAACAGAACCACCAGCAGAGAAACCAACAGAATAAAAGGCAAAGGCCAGAGCAGAATGTTCAGAATCCAGTGGTTTGCATCCACTGTGGGAAGAATCATGTGAGTGCTGAGTGTCGTACCATGACTAGAGCATGTTTCAGATGTGGAGCCTTGAACCATCAACTCAAGGATTACCCCAAGCTCATGCAGAATCATTAGCAACAAGGAGCAATCGTCCAGCACCACCTCAAAATGTACCAGTTGCTCAGAATCAGGCAAGGCCGCCTCAGCAACAAGAACCACAACAGCAATATAGACCACGCACAGCAACAGCAGCAGCAGCAGGCCCGTCAATATGGACATAATCAGAATCAGTGTCCCCCACAACAGAATAGGAATGCACCAAAAGGCAGGCAACAACAAGCTCAAAATAGGCCACAGCTACGAGGACAAATCTATGCAGTCAATAGAGCTGATGTAGAAGCAGCAGGCAACGTGGTGGAAGGTACACTCCTCGTTTGTGGAATTGAAGTTAGGATTTTATTTGACCCTAGCTCTAGACACTCAATTCTATCCCCTAAGTTTTCTAAAATGATTGATGTGCATGCTAGAGAACTTGAATTTATTTTCACTGTGGCTACTCCAGTAGGCAAACAAGTTATGTATAGAACTTTTTATCCTAGTTGCTCAATTCAAATAGGAGAAGTGGTGTTACCCGTGAATCTCATTTTATTGGAGATGCATGACTTCGACATCATCCTAGGGATGGATTGGTTGGCTAGTTACCATGCCACGATGGATTGTTTCCATAAGACCCTCACCTTCAAATTAGATGAGACACCAACAGAAGTGTTGTTTCATGGAGAAAGGAGGAATCCTCGTGCAGGGTTTATCTCAGCATTGAAAGCTGATAGACTTTGAAAAGTGGATGTGAAGCATATTTGGCGTTTATCATGGAGGATAAACGTTCCCAAGGGGTGGAGGAGATCCAGAATTATCGGATGTTTTTCTAGAAGAGATTCCAGAATTGCCACCCATTAGAGAAATTGATTTCACCATTGAGTTATTACCAGGGACAGCTCCGATATCTATTGCACCATATAGGATGGCTCCGGCAGAATTAGGAGAATTAAAGATACAATTGCAAGAGTTGTTGGACAAAGGTTTTGTTAGACCTAGCATTTCACCGTGGGGAGCTCCAGTTTTGTTCGTCAAGAAGAAAGATGGTTCAATGAGGATGTGCATTGATTATAGGAGATTGAACCAAGTGACTATCAAGAACAAATACCCATTGCCAAGGATCGATGAATTGTTTGATCAGTTGCAAGGTGCTTCATATTTTTCGAAGATTGACTTGAGATCCGGTTACCATCAGTTGAGAGTTAGAGAGTCAGATCTACTGAAGACAGCTTTTCGAACAATATATGGACACTATGAATTCCTTGTGATGCCATTTGGGTTGACTAATGCACCGACAGTATTCATGACATCGATGAACAAGATATTTGCACAGTATCTGGATCAGTTTGTAGTAGTGTTTATTGATGATATTTTGGTGTACTCTAGGACCGAAGAAGAGCATGAAGAACATCTGAGGATAGCACTACAACTTCTAAGAGACAACCAACTGTATACGAAGCTCAGTGAGTGTGAATTTTGGCTTGAACAAGTGGCATTTTTGGGGCACATCATCTCTAAAGAAGGGTTATCAGTGGATCCGTCCAAGATTGAGGCAATTATGAATTGGGAAAGATCAAGAAATGCATCGGAAATCAAAAGTTTTTTGTGAATGATAGGTTATTACTGAAGGTTTGTCTAAGGATTTTCTTTGATTGCATCACCATTGACGAAGTTGAGCAGGAAAAATGCACCATATGTATGGACAGATCCATGTGAGGCTAGTTTCCAAAAGCTGAAAAAGAGATTGACTACAGCACCGATCCTTACTTTGCCATCTGGAAGCGGCGGTTTTACTATTTTTATCGTTGTTTTGAATGTTGGACTTGGTTGTGTGTTGATGTAAGATGGAAAAGTAGTTGCTTATGGATTCCGGCAGTGGGTCCCATCTCTATTCTTTATATAAGGAGAACTCTCCCTCCACTTATCTCCCTTCTTCTTTTCCAGTTCAAAAGTGGCAGCCACGTAGGGTTTTCTTTCCCTTCTTCTTCTTGCTTTTCCTCTTCAACCCACCACCAACCTTGGCCAAAAAGAGAATGGAGGTCATTTTCTTCTTCCCCACCTTATAAGCTCTCCATTGATACTCTTGGAAGAGAAATCCATCAACTTTGAGGTCTTCTTTGAGCTAACTCTTCCCATTTGAAGGTCATCCAAGTAAGCAATCTTCTCCATCTTCTAGATATGTATTCTTGTAAACCTAGGGAAGCTTCATCTCCATTATTGGAAGCTCTCTCTTTCTATTTCATTGTTTTGACAATTGAGGGTTTGTAATGGGTTGTATTTGGGGGTTTTTGTGTAGATTGGTGATTTTAAGCTTAAAAGTGTAATTAGAAGCTTGATTTGTTGGCTTGGACCCAAGGCAAGTGGATGAATGGATTGTTTTGAATATTTACATGTTTTATGGAGAAATCTTGATTTTTACACCAATGATTTTTAATGTGCTTTATCTATTCTTTTTGCAATGGTTTTTATTGCTCTTATAAATGCATATATAATGATAAGTCTATTTATCTCTTGTTCATACCTTGGAAAAGTATGTATTGTGTTGTCAAAGTTGCAAATGGTTTTTCATATAAATGGGTTTTCTCTACCTTGAGATTGATTGTGAATGGAAAGGATGGGAATGGAGAAATTTGAAATGAAGAGAATGACAGTGTTGAATGATGTATTGGAGGATCTTTTAAGCTCATTTTATTGCAGGGAATGAGATGGATTATAGGAGAAATGTATTGGAGGAAAAAGGGGCTGAAATCAGTGCAAAATCTACACTGCCCGCTGATTGGGCGGTCAACAGGCGGTCGACCGGTCACTAACCTGGTGACCGCTCAGGGTCGGTCACCATATCAGTAAGCTAAGATTCTGTTTTCTGCAGGGGCGGTCACTAGGCGGTGACCAGTTGGCTAGCCGACCTGGCCCAGGCGGCTATACAGGTGACCGACCTCCCAGTACTTTTTGGAGATTGAGAAGAAAGAAAAACTGTTTCAAACCATATGTTCATGGGATGGTTAGGAAGGGCTGTTTGGGAATTCAAGGGACAAAAATCTCATCCCGGAAATACGTTGAGGACTCTCGAATTATCGATGTAAATTAGGATGCTTGGAATGTCCTTAATTTTATTAAGTACCAAGTCAGTGACAAAACTGACATACGGGACCTTATACACCTTGATTTAAATCTTAAATCCTCAAAGCATAGTCCGCTATCTTGTGGAAATCTTTCCTGTGTTTTCGTGTACTTGGATTTCATATACACTCGCTTGTTTTCACTTGATTTTACTAGCTTATTCCAGAAAGCCTGAACTATGCACTTTAAGTGTCCTCCTAGCCTGTTTATGCATGACCGGACATGAACGTGATTTATGTGCCTATGTGCACCATGTCCCGCCTGTGAAGGTGTTACACACCTACCCGTATATATATATATATATATATATATATATGAATATGTCATGATTTCTTGCTTGTAACCTATAAGTCGGCACCACTAAGCTTGGAGAACCTTGTCGGCTTGATCCACCGACTTGGCGTCCCCATCTTGTTCCTACCAGCTGCAGTCTGGATCCTGCCTATCCCGTTACCCGATTCCAGGGCCGTGGTCTTGTCTAGCTACATGTATTTATATATTTAGTTGGTTCTCGTCACCTCAAATGTCTGAGACCAACGCCTCTAGCGTGCTATCATCGCATTAGTGATGTTGGATTTAGCTCAGTGTAGTTGCCATCTTGTCAGTTTCCTATTTCCTTGGTACCTTTCATGTTTTATACTGCACGTGTGTTTTTCTAACAGATAATGCATTCTCTTTCATGGAAATTATTGTTTTAACAGGTTTTAATGTTTTCCATGGTACATTTAATTATGGTTATATTGCTATATCTCTTCACCCACCTGCCAAACCGTCGTGTCTGACCCACTATTTTTGATACTCAGGTCTAGATGCCCCCTTCCTTGAGGAGCCGGAGGAGGCAGCCGAAGAGCCGCAACGTATAGGCAAATGGCAAGCTGATAAAGTCATGTAGACATCAGGTCAGGCTATGAGATACAAAACACTTTTTGGGGATTAAGACTGACATATTCTTTTGGTTGTACTGGCCTTTGTTGGCCTTTATTTTTGGGGAGTGGTTAATTAACTGATCTTTTGAATAAACATTTAACTTTGATTTTGGGAGAATGCTATAATGATCATTGCTCACTCTAAAATCAAGTTGTATATATATATGTTATCAGTCATGTGATTTTGAAATGAATTATGATTTTATCTGCTACATGCTTTTGCACTTGAATGAAATTATTATGTTGGTGTGATATCCTCACCGCGGACACCTGTGGGAAATTAAATAAATGTGTGCATCTTATCACCACACTTCAACACATTACCTTACTTAGTTCGGATCTCGGATGAGGCCCATGGCCCGGACAGAGGTCGCGACACCCGGCCTCATAAATTTGTTATGGTGTTCAAGTACAAGTCAATTGTCTCCTTATGTCATGCTCATCACAAAAGTTAAGAAACTCATTAGACAAATACTCTCTTTTATTGTCGTTTCTTACCCTTTTTCATATTCTTCTTTCATGAAGAATATATTCAAGAGTAATCATCAACAAAGACAACAAGCATATATTGGAATCCACTATAGCTTATTGTACATGGGCCCAAAACATCTGAGTGAAGTAACTCCAAAGGCCTCTTACTACTTGTAGAAGAGTTCTCAAATGTTAAGCGATGTGTCTTACCATATCGACAATCTTCACAAACACTGTCAGAAGCTTCCGAAGTTAGAAATCCCATTAATAAACAGGTGAGTAAAGATCTCCTTAGGCTTATCATGTTCAACATTGGCCAATTGAGAATGCCACGGTGCCACACTATCATGTTGTCTAGTTGTACCAACATAAGTATCATTATCTGAGGCATACAATGGATTGACCCTTTTTCTTTTTTCCCTTTAGGATAACATTGGCATCAATGGTCCTTATGTTGTCCAAAATTTTGAAGTCATTTGGCCCAAAAAAAATATATTTCCAGGAATTAGAAATCCGTGAGACAGAAAATAGGGGTGTGTTCGGCATCTCGGATGTTCCCATGTTTCCACGAGATAAGGCTACGAAAAACATCATTGGTTAGTGTAAATCATTGTTCCCAATTTTGGTCTCACCTGAAGGAATCTCAAAATCTTAACCCGCGGGCATAAGAAAGCTGGAACAAAAAATCTTTGTTGTTTTTTTTTTTTAAGAAACAACTTTCTAGTACAGTTGGTTCTTACTTATCTCTTATCTCTTGCCTTTTAAATAGGTCATTTAAAAATATTTCAAATCCTCTCACTTATCCTAATGGTAGGCGCCATGTTCACAATCCCAAAAAAGGTGGCCCCACTTTGTAATTTTTAAAGGTGGGTTGAAAGTCCAAGATCGAATCCTAGAGGGGGGGGGGGGGGGGGGGGGAATAGGATGAGCACTAACAACCTAGACCAATTTTAATTCTTTCAACTTTTAAGTCAATTAAGATGTGATGAAGATTAATTATCTTGTGATAGATAAGGATTTCTAATATATGCATACACAAGTAATCACCAACAACAATCTCCATACAACCAAAAGAGAATCATCCATGAAAAAGAGAGCAGGAGAGCAATCACCATGACAAGCACATTTATAGTGGTTCGGCCTAATTGCCTACATCCACTCCCGATACACTTATCGGTATTCACTAACTTCAATTAAGGTTTAGGATCACCTCAAACCTTACAAACAACACTATGCTTTTCAAGTCTTAGCATAAACCTTTACAACATATGCTTTTCAAGGCTAAGCATAAACCTTCACAACATAGAACTTTTCTCTTAGAAAATATGCCTATGAATGCATGGATTAAGAGAACTATTTGAGTGCAAAAGAGTGCCTCTTAATAGGCTAAATAGAAAATGAAAAATGCATTTACTAGAAATTACTCTTTCTCCTTTTGAAAAGATACAATCTTGAATGATGCAAAGATGATAATCAAGTGATTGAGAAAGAGAGGGTTGTCTAACACATGAGTTTAACAATGTTAACTATCTTGTTTTCAAAGAAGACAAATTAAAGTCTAACAAGTTGATGTTGAAACAAGAAAAACAAATTCATGTGAAACAATGACAATATGTTGTATTCATAGCATATGAGATTACTAAAGTATTAAGCATGTTATGAAGGACAACATTTTACTAGGAAAGCAACTTGTTAATCATGTATTGAAAGAGATCAAAGATTTGAAACAAAACATGATTTTAAAAAGACTAGGATTAAAGAAAGCACACCCATTTGAAGATCAAAGGTTGACTTAATGGAATGACTTCATAATCCCTTTGAAAATGCTCTTGAGAAGTTGCTAATCCTTGGCCTCAAAAGTCCCTCTAATGTCAGCAACTTTCTTCAACCAAAAAGCCACTTTTTATAAAGAAAAAGTTGCCAACGGCTAGTCCTCGGTCGACCTGCAAACAGGTCTCGGTCGACCGGGAAAGCACAACGGTCATATATCTGACCGTTGGATCTTCAATTCAGAAACTGCACTAAAAAGCTGCAGTGATCCCGGTCGACCGGCAAGCTTGGCCCGGTCGACCGGCAACACTGGCAGATGCCCAGATTTTTGAAAAATGAGAGAAACATGAAACTTTTGAGGGCATTTTCCAGGGGACTTTGAGACACAAATACCAAGCAATAAATCATGACTGAAAGAAGATGAAAACTGAATTTTTTAAAGCCATGAAAACTCCAAATCAAAATAATGATTTTAAAGTTAGAAACTTTGGAAAGCTTGGATGATTTTTGAAACCAAAAACTCCATGATCTTAAGAGATAAACTGAAATAAAAACCATGCATATCAAATGATAAATACAAAGATCTAGAATGAGAAATATGCATGATGATCCTATGAATAAGACCATGAATGAATGAGAGGACAAGCTTTATGAAAGTGAATGCATCCTATCAAATTGCAACAAAACAAAAACTCTAACAATCTCCCCCTTTGCAATTTGATGGCAACTCTTGATGCTTGAACTCTCTCTCAATCTCCTTTAAATCCTGAACAGCAACAACTTTGGATATTTAAGGAGCTTTGGATATTTGGGAGCATTTGGATCTTTTGGAGCTTTGGATTTTCCTTGCGAGAGCGACGACAAAGACACCAACCTAAACAAGATAACACTCTAGCCAAAGCTACTCCCCCTCAACATAAGCAACCCTTGAATCTTCTCCCCCTCAATTGGAGAACTCTCTCCCCCTTTGACATCTAATTGCAAAGGAGCCTGCCCATCAAAGATAAAACACATAACCTTGTTAGTAGCACCTGCTTATAAGAGATATAAAAATAAGATGTGGAGCAGGTGATTAGCCAACAAGAATTTAAAAAACAGGGCAAGGGCCAATGCCCAATTGATGTCTCAATTTTATGAAACGATCATTTCCAAGGGGTTTAGTGAATAAATCAGCCAATTGGGTATCTGTAGGGACAAACAATAACTCAATGGTGCCTTGGTCAGCATGATCACGCAAGAAATGATAACGAATGTCAATGTGCTTAGTGCGAGAGTGCTGAACAGGATTTTTTGAGATACTGATGGCAGTAGAGTTGTCACACATGATAGGCATGCATTGTTGTGGAACATTATAAACTAATAAGGTTTGTTTCATCCACAACAGCTGGGCACAGCAGCTACCTGCTGCAATATATTCAGCTTCTGCAGTAGACAAGGATACAAAATTTTGTTTTTTGCTATGCGAGGCTACTAAGCAATTTCCTAAGAAATAGCAGCAGCCACTAGTGCTTTTCCTATCATCTATTGATCCTGCCCAATCTGCATCACTATATCCAATTAATTGCAGAGTTGAGTCATGAGGATACCAGATACCATAGTGAGAAGTCCCATTAATATATTTTATGATACGTTTAACAGCTTTAATGTGAGACTCTCGGGGGTCAGATTGATACCTAGCACATATTCCAACACTAAACGAGATATCAGGGCGGCTAGCAGTGAGATAGAGAAGGCTTCCTATCATGCTCCTATAAAGTTTCTGGTCAGCTTTCTTACCCTTAAGGTCACTAGATATTTTAGTAGTGGAGCCCATGGGATTACAACTAGTCTTAGATTCTCCTAAGCCAAACTTTTTCACTATTTCTAGGGCAAACTTGGATTGACTAAGGAAGATACCATGGTCAGTTTGACTAACTTGTAATCCTAGAAAGAATTGCAGGGGACCGACCAGACTCATCTCGAAAGTGGAGCTCATTAATTCTGAAAATCCTTGAGCTAACTTCTCTGAAGTAGATCCAAATACGATATCATCAACATAGATTTGAGCTACAAGAATGTTTTGATCAATCTTCTTGATAAACAGAGTCTTATCAACTTTCCCACATTCAAAATCATTCTCAATCAGATGATTCGTAAGCTTTTCATACCATGCCCGAGGTGCTTGTTTTAATCCATAGAGAGCTTTCTTGAGCTTATAAACATACTCAGGATGATGAGGGTCTTCAAAGCCTTCAGGTTGAGTAACATAAACATCTTCTTCAATTTCTCCATTCAAGAAGGCACTTTTGACATCCATCTGAAATAGTTTGATCCTCATGCTACTAGCATAACTCAATAGAATTCTTATGGACTCCGAACGGGCTACAGGAGCAAACGTTTCTTCAAAATCAATTCCTTCTATTTGAGCATATCCTTTTGCTACAAGTCTAGCTTTGTTTCTCACAACATTTCCAGATTCATCTGACTTGTTCTTGAAAATCCATTTAGTGCCTATGGGATTTTTCTCTGCAGGCAATGGGACAAGATCCCAAACATCATTTTTCTTAAATTGATTCAATTCTTCCTGCATAGCGTCCATCCATTCAGATTTTGATTCAGCTTTAGAAAAGTTCTTAGGCTCGATTTGAGAGACAAAGGAGTAATGAGCACATAGATTTTGAACTTGTCTCCGGGTCATAACCCCACTGTTGATATTTCCAATAACATTATCCAAAGTGTGATTTTTCATTAATTTAGTTGGGACAATGGCTTTGGAAGGAATGCTCACATCACTATCTTTTGGATTAGATTGGTCAATATCCAGTTCAATTTCATCATCATCTTGAAGGATTCTTCCAACTTGATTCGCATCATCAATGACAACATGAGCTGACTCCATTATAGTCATGGTTCTATGATTAAAAACTCTGTAAGCTTTGCTCCTTTCAGAATAGCCTAGGAAAATTCCTTCATCAGATTTAGGCTCAAATTTTTCTAACTGCTCCCTATCTCTTAGAATGTAACATTTGCTTCCAAACACTTTCAAATACCCCAAATTTGGTTTTCTTTCAAAATAAAGTTTGTAAGGGGTTTTGTTGGTATTCTTAGTGAGATAGACTCTGTTGATGAGATAACAGGCAGTATTCACAGCTTCAGCCCAAAGATTTCGAGAGAGATTCTTTTCATTAAGCATAGTCCTAGTCATTTCTTGAATAACTCTATTTCTCCTTTCAGCTACTCCATTTTGCTTAGGAGTTTTAGGAGCTGAGTATTGATGATTAATTCCATGACTCTCACAAAATTTAGCAAACTTTTCATTTTCAAATTCTCCCCCATGATCACTTCTGATCTTCTGAATTTTGCAGTCCCTTTCTACCTGAATCTTATTGCAAATTCTTATGATATTGTCCACCGCATCCGATTTGGCATGAAGAAAGGCAACCCATCCAAAACGAGAATAATCATCGACCATAACCAGGATAAATTTCTTTCCTCCAATACTTTGCACAGGTGCAGGTCCAATTAAGTCCATGTGGATTAATTCAAGAGGACGAGAAGACGATATATCCTTTAAACCTTTAAAGCTCTTCTTGATTTGTTTTCCCAGTTGACAAGCCTTACATAGTTCAGACTTTTCATCACTTAACTTGGGAATCCCTTTCACAATTTCATTCTTAGACAAGGTTTTCATCAATTTGAAATTTATGTGACCCATCCTTTGGTGCCATAAGTAATTCTCTTGATCTTTAGTTATCAAGCACCTAGATTCATTGTCATCACATTCTTCTATAATGTAAATGTTTCCTTTTGTCCTTGATCCAGTAAGAATAACTTGATGGGTTTTATCATTTACCACTTTGCATGATTGACTGTCAAAGACTACCTTGTTCCCTTTGTCACATAGTTGGCTAATGCTAAGAAGATTATGTTTCAATCCTTCCACAAGAAATACATCATTTAAAGTAGGTATTTGATCTCCTTTCACACTTCCCTTGCCAATGATTTGAGCTTTACTATTATCTCCAAACGAAACATTTCCTCCATCATACTCCACTATAGAGCTGAATCTAGATCGGTCTCCTGTCATGTGTTTAGAACAACCACTATCTAAGAACCAAGTAGGGTTTTCCTTTGCTTTTAAAGCAGTTTGAACTAGGAGACTCTCAAAGTTTGTTCCTTTTACCATCCAAGTAGATAAAGGAGATTTATAGGGAATGGTTTTGGGGACAAATTTGAAGGGTAATCTAGAAGGATTTTTGAGAGACAACCTAATTTTGTATGGGCAATTAGGGACCAAATGTCCACTACGATTGCAAAAATGACAAGTCCATCTAGGGGTATAATTTCTCTCAACTATAGGTTTGTGGGGACTCTTAGTAGAAGATTGGAAACTATTCTTCATGACACTAGGGGAACCTTCAAAACCTATTCCTTTCTTGTCCCCATAAATTTTATGCATGCCCAACATTTGATAAAATTTGTCATTTCCCAAGGTGAATTTGTCAACAATGAATTTTCCTTTATTAAGTCTTATTTGGAGAGAGTTTGTTTCAAGTTGACTAGATTCAAGCTTGGATTGTAAATTATGAATTTGTTTTTGAGCATGAGTTAAATCTTCATTAAGAGTGGTGACTTGATGTTCCAAGTTGTTTTCTCATTGATTGTTAATTTCAATTCATCTTTTATGATACTCACTTCATTTACAAGCTTTTTGGAATCTTCTTTTAAAATTTTATTTTTCTTAAGTAAGATTTCTCAATTTTCATATAATTCATTATAAGCTTGTTGAATTCCATTTTCCTCATCTTCTTCATTAGTTTCTTCTTGCCCTAATGTGTCATCTATTAATGTATTATGCTCATTTGGATCTTCAATAGAAGAAAGTAGAAGCCAATTAGGGTAATTTTCATCTTCATCATTAGAGGATTTATTTTTGTCACACTCTTCATCTTCCTCATCCCAAGTTATGTTTAAAGCCTTTTTTCCTTTCTTATCTCCTTTTTCAAATTCTTTAGGGGTGGAGCAATTTTGAGCAATGTGTCCAAACCCCTTGCAATTGTAACATTGCATATCCTTTTTAATAAATGATCCTTTGGGATTTCTTTGGAATCTAGGACTTTTGCTTTCATCAAACTTTCTATTGCTTTTGTTGTTCTTAAAGAAACTTTTAAATTTTTTAACAAATAAAGCATTGTCCTCATCACTATCAACATCACTTTCATTTTCTTTAGAATGAGAGGAAAAAGCTATTCCTTTCTTTTTGTCTTGAACTTCAAAGTCTAATTCATATGTAAGGAGATTTCCTCTTAGTTCTTCAATTTTGATTTTATCAACATCCTTGCTTTCTGTTATGGCAACAATTTTAGGTTTGAATCTTTTTGGGAGAGATCTTAAAATTTTTCTAACAGCTTTAGATTCATCCATCTTTTCTCCTAGACCTATAAGAGAATTGACAATTTCCATGAATTTAGAGTAGAATTCATCAAATGTTTCTTCTTCAAGCATCTTAATGTCTTCTAATTTAGAGGTTAACATTTGAATTTTGGCTATCTTGACTTGATCCGTGCCTTCATGGGTAATCTCTAGGGTATCCCAAATTTCCTTAGCAGTGTTGCAATTAACTACTCTATTAAACTCTTCTTGAGATAGAGCACAATATAGAGAATTTTTAGCCTTAGCATTTAAGTTAGCTCTATCCTTTTCTCCTTGAGTCCAAGTATTTTTGGGTTTGGTTTTTATGGATATAACATTCCCTTCAGAGTCTTTTTCTATGGTAGTGGGAGGATGATAGCCATCTTCAATGATGTTCCACACATCTAAGTTTTGGGATTCTAAGAACACTTGCATTCTAATTTTCCAATAGCGATAGTGTGTTCCATTAAACAGAGGAGGTCTATTGGTGGCATTTCCTTCACCCAATTGAGATTGCATGGTGGCAACAAAAGAAAAACACTCACTAGGATTCTAACTCTAGGTAATAAAACCAAAACAAGAGCAACCTTGCTCTGATACCAATTGAAAGTCCAAGATCGAATCCTAGAGGGGGGGGGGAATAGGATGAGCACTAACAACCTAGACCAATTTTAATTCTTTCAACTTTTAAGTCAATTAAGATGTGATGAAGATTAATTATCTTGTGATAGATAAGGATTTCTAATATATGCATACACAAGTAATCACCAACAACAATCTCCATACAACCAAAAGAGAATCATCCATGAAAAAGAGAGCAAGAGAGCAATCACCATGACAAGCACATTTATAGTGGTTCGGCCTAATTGCCTACATCCACTCCCGATACACTTATCGGTATTCACTAACTTCAATTAAGGTTTATGATCACCTCAAACCTTACAAACAACACTATGCTTTTCAAGGCTTAGCATAAACCTTTACAACATATGCTTTTCAAGGCTAAGCATAAACCTTCACAACATAGAACTTTTCTCTTAGAAAATATGCCTATGAATGCATGGATTAAGAGAACTATTTGAGTGCAAAAGAGTGGCTCTTAATAGGCTAAATAGAAAATGAAAAATGCATTTACTAGAAATTACTCTTTCTCCTTTTGAAAAGATACAATCTTGAATGATGCAAAGATGATAATCAAGTGATTGAGAAAGAGTGGGTTGTCTAACACATGAGTTTAACAATGTTAACTATCTTGTTTTCAAAGAAGAAAAATTAAAGTCTAACAAGTTGATGTTGAAACAAGAAAAACAAATTCATGTGAAACAATGACAATATGTTGTATTCATAGCATATGAGATTACTAAAGTATTAAGCACGTTATGAAGGACAACATTTTACTAGGAAAGCAACTTGTTAATCATGTATTGAAAGAGATCAAAGATTTGAAACAAAACATGATTTTAAAAAGACTAGGATTAAAGAAAGCACACCCATTTGAAGATCAAAGGTTGACTTAATGGAATGACTTCATAATCCCTTTGAAAATGCTCTTGAGAAGTTGCTAATCCTTGGCCTCAAAAGTCCCTCTAATGTCAGCAACTTTCTTCAACCAAAAAGCCACTTTTTATAAAGAAAAAGTTGCCAACGGCTAGTCCTCGGTCGACCTGCAAACAGGTCTCGGTCGACCGGGAAAGCACAACGGTCATATATCTGACCGTTGGAGCTTCAGTTCAGAAACTGCACTAAAAAGCTGCAGTGATCCCGGTCGACCGTCAAGCTTGGCCCGGTCGACCGGCAACACTGGCAGATGCCCAGATTTTTGAAAAATGAGAGAAACATGAAACTTTTGAGGGCATCTTCCAGGGGACTTTGAGACACAAATACCAAGCAATAAATCATGACTGAAAGAAGATGAAAACTGAATTTTTTAAAGCCATGAAAACTCCAAATCAAAATAATGATTTTAAAGTTAGAAACTTTGGAAAGCTTGGATGATTTTTGAAACCAAAAACTCCATGATCTTAAGAGATAAACTGAAATAAAAACCATGCATATCAAATGATAAATACAAAGATCTAGAATGAGAAATATGCATGATGATCCTATGAATAAGACCATGAATGAATGAGAGGACAAGCTTTATGAAAGTGAATGCATCCTATCAAATTGCAACAAAACAAAAACTCTAACATGGGTCACATGGTCACAATCACAAAAGGTGGACCTATATTATAATTCTTATAATGGTGGGACCGCATTATAAGGCCCCATGTTCTAATCTCTACATGTGGGCATCACGTCGTAATTTCTAAACGTGGGTCACATGTCTACAATCGCAAAACAAGTGGCCCTACTTAATAATTCTTAAAGGTGGGTCATATGGTCACAATCGCAAAAGGTGGAGCCACATTGTATCCTATGAATGTAGGCCCACATTGTGAATCCTATGAATATGACCCCATGTTCTAATTTCTAAATGTGGGTACCACTTGTAACTTTTAAAGGTGGGTCGTATATTCACAATCAATCAAAATTTCGCCCCACATAATAATTTCTATAAAAGTGGGCCCACATTGTAAATCCTTTGAACGTGTCCCCGCATTCTAATTTATAAAGATGGGTCATGTGTCCACAATCACAAAAAATGTGTCTCCACTTTGTAATTCTCAAATGTGGGTAACATGGTCATGATTACAAGAGGTGGACCCATATTGTAAATCTTATGAATGTGAGCCCATATTCTAATTTTTAAAAGTGTGTACGATGTTGTAATTTATAAAGGTGGGTCTCATATTCACATTCACAAAAAGGTGGCCCCACATTATAGTTCCTATAAAGTGGGCCCATATTGTAAATCCTATAAATATGGGCCCCATGTTCTAATTTTTAAAGGTGGTACCAAGTTATAATTGTATAGGTGGGTCCCATATACGACAATAATAGAGTGTTGCAAATGATAAAAGATGGGTCCCACATTATAAATCCTATGATTCTCTTTCTTCTTTGGAGCAAAACTTTTATATTGTTACCAAACAAGTTCTGGGTAGCATCTTCTCAATGGAATGATTTAATATAATGTTGCCAAACAAGATCTGGAGAGTATAGTCTTGGCACAACCCAATCTCAGCACAACCTGATTTGAGTACAAAACTAGGAACAACACTAGTGCAATGCCAAATAGGCCCCGGCTTTTAGTCGTACCAGAAACATGATAAATGCCCTTCAATGCATGTGAGTCTCCTCGTTTGCACCTCCCATCTTCATTTTGATGCTTCATTCTTCACCGGATGTATGGAGCTATCAATTATACTTATCGCATCATCTCCATTATACTCTCAAAATCTGGAGAACAATGAATCATCTCCAATTAGATGATGCGAACAACTAGAGTCGATGATCAAATCCTTCTTCTAGTTTATAATTTCTAAAGCAACATGTTTGCACCTCACATCCATGGAGGACAAAATTGGGGCTTCATGAACTCGATCTTTTGTCTTAACCACGTAGTGATTAGGAATGCTTCCCAATCATTTTCACCATTATCCTTTTCCTTATTACTTGATGTTCCTGTGTTGCAGTGGATGACCTTTGATCTATGATACTTCTTTATGTGGCCAACCTTATTTCCCCAAAAGAAAATGTTATTCGATGTTCATCTTTTAGAAATTTAACTTTAATCTTAATTGTTAACCACCCTATGTATTCCAATGCAGACAAATACAACCTACCACAATTGTAACAAGTGACTTTTTGCCCTTATATGACTTTCCCTCATCTTGGAAATGATCAATCCTTAGAAATTACTTTCAATTTTAGGAAAGTTCCTATTTTGATTTTTGTTTTTCCATCTGGATGATGACCACCGTGCTTTTGATTTCTGGAAAATAATGCTTCATTTTCTTTGTAAATAGAAACATCAGCAATTTACATTGCTAAGGCTTCATGATTTGATAAAAGATTCTCAAGCAAGCCCTACAAGTGAGGGTAGGTTTGCCCATTGTCACATCCCCTGAACCAATTAGAGAATAAACCGGATCCGAGGAGTGAATTTTAGGGCTAATTAAAAGTTTAATTTCACTCTTTTAGCCCAAGGACCATAAGTCCACTGTGAGGATATAATATTTGAAACCTCAAGAAAGATAAGAATTTCGGAACTGCTCATAACTCAATTCATCTTAAATACCAAAGCAAATGAATACTAATTATCATTTATATTAACGTTTGATCAATAGACTGAAGAACTAATAAAGATAATTGATTATTAACCAAATGATGATTCCAAGTCCTAGACCATCTGAGAACCATAAGAATCAATAATAGTAAAAGTCCAATCCATGAATGATAAAATAATAAAAAAATATAGTAGAAGTCCCAGGTGAGTCTCTCTCGTGCCGGGTAGGATGACGCTACTCTACGTCATCAACATGCCACTCTTGCTCCTCCTCTGCCAGTTAGAGATCCTTTGGGATCTCCTCACCTGCCTATACCCCGTAGTAACCGGCTATGGTGTTTACACACAAAGTAATAAGAGCCAACAATATGCTGAGCAAGAAATAAATAATGTATAATAGCAATATATATCATGAATCAAAATAGAGTAAAGACAAGTATAAATCATATGAACACAAGGTAAAAGAACTAGGCATATAGCATGAATATAAAACCTGAATCAATAATGAGAAATCCTGACAACGTCTAACAATAAATACCATCCACACAAGTGAAAGAATGTATGAATCAAGAGGGCGACTCCGATAGTGTACAAGCCACCTCTTAGGGTACCAATAGTAGTCCTATCCGGATCACTGATACCAAAGTCCGACTCCAGGGGGATCCAAGCTCCCGGTCCTAGGAATAGCAGCACGGTCCAAGCACGCTCCCAGCTATTCAATGTCATGGACGCCGTCCAAGCCGACT
Organism: Cinnamomum chago; assembly: GCA_038049695.1. Taxonomy (NCBI): domain Eukaryota; kingdom Viridiplantae; phylum Streptophyta; class Magnoliopsida; order Laurales; family Lauraceae; genus Cinnamomum; species Cinnamomum chago. Next base: position 24,314,733 of record CP142456.1, on the reverse strand, counting down.
ACCCATCCCGATGTTCGAGTAACCAGCCCATCTGTAAACCCCAAAACTACAGCTGGTCATGACATGCAATCCACCCCACAGTGGATCCTACTGTGGTCGGATAATAATGGTAATGATGTGGTGTTGACTCGAGGAAACCAAGACAAGTAGGTCGAGCTAGTCAAGATACACGACACAAGCATAAAGACTATCCCATTCGAGCCAAATTGCAAAGCAAGTCCAAACCATTGAATAGTCCCTCATATCCTAGCTGCACATATTTATCAAGTGAAAGATACAGGGGTCTAAGGGTACACTCTTAGTCTGGTCACAATCCAAATTCTATAGAAGTTAGATTTCATAATTAATTGAGTATTTTATGCCAAGAGAGTGTACAAGGAGACAAGATCATTGTATACAATTAGTAAATCAAGAAGAAAGTTACTATCCAAATCTAGGTTAGTGTTGACATCCATGTACCGGGCGTGAACTAACAGAGTGCATAGGGAAGTTAAGTCAACGATGCTTTTTAAGAAGTATCCTTGATGTGCCATCATGCTGGGCATCAGTTGGCTCAATTCCTCACACATTCGGTTAAGCCATGCACATTAAAAAGACACTTAGACAACCATCGAAGCATACCAAAACACTCATTTCGATTCTAATCCCCACTAAAAGTCACATGTTAGACAGCATGTGGGTCCCAAAGCTAAAGTCCAAAACTAGGGTACGAGTTAATCTACAAATAGGGAATTTTGGGCAATGTAGATAAACCCTCGGTTGACCCTCGGTTAACCAAGTTCATCCAGAGAGCATCCGGAATCGAACTCTGCCTTCTATCTAAACTCCGTCGCCCCTCGGTAAGGGTTCGGTTAACTGACTTTGTGTCAGGGAATTATTTCGCTTACTGGTTTTGAAGCTGAACTTGAGTTTAGTTAATAGGCATTGAGTTTGGTTAATCGAGCTCCATTTTTTGGTTAATCGAACTGTGTCCAGGGAAATTCTTGCTTACTGGAATTGGAACCAAACTTGGGTTCGATTGACCAAACTTTGACCGAACTAGTGACGAACAGACGCAGAAAAGTTTTGTTCTGATGGTTTTTGGCTCCCATTGCTTCCAAATCATTTTCCAGCTTCTCTATTATGATAATGTTTCTCTCCTCTTTTTTTTTCCTTTCCCTCTCTCCCGTATCATAATTCGAGTTCCTAGGAATTCATGGTAAAAAGAATTCGAGCAATAGAAGGAAATGAGGGGTAAAGAATATAAGATAAGATGTCGGTCTGCAGTTCATTTTCCATCTCTTGCTATCATCAATAAGTGGGTTTCAATAAATCAAGGATTTCCAATGAAATGCACTTTGAATGTAGCTATTCATGTATGTTAGCGTTGCATGTGTTGATCTTTTACAACAACCCCACCCAAACATTGTGTTTGAGTCTTCCAAGTGGTAGTTTTTTACAATGATTTGGCAAAATGGTCATTGGGTTGCCCTTTCTTTATAATGGATGAATTGGATTGTCTAATTCTAGATTTTATCTCAATAGTACGTTGAGTTTAAATGGTGAATACAGTTTCTGTAAACTCGATTTTCACAATTAGACTAAAAAGGTAAATGATAAGTACATAAAATTATAGCTTTGATTCATCATTTCATGTGGCTTTGTGGACTTAATTAGGGAGAATTGCCTCAAATTTCATAATTTCATATAGGTGAGCATCAAAGTTGGAATCTGAGTCAAAATTAGTGTCTTTGCATGAGTTTTGAGGAATCATTGATTTACATCATCCTAGTGTCACGCCAATTAGCTTAGAGGAACATGCATCACATCTTCTTGTATCACCAATTAGTTCATGTAAATTTGGTCAAATTGGTGCATTAATATGCATGTTTGGGTCCCATCATGGTACTAATGAATTTCTTACAATTAATCAGAGCTGAATTTATGTTCTAATTTGTGTAGGAAATTCTCATAAATCGGGGCCCACATGGAGATAAGCTTGGAAAAAAGAAAGGAAGAAGCAAACGAAAAATAATAATAATAATGAAGAGGGACCCACAACCCTTGGGTCTGAATTCCGAGGCACACCCATGGGAGGAGCCCCACTTAATTTCACATTCAAGTTTTCAAAATCTCAAAAGATCTCTATCTTTAGTGTTTTGAAATTTGAAAATCTCTTCCCTTATCCAAAATCTCTAAGCTTTGAAATTCAAAATTAAGCAAGAGTCCAAGAAGGAAAGTAGATCCAAAGAGGTTTAAAGCAAATCAAATTTGTGGAGAAAGATCTCTAATTCAAGAAGGAGATCAAGTCATTATCCCTCTCTAGTGAAGGACATCCACATCCCCTCTGTCCTCTCTTCCCTATTTTCTTCCCTTCCCTCTTCTAGTTCTAGTTCCAGTTCTCCATTATTTTTATTTTTGGGTAGCTTTGGGTCTTGTCCAAGCAATTATTTGAAGGAGAAGATTGTAAAGAAGCTTTTCATAATGACAATTCAAGTATTCTTCTTTGCAATGGCTGGCTAAGTTTATTGGTTGGAGCTATGGATGAAGATAAGTGATTTCTAGTTGACTTGCTTAAGTGACTCTTTCTTGTTTCCATGTTTATGTGCTTAATTGCTTAATAATAGACTTTCCCTATGCGAACTTCCATTCTTGATTTCTAAAAATAAAAAATTACTTTTTGACTATCCATGCTTATTAGGTTTGATAGGCCATGGTTAGGACTTAGTTCTTTTTTATGATTTATGCTTGCCTTTGATGGGTAGTGCTTAAATTATTTTTATTCTTTTAGAAGGTGAAAGAAGTCTTGGATTTTGAAATTTTGTAATTAAAAAAGGAAATTTTTAAGTGAAATCATCCAAATCGAAAACATTGATTTGTCTTTGGTTTGAAGTGGAAATTGGAATGAGTTAGGGTTACTTTTTCAATAAATTGGTGGATGCTTATTGGATTCCTTTGCTCTAATCACTAATTTCATTAATTGTTATTTTTCATCTTCTAGTTGTTTTATTTTTTTTTACTCATTCAAAAACTCGGTTTCTTTGCTAATTATTTAGTTTCCTTATTTTAAAAGTTTCTTTAATTTTCTCCATGTGGGTTCGACCTGTACTAGTCACTATCTCATATAGACAGTCGTGTTTTTGCGGTGATTTACTTCATAAAGATCACATTGGTAAATGGATCTTAAATAAGTACACAAAGCTTGTCATGTGGGTCAAATCCAGGTTTATAACTACGTGGACTTAGACCTAGATTAAGTTATTGTTAGATTGATCAGTGCATATCATGATAATGTTAAATGAGAAAGTTAATCACACCATCTTCGATACTTTGATCCGAAGATGAGTTCTAGTGTCCATCCGTGGGAGAATACAAGGCATAACATACCCAAAGATTCAAACACTCAAACTCCCGCTCGGATACCTTGTTGATAGGAAAGAAGATTTTCGGAATTCTAGCCTAGCCTAGACATGCTTACTGTTTTTGTCATAACTTTTGACTCAAGACTCCGATTAAGGAATGGTTGGATGTGTTGGAGGATTCAATGGGAAAAAAAAAAAAAAACCATGTCTCATGAGAATATCCTAATTCTGATGTTTTGGGTGTCAAAACAAGCTGTCAAATTGAGAGATGTGAGGGATGACGAATTTGGGGGATTTTTCCTTCTTTTTCTTCTTGTATTTTTTTTTAATTTTTAAAGGAATGCTCTCTTTTGCTCTTTTGTTCATTAGTTATTGCTTTAATTTTTATTTGAAGGAAGGTGGAGATTGAGTGGTGTATTAGACAACTTTAAAGGCTTTCAATAATGGAGATTTATTTCTTTTTTCTTCCTTGTTCCACAATGCTTGGCAAATCCGTGGATTAGGGTGGAGAAGGAAACCAAAACCAGTGAAATTGTTCCTTATTATTTTTCTATGTCTTTCCCTCATTATGCTTAATGATTTAATAGGTTCTCCTTCATGGATGTTATTTAACTTCTCGTTTTTAAAGGTTATTTGAAATATCTTTTAATTTTTATGCTTGGTCTTGACATATCATGTTTAGGTTAAAATCCTTTAATGGTTTGTGCTTGATCTTGAAAAATAGTGATTAGATTTTCAACATATTGAAGTGAAGGGAGTCTTGGGTCCTTGTTAGGGAATTGGTTTTTTAAGAAAAAGGATTTTCAAAACTAAATCTTCCAATCCAAGGCAATTGCTTGCTCATTGGGTTTAGTTTTATTGTGATAAGGCTATGAAGTAATTTTGGAATGGATAAATCTTTTTTGGTGGAATCCGATACCCTGGTCTCTCTTTCTCTGATCAGTTTGTGTTTAGATTTCTTTGATAGTATTTTAGTTATTGATTTCTTGATTAATTGTGTTTTTAAAATTCCTAGTATGAAAATTGATTGAGGGTTTTTGTATCTCGAAATGGATAATTTAAAAACCTATAAAGATCATGTGATGTATTTAAGAATGGCTGATTTGTGGCTTTGTATGTGATTTTTTGGATGAGATTTTTAAATTTTAATTGTATTTTGGATTCTAGACAGGTTGTTAATGTAGAGCACTCTTTGATCGTTTAACTTTGTTAATGGTTATAGTAGCTAGAATGTGGTTGTTGTTTATCTTGAATGTGGAACATATTGTTTTTGTTGATGGTTGTTGTGGATGGTTGTTGATTTTACTTGGGAAAAGGTTTTGATGTGATTGATTGTTGTTCGCTATTGTGGATGGTCGTTAATTTATTGTGGCACAGGTTTTTCATTGAATTGTATGTGGTCGATTATTATTCTGAAGGTGAAACAAATTATCAATATAGATGGATGTTGATCATTAGAGTGAGGAAGAAGTTGTTAATGTAGTGGATGTTGATTCGAAAGAGGGAGAAGATATTATGTAAATGATCCTAAGTTTTAAATGAGGAAGAGGTTCTAAATGTAGATGAGTTGTTCATATAAATGAGAAACATGTTTGATCGACACTTATATGTGCAACATTTAACCGCAAGACTACGGTGTCGTTAAGTACTAAAGGACTAAAGAGTCCGGATTATCGACCCACAGAGAGAGGATAGAACAAGCAATGGATCCAATTAAAGTAGAGTTGAATTAAGATATAGCTAATGTAAACAATTGAAGTGAACAAGTAAAACTACTAAACTATGCAATGTAAACAATTAATTGGAAATAACTACTAGGATTAACAAGTGATTAAGCTAGATTAACAAACTAGTGGGCTAATTAGTGTGCAAACTACATGGAAATGATGTGAAAAATGGAATTAAACCAAATGGAATGTAAAATAAAATTAAAATAGCCACTAAACTACTCTAACTAACAATCTAAAATATAAAATTAATAAGATCTAACAAACTATACTAAACTAGTGGATGAATAGTGGTGGAAATGGAAGCTTTAAGGTGAAGATGTGGTGTGAAATGTGTAGGATTTTAAAACAAGTCATGTGAAATATAGATCAAACAATCTAGAAGTGAAAATAACAAATCAAACAAGGATTTAAATTAACAATAAAAAAGAGATTAGGCAATCCAAAATCCACTAAGTATGTAATTAATCAAATCAATGCATGTTTGCTCGAGCGATCCCAAGTCCGCTCGAGCGAACCCCTTCCAGAGAGCCCATGGCTCGAGCGAACTTCAGGTCCGCTTGAGCCATGTTCACTATAGACCGGGGGCTGTGTTGGGAGCATGCATGGGAATGATGTTTTAAATGTTTGGAAGAGGTTTGTTGGGAGCCCCAATGTGATGGGAGACTTAAGAGGCGATGTATGGAGCCCGGCTGAGAAAGAAACCCCATCACGGAGACCCCTTAAGGGTTTTTGAACTGACTAAGGTGTATATGGAGCCCGGAGTGTCTCCAAATCACAATGAGTACCAAGTTTATATCAAAACCGACATACAGGACCCCAATCCACACTGGTGTAATCTTGAACCCTCAATGCTTGGCCCGAAAATTTTGGAAACTCATTTGTGTTCTATTTTTCCCGAAATTTGATATGCACTTCTCGAAATTCATGCTACAGGAATAGTCATGCCCCAAAAACACTGAAATTATAATTTTAGCATTTTTTCTAGCCCCGTTAAGTCGGCCTGATCCATCGACTTGGAGGTCCCCCCTCCTGTCACACCAGCTGCAGTCTGGATCCCGTCCCAATACCCGGTTCGTTACCATGGTCCTGTCCCGTATAGTTATATGTATATATATATATTTCATTGAATCTCATCACCTAGTGTGTCAGAGATCAACGCCCCAATGTGCTCTCATCACTTCGAGGATTTAGCTTTGTGTGGTTGCCATCTTGCTAGTTCCCTATTCTTTGGTACCTTTGTATGTTTTTATATTGCACATGTGTTTTATAATAAATGATGCATTCACTTTCATGAAAATTATTGTTCAAACAGGTCTCAGCATTTTTCCAAGGTAACTTGTATTAGTACTATTATCGTTATATCTTTTCACCCACCTACCAGACCGTCGTGTCTGACCCATTCTTTGGTACTCAGGTTTAGATGCCGGTTATCCCGAGGAGGAGCTTGGGGAGGCGGCTGGAGAGCCGCAACGTGTAGGATAATAGTAGACTGACGATGTCGTTTAGACATTCAGTTGAGCCTTGAGTTACGAAACATTTTGGGAGTGTGGTTAACATATTTTGGGATGTTTATTGGTTGTACTGGCCTTTGTTGGCCTTTATTTTGGGAAGTGATTAACTAACTAATCTTTGTATAAACAATTAAATTTACTTTTGGAAAATGCTATAACGATCATTGCTCACTCTGACACCATATTCTATACCTTTACATTATCAGTCTTGTTTGATGGAAATGAATCATATATTTGATTTGCTACATGCTTCCGCACTTGAAAGAAAATGTTTTGTTGGTGTGATATCCTCATCGCGGACACCTGTGGGAAATCGCGTGCACGGATGGGATTATGGCCTTTGTTAATCCGTGTACTTACTTGCCAATTTAATTACTATTTTTGGCAACATATTCATTTATCACTGTCCCGATCCCGGATGGGGCTGGCGACCCGATCCGAGGTCGCGACAGTCGTAAAGTGCTTATGGGAAATAATGTAGCCTATAAGGTTATTTGGATATGTTCAATCAGAATTAAGATGTATGACGGTATTATTAGAACTTTGTCTAATGTCAGACATGTTCCAGAGTTGAAGAAAAATATGATTCCCTTGGGTATGCTTGACTCCAATGGCTGTACTTACAAAACTGGAGGTGGAGTTATGAGAATCTCGAAAGGTGCTCTTGTAGTGATGAAGGGATAGAAATAGAATGACCTTTACTTTCTTCAAGGTAGTACAGTTACAGGTGTTGCGTCTATGTCATCCTCAAATTCAGATTTGGAAACTATGAAGTTATAACATATGCAAATTGCGCATATATATCAGTGCGAAGGGTATGAATGAGTTGATTAAACAAGGTTTGTTATGCGGTTAGAAAATAGGAAATCTGGACTTCTGTGAGCATTGTGTCTTCGGAAAGCAATGTAGGTCAAGTTCAGGACAGCTGCTCATCGGACCAAAGGTACTTTGGATTATATCCATTCTGATCTTTGGGGTCCCTCTCGTGTTCCGTCTCTTGGTGGTGGTCTATACATGTCGACCTTTATTGATGACTATTCTCGAAAAGTCTGGGTGTATATCTTAAAGCACAAGCATGGAGCCTTTGCACAGTGCAAGCAATGGAAGGCTATGATCGAGAAGCAAACAGGTAAACAAATCAAGCTCTTGAGAACTAACAATGGCTTAAAATTCTATAATAGTTCTTTTAATGAGTTGTGCAAGAATGTATGGATTGTGAGACATTGCAAGGTCAGAAATACATCATAATAGAATGGAGTTACAGAACAGATGAGCAAGATTATTCTAGAGAGGACCTGGTGCATGCTCTCTCATACAAGATTACCTTGGAAGTTCTAGGTGGAAGCTGTTAACACAACTTGTTATCTAATGAACCGATCTCCATCAACAGTAATAGAGTGTAAAACTCCTGAAGAGGTATGGTCTGGATCTCCGACTAATTTCACCAACTTGCGGATATTTGGTTGTCATGCCTATGATCTTGTGAATGATGATAAACTTGAACCAAGAGCAAGAAAGAGCATATTTTTAGGGTATGCAGCTGGTGTGAAAGGATATACGCTGTGGTGCCTAGATGGGAAATCTCTCAAATGCATCATAAGTAGAGATGTGACATTTGACGAATCTGCTATGTTAAGACCAAAAAAGGAGTGCCTTGATGCTAGAAATGACAATGGTATCAGTAAACAGGTGGAGGATAAAGATGGTGCCGGTAAACTGGTCGAGCTTGAGAACAAAGCTTCAGAAAACTTGCAAGATAAGGTGCAAGCAGATGTCCCAGCCAATAGGATGTAGAGGAGATGCTAATCTCAAATGAGGAAAATGTAGTTCCAAATGATTGCATGCTTATTAGGGATAGAGAGAAGAAGCAGATTAATCAACTTCAAAGATATGAGTAAGAAGATATTGTTGCCTACTCTCTTAATACATCTGAGAGTATTGGGTTAGAGCCGGTTACATATTAGGATGCCTTCACTTGCAAAGAATTATCAAAATCGACTGTAGCCATGGGGAGGAGATTTAATCTCTTCACAAGAATCAAATGTAGGAGCTGGTGAAACCTCCAAAAGGCCAGAAGATTATTGGTTGCAAATGGGTCTTTAAGAAAAAGAAAGGAACTCCAGGGATGGAAGATGTTAGGTTTGAAGCACGACTGGTTGCAAAAGGCTATACTCAGAGGGAGAGTGTTCGCTTCAATGAAGTGTTCTCTCCTGTGATGAAATATAGTTCTATTCGGGTGCTACTTGCTATGGTTGTTCGATTCAATTTAGAGCTGGAGCAACTTGATGTCAAGACTGTGTTTTTACATGGCGAGCTAGAGGAACAAATTTATATGCATTAACCAGAGGGGTTTGGAATTCATGGAAAGGAGGACCTTGTATGTTTCCTGAAGAAATCAATGTATGGCTTGAAATAGTCTCCTAGACATTGGTACAAGCATTTCAACACCTTTATTGTTGGAAACGGTTCTTGCAGGAGTGTGTATGACAATTGTGTCTATCACAAGAAGTCTCATATTGATGGCATGTTGATTGCTAGAAAAGACATGTTTGAGATCAACTGGTTGAAGACTCAGTTGAGTGGTGAATTTGAATTGTAGGACTTGGGGGCTGCGAAGAAAATTCTTAGGATAGAGATTCGAAGGGACCAAAAGCGGGAAAATTGTTTTTATCACAAAAATGATACCTTGAGAAGGTTCTGGAACGCTTTGGTATGTAAAGTTCAAAACCTGTGAATACTCCACTAGCAGCCCATTTCAAACTTTCCGCTGCTTTGTTACTAAAACCTAAGGAAGAGGTGGAGCACATATCTCGTGTTCCTTATGCTAGTGCAGTTGGAAGTATCATGTATGCCATGATTTGTACAAGGCCAGACATTTCACACGCAGTTAGTATAGTTAATAGCTACATGGAAATTCTTGGGAAAGCCCATTGGCAGGAGTGAAATGGACATTTTGTTACTTGAGAGGTACTACTAATGTTGGGATAGTGTATGACAGAAACAACAACACTTTTGGAAGTATTATTGGATATGTGGATTCAGATTTTTCTAGTGTAAGACCCCGACCCGAGTGTCCTCGATTAGCATTAATTAAGTCGTATCTTAGCTCTAAGTGAGATTAATGGATTTTTGTTAAGATGAGAATATAATAGCTTTTATATAGCTTTAGGGAGTTTGAGTGCCTTCTTGATTTAGCGGGACCCTTTGGGGTTTCTATTAGTGACCTTTCGTGTACATGGGGGATTATTCGAGATTCCGATAATTCATGTTTTGGCTCCATTTGACTCATCTCGTTAATCCCTACAACTTTCATGTTGATTCCATTTCCGTTCGAAACCCCGAAACCCAACTTTTCCAACTTCGAGGACAAAATTGTCTTTTTACACCAAATCTGGACACAAAATTTGATATCTCCAAAACCCTTGAAATATATACTTTTTAGAAATTAGATATTTTGACGATCATTTTTCCCTTCTTTGTCGAACTCATCCGAGGCCTAGAAAACCATGTTTTTAGCCGGACAAGAATTGTTAATTGTGGGACCCATTTCCACTTCATATATAAGGAAGAACCCTTCTTCACTTTACTCTTCTTGGCTCCAAAACGTGCGAGAGGTTGCTCCAGCTGCCCTAGAGTTCTTCTTCTCCTTCTCGCTTCTTGATCTCCTTTCCACTACGAATCTTAACCAAATGGAGCAATGGAGGTCATCTTCTTCCTCCTCACCTTGAGAGCTCCTCATTGATACTGTTTGTGGAGAAATCTAGCCACATTGGAGTCTCCTAGAGCTCATCTTGTCCATTGGAAGACCTTCCAAGTAAGCTTTTTCTTTCATCTTCTAGATTTGGTTTTTCTAACCCTAGAGGGAATCTTCTTCTCCACTATTGCAAGCTCTTTCTTCCTCACTCCTTGTTTGACCATTTAGGGTTTTAAATGGGTTTTTGTTTTGGGGGTTTTTCTAATAGCTTTGTGATCTCTAGCTTGGGAGTTGTAGTGGGAACGTGATTTGCTAGCTTGGACCTAAGGCAAGTGGATGAATGGATTTCTTTGATTTTTTTTTTAGAACATTCTTGTGAGAAAACTTGATTTTTCATTAATGGTATTGATGGCTTAGCTCTTGATTATTGACATGGTTTTTATTGATTTCAAAATGTGTATAATGAGGTGTCTTCCTATCTTATTAATCTCTTGGAATATGTTTGCATTTGATTTATGTTAAAACTTGTTTAGGTTACATGTGGAGTTTCATGAATGATGGGTGTTCTCTCTTGTGAATGAAATGTGGATGGAAAGGAGGTGATTTGATGCATTGTATGGGAAGCTTTGATGGTGAAATATTTGTGGTTTAGAGGAAGCTTTGAGCTCCTTATTTAGGTGTAAGAATGGAGGCTCAAAGGGGTTTTGCAAGGGAAGAAAAGAAGGAGTCGGACTATTCAGAAACTGTCTTCTGTGACAGTTCGCTCGAGCGAACCCCATCCATAGAGCAGTTGGCTCAAGCTAACTTGACAGTTCACTCGAGCCAACCTGACCTGGGCAGGTCTGCTCGAGTGAACCCCTCACAGAGAGCCATTGGCTCAAGCGAACTTCGGGTCCACTCGAGCCAACTGTGCAGTGGGCCTGGGTCAATGCAGGAAGACTTGAAATGTTCTTCTAAAGGTTGCGGAGGTATTGTTTGGAGCCCCAATGCGATGGTAAGACTGAGAAAACGAGGTATGGAGCTTGAATGAGGAAGAAACCCCATCATGGAGATTTATTGAGGATTTTTGGGCTTGTCAATTTGTATAAGTGATGGTCCCGGCTTTTGTCTTTTTCCAAAGCTGCCTCCGCCCCGGGGCTGACGGGGTATGGTGGAGGGAAAAAGGAAAAGCGGGCATCAGTTTTTTTGTACGGGTATGCCAATTTCTCTTTAATACTTGGAATTTAGAAATGGTGATCCGGAGATCCACCTTCACAAGTAAAAAGGGAAATGAAACTTTTTTCTAGTTTTCCATTGCATACATATTTTAATAAAAGAGACAGTTTTGTTTGAATGCCGTGAAAGGCGTTTTTGTGCCGTAGAAGGCGGTTTGGTGCCGTTGGAGGCGATTTTGCCATGAAAGGCGATTTACAAATCTTATCAATAATGAAAGACAAGAGATGTGATTTTTTTGTCTCTTTAGAAAAAATACAATTTACAATAGAAAAGTAAGAAAAAGGAATCTAACTTCTCATGCGATTGTGGGAGGGCTCGTTCAGATCGATGGTCGCGAGTCATGTATGGGCTCCGCCATCGTCCTTCAGATGAGAACATAGTGCTTGATTTCTTGGCTTGGCTCCAACCTCAGATTTTTAGAGGATAAGGACCAAGATAAGGTCCTATATCCGGTAAAAATCTGAGTAGACGGGCTGAAAAGCCGCATCTAGCCATGTTGGATAGAAGGAGAGGTGGTCTTTGGGGGGGTGGCCCCCCCAAGGGGCTTCAATCACCTTGTTGAACTTGTTGCAGCAGAGTTTTTTTGAAGGAGCAGGGTTGTAGAGATTTCTCCAAGGATTTTTGAATGATTTTCTGGCGATTTTTCCGGATCTGTGGCGATTTTCCCGGATCCTTCTGTGTGTGTCCCCCTCCTCTGAAATGTTTGGAGGGGACTCCTATTTATAGGCCTTTAGGTAGCCTTTAGGAGTGATTTATGAGCCTTTATGGTAATAAAGCTCATTAAGGGAGGAGTTACGAGTTTAATTGCTTTTTGTTTTGTAACTCCTGACCCTTGGATTTCATTGGCCGGAGGAGAGTCATGGGCATTTAATCGCCTTTAATCTCCATTATGTTAGGAGTTTCATGGCTTGAATGCCATGATTGCTTGGACTTGTAACTCCTGAACGGAGGCTTCTGATTGGGCTGTTCAAGATAATGGGTTAATGACCGCATTAACTTGCCATAAACGGGCCAATTGATTGCACTAAGTGGCCACCTTGGTAGCTGAAGAGTCGCGGGCCATGTTGCGTCTCTTGGAATTCCCTTTGCGATGATCATCGATGGATCCTTATGTAAATCAACATCAGATGATCATGTAGTTTCAGACATTGGTTGATACCAGCGGGCCGGCAGCATCTGTCCAGTCGATTTCGCGATCGGGCGGGCAGAAAGTGCACTTTTTGGTTGTTCAGCTGGCGATCAACGAAGTTTTTGAAGTTCTTGGAAGGATTCCTGTGATCTTGGCGAATATCGGCGAATTTGGAGCCTCAAAAGTCTGAATCTGGAAAAATCACAGGGACAGAACAACTCGTCTCGCGAAAACGGACGAAACGGGGGGTCCCGGGGCGAAATCGGCGCCCCGGACCTCCCAGGGTCGCCGGCCCCATGGTCTCCGGCGACCATGGGCCATGGTCGCCGGCGACCATGGCCCAGGGTCGCAGGCCTGGCCCAGGGTCGCGGGGCTCTGCGACCCTGGGGGAAAAATTGCTTCCCGGGGCCCGTTTCTGGCCGTTTTTCGTCGTTTTTCGCTTCCATTTTTTTTGTTTGTTTTCTATGACATTTCTCCACATTTTTGGCTTGATTTCCCTCTGAAAAACATGATGAGAATCCTTGCAAATTGGTTTGCAAAGTTTCCGATTTTCCGGGAAAAGCCGAGCGCAGAACTGCTGATTTTCCGCTAGAAGCTGAAACAGGGTCAAACGATGTCGGAATGACCTGAAATTTGAGGTGAAGCTTCTTGAGCATTAAATAAGACCAACCATGGGCTTTCTTTTGAGTTTTGAAGCCGTTTGGGGTCATGCAAATGCTTGCCTTTGATTTCACTGCGAGGGAAATGTCGAGCTTTGACTTTTGGTCAAACGATGTCCGATTGACTTGAAATTCGACGAGGAGCCTATTGGAGTCATTTTGAGATGATCCGCAAGCTCTGAATTGGGTGCCATGGTCCCGGGGTGGTCCGCCGGTAGGCTTGATTAAGCTGTTGGAGAGTTGATGATGGGTCAAACATTGCTGGTTTGACTTGAGATTTGGCGTGGAGCCTTTTGGACATGTTTTGACAACATCCATAGGCCCTGATTGAAGATTTGGTGTCTCCGATTCTGCCGCCGCCGGGAGCGCTTGGAGAAGTGAAGCTAGGCCAAATGATGTCGGAATGGCCCGAAACTTCATGTGTACCTCTCTTTTGGTTGTTTTGAATGACCTTGCAGTTTTTGTTTGATTCTGACAAGATCTGATGCTTGAAGTGGCGCCTGCCTATTTTTGGTAGGATGTGGCTCCATGTAGCTTTTGGTGTGAAGAGGCAAAGTGACATTTTTGGTGTCAACAAATGCCCCCTCGAGGTACAGCGACGATATAGCTTTTGCAGTCGATGTGCCTCGAAGAGAATCTTGAAGAAGAGCTTCTGACTTGACCAAGAGTCTTTGAGCATTTTTTTTTTTTTTTGGGTAGCCTTTTGAGCTTCCAGGGGATTTTATGGTAGTGATAGGAATCATGTACCATCTTGAGGCAAAGTATTGAAGATGACATCAGGGATGCGGATTTGGATTTTTGTTTTGACCTTGAGTCCTAACAGGCTGTATGTGGCAAGTTAGGGGGTCGAATTTTGGTTTTGACCGTGTGACCCAACAAACTGTATGTGGAATGTTGGGGGGTCAGGTTTTGGTTTTTGGTTTTGGTCTTGTAACCTAACAAGCTGTATGTGGAATGTTAGGGGACCGGTTTGATTTTTGGTGAAATGTCAATTTCAAGGTTTGGCTCAATTTGGCTCATGAGGTGAGATGGTTTTGGATCTTGGAAGCTCATGAGGCTTGGAATTTTTGTATGGTCCAATCAACTCAAAAGAGACTCATGGAACCATTTTTTTTTGTATGCTCTTGGTAAGAGGAATTTTGACTAAAAGCCACTTTTAGTGCCTAGGTGGTCAAACCTGGCTCATATGGGCTAACCCATGGGACCTTAAGCTTTGGAGGATGGCTTAGATCTCATATGGTGTCATTTTCGTAAAGAATATCTAAAGATATCTCTTTTGGGTGGAGAATATCCAAAAATATCTTTACTTTGAGAGATTTTCTCAAGTTTTCTTGATTTTGGGAAAGATTCTCTCAAAATATCTTTCTTTGGGAGAGAATTTCTCAAAGGATCTTTGTTTTGGGAGAGAATATCCCAAGTTTCCTTTTCTTTTGGGAAGGTTGCTAATTTTTAGCACTTACCTCCTTGCTTTTCTCCTCTTTCCTCTTTTGGTTTGCTCTCTTCCATAAAAGCAATTGAGGTTGGATCTCTTGCTCCTATTGCTTTCTTTTTGCAAAAGTCTTCAAGAGTTGCTCCAAGATCAAGAGTTCTCCTTCTTCAAGAGTCTTCAAGTTCTTCTTTTTCTCCATCCATGGCTTCAAGTAAGTTATCTTTTTTTTCTTTTACAAGAAATCCATGTAGAAATAGGATGGGAAAAAGAAACTGTTTCTTTTCTTCTTTTTTTTCTTCTTTCTTTCTTTTTCTTTTCTCTTTTTTTTTTCTTTTTGCACTTTTTTTTTTTTTTTTTTTCGTGCTTCTCTTTTTTTTTTTCTTTTTTTTTTCTTTTTGCATTTTTTTTTTTTTGGGCAGAAGAGGAAGACATGGCGATCCCTGATGTTGCAACCGATGAGAGGATGTCTGACCCTGTGGAGACGCCAGAAGATAAACCAAGGGACTCTGAAATGAATGCAGAATCTCCAACTGGTATTACTTTTTTTGCTTTCTTTTCTTCTTTTGTCTGTGACTTGATTTGCTAATACACATTTTTTTTTGTATCAGCTGATTTATCACAGGATTCCGATGACTTTGAACCATCGATGGACGCCAGTGTTGACGATACTTCCGATGAGTTCATGGAGAGGGAAAGTATTTCGCCAATCATCGAAGAAGGTACTTTCATAGTAATAACCCTG
Organism: Cinnamomum chago; assembly: GCA_038049695.1. Lineage (NCBI taxonomy): Eukaryota > Viridiplantae > Streptophyta > Magnoliopsida > Laurales > Lauraceae > Cinnamomum > Cinnamomum chago. Next base: position 24,299,283 of record CP142456.1, on the reverse strand, counting down.
ATAATGATTTTTAACAGGATCATATTCATACCTTTTTTTTTTTTTTTGTGTTTGGCAGATTTTGAAGTGATAGAAGAGAGTCCATCGCTTCCTTCAGAGCCAGAGCCAGGGATGCCAGAAGTTAATTCTCCAGCCAATTCTGACGTGGCAGAGGCAAGACCTCATGTTGAGATTCCTTCTCCAGTGGCCCCGATTGGAAAGTGTTCTGTTGTTACTCTTCCGATGGGACATGACTTGGGCAGCCAATCGTCAGAGAAGGGTGAGTCTTCATCTGACCCATCTCTTCAGTATGCGAAGAAGGTGGTGATGCGGGTTTTGAGTTCTTGGATTGAGACCCTCCTTTCTGGACATTTGGATGTTGCACGTAGCAAGATTCCGCATGTGAAGGAGATTCTCAAAGATGCTGAGGAAGATATTGGTCTGGATGTCACGGACGCCCGGGCGATCGTTGATAGGATCATTGCATTAGGCGATAGGTGGTTTGAGACCATCAGCTATCCTGATGACCAGTTCTTCCAAGAGATGTTCTTGAATCCTGCTGAGAAGGCTCAATCGGAATTGAAAGAGACTGCACAGGGCAGGAAGCAGCTGGTTCGGGAGAGGAACCGAGCAGAGCTAGACATCATCAGGCTGCAGCATGACCTTAACATCCTTGATGGAGAGGTTGAGGAGGCAAGGAAGCATCTCGAACACTTAAAAGCCCAAGTCGCCAGTACGTGGACTGCCTTAACAGAGGCTCGTGGCAGGGAGAGTGCTTTGATTCGCCAAGTTGCAGAGTCCGGTCAGATTCTCAATAGGAAGGCTAGAGAGAATGAACGATGGCAGACCGCTCGGGATAATCTTCCTGGTGTAGCAGAAGGGATAGAGCCTTCTCCAGCTACTCATGGCAGATTCTTGAAGAAGCGTGCCTTGGAGACTCTGACGGATGAAGCCAAGAGTTTGCTTGAGGAGCTGAAAGCTTGGCTGGAAAGCATTTTTGGCTGAGTCCCTGTTTTTTTTTTTTTTTTTTTAACAGAAACTCTTTCTCTCTTTTTATATACCACATGTATTTTTTTTTTTGGTATACATTTTTTGCAGTGCTTGTGAACACATTTTTTTGGTACCACATGTATTTTTTTGGTACTTTTTTTTTTTTTTTTTTTTTGTTTTCCCTACGCTCACTCAAATATTGTGATTAAAGTGATTGCTAAATGGGATGTGATCAAAAGTTTGTCATTTTTGTGAAAAATCTTTTGACAAATGATTGTTTTGGCATGGGAGCCAGTTTTGCTTGCGGCATGAAAACCAACTTTTGGGTGGCATCTATAGCCTGATTTGGGTTTATGGCATGAGAGCCAAAATTTTGGATGGCATGGAAGCCGAAATTTTGAGGTGGCGTGGAAGCCGATTTTGGTGGCGTGAAAGCCAAATTTTGGGATGGCCTGAGAGCCAAATTTTTTTTTTGAGATGGCATGAAAGCCGAATTTTGAGGTGGCATGAAAGCCGATTTTGGTGGCGTGAAAGCCAAATTTTGGGATGGCATGAGAGCCAATTTTTTGAGATGGCATGAAAGACGAATTTTGAGGTGGCATGAAAGCCGATTTTGGTGGCGTGAAAGCCGATTTTGGTGGCGTGAAAGCCAAATTTTGGGGTGGCATGAAAGCCGATTTTGAGGTGGCATGAAAGCCAGTTTTTGGGGTGGCATGAAAGCCGATTTTGAGGTGGCATGAAAGCCAATTTTTGGGGTGGCATGAAAGCCGATTTTGAGGTGGCATGAAAGCCAAATTTGGGTTTATGGCATGAGAGCCAAAATTTTTGAGATGGCATGAAAGCCAAGATTTGGTTTGTGGCATGAGAGCCGGTTTTGTTTTTGGTGTAAGAACCAGATTTTGTTTTTGGCATGAAAGCCGAAATTTCTTTTTGGCATGGAAGCCAGATTTTTTGTTTTTGGCATGAAAGCCAGATTTTTTTTTTTTTGAAAACCGAGTTTTGTTTTGTTGGCATGGAAGCCGAATTTTGATTTTTGACATGAAAGCCAGATTTTTGATTTTTTGGCATGAAAGCCGGATTTTTGATTTTTTGGCATGAAAGCCGGATTTTTGGCATGGAAGCCGGGTTTTTTGGCGTGAAAGCCAGGTTTTTGGTTTTCAAAAATGCAAGTATCGACTAAAAAGTCGCCTCCCCGCTGAATGGTATTGCAAGTATCGATGGAATGTCGCCTCCTTGCTCATTCGGTTGCGAGTATCGATGGAATGTTGCCTCCTCGCGGATTTGGGTGCAAGTATCGACTAAGTGTCGCTTCCCTGCTGAATGGTATTGCAAGTATCGATGGAATGTCGCCTCCTTGCTCATTCGGTTGCGAGTATCGATGGAATGTCGCCTCCTCGCGGATTTGGGTGCAAGTATCGACTAAGCGTCGCTTCCCTGCTTTTGTCTTCAAAAATTTTGTTTTGTGGGTATCGATGGAATGTCGCTTCCCCACGATTTTTGAAGTTTGAGGTTTTTTCGAACCTTTGTTTTGTTTTTTTTTTTTGTTTGTTTTAAAATTTGGGTTGTGGATATCAACTGGAACGTTGCGTCTCCACGATTTTTGAAATTTTGGGATTTTGGAAGTATCGAATGGGGTTCGCATCCTTCCGATTTTGGGTTTTGCAAGTATCGACTGAACGTCGCTTCCCTGCGGTTTTTGAAAAACCATTTTTTTGTTTAAAGACTCGAGGGTCGTAAATTTTGACTCAAAGCCATTTTGGTGGTAAAAGTCGAGGTGGACTAGGGCTGAAATCCCTAGGTCCTGATTTTGTTTCAAACCATGAATTTTGGTTTCAAGGATCGAAAATTTTGGTCAAGTTTGGGAAGAAGCTCCTAAACTTGGATTTTTGGATTTGCTTTTTTTTTTTGAACAATGAAACGATGAAAGAAACATTGTTTTGAGGGGTTTTTTTTTTAGAAATTTCAACAAGAGGATGAAAATTCCAAAAGGAGTGGGTTTGACGAGCAGATACCTAGGAATAGGCTTTGGCCGTGCAGGCGTCGCTCTGACCCGATGGAAGAAGCCTTCAAGGGTAGTACCGCTTCAAGAACTTCCCATTGATGGGCAGCATACATCTGTCACCCTCCATGTTTAGAAGAGCGTATGCGCCGTTGGAGAAAACTTTGTCGATGACGAAAGGTCCCTCCCATTTTGGTTCAAATTTGCCTTTGGATTTTGTTGGCAAAAACCATTGGTCTTTTTACTGTAAGAACCAAGTCTCCCTTTTTGTAGGCGCGTTGCCTGACCTTCTTGTCAAAAGATCCTGCCATGCGTGCTTGGTAGAGTTCAATGCTTTGTAGAGCTTCGAGCCGTCTCTCATCGAGGTTATCCAGCTCTTGGAGTCTCAATTTGACATTGCTTTCTTGCGTCATGTCATTTTGTAGAGATACCCTTAAGGAAGGAATTTGAACCTCCAAAGGGACAACAGCTTCGCATCCATAGACCAAGGAGAATGGTGTGCTATGGGTTGGTCCTCGAACGGTGGTTCGATAGGCCCACAAAGCTTCAGGCAGTTTGTCGCCCCATTCTCTTTTGTGACTAGAGACCATTTTCTTGAGGATTTTGCAGAGCGTCTTGTTGAAGGCCTCTGCTAGTCCATTCGCTGCCGGATTGTACGGAGTTGAAGGACAACTTTGGATTTTGTATTTGTCGCAGAACCTGTAGAATCGGTGATGGCGGAACTGTGGTCCGTTATCATGGACGAATCTTTTTGGTATGCCGAAGCGACAAATGATGTTGGTGCGCAAGAAGTGAACGACTGATGACGTCTTCATTTCACTAAGCGCGAATGCTTCTGACCACTTGGAGAAATAATCCGTAGCGGCGAAGATGAAGCGATGACCTTTGCTCGATGGAGGGGAGATAGGACCTATGATGTCCATACCCCAGGCTTCAAAAGGCCATGAGATTGCTGTAGGATGTAGCCATTCCGGAGGCATGTGGACATAATCTCCATGAACTTGGCATTGTTGGCAGCGCTTAGCAAATTGCATTGCATCAGCCACCATGGTAGGCCAATAATAACCTAACCTTTTTATCTGATCGTAGAGCTTAGGCCCAGCCTGATGGGCTCCACAAAGACCAGCATGTACTTCTTTGAGTGTTCCCTCAGCCTCTTGTTGTGACAAGCAGCGTAGAAGTACTCCATTGTAGGATTTTCTATACAGCATTTTTGAAGGAATATCCAAATGAAAGTTTGGGGCTCGTCTTTGGATGCTTACCCGTTCTTTTGGATCTTCAGGTAGGATTCCGAACATTATGTAATCAATGAACGGATCCCTCCAGTCGCTGATCAGAGGTTTAAGGACGGAGATCCGACTTCCAACCACTTGGTGGCATTCAGCAACTGCTTGATGTGTGTTGAGAGGAGGGAGAATCCTTTTTTGACACCCTGTAATTTGCATGTTTTCCCCTTCTTGGATTGCCATAGACGCAGCAAGTCCAGCCAGGGCATCTGCACGAATGTTTTCACCTCTGAGGATGTGGGTGATGTGACAGATGTCGAACTTTTGTCGAAGCGATTGTGCTTTGTTGTAGTAAGGCAACAGATCGGGCTTCCTGACTTCAAATTTCTGATTCATCTGGTTGACGATCAGTTGAGAGTCTCCAAAAGCTTCCAGCGTAGTGATGCCGGATTCAAGGGCGAGTTCCAATCCTATGATCAGGGCTTGGTACTCAGCTGCATTGTTTGAACATGGTTCCAGTAGCGAGAATGCGTGTGGAATCATATATTTGTCGGGACTAACAAAGAGAATGCCAATTCCCGATATTTGATTTCCCCTTTCATTTGTCCTGGTTGCGCCATCGAAGTACATGTGCCAGGAAGCATTTGATAAGGAAGTCTCCACACTGTAGACTGATTCGTCTGGGAGGTCATCTCTGAGTGGAGAATCTTTAGGCAATGGATGCTCCGCGAGGAAGTCTGCTAGAGTTTGGCCTTTGATTGCTTTTTCTGGTACATACCTAATGTCAAATTGTGACAGGAGGATGGACCATTTTGCCAGTCGGGCATTGAGAGAACCTGCTTTTGTGACAAGGACCTTTAGGAGGTTGATCCTCGAAATCAGGTACACTGTGTTGGATAGCAGGTAGTGACGCAGTTTTTGTACGGCGAACATTACTGCCAAGCATTCTTTTTCGACTGGAGAGTAGCGATGCTCTGCACCTACCAACATGCGGCTAAGGTAATATAGAGCAGCTTCTTTTCCCTCGTCATTCTTTTGTGCAAGTAGAGCGCCTAAAGAACGGTCAAGGGCTCTTGTGTACAAGAGGAATGGTTTTCCAGTTGTGGGGGCAGCCAACACTGGAGGTTTAGTCAGGTATGACTTGATGTCCTGGAACGCAGCTTCACATTCAGCATCCCAGACAAAATCGACACCTTTCTTCATTAACCGAGAGAATGGACGGCACTTCCCTGATAGGTTGGAGATGAACCGCCGAATGTATGCCAATCTTCCTTGGAGCCCTTTTAATTGTCTTAGGGTTCTTGGAGATGGCATTTCTAGGATAGCCTTGACTTTGGTGGGGTCAAGCTCTATGCCAGCTTTCCGTACTATGAACCCAAGAAACTTACCCGATGAAACACCGAAGAAGCATTTGAGGGGATTCATTCGCAGTTTGTGTTTGCGAAGTCGGAGGAAGACTTCCCGAAGATCTTTGAGATGGTCTTCTTTTCTTTTGCTTTTGACGGCGAGATCATCGACATAACATTCGACCGTCTTGTGCTGCATATCTTGGAATATCTTCATCATAGCCCTCTGATATGTAGCGCCGGCATTCTTCAGACCGAAAGGCATGACAGTGTAGCAATACACGCCAAACGGGGTCCGAAATGCTGTGTGTTTTCCATCTTCAGGATGCATCTTTATCTGATTGTAGCCAGAGAAGCCATCCATGAATGTCATTTGCTCGAACCCACAGGTATTGTCGATCATCACCTCCGGTATAGGGAGCGGGAATTCATCTTTTGGGCATGCATTTTTCAGGTCTCTGTAATCAATGCAGACCCTGATTTGCCCATTTTTCTTTGTCACGGGGACGATGTTGGCCAACCATTCAGGATGCTGTTCCTCACGGATGAAGCCAACGCTTTTGAGTTTTTGAACTTCTTGTTCAATTTTGTCCATCACGTCAGGACGGAACCTTCTTTGGCCTTGTTTGACAGGCTTGATATCTTTTTGAAGATTGAGTTTATGGATTGCTATTTTGGGGTCTAAGCCAGGCATCTCAGCGTAAGACCATGCGAAACAATCAACGAACTCATGAAGAAACGCGATATACTCGGGTAACTCATCATCCTTTATATTCTTGCTTATGAATACAGGACGTGAGTTATCAGGTTTTCCCAAGTCTATCTTTTGAACAGAATCTTCTGTTGGAAGATTTGAAGGTGGTTCCTCCACAATATTTTCGGAGGCTTCCAACCCAACAAAGCCTTCTGGAGTTCCAAAGGTATCTACAGACCACGGCTCTGCTTTTGTCCATGGGTCTTCTTGATTGGTACTTTTCTCAAGATTTGCTATGAGATGGTCCCAATCACCTGTTGAAACTAGGTCGAAGTAGGGCACTTCCTTTGGAGACAGTGGTTCTTCTGGGTCAGAGAACCGTGTGTCTGTATCATCGGACAATTCCTCTTCATCATCAAAGAAATCGTACCAATTGGATGAACTTCCTGGATCCTTGACGACCAACTCTTCAAAGAGATATCCAGGGAGATCGATGTCTTCATTAATATGAGATGTTGAGGCTTGGTCGGCAGGATGACTTTGCAGCCTTTGTGTCAACTGTCTCAAGGGAGCGTCAGGATCATACCCCAGCCCATATGAAGACTTTTCTATGTGGCGGTGGGGTTTCCAACTTTCCAGTTGACTTTTGGTCAGGGTTGGTTCCAATGGCGTGATAATACCACGGCCATCTCCCAAACCGGTTGGGTTCTGAGCGTCGTAGCCCATTTTCTTCATGATAGCTTGCGCCATTGGACTATACAGGGATAGTTGAGGCATACCTTCATTTTTGAAAGGTTCAAGCGAAGAATTTGATGAAGAAACTCCCGATTTATGGAAGAAGATTGGCTTTTCTTCTGCTGATGTTGCTGGAACAACGAAGGAAGCAGATGCCGGATCTTCTATGTCAACGGTTCTCTCCATCGGAGTGAGAGCGGGCTGAACTTGTTGATCATCAGCTTGGCTTGACGATGTATCGTCTTCTGGCTCTGAGTCCGAATCCGTGTCTTGCAAGATAGACACGAAGGAGACAGCAAACTTGCCCCCAGCCCTCTGTTTTGTCTTCTTTGCTTTGGTGGTGATCACCAGAGGCTTTGAAGACTTGAGGGAGACCATGAAGGGAGATTGATTATTCTCTTCGGTTTTGATAGAGGGTTTATTTTCTTCCGGTGATTGCTGAGGAGCCTTGCCTTTGTCTTTCTGGAGATTTTCGGCAAAGGATGCTGTTTCTTCCTCCCTTTCTTCTTTTTCATCTTTGTACATCTGAGCATCTGCGAAATAGACTTCTTTGCCTTTGAAGGGCTTTTTGTCTGCAAACACTCGATGTATCAAGCCGTCATTGCCAACGAACTTGATGCACTGATGTAAAGTCGAAGGGACAACACCATTCTCGTGTATCCAGGGGCGTCCGAGAAGGATGTTGTAGCATGAAGGGGTCTTTATCGCATAGACAGTGACCTCGGAGATAAGATCACCGATTTGCAACTTGAACCTGATTTTGCCGATCGGCCTTTGAGCGCTGCCATCATATCCAAAGATGGACACAGACGTGTGGCTCAGCTTGCTAGGCGGAATGCCCAGTTCTTCGAGTGCCGAAGTGGAGATGAGGTTGAGTGCAGAACCTGGATCGATCTGGATTCTGCGTAGTGGTACCTCTTTGATGTACCCGGTGAAGTACAGGGGTCGGTTGTGCTTTGTCTCGCCTAGCAGGAGGTCTTCCTTGGTGAAGGCGATGGTCGCACTTGCTGCTTTTTGAACCGAGAGGCATTCGATGCAGGATCCTTCAGTTTTCTTCTTTTCTCCTTTTGAGGGAGTTTTTGATTTTTTGACCCTATGGTCCATTTCAATTTGTAGGACTTGTGGGGCATGTTTGTCGACATCCGCATCCAGCATTTGTAGTTCTGAAATGAGACTATCACGAGTCTGTGGTGACATTCGTAACAAGTCTAGGATGTGCAGACGTGCAGGTATGTGTTTGAAGTGCTTAATCAAGTCGTACTTGAAAGCCTCCTTGGGGCCTGCATTTTCATTATTCTTGCCACTAGGGGCGTTTACAGCTTGTTTTCCCAAAGGATTTACATAAGAAGCAGAAGGTTGGTTGTAGTTTTTGTGGTAATCCCGGCCAGAACAGGTACCTCTACCAACTTCAAGAGCTTCTGGAGAAGGGTCTTTGTTTAGAAGATCACCCTCGAGATCGAGGGGTTGTTCCTTCTCATTTGCTGAAGATTTCTCTGTGTCAGCATTGCCATCTTCAGTAATTGTGTTGCATGGAGCATTTTCCGGGAGCAAGTACTGAACAGCATCCAGCAACTTTCCTTCTTTATTGAATATTTTGTCGGTCCAGACATCACCGATGAGATCGGGCATTTGGGACCAATTGACCGGATTTTCTCCGAAGAAGATTTCACCGGCTGGAATTTCTTCAAGGTGATCGGTCGGAAGAGGTTTGAGTTCCGATGTCACTGTTCCAGGAGACGAAGCCTGAGAAGGTGAGGAATTATCATCCTGAGTTATTGCATTGCAAGTAACTTTGACGGAAGATGCCTCCAAGATGAACTGTTGGGAATCAGATTCGTCCTCAGATGTAAGAGGATCGTCGATCCAACAGCTTTCTTCGTTTTTCGGGGTTACCGGAGGAGATTCCTGTAGATTTTCAGGAACTTCCGGTGCTGGGTTGTGACGAAGCTGATTGATGCGACCTTGTTCTTGCTCTATAGCAAGGTGCTGCAAGATCCTTGCGTATTCATCGAGATCAGGCACGGGAGCCAAATCTTCTTCTTCGTCTGCTCCTTGTGGTTCAACATGGTTGGGTTCCACTGGAGTATTTTCTTGGACAGCCTCTTGGTCTTCTTCATCATCAGACCAGGATCCTTGCGGCTGTAATGGGTTATACCAGATTACTGGCATAAGATGAGATTTAGGGATCCATTCCTCGTCGGAGAGATATTCTCCTGTTTCGAGGGATTCTTCCCACTCATCGATGTCACTGGCGGTGTCACTGGACTCATATCCATCCATGGAGAATCCGACCACTGAGTTGCAAGAGTATGATGCCCCCTGCGTAGTTTCATCTTTGAGATGTGGTGGCATGAAATCACCAAGAGTGAATTTTCTTACCGCCTTTGAAGCCTTAGGAGAGGACTCTTCTGTTGCCCCCAGTGAAGCGGTAGAGGAGGTTTCTGCCTTTACAGCGACTTCTTGATTTTTCGGAGCTTTCTCCTGCTGTTTGAGCTTGCGGAGTTGTCTCCTGGCTTGCCTTCGCTGTTGAGCGGTTGGCCTTGTTTTGACGACCTCCCAATTTTCATCTTCTAGGAGATCGGGGTGTACCCATATGGGCTGTCCGTCTGATGTTGGATATGGAACCAACTCTCGGGACGTTTGGGTCATCTTTATCACCTTAAAGGAAGTAGTGATCTTCTCTTTTGGTGATTTTTGTTTTTGTCCACACGACACCATGTTGACGGAGGCAGACCCATAGTTCTTGTCGAAGGTAATGACTCCGTTTTTCCACATCTCATTTATCTTCTCTCTCACAACAAAATATTGATTGAGAGGATGCGAGACCATCTGATGGTATGGGCAGTACCGAGGATCGTTGGTTTTGCCAACATCTCCTGGTCTTTTGGGGTCAGGCAATGTAAGTTTGCCATTTGCTAGGAGTGCCCCAAAGATTTCTTCAACGTCTTCATCAAACGGGTATTTCTTTTCTACCCGTTCTCTGAAGGCATCAGAGAGTTCAGGCTTTTTACCTGTAGCTTTGTTTTCATCTTTCTTTGGTTGTTGAGGAGCTGACTTGGTTTGCACATTGAGAACCTCCTTTTTCTTTGGTTTTGAGGTTGCAATGGTAGTCGGCTCTTTCTTTAATGATTTCTGACTGTTGAGGTCTTTGATCACCGTTTCAGCTTCCATAGATGCTTCCAGGAGTTCTCCCAGGTTCTTTGATTTGTTGCCGATGATCATGGAGCGGATTCTTGCTCTCATGTTGTTTCGGCAGATGTCGACCAGTGACGCTTGTGGCAGTACATCAGAGCATTTGTACGCCATTGCCTTCCACTTGTGAATGAAGTCATATGTTGACTCATTCTCTCCCTGTTTTAGGCTGCAGAGCTGAGCCATAGTAACAAGATGATCCTCACCTTTGAAGTGGGTTAGGAAGCGTGTCTCCAGCATGGCCCAATTTTGAATGGAGTCCTCCGGCAGAGTGGAGTACCAATCAAAGGCCGTACCTTTTAGGGTACTTGCAAAGAGGCGGATTTTGAGGGCATCTTGATCCGCAATAGCTCCCGTCAAGATCTTGAAATGGATGACGTGCTGTCTGGCTGAACCTTTCCCCGTATATGTTTGGAGAGTAGGTTGCTTGAATTTTGTAGGGAACGGGACCGAGTCCATCCATAAGGGATATGGTGGCTTGATCCCATGCTCCTTTAGTGTATCCTCTTCTTTTGCTTTGGCGAGGATATCGTCAACGTCCTTTTTGGTAAGGGCGCGTGACTCACTGTTTTCCGCATTTTCCTCGTCGCCTTGATGGCTCGGAGGAGCTTCATTGTTTTGTGGACGCTGAAGATTGAGAATTAGGTTCTCTATTAGAGTCTCTATCCTCTGCTGCCCTTGCTCCAGCTGCTGGATGCGTGCGGTTACGTCATCATGCGGCAGAGGTTGTTCAGTATTTGTGACCAAGACGTTCATTCTTCGAGAGTCGAAAGAGGATACAGTCTTGGTGACTGAGCTGGAGCTCATTCTTTTAGATGAAGAGCTCGAAGAGTGGTCACTCTGATGTCCTTGGCTTGAAGGAGCGGGAGAGTTTTCTTTATGTCTTCGTGTCCGGGAGACGCTGCGAGTCACCGGTCGTCTGACATGGATTTTAGTTGCTGACTTCTGGCGTTTTCTGGTTTTTCCAACCATATGAACAGCAACAAGTTGGTCGGGTCTTTCTTTTTCGACCCATTTTTGGGAGACTTGAAGTGCAGAATCCTGGGGTCTTTGCTTCTCTAGTCTCTTTTGTCGATATGCCGTTCGGCGACGCATACGACGAGCGATTTGAGCTTTGGTTAGCTCTGGCTGTGCCCTAACAATGAAGGAAGTAGTCCCTGGTGCGCAGCAGCCAAGCTTGTCTTCTTTGAAGACGGGCAGGGACAGGATCTGGACGCGGTCCTTTGCCTGTCGCAGCGAAGCTTTGAATTTTGCGAGTTCGGCTCCCGTTGAGAGGAAGGGTCGACTCGCAGGTGTGAAGGCCTTGACAGGTTCTTGCGGAGGCCTTACGATGCACGATTTGATTTTGGGCTTGTATGAGCAAGCCGGCTCGTGCTGAGTTGGTTTTGTTTGGCGGAGGGTAGGCTTCTCCTCTTTCATGTAAGCAAGAGGGTAGAACCGGTTCTCCTTGAGAGGGGCCAAGTATGCTGGCTTTGCTGATGTTTGTGACCTTCGCTGTTTGGGTGAAGGCCTTGGAGACCAAGTCTTTGAGCAGACCTGGTTTCTTGCTGGTTGAGGCTTTGCAGGAGCACTACGGGCCTCAAGTTTCTTGATGATCGCCCTTGGTATCACTGTAGTGATACGTTGAGGGGCGGTTCTCTGCTTCTTGGCAGGTACGGTTTCTTCTGCGGGTAGTGGGAATGGTCCCAATGACCCGAAGACAATGGTCCGGGGAGTAGAGTTTGACCCGGTGTCTTCTGAGTTGCCGAGGGAAATGACGCTTCGGCAGCTGGCGGGGCGCTTGTGAGTGCGCTTGGTTTGTTTGTCTTGGAGCATGAGCTGGTACTTGTTCTCATCAAAGGTGATGGTTAATGAAGCTGCCATTGTTAGTTTTTGGAAAACTTCTGAAACAAGACCATATCCATTAGTAATCACAAGAATATGGTGATCATAAATGGAAAATACTATGGTTTCGCCTTTTCAAGTCGCCCGAGGGGACATGGCCCAGCCCAAGCAATATGAGGAAGGCAGAAAAGCCATAGAGGGCACAATTGTTCTGAACGCAGGTAGGGTCAGCTCAGAATGAGCGTCCCAGTGACTGCTAGAAGCAATTGTGAACCTTAATTCAAATTACCGAGAAGCAAAGCTCACTCAAGGTAAAATGATATAAGGTTGAGATACAAATGTGTCGGTCGCGAATACAGTAGACCCGAAAGGGCGTACTAGCACCGCTAGGCACAAATGTTGCAAATCGCATCCTTGGAAAGGACACGAGATGGGATTTTTGAAAGGTCAAGATTGGATTCATAGGAGAGAGCAAATGGTATTCCAATCCGAAAATGAGCTCAACATTTCTGCGAGCTCGAAAGTCCGAAAAGGAAGGAACCAGGATTTCTCAAATATGAATCCAAAAGTGACGGAAGTTTTTTTTTTTTTTTTTTTTTGAAAGTGTCAAGATTGGACTTTATAGAAGAGAGCAAATGGTATTCCAATCCGAAAATGAGTTCAACATTTCTGCGATCTCGAAGTCCGAAAAGGAAGGAACCAGGATTTCTCAAATATAAATCCAAAAATGACAGAAGTTTTTTTGTTTTTTTTGAAGATTTTTTTTTTTTTTTTTTGAAGATTTTTTTTTTTGAAGAGTTCACATAGATCTCCAATTCGATCTTATGAAACCTCAGTTGATAGATCAGCCCCCAGGTAAGGGTAGGATTACTTAATGAACCCGTTTGGAGGACCCTTGCCTAGAACAGTCTAGCCGTCTCCACACTCTGGACAAGGCTTTTCTTAGATCCACTTTGGTCAAAGAACGCAATTGGTGCAACCTTAGTGGGTTTTTTTTTTGAAAGATTTTTTTTTTATTATGGATTCATAGAAGAGAGCGAATGGTGTTCCATTCCGAAAATGGGTTCAACATTTCTGCGATCCCGAAGTCCGAAAAGGAAGAAACCAAAGTTTCTCAACTTAAACCCAAAAGAGGAAAATCTGAAAATTTTTTGTAAATCAGATTTTGTTTTTTTTTTTTTTTTATGGATTCATAGAAGAGAGCGAATGGTGTTCCATTCCGAAAATGGGTTCAACATTTCTGCGATCCCGAAGTCCAAAAAGGAAAAAAACCAAAGTTTCTCAACTTAAACCCAAAAGAGAAAAATCTGAAATTTTTTTTTTAAATCAGATTTTGTTTTTGATTTTTTTTTATGGATTCATAGAAGAGAGCGAATGGTGTTCCATTCCGAAAATGGGTTCAACATTTCTGCGATCCCGAAGTCCGAAAAGGAAGAAACCAAAGTTTCTCAACTTAAACCCAAAAGAGAAAAATCTGAAATTTTTTTTTTTAAATCAGATTTTGTTTTTGATTTTTTTTTATGGATTCATAGAAGAGAGCGAATGGTGTTCCATTCCGAAAATGAGTTCAACATTTCTGCGATCTCGAAGTCCGAAAAGGAAGAAACCAAAGTTTCTCAACTTAACCCAAAAGGGAGAAATCTGAAGTTTTTTTTTTTTTTTTGTGGATTCATAGAAGAGAGCAAATGGTGTTCCATTCCGAAAATGAGTTCAACATTTCTGCGATCCCGAAGTCCGAAAAGGAAGAAACCAAAGTTTCTCAACTTAAACCCAAAAGAGGAAAATCTGAAAATTTTTGTAAATCAGATTTTGTTTTTTTTTTTTTTTTTTTTTTATGGATTCATAGAAGAGAGCAAATGGTGTTCCATTCCGAAAATGAGTTCAACATTTCTGCGATCTCGAAGTCCGAAAAGGAGGAAACCAAAGTTTCTCAACTTAAACCCAAAAGAGGAAAATCTGAAATTTTTTATAAATCAGATTTTTTTTTTTTTTTTTTTATGGATTCATAGAAGAGAGCAAATGGTGTTCCATTCCGAAAATGAGTTCAACATTTCTGCGATCTCGAAGTCCGAAAAGGAGGAAACCAAAGTTTCTCAACTTAAACCCAAAAGAGGAAAATCTGAAATTTTTTGTAAATCAGATTTTTTTTTTTTATGGATTCATAGAAGAGAGCAAATGGTGTTCCATTCCGAAAATGAGTTCAACATTTCTGCGATCTCGAAGTCCGAAAAGGAGGAAACCAAAGTTTCTCAACTTAAACCCAAAAGAGGAAAATCTGAAATTTTTTGTAAATCAGATTTTTGTTTTAGAAACAGGAAAGACTGGAAATAAACTCAAAAGAAGAAATTTCCAAGAATCCTATCTCATGTGTTTTTTTTTTAGATGCAAGATCCAACATAGGCCACCAACTAAAAAGGAGCCAAAAGGAATCTAAGCACATGTTCATCAAATGAACGAGTCCCACCGGGTATGCCAGCTTGATGGTCCCGGCTTTTGTCTTTTTCCAAAGCTGCCTCCGCCCCGGGGCTGATGGGGTATGGTGGAGGGAAAAAGGAAAAGCGGGCATCAGTTTTTTTGTACGGGTATGCCAATTTCTCTTTAATACTTGAAATTTAGAAATGGTGATCCGGAGATCCACCTTCACAAGTAAAAAGGAAAATGAAACTTTTTTCTAGTTTTCCATTGCATACATATTTTAATAAAAGAGACAGTTTTGTTTGAATGCCGTGAAAGGCGTTTTTGTGCCGTAGAAGGCGGTTTGGTGCCGTTGGAGGCGATTTTGCCATGAAAGGCGATTTACAAATCTTATCAATAATGAAAGACAAGAGATGTGATTTTTTTGTCTCTTTAGAAAAAATACAATTTACAACAGAAAAGTAAGAAAAAGGAATCTAACTTCTCATGCGATTGTGGGAGGGCTCGTTCAGATCGATGGTCGCGAGTCATGTATGGGCTCCGCCATCGTCCTTCAGATGAGAACATAGTGCTTGATTTCTTGGCTTGGCTCCAACCTCAGATTTTTAGAGGATAAGGACCAAGATAAGGTCCTATATCCGGTAAAAAACTGAGTAGACGGGCTGAAAAGCCGCATCTAGCCATGTTGGATAGAAGGAGAGGTGGTCTTTGGGGGGGTGGCCCCCCCAAGGGGCTTCAATCACCTTGTTGAACTTGTTGCAGCAGAGTTTTTTTGAAGGAGCAGGGTTGTAGAGATTTCTCCAAGGATTTTTGAATGATTTTCTGGCGATTTTTCCGGATCTGTGGCGATTTTCCCGGATCCTTCTGTGTGTGTCCCCCTCCTCTGAAATGTTTGGAGGGGACTCCTATTTATAGGCCTTTAGGTAGCCTTTAGGAGTGATTTATGAGCCTTTATGGTAATAAAGCTCATTAAGGGAGGAGTTACGAGTTTAATTGCTTTTTGTTTTGTAACTCCTGACCCTTGGATTTCATTGGCCGGAGGAGAGTCATGGGCATTTAATCGCCTTTAATCTCCATTATGTTAGGAGTTTCATGGCTTGAATGCCATGATTGCTTGGACTTGTAACTCCTGAACGGAGGCTTCTGATTGGGCTGTTCAAGATAATGGGTTAATGACCGCATTAACTTGCCATAAACGGGCCAATTGATTGCACTAAGTGGCCACCTTGGTAGCTGAAGAGTCGCGGGCCATGTTGCGTCTCTTGGAATTCCCTTTGCGATGATCATCGATGGATCCTTATGTAAATCAACATCAGATGATCATGTAGTTTCAGACATTGGTTGATACCAGCGGGCCGGCAGCATCTGTCCAGTCGATTTCGCGATCGGGCGGGCAGAAAGTGCACTTTTTGGTTGTTCAGCTGGCGATCAACGAAGTTTTTGAAGTTCTTGGAAGGATTCCTGTGATCTTGGCGAATATCGGCGAATTTGGAGCCTCAAAAGTCTGAATCTGGAAAAATCACAGGGACAGAACAACTCGTCTCGCGAAAACGGACGAAACGGGGGGTCCCGGGGCGAAATCGGCGCCCCGGACCTCCCAGGGTCGCCGGCCCCATGGTCTCCGGCGACCATGGGCCATGGTCGCCGGCGACCATGGCCCAGGGTCGCGGGGCTCTGCGACCCTGGGGGAAAAATTGCTTCCCGGGGCCCGTTTCTGGCCGTTTTTCGTCGTTTTTCGCTTCCGTTTTTTTTGTTTGTTTTCTATGACATTTCTCCACATTTTTGGCTTGATTTCCCTCTGAAAAACATGATGAGAATCCTTGCAAATTGGTTTGCAAAGTTTCCGATTTTCCGGGAAAAGCCGAGCGCAGAACTGCTGATTTTCCGCCAGAAGCTGAAACAGGGTCAAACGATGTCGGAATGACCTGAAATTTGAGGTGAAGCTTCTTGAGCATTAAATAAGACCAACCATGGGCTTTCTTTTGAGTTTTGAAGCCGTTTGGGGTCATGCAAATGCTTGCCTTTGATTTCACTGCGAGGGAAATGTCGAGCTTTGACTTTTGGTCAAACGATGTCCGATTGACCTGAAATTCGACGAGGAGCCTATTGGAGTCATTTTGAGATGATCCGCAAGCTCTGAATTGGGTGCCATGGTCCCGGGGTGGTCCGCCGGTAGGCTTGATTAAGCTGTTGGAGAGTTGATGATGGGTCAAACATTGCTGGTTTGACTTGAGATTTGGCGTGGAGCCTTTTGGACATGTTTTGACAACATCCATAGGCCCTGATTGAAGATTTGGTGTCTCCGATTCTGCCGCCGCCGGGAGCGCTTGGAGAAGTGAAGCTAGGCCAAATGATGTCGGAATGGCCCGAAACTTCATGTGTACCTCTCTTTTGGTTGTTTTGAATGACCTTGCAGTTTTTGTTTGATTCTGACAAGATCTGATGCTTGAAGTGGCGCCTGCCTATTTTTGGTAGGATGTGGCTCCATGTAGCTTTTGGTGTGAAGAGGCAAAGTGACATTTTTGGTGTCAACAATAAGGAGCTTGGAATGTCCTTAAATTTATTAAAGACCAAGCCAATGACAAAAACCGACATATGGGACCCTTATACACCTTGATTTAAATCTTGAATCCTCCATGTATGGTCCGGTATTATTTGGAAATCCCTTTTGTGTTTTCATGTACTTGGATTTCATATATACTCTCCAGTTTTCATGTGATTTACTAGCCTTGCTTCAGAATTACTAATTTACGCACTTTAAGTGTCTTGCTAGCCTTGTATATGCATGACCAGACATTAATGTGATTTATGTGCCTATGGGCACCCTATTCCACCTACTAAGGTGTTACACACCTATTTGTATATATATATATATATGTATTTGTCTTGATTTCCTTCATGTAACCTATAAGTCGGCACCACTAAGCTTGGACAACCTTGTTAGCTTGATCCACCGACTTGGCATCCCCTTCTTGCTCCCATCAGCCGCAGTCTAGATCCTACCTGTCCCGTTACCCGTTTCCGTGGTCGTGGTCTTGTCTAGCTATATGTATCTATATTTAGTTGGTTCTCGCCACCTTGAGTGTCCGAGACCAACGCCTCTAGCGTGCTCTCATCACATTGTGATGGAGGATTTAGCTCAGCGTGGTTGCCATCTTGCTAGTTCCCTGTTCTTTGGTACCTTTTCATGTTTTTAGATTGCACATGTGTTTTACAATAAATGATGCATTTACTTTCATGAAAATTATTGTTCAAATAGGTTTCAGCATTTTCCAAGGTAACTTGTATTTTTACTATTGTTGTTATATCTTTTCACCCACTTGCCAGACCGTCGTGTCTGACCCATTCTTTGGTACTCAGGTCTAGATGCCGGTTACCCAAAGGAGGAGCCAGAGGAGGCGGCCGGAGAGCCGCAACATGTAGGAGAATGGTAGGCTGACGATGTCATTTAAACATTCGGTCCAGCCTTGAGATACGAAACATTTTGGGATTTGTGGTTAACCTATTTTTGGGATTTTTATTGGTTGTACTGACCTTTGTTGGCATTTATTTTTGGGGAGTGATTAACTAACTGATCTTTGTATAAACATTTAACTTTACTTTTGAGAAATGTTATACTGATCATTGCTCACTCTGACATCATGTTGTATGCCCTCGTGCCACCCGTATTGTGATTATGAAATGAAATTATGTATAAGTTTTGCTACACGCTTCCGCACCTTGAATGAAAATGTTATGCATGTGTGACATCCTCACCGTGGACACCTGTGGGAAATCACGTGCACGGATGGGATTATAGTCTTCGTTAATCCGTGTACGTAGAAGCCAATATAAACAATCCAGTTGGTATGGCATCATCATTCATCACCCGATCCCGAATTCGGTTGGTGACCTGGTCCGGGGTCGCGACAGCTGGAGATTTAGATAAAAGAAGATCCTTGACAAGTAATATCTTCACTTTTACTAGGGGTGTCATTAGTTGGAATGCAGCATTGCAATCTAAAGTTGTCTTGTCTACCAATAAAGAAGAATATATGGCAGTTACAAAGGCAGTGAAGAAAGCTATTTTACTGACAGGCTTGATTGGTGATCAGGGATTACAATAGAAATCGACTACTGTGTTCTGTGACAGTCAAAGTTCGATCGATTTGACACACAATCCTAAGTATCATGGAAAAACCAAATACATTGATGTCAGGGCACACTTCATTTGAGATGTCATCTCCAAGGGTACTATTGCAACGAATAAGTTTGCGACAACAAAGAATCCACCAGACATGATAACCAAGACTATTCCAGTAGTCAAGTTCAAGCATTACTTGGACTTGATCGGTGTGGTTAGTACCTGAGTGCCCTAAAGGGCGGGCTGAGACGGTGAGACGTGTTTTGTTCTATGAGGATCGTCTCCAATGTTTGCCAAAGTGGAGAATGTTGACTTATGCCACTCAATAGAAGCCGACGATATTGGGTGCATAGGTTAATAATCTTGTTTAACCGGGCCCCTGCACCATCCTTGTTCCACTTGGGCTAGGAGTAATGCAGTTTTGGGTGTACCTCCGAGTTTGATATTATAAATAGTGGCTAATGCCCCAGTCTTGTAACCTCTTCTGATTGCATAGTGAAAACTCTCCCGTCTTCTCCTATGGACCTAGGCCAAAAGCCAAACCACGTAAATCTCGGTGTTATGGTGTGCTTGTTTAATCTCTTGCGTATTCTTAGGCCCCAAATCACAACATTCTCTTTTGATGGATTTCTTTCAATTTGCATTATAATTCCAAAAAGGGAAAAATGAATTGTTTGGTTTCAAATTGGGACCTGTTAGTATTTTTATGTTGGCTAATTCATGGGTTAGACAAAACTCTAGGTCCATTGAGTTGTATTTTATAATATTTTTTAGAATGGATTGTGGTTGTAGCTCACCGGAATAGTTGAAGCGAAGAAAAAAAAAAGAAAATTTTAGGCAAAATCACCGAAGACCGATCAATCGAAGCCTCTATTCGATCGATCGGATGGCTAAAGCGTCCCAATTATTTTTCGGTGCGAGGGAAAAATGGGAAAGTCTCCTATTCTACTACAAATTTGTTTCCTTTTAAGACTTTGTTTCCCACTTTGAGTCCTAATGGTGTTCTAACTATAAGGTACGAATTTAATAGGGTATTGCTCTCAACCCTAAGATACGCATCAATCAGTTCTCTCATTGATCTGAGGTGAGAATACCCTAGGAGATATCCTTTGATTCTCTATAGACATTGAGAGATTGTTCTGAAGGGTTGCTCTAGAAGTTTTTATTGCTTCTACTCTCTTGTAAAAGATTGATCATGTTGGTTGACAATGTGCGAAGAGACCAAGTAAGGAGAATGGTGCATGGCGGGGAAGTCGTGGTAGTTGAAGTTCTGCAAGAACAATTGCAATCATTAGGTCGAGGTACTGATTAAGGTAAAGGAGCTGTGAATATATCTTGTAACTGTTCGTGAGTTCTTGATTTCTGATTCGTGGTTTTTCTCCCTCGCTATGGTTTCCACGTTAAATATTGTGTCTGCCTTCTTATGGTCTATGATTGGTAGATTGCTAGTTCTATCTTGTTTATTTGTTTATGTTCGCTGCATTGGTTAATTAGAACTAGTATCCACTCTATTAACCCGGAACTTTCAGGATCCATCCAATTCAAGAGGGTAAGTGCAGAGAGGGGTTTACATTGCTAAGGGGTATATATGCCTTGTCTACAAAGGGGCTTGCCAAACACAAGTTTTACAATATGAGATCATTCTGCTCACTTAGCTCCACAATCACTTATTTTATATTTGCCTGAATGTCAAAGTTCTCTACTCCTACATTTATCTCATGACAACTATTATGTCCAACTGAGATTTTTATGGCCATACATTAATTAATAAATAAATACAAGTGAGGCAATATTGTGCGAAACCAGATTTAAGTGCCCAAACAATGTGTGGTAATGATCATGTTAACGGAGTCGCACTAGTTCATAATCTAAGCATAATCATGATAACGACAGTGAAAAAATAGGTTAGACTAGCTTTTGAAATCATGAACATAATGATATGAGCATGATGATCACATTCTTGCATGATTTCACAAAATTAACTACATACAGAAGTATATGATGAGCGTGCATTTCAATCGAACACTGAATATCACTCCAATGTGAGAGGGACCGAAGGACGTGTCATCTCTTGGAAACAAGTTTTGATATAATAGCATATGTTAACATAGCTAACTTACAAGAGTGACATAGCCACCAATTTGCCAACCTCTTGGTCAAACCCAATCACCAATAGGGTATCCATCAATCAAGATTTCATCTTTGTTTTTTTTTTTTTTTACCATCCAAATTTTGAAACACCAATATTATGGATTGGACCAAGGAAAAATCTATTTCAAATCCAAAAGGAGATTTATTGTCTCAAGATTGTTAGAAAAAAATAATAAGAATATAGAACTGAGATGGATTGCCTGAGTTGGGGTTCGCGCTTTCCTTAAGACAATAAATGCCCCCACACCATGTTGGTGTCTGCAATCGGGTTACCGGCAAGTTTACCTCCAAGATGAAAACATGCCCATATTCTCTATATGTTGGACTGCAATCTGCTGTACCCAAACCAACCCTTGAACACCAATGGTCCCACCCAATACATGTAATTCATTACCAAGATATGAAATATATAGAAATCAACCGGAAGCAATTGTAGGGATATATGAATGTTAGAGATTTGAAATGACCTTTGTGTTAGAAAATAGAAGCCCCCAGGAACCCTAGATACTGCGTACAGATCACTGCGGATAAAAATCATAGCTACGAGATCTCTCTGATTTAATATTGATCTTACAGTAACCCGAAAATCTCGAGATCTTCTACTGTATTCCTCTATGCATAAACTTGCACCAAGGTGTGGGCCTCTTCTGCGAATTCTCTTTGCTGTCCAAAAAAACAAGATTTCTCTTCTTATTCTTTTAACCTAGAGAGAAATAGCGCATATATATAGGCTACAATAGGGACCTTAAGAAGGAAATAAGGATAAGCTTCTTATGAAAAGAGGAAATCATAATTTGACCCAAATTAGAATCCTAGTTCCATAAATTACAATTCAGTCCACTAAAGAATTATAATTGTACTCCTGTCCTTATTCTCAAAATAAAATTTTGACTTCTTGTTATTAAATGCTTATTAATCTCCCCACGTTAAGATTTCAAATATCCATCGATTAAATAATTATTGACATCTATATTTAATCAATATCTTTATAATTCCTTGAGACCTTACACTTAACTTATTTGATATGTCGGACATAAAGTCCACCTATAGGGTTTGACATAATCAAAAGTTAAAAGCTTCATCAAGGGGATATCATCAATCCCTATTACGGGACGTGGATTCCGTCAATAAACTAATATGCACCATACACGTAGTGTAGTCATCCAATTTACTGAGATTATTGACCCATAAAAGATCTCACTCCTTCATAAATCAAAATGCCAAACACTAATTGTATGTGTCTATTATTTATGTCGGGATTAAGAGTACAAGCACTCATAATAATCATTTGGATGTTAATCATCTTATATAGTCAGTATAAAGACCATAAACCCAAAAACGGTCATGTTCAATACACACAAAGCATACTAGCATAATGAGTCGAAACTATACCGTTTCCCGTACCCAAGACAAGCCTGCTAAAACATCATGCTACAATCATACTGATAGTATGTCCAAATTCATCTAAATTGTGAACAACAACTTATATTCTATAAGAACCGACAAATAAGTCTTCCGTGTATAAGTAGAACTCTACACACCAACTTGTCTACTTTATATAATAAAAGACATAGACATGCATAATAATTAACAATGCAACCATTTGCCCATACAAAATCTCAATTAGATGAGAAGATAAAATATACTAATAAGTGAATTAGTCAAAGACAAACACATAAAATTATGATTTTAGTATAAATTCCCAACACTTTGGGGATTTGAATTGGCAACCTTCTATAAGAGTTGTTTCGGAAGGAATACAACCATTTGGACATGGGGCATTTGGACATAACTACCATGGTAGTTTAAAGATAATAACTACGATGCTAACTCCCAAGCCCGCATTGGCTACTTGACCCATTATCCATTCGTAATCCAGAAGCAAGCCAACCCAAACCAAATTGGATCTGGGTCAACCAAAGTTAGGCCCAAACCAGCCCAACTCAAATGGATATCGACTCAACCCAAGTTAGTCTCAATAAATGGCAAAAGATAGGGCTTCTTAATGATTCATATAGGTCCAAGCCCAAGCACATGCCCTTCCAAATCAACTCAATAGAGTTACACTAAAAAGCATAAATAAATGTCTTTTCTATTTCAATCATATCCAATGTAGGATTCTAGAAATAAGGTCTAAATGGTTCTTTACTATGTTGAAATTTTCCATCATTCCCCCACAATTTTTAAATTTTCAAACACAATATGGCATGCCTTTTTACCTAGCGTACAGGTAGTATGTATTAGCTACAAGGAATTTTTTTTTTGAAAATTTCATGAGAGGATATTTCTACATTTTTAGGTAGTCATGCAGTCAAAAGCCCTTGGTAAAATCTTAAAAATACAGCATCTTGAAATGTCATTTGTGCCTTTCAAATTTTACTCATTTTAGCTAGGATGTACTATAATGTATTGTTGGAGGATTCATTATATTCTAGGATTCCGCATTTGGAGAGTCAGAAATCTCCTCAACGGATTTCTGAATTCCAATGCCTGAAACATGGAGGTAGAGTATCAACTCAACCCTTGCTAGACTCTTACAAAATATTCCTTTTTAAATAGGTCCACCACCTTACTTACCATCATGTCACAGAAGATGAATAGTGAATGTGACTTCAAGAGTTCGTATGGTGTGAGGATTTACCCCACGGTGACATAACATGGCAGATCGTGATTTTACAGTGAAGGTGGGTCAAAACCCTAAGAAAATGACGATAAGTTTCTTCCACAGACTTGCATTATCTATTCCTAACTTAGCATGACGCTATATTGCTTCTTTTTTTTTTTTTTTTTTTTTTGGGGGGGGGGGGGGGGGGGGGGGGCTGGTGTGTCACATAAAAGGTTTTCACCTACATGCATAGGTGATCCTGTTCTAGCTGCCAACAGTAGACCCTCGTGAACAGTGCCAACCCTAGCATAGAGCAGTTGTAAACTGGGACAATATTCTTTGCACTACTAGAATTGCACAGTAACACACAGGGACGGACAATTTAATTGAATGGAACAAGGAACAAATCTTAAATTATAATTAATACATTATACAACAACATAAATAGATGCATATTCCTCTCAGTGTTCAACATTAGCTTACATGATCACTCCAACGTACTTGGTAGTCTAATTTTGTAGTAACCAATTAATCAATCAATAACACTTCTGTAGGGGATCGAAAACCCGTATCCCCCCACAGGGGATAGGCGGGGCCCAGGGCCCCGGGCCTATTGTATACACTTCGGGAGACGTGGCTCCGTAATCATGCATTTGTCCAATGCATGATTACGGAGCCACGTCTCCCGAAGTGTATACAATAGGCCCGGGGCCCTGGGCCCCGCCTATCCCCTGTGGGGGGATACGGGTTTTCGATCCCCTACAAAAAGGCCGACTTTTTAGAGGGGGATTGAACCCCTCCCCAGGCGCGTGGTACAGCAGGACCCTGGGGCACCAGTCGTGGCTGGCCAATAGGAGTCTATTGTTTATTTGTCCCCGATACGTGGCGGGGGGCCTTCCCGGGACTCGAACCCAGCACCCTGAGGTGGAGTGAGCCCCGGAGTACCACTTGGGCTTAGCCCAAGTGGTACAAGGAGTCACCCCGCCACCCGGGCGTCTTGGGTTCGACTCCGAGGAAGGCCCCCCGCCACGTATCGGGGACAAATAAACAATAGACAATTATTGGCCAGCCACGACTGGTGCCCCAGGCCTGTCGGTCACCCACACAGGGTTCGAGCCCATGCAGCTGGGGAGGGGTTCAATCCCCCTCTAAAAAGTCGGCCTTTTCTTGATTTTGTACATGATCCTGTGGATAGGCTCCTTGAAGATTGTGTTAACTGCCCGATATGCATCTTTGGACAGCCTGGGCCTTTTGCCTCTCGCCGAGGTGAATGCCTGAGCCCTTGCCGAGCTGGTGGGCGCCCTTCGCCGGTCTGACTCGTCTCTTCGTTGCTCGTCTCTCTGTGGCTCATCTCTTCGGGACGGCCCCCTGTCCTTCTTGGAGGACCTCTCACTTCGGTCCTTCTGCGCAGCTCCGTGGTTTTCCCGAGCCCGGGTCTGGTCTTCCTCTTGGGCGACGTACCGGTTGACGATGGACATGAGCGCTGTTATGGAAGACACCGGGTTTCTGGCTAGGTATTTACGAAGGTCACTGTCTGGCAGCAGGGCATTCCGAAATGCGAAGACGGCCACTTCGTCCTTGGAGTCTTCAATCTGGCTGTAGACCGTCCAGAATCGCTTCGCGAACTGGGTGACGCTCTCCCCTTGCTTCATCTTCAAGGCCATGACATCTGCATCTGTCTTCGGCAGGGTCCTGTAGGCCTGGAACTTCTTCATAAAGGACTGCTGGAGTTGCTGCCAACTCGAAATGGACCATTCCGAGAGCGCACAGAACCACTTCAGGGGGAGGTCACCCAAACTGGAGGAAAAGACTCGACAGTTCAGATGGCCCTCGTCTCCCCAGACAGACATCCTCTGGGAGAAGTGCCTGAGATGTGTAGCCGGGTCCGAGGTCCCGTCATAAGTGACGAACCTCGGGACGGTGAACTTTTTTGGCAGGGGGTACTTCCTGATATCGCGAGAAAAAGGAGACGCGCCGAGATCGATGGGGTCGCAGCAAACATCCTTTTGGTCTAGGCCGAGACCAGCCACCTCCAGATTGCGCTGGACCGTTTCCCTTATGCGCGCGTCCAACCACTCCTGATCATGGTACCTGCTCTCCGGAATGGTTTCTGATGCCTTCCTCGAGTAGCTATGGCTGGCACTCGAGCCTTCGTCTCGAGTTCGGTCGATCCTTCTCTTATTCAGATGGTCCCTCAAGTCCTTCTCAGGGGAGTCGGGGCGCCTGTCACGAGACATCCTCCTCTCGTGCTGTCGCTGTGAGCGCTGTTGTAACGACCGCTGCTGCTGCCGCGACTGCTGATGTCCTGCTGAACCCGTAGCTTTTTCCAGCTGCTGCTGGAGCTGGAGGATCAGAGCATCCCTCTCCTTAATGGCCTCATTCTGTACTCTAATCTCTTCAAGGGTGGAGTCGGAGTCATTATCAGGGTTATATTCTTCATCCTCAAAGTCCTCAGCATCCTCTATCTGATCAGAAGGACGTGGTCCATCGACCACTGGAGACTTGCTCCGCCGACTTCGACCCGTCAGGAGGTCTTCCTCGGGCTGCTGCTGAGAGTTTCTCCTCCGGAGAGCAGACTCCAAGAGAGAATCACGCTCCTGAACGTTGATCCGGGCGAGGCCATGCTCGACGTCGTCCTCTGCAGCTGGTTCCTTCCCGGACCTCTTCTTAGCAGGGGGAGTTTAGAGGACGGTCCTGCACGCCTTGCCTTGGATGTTTCTCCACCTTTCGCAGCTCTCCTCGTCATGGTGATAGGGAAGATTGTAGAAATCGTTTCCCACAGACGGCGCCAATTGTAAGTGCAGAAAAATATACTCACAAGATTAGGATGCCCTCAAGGACTTACTCAAAGTATCAGAGAAGGAGTTGCGTGTCTGGTGAACCTGAAAGGGAAGAAGAGAACGGTCAAAGGACCCTGGCTGGGGCAGCGCAGGGCTCTCCGACGCTCAAGTTAGCAGTGATCGGAGAAGAAGAAGAAGAAGGAAGGGAAGAGTGTTGTTGCATGTAGGAGAATGCATACCTCCTTTGTGGATGGTCTGTTGCCTTATACGAGAGACTGTGTTGGTGCTTGTGTCAGCGGGCCTCGTGATGCGACCAGGGTCTCATCAGCCCACTTAGTCATTAATGAGGGTCCGATCAGCCCACATTGCATTTAATGCCAGTCACATTGGGCCTGATCTGTTGGCGGCTGAGGTCCAATCGAATCCCTTTCTCGGGCCCTGTTCTAATAGGGTCGTGGCCAATGGATGTGATCGCATCTGTTTGTAGCAGAGACCAAGCGGTGTGGCGCGGCCGACCTGGCCACCACTTACCGACATCAGCTACTAGTGCCGAAATTGAAGCAACGCCGGGCCAACGTCCGAGGCCGATAACGATCCACCTTGCCGAAACCGAATAGGGAGTGGGCTCGCGAGATGGCTCCCACACAACTTCCTTCAAAGTCCATTCTCTAGCTATTCTCTACTGTCTTTGTATCACTAGAGCAATCACATGAGCTCTCAAGAGAATTGGAGAGAGATATACATGATTCTACAATACAGACAAATGGGAATTGACAGGGAAGTGGGGGACTGGAATTGGGGGCTCTGGTTTGGCCTTTTGTTTGGGTTCAGCTTCCATTTTACTTATGTTATTTTGAAATTTATTTGTGTTTTTTTTAGAATTTATTTGAAAATTTCATCAATGGGATTCCATTAATCGTGGCCAATTAAATGGTAGTTGACCATTATTAGTGGCATATCCCACTAATTGTGGGATATGATTTTGAAGAAAGGGTAAATTAGACATTTTAGGTCTTCAAATTTGAAAAAAGGACCTACCACACTATGAAAAAAGATTGTGGATCTAATGCAATAAAGTTAAATGTTCAGGATCTAATGCATCCAGTCCATCAACTTTTCTTCTAAGGCCTATAGTCCATACAACTAGACATATTTTGGCGAGATGTCCCCTGGATACAACTCTCATGACTGATTTACCCTTTCAACCATTTTAGGCATAAAATTTTGAAATTTGAAATTTCAAATCTTGTACTATCCCTCTTCTTTTGGGACCAGCTAGTTCTTTCAATTGGCATTGTCTTTGTGTGTTTGACTGTTTGGATCTTGTGATAAGGATGCGGATCAATGGGATCAAAGCATGGTTCTTTGTGAGTTTCTCCTTCTTGGTTCTCCGCAACAGAAGCGAAGAGGAAGAAGACTCAGTTCTTCTCCTCAGGCACGATGACCGAGACGAACAATAGTCGAACCGCCCCAGGCTTTGTTGTTTTTGAAATAGTTGTTCTCTCCTCAGACACGTGATCTTCAGTATGCACACAATCAACTGCTGCAGCAGGGGATTTCCATTCCTGTAACTAGGCAAGTTCGTATAACGACGTCCTCAGACCAGCACCGTGCGAGTGCTCAGAGAGCGTCCTCTGGCATTCTTCCTATAGATCATCAAAATCCACATCATCAGCATCCTCCTAACCTTGGGATGTCACAAGCCACTACCAGGCCTGACAGAGTCATTGATTTGGCAGCAAGAAGCTCATCGTCAAACCAACACACTCAACCAATGGTTCCTCGGCTTTCCTCCTAACCTTGTGTTCCGTTTCTGCTACCACCCATCTCTCACTCTCTCTCTCTCTCTTCAACCACTACCACCCATATCTATCCATCTATCTCTCTCTCTCTCTCTGCAACTTCTCCTTTGCCTTCCTTTTCTTGTTTTTCTTCTTCTGGTTTTGAGGGGTTTTCCATTCTGTGTCCTGCAACACAAGAGCGAAGATGAAGGTTTTTCATCTTTTGACGCACGAAAATCGAAGAGAAGCTGGCGTTATATGCTTCGGTTTATTAGTCTCAGGTTTGGCGCATTGGTTATTTCTTCGAAACCGTACCAATGACGTGGTTATTAGCTTTGGGTTGTCACGATGGATTCAATTCCATTGACAAGGAGAAAAGTCCTCCACGTTGCTGTGAGATGTGTTGCCAAGGCATAACTGACGCAGCATGTGTTGCTGCCGTTTCTCCCCGGGACGCACGCCCATGTACTACCAGAATGCCTCTCGCTTCCGATTGGCGACCAACGGATCAAGCGGTTGAGAGGGATGCCACATGCTCGACGAAATGCCAAACGATATGGAGAAAGCCTGCAACGCTCCCACCTGCACATATGTTCGGGTAGAGAGAGAAATAAGGATTGGATGTGGGGCACGTGGCGCATGTTCCGCCCATAGTTGTTTGTACATTAGCTCGTAGGTGAGCGAGCGCTTTTGGCGTTATCAGCTGCTTGCTGCTTTTAGATCTATTTGTGTTTTTTAATTTTATTTGTGTCTTTTCCATTTTATTTATATTTTTTGAAATTTATTTGAATCTTTTAAATTTTATTTGGATCTTTTGAAATTGATCTTCATCTTTTGTCAAGTTTATCTGAGTTTTAACAAATTTATGAGTTTCTGTCAAGTTTATATGAGTTTTTCATTTTTTGTCAAATTTATTTAAGTTTTGTGCAAATTTATCTGAGTTTTGAAACAAATTTCTCTGAGTTCTGGACAAATCTATCTGAGTTTGTGGCTAATTTATCTGAGTCCTGGAAAAAATTTATCTAAGTTCTGGACAAATCTATCTGAGTTTTTGGCAAATTTATCTGAGTTATGAACAAATCTATCTGAGTTCTAAACAAATTTATTTGAGTTCTAAACAAATCTATATGAGTTTTTTGAAAAATTTATTTGAGCTTTTGAAAAATGTAGCCGAGTTTCTGACAAATTTATCTCCATTTTGAGAATTTTAACTGAGTTTTAAACGAATCTTTCTGTGTTTTTGGAAAATTTATTTGTATTTTTTAGATCTATTTGTGTTTTTGAATTTTATTTGTGTCTTTTGCATTTTATTTTCATTTTTTTGAAATTTATTTGAATCTTTTAAATTTTATTTGGATCTTTTGAAATTGATCTTCATCTTTTGAAATTTATTTATTATTTTTTCGAAATTTATTTGGATCTTTTGAGATTTATTCGCGTCTTTTTAAATTTATTTGCGTTCTTGTGAAATTTATTGCGTTTTGTGAAATTATTTCATTTTTTAATTTTATTTACGTCTTTTGAATTTTTGCGTTTTTTGAAATTATTGATTTTTTTAATTTTATTCAAGTCTTTTGAATTTTTTGCGTTTTTGAAATTATTGCGTTTTTTGAAAATTTGAAATTATTGGATTTTTTGAAATTATTGCCTGTATTTACGTCTTTTTAAAATTTATTGTGTTTTTTCAAATTATTACGTTTTTTTTAAATTTACCTGTGTTTTTTAATTGTACTTATGTTATTTTGAAATTTATTTGTGTTTTTTTTAGAATTTATTTGAAAATTTCATTAATGGGATTCCATTAATCATTGCCAATTAAATAATAGTTGACCATTATTAGTGACATGTCCCACTAATTGTGGGATATGATTTTGAAGAAAGGGTAAATTAGACATTTTAGGTCTTCAAATTTGAAAAAAGGATCTACCATACTATGAAAAAAGATTGTGGATCTAAGGTAATAAAGTTAAATGTTCAGGGACCTCTCGCCGAATCCCCCTATAAAATTTATGAGGACCATTTAAGAGGAGCGATGTTTATAGTTAAAAATGTGAGCCAAATAAATGGAATGTGAGCCATTTAAGTGGGACTTATGATGTGGAGTAGTGGAAGAGTCACATGGCTAAGGGAATTGGGAGTCAAACAAAGACTAAAAACCCTAAAAAGGGTTTGGTCATTTTGCGCCGACATAAATGGGAGCGGGGAGAGGGAAACAGAGAGAGGGGAAGAAAGGGAGAGAAGAGGAGGAAGAAAAAGGAAAGGAAAAGAGAAAAGGAGGGGAGGAGAGGAGAAGAGGAAGAAGAAAAAGGAAAGGAAAAGAGAAAAAATGAGGGGAGGAGAAGACAATGGTAGCTGGTTTTTTTTTTTCCTTTTTTCTTTTTATCTATCATCTCCTTCATCATCCATTTTTCCCCATTTTTCCCCTAAATTATGTCCATATCGGTCCATACCGGTTCCGTATCGGCCGTTACGACCGATATTTTGAAAATATTGGTCATAACGGCTGATATATAACTAAGAAAATGGCAATATTGTCTGTGACGATACCGATACCGGCATAACAGCGAGATATCGTCGCGATTGTGGCCGATTTCGGTTCGTATCGGCCAATATGATATTTTAAACCATGGATAGCACTATTAGAGAAATCCAATCGTAAAATATGTAATAACCAGAGGATACACGGGTGAAGAAGACTGGTCTTCATTATGATACAAACAGGCTGAATCCAGGATGAATAATAGTGGATTTGAACTTAGATTGTCCTTATTGACACCTATACTTACAAGTAAAGAGCTCTTATTGCCACATACCAAACTTCTCGTTCCACACCCCTTGTCTTTCCAATCCCTTTTCTTTCTAAAATCTCTCTCTACACCCATTATCCCTAAAATTACCATTCTCTCTCCCTCTCAAGCTTCTCTTTCCACATCCCCCTCCTCTCCCTCTGTCGCGACCCCGGAACGGACCCCGGGCCCGCGACGTGTTGAATTTACGATTGTTTATGTTTTCCCACAGGTTCCCACGGTGAGGATTCCCAAAGACACGCGGAATCTGACTCACATGATCAAGTATGCGGAAGCGTGTAGCAAATCACATCGAGATAAGCACCGATAAATCTTTAAGTGCTATGATAACATAATAACAAGACATGGTATCCAAAGAAAGGAGTTAACATGGCATTCCCATGATAATTCAAGTTATGAGACTAACACGAAAGTAAGTTAAGTTTTAGTTACATCCCATAAGAGGCCAACACAGGCCAATACAATTCTCAAAATGATAAAAGAAACCCATGACATAATGACGAAACTCAAGAACCCGCCCGACGTCTAGTTGACATCGTCGGGCTGCCACTCTCTAACAGGGATTGGCTCAAAAGCCTCCTCCGGACGCTCCTCCTCAAAGGCAACGTCTCCTGCACCTGAGCACCAACAAACAAGGGTCAAACACAACGGTTTGGCAGGTAATCAATTTAGGTGAAAACATGAAACAAATAACGTGATAAGAAAACATATAAACAAATCCCTGATTTGAAATACTACAATGACTGAGATACATTTTCGAGAATACAAACAAGGCTGAGATACTAAAACAAACTAGCATGAGTACATATAATATCATGAATAGTTACAATCCACAAAGAGCCCATCCTTTCTCTATCATATATATAATGAAAAGAGCAAGCACGCACGACAAGCACGATATACATAATATAATCACGACACGATTCCCACATATACGGGGATTTCCGGCCGCCGAACCGGACACGCACGATGTGTAATAAATACACGACCAGTCTGTAGACAGTCCACATGTTTAAGGACCCCCAGACAGTGGATCAAACTGAAAGGGCAGTCCAAGCTCAGTAGTGTTCACTTAATTCATGAATGCACAAAACACGCGAAACACGGTCTAAACACGTCGAGATAAAAAAGGGAGGAAAATCACTTATCAAACACAACAACACGACTAGCAAAAGGCATAATTAATATGCATATCAGCTTAGGAAGTGATCCCCTTTTTCTTGAAACAAATCTTCAAAACGAGCTTATACTTGAAATTCAAAACGAGTGCACGATGGTACTTATCATACCAAGACGGAAATTCAAAATACAAAATCTGACAAGCATGCGTTAAGGCTACTAATTGACATTTGTGTAGTTGGAACCCCAAATGTCGGAATATACAAGAATTGGTGTCCCCGAAGTTGGGTTGCATTTCGAAGTTCCATCTACACAATGTCAAGTCAAAACCCTTAACATAGTCTAGTTTTTCAACCCTCAAGAAAATACACAAATGAAATAATTCTTCTTCCTGAATCTGGTAGGTTCGCTCGAGCGGACCTTGTAAGGTATTGACACTTCGCTCGAGCGAGACAGTTCGCTCGAGCGGACAATAAGGTCGCTCGGGCGGACAACTATCTGTCTTGCTCCAAATTAAACAGTGGGCAGTTCGCTCGAGCGGACAGCTCTCTGTCTGCGCTCGGACCAAGCAGTGGCTTGGTCGCTCGGGCGGACCCAATGGTCGCTCGAGCGGACAAGCTTCTGCCTGTGCTCGCTGAGTGCAGAAAAACCCTTCCTCTTGTCCAACTTTCAATACATTTCTCTCCTTCTTCTCATCCTTAAGCCACATACAATCCCTTGAGCCTTCATGCTCACCAAGGGTTCATTTTTTCACAATTTCAACCATTCAATCTAAATGAAAACAAGATCATGAAGTTTATAAACAAGTTTATATGCACAATTTCTAAAATAGCAATGAAATCTAAAATACACATGCAACAAAGAGCCTATAGAGATTACTTGCCTTTGCCCAAATGCTAACCAACCCTCTTCAAGCACTCTTACTCAAAAGCTAAGCCAACACTACAAATAATCCCAAGGAAATCCATTCAAAACTCAACACAAATGAAAACAAAGAACCCATTTTCACAAAGGGGTTTTAAACATGGAAAACAAGATCTTTAAGAATAAAAAAGATTTCATGAAAAGTATGGGTTGAAGCTCTTACCTAGAAATGCTCAAACAAGAAGGAATGAAGAAAATGGAGAGCTTTCCCGACTTTAGCTTTCAAGAAGGAGACATCAATAGGAAGCTTGAGATGAGAGGAAAAAGATGATGGCCTTGGAACTTTATTTGGAGATCTCTAGCTAGATCATGCAAGGTGAGGAAGATGGAAAGGAAAGAGGGATTTTCAGCCCTAGGTTAAGAAAGTTGCAGGATTTTGGTTTTAGAATGAAAAGAGTAAAGGGGGAAAGAGATGGGTTGACTTAAGACACTTACAAGTGGGGCCCAAATGGCCAAATCTTGCATCAATAAAAGCATGCTCTTGCGGGCCTCGAATGAACTCGACGAAGAAGGATAAAGCGATCCTCGAAATATCTAGTTTCCAAAACGTATAATTTTGACATGGTTTTGAGACCTCAAAAATTGTGTCCAGATTTGTGCATAAAAGATCATTTTACCCTCTTTGGGCCAGAACTTGGGTTTTTGGGCTTAAGACGAAAGTTGTAACACATAGAAAAATCATTCAAATAAAATCAAAGTCACGATTACACGGAAACCGATACGATCCTCCCAAGCTTACACGTGCACTTAGGCCTCCCTGAGTGTGTCTGACTAACACTAATCGTTCTCGAAATTCCCAAAGCTATGTCCAAGACTAAAACTAATTACTTCTAACCCAACACAACTAAACCCACTTAGGACTAAACACATACTAATCGCATACTAATCGAATTGGTCTTGGTCGGGGTCTAACATCCTCCACCCCTTAGGATATTTGGTCCGCCAAATAAATCAAACAATTACCTCTGGTAAAAGCTGTGGATACTTCCTCTGCACTTGTTCTCTCAATTCCTAGGTGGCTTCTTCTGGCTCGTGATTTTCCCAAAGTACCTTGACCCAATGAATAGTCCGGTTTCTCAATTCTTCCTCTTTTGTATCAATAATCTTGATCGGTCTTTCCACATACGAGGCATCTTCCCGAATCTCCAAAGGCTCATGCTGTAGTATATGTGTTAGACCCCGACCCAGACCAATTCGATTAGTATGTGTTTAGTTCTAAGTGGGTTTAGTTGTTGTTGGGTTAGAATGCTTAGTTTAGTCTTGGACACAGCTTTGGGAATTTTGAGAACGTTTAGTATTAATTAGACACACTCGGAAAGGTCCGAGTGCGCGTGTAAGTTGGGAAGATCGTATTGATTTCCGTGTGAGTGTGATTTTGATTTCATTTGAATGATGTTTCGACGTGTTACAACTTTCGTTTTAAGGCCACCCTTGTTTGAAGCCGAAAAACCCATGTTTTGGCCCAAAGAGGGTAAAATTGTCTTTTATGCACAAATCTGGACACAATTTTTGAGATCTCAAAACCATGTCAAAAATATACTTTTTGAAAACTAGATTTTTCGACGATCGTTTTATCCTTCTTCGTCGAAGTCATCCGAGGCTCCCAAGATCGTGTTTTGATCACTTCAAGTTCAGCTAGTTGGGGCCCATTCTCATCACTTAAGCCCCATCTCCCTCTCTTTTCATTCACTTTACCAATCCCTGCAAGTTCTTGACCTAGGGCTGAAATCCCTCTTGTTTCTTCCATCTTCCTCACCTTGCATGACATAGCTAGAGATCACCAAAAGAAATTATGAGAATACCATCTTCTTCATCTCTTTGCAAGCTTTCCATTGGTACAAGTTTATTGGAGTTTCTTGTGGGACAAGCTCTACATTTTCTTCCTCCTCTCTTGTTCGACCTTCTCTAGGTAAGAGCTTCCACTCATGTCTTTCATGGAGTTATTTTGGTTCTTCAAGACCATGTTTTTCATGTTTGCAAACCCTTTTGTTAAAATGGGTTCTTGTTTTCAAGATTGAGTGAGTTTGTGTGGTATTCTTGGGTGTTTGTAGTTCTTTGGTTTGGCTTGAGTGAAGTGCTGGAGAAGGAGTATTTTAGCATTGGTCAAGGCAAGTAATCTTTATAGGATCCTTGTGCATGTGTATTTTAAGCTACATTGTTGTTTTGGAAATTTTGCATACAAATATGTTTACAAGCTTCATGATTATGTTTTCTTCGGATTGAATGTTTAAGATTGGGAAAAATATGTGTGTTTTACCCTTGGAGAGCATGTAGGCTCAAGGGAATGCAGGTGGAATGAGAATAAGAAGAAGGATAGAAGAAAGATGTGAAAAACCTGCACTGAACCGCGTGTCCCGTGCATTGGCGGTCAGCTTGCGGCTAGCCGCTAGTCTCCACTTCGGCTAACAGAACTCGGCGGTTACTTTTCCAGTAGCTGGCTTTTGCATCAGGGTTCGGCGGTCATCCCTGCGGTCAGCTCACGGTTAACCACCAGCTTCCCCTGCGGCAAACCGTAAGCCAACCGCGGGCATTTCGGTTCCTTTTCCAGAGAGCTGTTTCGGACCTGGGTTTCCAGCGGTCACCCTGTCGATCAGCTTGCGGCTAGCCGCCAGTTCCCATTTCGGCTAGCCGACAGCTGACCGCGAGCTGACCGAAAATGACACATTTGCTTGTTTTGAAGAGTTTTTGCAAGAACGAAAACTAGAACATGTTTAGGGGCTGTTAGCCGGATATTATGCACTCGAAACCCGAGATGCCCTTGAACTTCTGGGTCACCAATTCTGTTTTAATTCCAACATCTGGGCTTCGGCTGCACAACGATCAACCAAAGGTCCTTGCATGAACTTGATAGGCTTTGTATTCGTACTATGGTTTTTGATATGATGAATATCATCGTGTACTCGTTTTGAAGTCAAGTACAAACTAGTTTTGAGGATGTGTTTCAAGAAAAGGGGATCACTTCCTAAGCGTGTTATGCATATTAATTATGCCCTTGCTAGTCGTGTTCATTGTGTTTGATAAGTGATTTCCCCCTTTTTATCTCGACAAGTTTTGTTAATATCTCACGAGTTTTGTGCATTCATGAATTAAGTAAACACCACTGAGCTTAGACTGCCCTTTCAGTTTGATCCACTGTCTGGGGGTCTTTAAACATGTGGACTGTCTGCAGACTGGTCGTGTATTTATTACACATCGTGCGTGTCCGATTCCGCGGCCGGAATTCCCGTCTTTGTGGGAAATCGTGTCGTGCTTATATTATGTATATCGTGCTTGTCGTGCGTGCTTGCTCTTCTCATTATATAAATGATAGAGAAAGGATGGGCTCTTTGTGGATGGTAACTGTTCATGATATATTATGTATTCATGCTAGATTGTTTCGGTATCTCAGCTTTGTTCGCATTCTTGAAAATGTACCTCAGTTTCGATAGTATTTCATATCGAAGATTTGCTTACATGTTTTCTCTAAATGTTATTGTTCATGTTCATGCCTAAATTGATTACCTGCCAAACCGTCGTATTTGACCCTTGTTTGTTGGTGCCCAGGTGCAGGAGACGTTACCTTTGAGGAGGAGCGTCAGGAGGAGGCTTGCGAGCCAACCCCTGTGAGAGAGTGGCAGCCCGACGATGTCATCTAGACGTCGGGCGGGTTCTTGAGTCTCGTCACCTTTTTTCATGGGGTTTCTTTTGATTATATTTGAGAGGTGTATTGGCTTCTGTTGGCCTCTTATGGAACTGTAACTAAACTTAAATTACTTTCTTGTTTGTCTTGTAACTTGAACTATAATGGGAATGCCTTGTTAGCTTCTTTCTTTGATACTATGCCTTGTGAATATTTGTTATGGCACCTAAAGATTTGGTTGGTGCTCATCTTGATGTGTTTTGCTACACGCTTCAGCAAAGCTTGATCGTGTGAGTCAGATTCCGCGTATCTTTGGGAATCCTCACCGCGGGAACCTGTGGGAAAACAATAAGTATATCATCTACTGCGTCGCGGGCCCGGGATCCGTTCCGGGGTCGCGACAATATGTGAAGGACTAGAAATATATTTCTTGAGCATAGAAACATGAAATACATTGTGCACTCCAGAGAGTTCCGGCGGTAACGCAAGTCTATAAGCTCTCCAATCTTGCTCAAAATCTCATACGGACCAATAAACCTTCTAGACAATTTGCCCTTCTGTCTGAATCTCAAAGTCCCTCTAACTGGTGAGATCTTTAATAACACTTGGTCACCCACTTGAAAATGCAATTCTCTTCGGCGAGTATCTGCATAACTCTTCTGCCTACTTCGGGCGATCTTCAAACGTTCCTGAATCAGCTTGACCTTGTCACTTGTCTCTCCAACTATCGTTGGTCCATGAAAACTACGCTCACCAACTTCTTCCCAGCAAACCGGGGTTCTGCATCTTCTACCATAAAGTGCCTCAAATGGTGCCATACCGATGCTAGAGTGGTAACTATTGTTATAAGCAAATTCACAAAGTGGTAAACACTCATCCCACTGAACCTTGAAATCCAATACACAAGCACGCAACATGTCTTCGAGAGTATGTATCGTCCTTTCTGACTGACCATCTGTCTGAGGATGATAAGCTGTGCTAAACTGAAGTTTGGTACCCATAGACTCATGAAGCGTTTTCCAAAACTTTGAAACAAACCTACTGTCTCTGTCTGAAGTAATGGAGACGGGTTGGCCATGTTTACTAACAATTTCATCAATAAATAACTTTGCAAGTGGTGCCATATGCATCATGTTCCCTGTCTTCATCGGAATGAAATGAGCAGACTTTGTCAGACGATCTACAATAATCCAAATTGCATTATTTCCCTTCTTGGTATTCGGCAAACCGGAAACGAAATCCATGGTGATGTGCTCCCATTTCCACTCCGGAATCTCCAAAGGTTGTAACAAACCTGAAGGCTTCTGATGCTCTGCCTTAATCAACTGACAAGTTAGACAACGAGACACAAAAGCTGCTATCTCTCTCTTCATGTTGTTCCACCAAAATCTATTCTTCAAATTGTGGTACATCTTCGTGCTACCCAGATGCATAGAATATCTCGTGCTGTGAGCTTCATTCATTATTTCACTCTTCAAATCATCCACATTTGGCACACACAACCGGTCACGAAAATACATTATCCCATTCACCATCTTGAAATCTGGACGTTCTGTAATAACCTCTACTATCTTGGCCAAGTCTGGGTCTTGCAACTGATTTTCCTTAATCTTTTGAATGAAGGTAGGTTCTGATACTGTCATATTTGCTAACATCGCACCCAATTTTAGAGTTTGCACTTCTACACCTAACTCTTCAAACTGCTTTAAGACACCAATTCCTCTCAAACTGGCCATGACCACTGATTTTCTGCTCAACGCATCAGCTACAACATTCACTTTGCCTGGATGATATTTGATTGGAAAGTCATAATCTTTGATATACTCCATCCACCGTCTCTGCCTCATATTCAAATCCTTCTGCGAGAACAAATACTGTAAACTTCGGTAATCTGAGTGGACCTCAAATTTCTCTCCGTAGAGATAGTGTCTCCACATCTTCAAAGCAAAAACAACTGCTGCCAATTCCAAGTCATGAGTTGCATAGTTCTTCTCGTGGTCCTTCAACTGTCTCGAGCCATAAGCAATCACCTTGCCATCTTACATCAATACACAACCTAGTCCCACATTCGAAGCATCTGTATAGACAATAAATCCACCGTTGCCCGAGGGTAATGTAAGGATTGGGGCGGTGGTTAACCTTCCTTTCAACTCTTGAAAACTCGTTTCACACTGTTCAGTCCAAACAAATGGGACATTCTTCCTAGTCAATTTTGTCAACGGTGCTGCAATGGACGAAAAACCTTGGACAAATCTTCTGTAATAGCCTGCTAAACCCAAAAAGCTTCTAATTTCTGTCACACTGTTTGGCCTTACCCAATTAACAACTGCCTCTATCTTGGCTGGATCAACTGCTAAACCTTCTCTGGAGATGATGTGGCCTAGAAAAGCAACTTGTTCTAACCAGAATTCGCACTTACTGAGTTTTGCATATAGCTGGTTGTCCCTCAAAAGCTGCAATGTTGTCCTCAAATGTTCTTCATGTTCCTTCTTACTCTTGGAATACACAAGGACATCATCAATGAATACTACTATGGAGTGATCCAAATAGGGTGCAAAGACTTTGTTCATAAGAGCCATGAAAACTGCGGGTGCATTTGTCAAACCAAAGGGCATCACTAAGAACTCGTAGTGCCCATATCTTGTTCTAAAGGCCGTCTTCTGAACATCCGAGTCTCTAACTCTCAACTGATGGTACCCTGACCTCAAGTCTATCTTGGAAAAATAAGCTGCTCCTTGCAATTGATCAAACAATTCGTCTATCCTTGGCAATGGATACTTGTTCTTCACGGTCACATGGTTCAACTTCCTGTAGTCACTGCACATTCTCAAACTCCCATCCTTCTTTTTCACAAACAACACCGGTGCTCCCCACGGTGAAACACTTGGCCTAATAAAACCTTTGCTCAACAAATCCTACAACTGGAGCTTTAGCTAACCCATTTCTGCTGGAGCCATCCTGTATGGTGCAATCGAGATCGGAGTTGTCCCTGGAAGGAGCTCAATTGTGAACTCTACTTCCCTAATTGGTGGTAATCCCGGGATTTCTTCTGGAAAAACATCCGAAAATTCACAAACAATGGGGATATCCTCCACCCCTTGCGACTGTTTATCCTCCGTGATAAACGCAATAAATGCCTGACATCCACTCTGCACTAATCTGCTTGCCTTCAAAACTGAAATAAACCCTACCTGAGTGTTTCTCCTGTTGCCTTGAAATATCAATTATGCCTGTGGTCCTTGGAATCTGAATGTTATGGTTTTACTAAAACAATCCATGGTGGCATGATATGCTTCTAACCAATCCATGCCTAAAATGACATCAAAATCATGCATGTCCAAAACTATGAGGTTGGCCGGTAAATTAACATCTCCTAACAAAATTGTACAACTAGGGTAATGGGTTCTACACACAACTTGTTTCCCTACTGGTGTGGTCACTACTAATATATAATCCAATTCACTACATGGTGCATCAATCAAGTTAGAAAAACTAGGGGATGAAAAGGAATGCGTGGATCCAAGGTCAAATAAAATCTGGGCTTCTACCCCACAAACAAGAAGTTTACCTTCTACCACGTCTCCTGCAGCTTCAGCATCTGCACGGTTGAGATAATATAAACGTCCATGCATCTGTAGTCTATTTGGTACTTGGTTCTGCCTTCCTTGGCCATGTCTGTTCTGCTGTGGAGGACGACCATTTTGATTCTGTGCTGGTGGTCTAGCCTGCTGCTGCTGCTGAGGTGGTCTAACCTGATTCTGAACTGGTGCTTGATTATGAGGAGCTGCTTGTCTCTGCTGTTGGTTTCTGTTCCCTTGATTCTGAAGTAGTGGGCAATCCTTGATTGCATGATTCATAGCCCCACATTTGAAACAGGCACCCATAGCCTTACGACATTCATGTGTTTCATGATTCTTGCCACAATGTCCACAACCCTGCCTCACTTGACCTTGTTCTTGCCTTGGCTTCTTGTTCTGTTGTTGCCTCTGATTCTGCTGCTGATAGTGCTGCTTCCTATCCTGAACAATCATGTTGTTAATATCTTCGAATGTATATGCCCGCTTGACCGCCTCATCATATGTAGCTGGTGGAACAACTCCTATGACATCTCTCATGACGATCGGATTCAACCCTTCCAAAAACTTCGTTATCTTTTTCCTTTCAGTGTCAATCAACTCGGTAGCATATGTAGCCAATCTTTCAAACTTGGTGATATAGTCTAGCACCGTCATGCTGCCTTGTTTGAGCTGCTGAAACTCAATAGCCTTCTGCCTCTTGACATGAGAGGGAATGTATTTATCTTGAAATTGTGTCTTGAATGTTGTCCACGCCTCTTCGTCAGCCATCACTGCATATGGATCCTTAACTGTTTGCCACCACCTATCTGCAAGCCCATAAAATAGTGAGGCTGTGAGGTTGACCTTCTGTATTCCCGTGCACATAAAGACATCGAAGATTTTCTCGGTATTAACTAGCCAGTCATCTGCCACTAACGGGTCCTCATTGCCCGAAAATTCCTTCGGTGCTCTCTTCCTAAAGTTCTCAAATAGTGCATTAGGGTCAGGATCCCTATTTTGAATAACAATCTGCAGACCCACGGGTGGTGGTGGTACATTCCTGTTCTGAAGTACTTCCAAGAGTTGCCTCTGGACTTGAGCCATTTCATCATCCTTCTTTGCTAACTGTTCTTGAAATCTTGCTTGGTTTTCATTAGCCTGCCTTTGTTGTGCTATCATAGCTTGCATTAGTTCCTGAAACTGCATAGCTGTTGGGGTATTAGATGTGTCTGACTCATTCTGCTGACTGCCTGAAGCATGATGGTTTGGAGCTTTTCTTGGAGGCATAGTGCAGTAAAACAAGGAGTTAGAACACAATAAACATGGTATGAGGGTTTCTAATGTTCTATACCAACGAATCTATCGAACTCACGAATCCTCGCCACGTTCCTAAGACCTTTCTAGTTTCTTTTAAGTGCCTGAAACATGTCTCGCTCTGATACCAGTCCTGTCGCGACCCCGAAACGGACCCCGGGCCCGCGACGTGTTGAATTTACAATTGTTTATGTTTTCCCACAGGTTCCCTCGGTGAGGATTCCCAAAGACACGCGGAATCTGACTCACATGATCAAGTATGCGGAAGCGTGTAGCAAATCACATCGAGATAAGCACCGATAAATCTTTAAGTTCGATGATAACATAATAACAAGACATGGTATCCAAAGAAAGGAGTTAACATGGCATTCCCATGATAATTCAAGTTATGAGACTAACAAGAAAGTAAGTTAAGTTTTAGTTACATCCCATAAGAGGCCAACACAGGCCAATACAATTCTCAAAATGATAAAAGAAACCCATGACATAATGATGAAACTCAAGAACCCGCCCGACGTCTAGTTGACATCGTCGGGCTGCCACTCTCTAACAGGGATTGGCTCAAAAGCCTCCTCCGGACGCTCCTCCTCAAAGGCAACGTCTCCTGCACCTGAGCACCAACAAACAAGGGTCAAACACAACGGTTTGGCAGGTAATCAATTTAGGTGAAAACATGAAACAAATAACGTGATAAGAAAACATATAAACAAATCCCTGATTTGAAATACTACAATGACTGAGATACATTTTCGAGAATACAAACAAGGCTGAGATACTAAAACAAACTAGCATGAGTACATATAATATCATGAATAGTTACAATCCACAAAGAGCCCATCCTTTCTCTATCATATATATAATGAAAAGAGCAAGCACGCATGACAAGCACGATATACATAATATAATCACGACACGATTCCCACATATACGGGGATTTCCGGCCGCCGAACCGGACACGCACGATGTGTAATAAATACACGACCAGTCTGCAGACAGTCCACATGTTTA
The DNA here is from genome assembly GCA_038049695.1 of Cinnamomum chago. Lineage (NCBI taxonomy): Eukaryota > Viridiplantae > Streptophyta > Magnoliopsida > Laurales > Lauraceae > Cinnamomum > Cinnamomum chago. The sequence goes on along the minus strand of CP142456.1, from coordinate 24,257,095 downwards.
AGGACCCCCAGACAGTGGATCAAACTGAAAGGGCAGTCCAAGCTCAGTAGTGTTCACTTAATTCATGAATGCACAAAACACGCGAAACACGGTCTAAACACGTCGAGATAAAAAAGGGAGGAAAATCACTTATCAAACACAACAACACGACTAGCGAAAGGCATAATTAATATGCATATCACGCTTAGGAAGTGATCCCTTTTTTCTTCAAACAAATCTTCAAAACGAGCTTATACTTGAAATTCAAAACGAGTGCACGATGGTACTTATCATACCAATACGGAAATTCAAAATACAAAATCTGACAAGCATGTGTTAAGGCTACTAATTGACCTTTGTGTAGTTGGAACCCCAAATGTCGGAATATACAAGAATTGGTGTCCCCGAAGTTGGGTTGCATTTCGAAGTTCCATCTACACAATGTCAAGTCAAAACCCTTAACATAGTCTAGTTTTTCAACCCTCAAGAAAATACACAAATGAAATAATTCTTCTTCATGAATCTGGTACGTTCGCTCGAGCGGACCTTGTAAGGTATTGACACTTCACTCGAGCGAGACAGTTCGCTCGAGCGGACAATAAGGTCGCTCGGGCGGACAACTCTCTGTCTTGCTCCAAATTAAACAGTGGGCAGTTCGCTCGAGCAGACATGAGGTCGCTCGAGCGGACAGCTCTCTGTCTGCGCTCGGACCAAGCAGTGGCTTGGTCGCTCGGGCGGACCCAATGGTCGCTCGAGCAGACAAGCTTCTGCCTGTGCTCGCTGAGTGCAGAAAAACCCTTCCTCTTGTCCAACTTTCAATACATTTCTCTCCTTCTTCTCATCCTTAAGCCACATACAATCCCTTGAGCCTTCATGCTCACCAAGGGTTCATTTTTTCACAATTTCAACTATTCAATCTAAATGAAAACAAGATCATGAAGTTTATAAACAAGTTTATATGCACAATTTCTAAAATAGCAATGAAATCTAAAATACACATGCAACAAAGAGCCTATAGAGATTACTTGCCTTTGCCCAAATGCTTACCAACCCTCTTCAAGCACTCTTACTCAAAAGCTAAGCCAACACTACAAATAATCCCAAGGAAATCCATTCAAAACTCAACACAAATGAAAACAAAGAACCCATTTTCACAAAGGGGTTTGTAAACATGGAAAACAAGATCTTTAAGAATAAAAAAGATTTCATGAAAAGTATGGGTTGAAGCTCTTACCAAGAAATGCTCAAACAAGAAGGAATGAAGAAAATGGAGAGCTTTCCCAACTTTAGCTTTCAAGAAGGAGACATCAATAGGAAGCTTGAGATGAGAGGAAAAAGATGATGGCCTTGGAACTTTATTTGGAGATCTCTAACTAGATCATGCAAGGTGAGGAAGATGGAAAGGAAAGAGGGATTTTCAGCCCTAGGTTAAGAAAGTTGCAGGATTTTGGTTTTAGAATGAAAAGAGTAAAGGGGGAAAGAGATGGGTTGACTTAAGACACTTGCAAGTGGGGCCCAAATGGCCAAATCTTGCATCAATAAAAGCATGCTCTTGCGGGCCTCGAATGAACCCGACGAAGAAGGATAAAGCGATCCTCGAAATATCTAGTTTCCAAAAAGTATATTTTTGACATGGTTTTGAGACCTCGAAAATTGTGTCCAGATTTGTGCATAAAAGACCATTTTACCCTCTTTGGGCCAGAACTTGGGTTTTTGGGCTTCAAACATGAATGGACTTAAGACGAAAGTTGTAATACATAGAAAAATCATTCAAATGAAGTCAAAGTCACGATTACACGGAAACCGATACGATCCTCCCAAGCTTACACGTGCACTTAGGCCTCCCTGAGTGTGTTTGACTAACACTAATCGTTCTCGAAATTCCCAAAGCTATGTCCAAGACTAAAACTAATTACTTCTAACCCAACGACAACTAAACCCACTTAGGACTAAACACATACTAATCGCACACTAATCGAATTGGTCTTGGTCGGGGTCTAAGACCCTCTGTTTACCGATCCCCTCTCTCCCTCTCTCCCTCTCCATGTCTCTCTCCCTCTCCCTCTTTCTCTCTCTCTTTCCCTCTCCCTCCCTCTCTACCGCTGCCCTCTGTCCGCCGCCCACTGTCCCTATCCCCTTTTCTCCCTCTCCCTCTCCCTCTTCTCCTAGTCTCTCTCCCTCTCCCTCCCTCTCTCCCTCTCCATGCCACCGGCCTCTCCCCCTCTACCTGTCCCTATCCCCACGATGGTGGCTAAGCTAGGGTCTGGGTGGGGGTGGGTGAGTGTAGAACGAAGTTTGGCAAGGAGAGACTTTTGATAGATGTCTTTTTAGAAAATTTTATACAGGGATATATTGGTTATGCAAAACAGGAATGTGGGAGGAGAAGCTTGGTATGGAGCATTAGCAGCTTTCTACAAGTAATCTTTGTTAAGTGTCAGAATCCGGAAAGAACATATTTGGTTTGCTTATTCGGAGCTTGAATAAAATGTAGTGAGCATTAATATAATTGGATAAAATAGCTCCAAGAATTTTCTTTTAATCATACAAGTGAGACTATTAATTAATATATGATTAAATCTAAGGGTTGTATGTGTGCATTAGAATACAAAGGAATTGAATATGTATAGGACTTTATAGTGAAATGAAGGATTGTGAAAGAGGTGATGGGTGAAGATATAATGTGTAGATGTAGATATGACATTTACTTTCCTATCTATTGAATTATTAGGGTGATGGTTGGGTTTTTATTTATCATTTTTCCTTGATTCTATTTTCTTTGAAGGAAAGGTTTTAACGTTTATTTTTTTAAATTCACCTTTGATGTTATTTTTAACCAGTTATGGTATGAATCCTATTTATTTAATTGGAATGTATTTCAATGCTAATAAAATGACCCTAATAGACATACCATCCAATTCATACGAATCGATTTCCCTTTCTTAATCAGTAATATTCAGGTGATTCTACATATTATATGAGAACTTTTCGTGGGCCCAATTGTCGGCCTCATTTGGGGATGGGACTAGGGGGTGGAAATATATGTGAGACCACCCCAAGTATCAAGTTTGACTCCAAACCCATGTCCCTAACCCCTTTATCTGTGGCCCACAAGTTTAATGGCTTCATATTCAAAAACAATTATTCAACCCTTGATCCAACGGTTAAGTCAATTCGGATGTGTATCAGTCCTTGGGATTAGTGACTATCAGGGGGTTCCCTATTGGTTGCTAGGTTTGGATGGGTTGGTAGTTGGCCCCCCGCAAAAAAGTTCTCATAAAATAGATGAGAACTAGTTCTCACTTGAATATTTCCCTTTCTTAATAATCAAAGGCGGGTTGTTGGTGATGCTAGTCAAATAAAAAATATTGGGTATACATAGATTTCAAATTTGGGAAGATGAAATGAATCCAATTTCCAAGGGCTCCCTATTTCCAAGGTTTCGGACCAAAAGCTTAAATCAAGGAGGGGTACCTCGTAGAATTGTGAGCATCTAATTCAAAGTTTTAAGGGAAAGTTTCAAATAAGCCCTTAATTTTTTGCCATATTTCAAAAAAGGACATAAGTTTCAAAATTTCTCAAATTAGTCCATAAGTTTTCCAAGAAATCCTCAATTAAGGACATCCGTCCATTTAAAGCCATTTCCCGACATCTTTTTCCTCAATTCTTTTAAAATATCTAAATTAATATCTAGTGAAATCCCTCCTTCATTTCCTCTATATTCTCCCCATTTCTTTTACCTACGTCCTCACAGTGATTAAGGACAATCAACATCCCCACAACAATTGGCTACATTTAGTGGCTATCGGAACCATATCATGCTTTAAAAGAAGGTTATTTTGGGTATTTAAAAATTTTGGGAAACAAAGTCACCAAAAAATACCTTTAAATGACCAGATCTCCTTAATTGAAAACTTATTGGAAAACTCAAGGACTAATTTCTAAAATTTTGAAACTTGTGTTAAAAACTTAAGGTATTATTTGAAAATTTTCCCAATTCTTTATGAGGATGTGGTGGACAAAATAATAACAATTCCTATTGGAGACCCTAACGCATAGTTATCAATATCGTTTTCAATCTCATTTCAGTCTAACCTCCAAAATGAAAATTTTCAGTTGATTCGGAATTTCGGAGAAATTTTTTGGAATTACATTTAGGGGGAAATATAAAATAATATGTATTTAGAAAAATGAAAAAATAAAAATAAAACAATAAATTTAGATTTAATCCATTCTAGTAAAATTTCTTGGAATTATATTTTGGGAAATATTAAAAAAAATACAAAGTATATATCTTTATAAAAAGTATTAAAAAAATAATTATATAAACTATCATTTAGGTCAAAAAATTATTTTTCGGCTAAAATCCAGGCCGAAATCTTGAATTTCAACCAAGATTGATCGAAATTCAAACCGAAGAGTTTTAACTGAAATTTCGTTTCGACCACTTGACTGAATTGAGGGTTTTCGTTCATTTCGGCCGAAATAGTACGAAATTAATAACTATGCCCTAATATCAAATGCTAGGGATCGGATCCAACATGAACTTGTTCCTTTAAATCCATTTACACTAGCTTGTCCCACCTGATTGTAGGTCCCCATCTATGCTTGAAGAGACTTTGTAAATAGGATATATCATCCCAAATAAAGATTTTTTTTTTGGGCTTGTAAGCTCCTCAATGACAAACTTCCTACGAAGAGTACATTAGAAAATTTTGAAACATATATAGACACCAATTACTCCTTGTGCATGCCACCAAAGTGAGGAGATTGTTGATCAAATCTTCAGCTATTGCCATTTTAATTAAAGCAGTTGGAAATATTTTCCCATGCTAGAAAGATACATATCCTCTCACCTAGTCATATATTCAATCCTTTAAGGTAGGGTTGCACAAAATCTCCGGTATCACCATAAAACCGAACCAAACCGACCGAATCGAGCGGTTCGGATCGGTTTTATGTGGATCGGTTTGGTCAACGTTTTGAAAATCATAAAAACTGCCTTATATCGGTCAGTTATCGATTTGAACCCACAGTTAACCGCCGAGACCGAACCGACCGTAAGTATTAACTTGAGTATTGAGTTTTGACTATCTTAGCCTTTTAGGGTTTCGTACTTTCATAGTTTCATACTTTCATTCAACAACTCACATGAACTTAGTACTTCGATTTTACTTTTAGGGTTGTCACGCCCCCGAACCGAAACCTCGGGGGCGGGAATGGGATTAAGGATAGTTATATTTTTCTCCCAAGATCCGCGTGTGTGAAGACAACACATTCTGAATATTTTGCGGAAGCTTTTGTGGCGTTGCGACCCGAAGTCCGTGGCCATCAGATTCCGCGTCGCACTCAACCTTTAGCATATAGCTAATATATCAAGAATCATATCAGACTGGAGTACCCATCACAATAAATTACAGAGTTGACAGTAACAGGATATTACATTCCCAAATATGTTCAAGTTACAATTATCAATATACATTAATTAAGAATCCCAAGAAAAAGGCTAAGAGAAGCCATACAACAATAAGCTATAACCACTACCCCAAATATGACGTAGCTCCGATGTCAAGCTCAATGTCTACATGACATAGCCGACAAAACAACCTGCAAAACATGGCTCCACAGCCAACTCAAGCACTCAATTCGGGACGAAGAAATCCGAACCTGAGTACCAAAAGTAGTGGGTCAGACACGACGGTCTGGCAGGTGGATGAAAAGATAATAATATACCGAAGAATAAAACATATGATAAATCATGCTATTCGATCAAATGCTGCATATAATTAAACGGGTGCAAAATCGTGGATCTCGGGCAAAACATGTATTCGTTTCAAGCATGGGTAAAACATGAAGATCAAATAAAACATGTGTTCATTTACATCATCTATAATCATAGATATTTGACAATCGGGTGTTCGTCTAAAACATGTATAAATATAGTGGTTTGACAAAACAAACGTTCATTTGAGACTTAGGTAAAAACATAATTATACAACAAACCAGGTATTCATAGCAGTCTGGCAAAACCAATGTCCATTTGAAACATATGTGAAAATACGGATATTTAACAAATCGGGTGTTCATTTAAAACAGGTGTAACCAAAGAAATCTGACAAAACTAATGTTCATTTAAACATATTTCAAAGCAGGGATATTTAACAAATCGGATATTCATTTGAAACAAGTATAAACCTAGGGATCTGGCAAAACAAGTGTCATTTGAAATATTTTTCAAAGCATGGGTATTTAACAATACGGGTATTCATTTAAAACAAGTATAAACCTAGGGATCTGGCAAAACAAGTGTCATTTGAAATATTTTTCAAAGCATGGGTATTTAACAATACGGGTATTCATTTAAAACAAGTATAAACCTAGGGATCTGGCAAAACAAGTGTCATTTGAAAATTTTTTAAAAGCATGGGTATTTAACAATACGGGTATCCATTTAAAACATGTGTAATCGTATAAATCAAGTAAAATCATCGAACGTTTGAAGCATATGTAAAAGCATGGGTATTCACCCAACCGCCATTCATTTAAGACATGTACTTGTACAAGGAACATAAAACAACATAATAACAATAACTGAATTCACTTTGGAGAATATTAACACTTTCTAAATAACAACTTTCATAAAGGAAACGAATCATTTATTGGAAAACATATAAGCAATATAAAACATGTCGGGTATCCAAGGGATCGGGAACTGGCAAGATGGCAATCACAAAAAGCTAAGTCCTCTATCACCGAAGTGACAAGAGTATAACAGGATGTTGGTCTCAGTCACACAAGGTGAGGAGACTTAACGCAAATCATATATACAATATAAATATACGGGAACGGGACCACGGTAGCGAACCGGGTATCGGGACGGGACCACGGCAATAACCGGGTATCGGGATCCAAACTGCAGCTGGCGGGACGGGAGGGGGATCTCCAAGTCAGTGGATCAGACTGACAAGGTTATCCAAGCTTAGTGATGCCGACTCATAGGTAAAAACCAATCGAGACATATGCAAGTAAATCAAGTACAGTAATTAAACGGGTAAAACGGGGGTGCTCAAGGGCACATTGTCATTTCATATCGGGCAATACATTTCGAGACAATTAACTGTTACTAGAGTAACTTCAAATGCTTTCGGGAAAACAAGTCATATAATGCAAATCTTGGAAATGAGATGAAACAATAAACTATAACAATTTCGGGAAAAGTATTAATTTCAAGATCTATTTAAGTGAATAGGGGTCCCGTATGTCGATTATAGTCATTACTTGGTACTCCTTGAGTTTGAAGACATTCCGGGCTCCTTATGCACTTTTACGATTTTCAAATGCACAACATCAAGTTGAAAACTCTTAATCACATACTAGTTTTCATTGGTTCAAATATCCACTTCACTTTTCAATCTTTTATCACTAAGATAAGTATACCATTGGATCCCTTGCTTCAAGAGCTTTCCAACGGTATATAGAACTTCCAAATCCGATATGGGAATCAAAAGTTATAGGCGTTTCAAAATGTCTCTTTTTTTTTCCTGCAGGTTCCTGGCGTCCGTACGCCAGAAACCCGGCGTCTGGACGCCCGGAAGCAGAAAAGGGCGCCCAGGTCTCTGTCTCCTGGCGTCCGGACGCCCGAAACCTGGCGTCTGGACGCTAGGAGGCAGAAACCTCCCAGGCATCCGAAATTTTGCTGTTTTTTTTTTACATCCTTTCCCTCCTTTCTCTTCCACTTGAACTCTTATACAAATTGAGCTTTTCCTTGCTTCAACAAACATCCAAACTAAAATAAAAACTCCCATCAAACTTCAATGAACATTAAATCCAAACACCTCTTTCTTCTCATTTCACATTAAACAAAGGGAAGAATCCCCGATATACACAAGGGTCCATTTGAGCCAAGAATCTAGAGATAAATCAAGACTATTGATTCACATTTCCTTAACCATAGATGATTTAGCAAAACTCATTAAATGAGCATCTATTTCAAATCAATGCAAGCTAGTAAACATAAACATGGGTGGAGAAACCAACCCCATTCATTTCAAAACCATATGAATAAACTTTGACCAAATGAAATGCATATATTTCCAAGGGATTTAACAAGAGAGAAACAACCATTAATATGCATTTTCGAAATCAATAGAAATATGACAAGAAGCATGTGTAGAAACATATATCACATTATCAAGAACAAGTAATAAAACTTAGGTTTTTCTCATAAAACTTAATAACATTCAAACCATCCATTCATCCACTTGCCTTTGACTCTAATCAAGCAAATCAAGCTCCTAATCACCTCTCAAGCTCAAGATCCACAATCTCTACAAAAACCCCTAAAACAAACCCTAAAATGGGTTAAACAATGAAATGACAAGGAAACCTTTCAATAATAAAGGTGGAGCTTCTCTAAGGCTAGAAGACTACAAATCTAGAAGATGAAGAAGAACACTTACTTGGATGACCTTCAAATGAGGAGAACAAGCTCAAGGAAGGTCTCAATATGGGAAGATTTCTCCAAGAATGGTATCAAGGTGAAGCTTGCAAGATGAGGAAGAGGTTGGTGATCTCCATTTTTTGATTGATGAACTATTGGTGTGGCTTGGAGATGGAGAAGCAAGAAGAAGAAGAGAAACACAAGGGAAAACCCTAGGTTCAGCTGGCTGTGCTGGAAAAATGGAGAATGGGATGCAATGAAGGGGGTGGGTTCTCTTATGTTAACAAAGAAGGTTGGGTCCCACAACTTAAGGGACTAGTTTGGCTGAAATCATCTAATTCGGGACCTCGGATGGATTCGACGAAGAAGGAAGAAATGATCGTCGAAATATCTAGTTTCCAAAAAGTATATGTTTCGTGGGTTTCGGGAATATCAAGTTTTGGGTACAGATTTGGTGTGCAATGACTGTTTTGCCCTCAAGGCTAAGAAATCGGGTTTCGGGTTCTCAAATGGATACGGGATCAACATGAAAGTTGTAGGATTCCTCAAGATGAATGCAACGGGCCAAAAACACAATATGAAACCAATCGGGAAAATCTCACAAGTAAATGCAGAGCCGAAAAGGGAACCCCCAAAGGGCCCCACAAGCTACCAAAGCACTCAAAAGCCCAAAACTAGAAGAAAACCCATTCTAGCTCACAAACTCAACCCAACAAATATTAATCCCACTAAAAGAACTAATCCACAAATAAAACAACACTAATCCAAGAGATTAGGGGTCGGGTTCTCACAAGGGTTATCGGTTTTGCCTTTTTAGAAATCACATGAAGTCCATTTGAAGTGTTATGGCTTATGGAGTTGCTACTGGAGTGCTGGTAGTTTGGAGTAAAGTTGTTGCTTCTTTGGTTATCTGCTTTAATTTGATTTGGGATATGTAATGACTTTAAATATTTATTATGTTTTATGTTGGATCTGCTTTGGGATGTGATAACTTTAAATATTTCTTTTTGGTTAAGACTTAGTAAATACTTGTGCTACTACTATTTGCAGGTATTTTGATGATCTCTCACCAATTGAACTGCCATTTTTTTGTAAAAATAAATAAATAAAAAAAAATAAAAAAACCATAATCCAACCAAACCGAACCGGTTCCTTTCAGTTCGGTTTGAGCACATGGGCGGTTTGGTTCGGTTACCGATCCGAACCGCCCATGTGCACCCCTACTTTAAGACATCATTATTAGCTGGTATCTATATATGGAAAATGAAAAATGACGATCTTTACAATCTCCTTCCATTCAAGCCAACTTCAGCTTGAAACAAATCAATTGAACCTTTTGTTTGAATGGTATACAGCTAATGTTCCCTATGTGGCAATGTCCTTTACAGCTTTTCCTGCTGATATCTGGATTCCACCACCAGCAAATCACGTTAATTAAACTCAATTTTATTGTTGCATATAACATGTTTACAAAGGGTGTAAATATAGGAGGCATTATCAGAAATTCAGCAGGGTCTCTACCCCTCAGCCTTTGTTGGAAAGATATTAGCTGATAATTCAATTGAAGCTGAATTAAAGGCTCTCATAAAGAAAAAGGTGGAAATTATAAAAATAGTGCTCCAATTATATATATACTATATTAAACCGGAGGGTTGTGGCTTAGATTTTGAATCTTAGTTGCAATTTTGACTGGAAGTTATTTCTTTTTTTATCTTTTTTCCAAATACTTCACACTCTCTCTCTCTACATATCTCTTGCAACTACCTATTTTATAACATGAAACCATTTACGTCCACTCTCCATTTTTCAAGCTCTTCTTCCTTATTCGAAAACTCTCTTTCTATCCCCACCTCCTTTTATCTTTCTATCCCGATTCTCCTTTTCTCATTCTATACCACCACTTAGCTCTTATGGCGCACAAACATTTGCTTTTGGCATTTTTTTTAAAAAAAATCTTTTGTTTTCTTTCTAATTTTAAGAAATAAAATTAGTAGGTGATGATTATTTGGAAGTTTTTGTTAGATGGTAATGAATCTATGAGTTAGTTTTCTTTAATTTTTATATCCCTTTTATGTCAATTTGATTTTTTTCCGATGTTTTAATCTTTTTATATACAAATATTTAGTTTTCAATGTTTGGACCTACATGTGCTCATCACGGGTTATTGTGCTAGCATGTGATTATAAACGGGGACTGTTATATTCTGGTGGATAATTTTCAAAATATTGGAAATCTTTCATTGAGTCTCATGCAAGGTTGAAAAACTCTCCAAGCTGACTCTTGACTCTTCCTAGTCATCTCGTTTTGACCGAGTCATATACAAGGGAAATTCAGCGAGCTAGTCACCACATTTTAATAGTTGTTTGCAATCTCTAAATTTATTTTTCTAAGTATGCACATAGTTTGGAGTCAGCAACTTTATTTTGATGACTGAAATGTAATTTAAAACTTATACTTGACCTTTTAGATTAATATTTGGTCAACACATTATTTAATATGTAATACTTTTTCTTTTATTTTCTTTATTATAGTGTTTTCTTCCATATATAGAAATTTATTAATTTGAGTAAATTATTATGAACGTATGTAAACTGATGTATAGCTATATTTTATAAGCATTTGATTCATTTTTAAATATTCTTGAAATTATTTTAAAAAGTATGACTCAAGTTTCCGCATTCTCTATCTAAGGGTTTTTTTTTTCATTTTTTTTAATGAGTAGTCATGAGTTTTCCAACCTCGGTCTCATGGACACATTTGATGCATCTAGTAACGATTCTGCAAAAGAATTGTCAACAACGTAGCAGACAGGTTGTCTATCCAAGTTGGAAGACCCCATCTCGGCAATTATTAAAGAGGTATGAGACCAGGTATTAAAGATGTATGAGCCTTCTTCCTCGAGTGCATGAGATTTACCTAGAAGATCTACGATTAGTGACCAGGTATAAAGAAATGATGTGTACAGCTGCATGTCAGCATCCAGATTCTTCGTCCTCAGCCTCAATGCAGGGCTGCATCAATTCAATGGAAAATCTGAAAATGGGAGATCAATCCTAGGGACCAGTGGGAGCTGAAGTTCATATAGTATAGCTTGTTTTCGGGTGCTATGGTGTTAGTGTTCTTGGTTCTTGTTCTTCTCGTCTGTTGTTGGTTTGTTTATGTTCAGTGATTTCCTATCGAGAAAAAAGAAAATGGCCCTCGTAGACTCTCAAATAAATGCATAACTCAAGATATATGTGTATGTTAAGTGTGTGTGTGTGTGTGTATATATATATATATATATATATATATATATATATATATATATATATATATATATATATATATATATATATATATATATATATATATATATATATATATATATATATATATATATGGGGAGTGCTCCCCTACACTGCAGTTCACCTTATTATCAACTGCAGGCATGTGAGTCGTCCGATCGTGTGTGGGACGATGGATTGCAATAGTGATGAATTTTGAAATGGGCCCGCTCATATTTCAGTTTTCCCCCTTCTCACTTCAGATTTCAAACCTGATCACATTCCCTTCTCCTCTGTCTCTCGTCCCTCTCTCTCTCAGTGATTCCACTCATCTCTCATCACCTCTCTCCCTCTCGACTACCCTTCCTGCATCGCCTCCGCCCATCAGAGATCTGCGAACCACCAGAGATCATTTGCTCTCTGAAAAACATCAGAGATCTGCGCTCAGCCCCATCCGCTGCATCAACTGCTCTCCCCCTCTCCCTTCCTCCTTCCATCAATAATTTGCTCTCCGACTGTCGACTGCCATCAAAAACTTGAGCCCATCAAAGATCTACACAAATCAAAGATTTGCGTCCATCAGAGATCTGTGCCCAGCCCCATCAGGTTGAATTGTCGTCTGCCAGCCTCATCTAGCAATCTGCGCCAACCCAGCCTTCCTCTCTCCCTCTCTCGACGGCATCAAATCTAAGGTATGGGGGTATATTTGATCACTGTATTCATTCCACTGCACCTCTAGAACTTGGGCATAAATTTGGGCGTCTGAGAAGTAAGAAGTTCAGTAACCAGAAAAAAAAACTCTGTAATTCCACAAAGCCTAAATTGGGCGTAAATTTGCCGATTCATAGTAATATAGATGTAAGAAGTTTCTAACCTGTTTCCAATCAAACAATACAGAAAATGAAACAAACATTATAAAGTTGGGTTCTCAATTTTTAATTTTTATGAGGCCTTTTTCTCATTATCTTTTTGAAATTGGATTAGTGTTATGTTTCTCTCCTTTTAAAGGTTTATATACCCTGAATGGGAATTTCTTTTATCCAGAACTTGGTATTGGGATTTGGGCATCTGAGAACCCCAATGATCCCACAAGCCGAGAGTGGAACTGTAACCAATGGAATGTTGCAGTTGTCATGAATTGAATTGAGTTGAAGTGGACCAAAATGTTATTAATTTTTCACATTGGTCAATTTTATGCTTTTGAATTGATTCATTAATTATTCCTTGCATGTTTACATTTCAGGGGCACTATCAAGATTTCTGCAGTTACTCCAAGTAAATCAAAAGTCAACTCCGACTCACTTGTTAAAGGCAACGCTTCAAATATGCATGCATTTGATGACAAACCATTTTTGAAGTCACTCCAATCTTGTTGTTGATGAAGTTGATATATGTTCGATGTTGAATTTAAAATAGTTGAAGTTGAAGTTGATGTTGAATGATCATGTTGGATTTCATTTTGTCCCATGTTGAATGATTGCTACATAAGTGTTGTTGGCCTTGCTCAGGATGAGCATGAGCATGGTGATGTTGAAGGTGATGAATATCTGTTAATGTTGAGTAAGAATGGTGATATTAGTGTTGAATCTGAATGCTTGTGTCGATGTTGCGTGTGAATGATAATGTTAATGTTCTTATTTAGTTGATGTCAGAGCCTTGATATTCAGTGACAAAATAATTTGTGTTGATATTGAATGTTATAGGTGATGGACAAAAACAAGTTGAGTTTGAATGTGAAAGTTATAGGTGAATGGTTGGTTTGATGTTGTATAAGAATGGTGAATGCTGATGTTATAAGTGATGGGCAAAAACAGGTTGTTTTGTTAAAGGTGATGTTGAATAAGAATGGTGAACGTTATAGGTGAACAGCTTCAGTGTTGAATGTTATAGGTCCAAAAACAGTTGATGTTACAAGCTATTTCTTTCCTCCTTAAAAAGAACTTGGTTGAGTATGGAGTATTATAACCATTCTCACGTTGTGTCCATATACACGACACCTTGAATTCATCTCTAAATTTCCTCTCCCTGCTTTTAGTCTCTCTGTGCATTGAGTGGCTAGCCCCATTTACCCATCCATTCGAAGTCTAGAATAAGTTAAGGGCTTGGAGAGGTGAAGTGGGCCCCACTGATTTGTTGCCGGTTTCAGGTAGCGGTTGACTGAGTTTTTTTTTTTCGAAATGTTAGAGTTTCTGGGTGGTTTGAATGATAGAATGGGTAGATGAGGAGGGAATGAGATTAACACCAGGCCTTACAAAGGAGTTTGTGGTTTCTACAGTTGATGGGATCATATCTTGACTCCCACAACAGAGAAATCTGACCACCGCTCAAGAATTTTTATGTACAAACCCTTTTTGTGAAAAATCACTTCAAATTTGGATTCTGGCTTTCTAGTTCTGCCATGTATAACTTCAGAATTTTTTTTTTTTTTTTTGGATGCAGTAAACCAAAGATCAATGACATTGATAGGGTTCATTTTATTCTGAAGGTAGATTTGCTATGACCCACTTGTGCTCATTAAATTTTCTAGCCTTTGATCAACATCATCTAAATAGATTATCTAAAAGGGTAACAGAATAATCCACTAGTAACAAGTAGAGAGTTAAACTATATGATGCAAAATCCATTCATTAAGGTCCTTGCATAAACACTCAAATGCACATAATGATGGGCACGTACCTACATATTCATAAGAACCCACAGAATTTAATGCCTGTGCATAAACACTCAAATGAACATAATATCCGTGACAACAAGTGTTGATCAATCTCAAACAGAGTTAAACTACACGAACAAAAGGTGGGCGTGACAGTGCTTCCTTGTCTTCCTTCCTTGATGTCAGTCTTGATGGCTTGCTTCCTTCTCAGCATATAGTCATGGGACAAAAAGAAACCCAACATGATCATTCAACATTCACATTTAACATCAACTATTTTAAATTCAACATTGAACATAAATCAACTTCATCAACAACAGAATTGGAGTGGCTTCAAAAATGGTTTGTCATCAAATGCATGCATATTTGAAGAGTTGCGTTCAACAAGTGAGTCAGAGTTGTCTTTTGATTTACTTGGAGTAACTGCAGAAATCTTGATAGTGCCCCTGAAATGTAAACATACAAGGCATAATTAGTGAATCAACTAAAAAGAATAAAATTGACCAATGTGAAAAATTGTAAAAATTTTGGTCCACTTGACTCAATTCAATTCATGACAGCTACAACATTCCATTGGTTACAGATCCACTCTCTACTCATGGGATCATTAGGGTTCTCAGATGCCCGAATCCCAATGCCAAGTTCTGGATAAATGAAATTCTCATTCAAGGTATATAAACCTTTAAAAGGAGAGAAAAATAACTCTAATCCAATTTAAAAAAGATAATGAGAAAAGGGCTTCATAAAAATTAAAAATTGAGAACCCAACTTTATAATGTTTGTTTCATGTTCTGAATGTTTGACCGAAGACTGGTTAGAAATTTCTACATCTATATTACTATGCATCGGCCAATGTATGCCCAATTTAGGCTTTGTGGAATTACATAATTTTTTTCTGGTTACTGAATTTCTTACTTCTCAGACGCCCAAGTTCTAGTGGTATAGTGGAATGAATACAGTGATCAAATATACCGCCATACCTCAGAATTGATGCCGTCGAGAGAGGGAGAGAGGAAGACTGGGCTGGCGCAGATTGCTAGATGAGGCTGGCAGACGACAATTCAAGCTGATGGGGCTGGGAACAGATCTCTGAAGGACGCAAATCTCTGATCGGTGCAGATCTTTGATGGGCTCAAGTTTCTGATGGCAGTCGATAGTCGGAGAGCAAATTATTGATGGAAGGAGGAATGGAGAAGGGGAGAGCAGTTGATGCAGCGGATGGGGCTGGGCGCAGATCTCTGATGTTTTTCAAAGAGAAAATGATCTCTAGTGGTTCGCAGATCTCTGATGGGTGGAGGCGATGCAGGAAGGGTAGTCGAGAGGGAGAGAGGTGATGAGACGATGGGTGATTTTTTTTTGATCGATTAGGTTAGAAAGAAAGAGGAGGGAAAGGGGAAAAAATGGGCGGGCTTCCAAAATGACTTCCTTTCCGTCACACTTCCCTTCTTGTCAAAGAAACCCCCCTTTCGGATCCAGTGGAGATTGTAGCACAGAGACGTCCTGAGGCAGCGCTGCAGCGGGAGAGATGACGCGAGAGGGAGAAGGAGAGTCGTAGTGAGAGAGAGAGCTAATCGAGAGAGGGAGAAGAGAATAGTAGAGAGAGAGCGCTCCACGAGAGAGGGAGAGATGAGAAAACCTCTCTTGGGTCTTTCGAAGATGAAAGTGGGGAAATGAAAGCGAGAGATGAAAAAATGATGGCCCATCCTGATTTGGTTTTGCTTCTCTCATTCCAATAGACACGAGCGAACCGCACGCTGCAGCTGATAATACTCTCCACTGCAGCTTAGGGAGAGTTCGGCGAGGGAGGGAGAGAGCTTCGCTGGGAGAGATGAGGCTCTGAGAGAGGGCTTCGTCCCTGAGAGAGATGAGGCTCTGAGAGAGGGCTTCGTCCCTGAGAGAGAGAGAGATCAGGTGAAAGAGAGGTCCGCAGCAGCGAGGGAGAGTCCGGTGAGGGAGAGAGATCCGCTGGGAGAGACCGGCGTCGCCGTGAGAGAGAGATCAGACGAGAGACAGAGAGCTTCCCTCGTCGTCCGATCGTCGTCGTGAGAGAGAGAGATCAGGCGAGAGATAGAGAGATGTGATAGAGAGAGATCGTCGTCTGATCGTCGTCGTCCGAGAGAGAGAGAGAGAGGCGAGAGAGATGAGTGGAATTGCTGAGAGAGAGAGAGATAGACAGACAAAGAGACGAGAGACAGAGGAGAAGGGAATGTGATTAGGTCTGAAATCTGAAGTGAGAAGGGGGGAAAACTGAAATATGAGCTCACTACAAAAAAAAGGACTTTTAGTCTCGCTTTTGAAATGAGCTTTTGTGTCGCTTTTACAATAAAATGACACAGTATGGTCTGATGTGTCACTTTAGAGGAGGAGTAAACGAGGAGGAGGTTTGTTGGGTCACTTTTCTATAACGCGACACACAAAACAAATCTATAGTTTTCCCCCACTAAACAAAAGTGACACGAGAAGTTTGGTTGTTATTTTCTTTCATGAAATAGGAAAGAAAAGCGACACATGAATTTGGGCAAGTGATAATTTGGGTTCCCTCCATCGTATATCCCATCCCTTCATTCCCTCCATACCTCATTCCCTTGGCGCCCAAATACCCCAACGATCAGAGCGATCCCCTTGAGGAGTGTCTGAGACGATCGACAGGTGCACATCATCTTTGCAACCCCCCCCCATCCCTCCAATCCTCACGCACCTCAGCAGCCCATCCCTCCAATCCTCCCCTGCATCGTCTCCATTCACATAACCCAGGCGATCACCTTCAGCCCTGCGCATCATCAGCCAGCCTCCCATCTCCATCTCCATCGCAGCCATCCAACCTCCTTCTCTCTTCTCTCCTCACCAAACCCGCCACCCTCTGCTCCATTATCTTCCTCCGCCAGACACAAGCAGCAGCAGCCCCGGCCCACACGCATCACCTTCTTCCGCCTCCTCGAGCGCCCCTGCACCAGGTACACCCCTCCCTCTTTCTGCACTCCGCACACACTGCGCATGCACCATTCCCCCTCTTCTCTCTCCTTCTTCTCTGTTCTCTCTCTCTCCCTTGCTCCCCATCTCTCTGCTTTCTCTCTCTTTCCCCATCTCTCTGTTCTATCCCTCTCTACTCTTCTCTCTACTTCTTCTTCTTTCAGCTATATATGTTTCTACTATCTGGGTATGGAGATTTAGGGTTTCTGCTGGATTGTGGGAGTGGGTTCCATGGTGCTGGGAGATTTTGGGGGTGGATTGTGGGAGTGGGTTCCATGATGCCCATGTCGTTAGGAATACACAGGTTTAGAGGAAAATTATATTGAAAAACAAATTTATTTATTTTTAAATGCTAAGAGGCCTAATGGGCAAGCTCCAATATCAAAACCAGAAGAAGGGGGAAAAGATCTTCATATGTTTGTATGGAGTTCTAGTGCTTCTCCTGTGTCAGATGTGTTTGGAACTCAACAAGAGTGCAGAGCTGCAGTAGAGCCTTCTGTGAAAGAAGTCCAAATTGCCACTTCTCCAGGAAAAGGTTCCTCTTTTTTTTTTTTAATTTGTTTTTGTTTTGATGTTTTTAACAGTTTGATTTGGTTTTTGTGTGTTTTGATTGAAATGGGTGTTTGGTTCTTAGGTGAGGTTCGTGGAGATCAGCAAGAAGAGTACTTGGGGGGAGAGGATTTCAGCTTTGGCAAGAGAGATATGGAAGAAGGAGATGTGCATATGCACAAGAGCAGTGGAGAGAAGGGGAAAGCTATGCCTCCTACGAGTGTAATGACTAGGCTAATACTGATTATGGTGTGGAGGAAGCTTATCCGGAACCCAAACACCTATTCGAGTTTGATTGGTCTCACATGGTCTCTAGTTTCGTTCAAGTAAGCAAAACCGAGCATTTCTCTGAAACAAAACATTATCTTCTTCTGCTCTGCAGAAACATTCCTAACACTTTTGTTGTTTTATTATTTCTCTGCTTGTGTTTGTTGGGTTCTGTTGCAGATGGCATGTTCAGATGCCTGCTATTATAGCCAAGTCCATTTCGATATTGTCGGATGCAGGTCTAGGCATGGCCATGTTCAGCTTGGGTGAGTTCTTTTGTCTGCAACATACCCCTCCGTTTTCAAAGATCATTTAATAACTCCAGTCTCCAGTAGAGTAGATTAATCCCATTTGTATGCACCCTGTCACTTTTTCACTTGGACTGTATGTTTCCCCACTTTAGAAATGTCCAAAACAAAGTCCCATCCAAACAAAGATTACTTTAAAAAACAGAACAAAGAAAGAAAATCATATTAGTAATTAGACCATATTTCACTGCAACTGATTTGATGATATGCATCATCACATTGATCAATTCTTCACCTATCCATAAAACTTTCTTTGAAATGAAATCTTGGCCAATTCTCATACAAAGACATCACTGTGATATTTGATGTGACACCAAGTCCCACAAAGCACATTTCTGTTCAAAAAGAAAGTTACATGGGGTCTCAATCACTAGAGATGTATCATTATATGAACTGGGTTTTTGAATCTACATCTATTCTTAGAGCCCTGCTCCTTTATCAGGAGGACTGGGACCATCACTTGATAAAGTAAGAGTCACATGGAGTAGTATAAAACCAAAAAAGTGTCCTTGAGTAAATTGCTTAGTTCCAAAAAAAAAAAAAAAAGTTGTATATAAAATTAGTTGGGAGTAGTCCCCCATGTAGGTGGAGCCATGTGGACAGGATAGTCATACTCATAGCATTCCATCTGCATTCAAAACAGTATGTTTGATGTTCTGTTTCTACAGTAGTTAATATTTATATATTTAAATTGGTCTGATGATCTGATGAAATGTCTTCTCTTGTGAGTTGTTGGATTGGATGTGAGTTGTGATGTGGGGTTTTGTGGGTGTGATGATGGGGCAGGATTGTTCATGGCATTGCAACCGAGGATCATAGCATGTGGCAATTCGACAGCAGCTTTTGCAATGGCTGTGAGATGCTGCCATGCTGATTCTGCAGGACATGCTGCATGTTCCACCATTGTATATCTTTGCTGCATTTATACCTGCTGTGATGGTTGCGGGTTTTTATTTCTTTGACCATAGCGTGGCTTCACAATTGGCACAACAGAAAGAGTTCAATCTCAAAAACCCATCTGCATACCATTATGACATTTTGTTACTTGGAGTCATGGTATTTTTTATTACCAGTTTTCTCATCAATGTATATAATTTTTTTTACCATGCTCATTTTCTAATTGAGGTGCAACTGAATAATTCCAGGTTTTACTTTGTGGATTGCTTGGGATTCCTCCTTCAAATGGTGTCATACCACAATCACCTATGCATACCAAGAGCCTCGCCGTTCTCAAGCGGCAGGTTTGTAGAACCTCAAAACTGCTTTTCTAACATTATGTGATTCCTTTCCAATTTCAGGGCCTCCTTGGATGTGCCTCTAATTTTCATTCTCACTGACACCCAAATTACTATGTTCACATTCTGGAGGAATGGCCTATTTGTGGCTTTTGCTAAAATGGGGAACTGGTGGGCATCCCTGTTTTGTGGCTGATGCAAACAATCTCACCTTTGTTACTTACATGCAGTTAATTCGTAAGAAGATGGTTCAGACTGCTAAGGAAAGCATAAAGCAGCAAGACAGCAACTCAGAAATTTATGGAAAAATGCAAGCAGTGTTCATAGAAATGGACAAATGCCCTGCTGTAAGTATCTTGCTCAGACGAACTTCTACAATATTTTTTCCTTTTCCATGAAATAAACCATAATTTCCTCACTTTCCAAATAATTAAATAAAACAACTAAACTCGAGAAACCAAGTTTTAAAGCTAAATCACCTTTGCTTTTTTTGTTAAAGGAAAAAAAACTCATTTTTATCCCAATACCTGTGTCTAACACCAACTCTAAAGGGTTAGTGATATAGCATTATTTGCACTTCGGTAGGAAGACATTATGGGTGTACTCCAAATAACAAGTAAACTTGATATTTTGGTGTAACTAATTGTATTATCTTGTTTTGAGTTTTGGATGTGGGGTGTAATTAACCTTGTTGCCCATTTCATAGGTTGTGTCTCCCCTAAAGACAGAGAAGCATAAGATTTTAAGAAACGAAACCAAAAGAGTGATGGTTTGCTTCTAAAAGCATGATGATGATAGTCCCGGGTTTTCATTTGCTACATAGGAGTTCAAGGAATTTTTCCTTTATTTTTCTGGAGATTAGTCTTGGCTAATGAGATGACCCTCGGGCCATTTCTAGAGGTTGCTGCTACTACTAATTCTTTGCTGCGTTTGAAGAACGCCCCAATCAATATTGATATTCAGTTGGTGTTGGTGCTGTGGAGATTCATTGCAACGACGTGTTTGTCGAGATAATGAAACAAGATAATAGAGAGGATAGATTTTAGGAAAGACTTAGAATTAGTTTGAATTTTAAGTTTAGAATAAGTTTCAAGTGATAATGTAAGATTATGATTAAATTGTTACAACTTAAAAGCATTATCACAACATACAGAGCATTACCAAGACAACAGTAATGAACATAAGAAGTTAAACAAGAAACTGAAAAACTATGATAGATTCTCACACAAACTATGATAGAATAGTTCAAAATATTGCTACACTGCGGGCTTTGACCCAATGGATCTCCATGATCCAAAAGCCCATTTCAGAGTAGCGCCTCATGGCTGCGGGCTGCATCGGATCTAAGTCAGGTAGTCCAATACCTTAGCTAAAATTCTGTAAGGCTTCATTAGAAAATAATCAAGCAATAGACTATTAATGAGTTCCTTCTTGACTTCTCTGGAATAGTGCAATATGTAGTAACAAGGTTGGTGTTCATGTGACATGACTTGTGGAACTTTGCCACAAATTCCTCCTAGTCCTGCTTGCAATATGTAGTAACAAGGTTGGTGTTAATGTGACATGACTTATGGAACTTTGCCACAAATTCCACCTAGTCCTGCTTCATTGTCTCCCAATCTCCTAAAAAAATGCCAAAGGAAATCTAGTGAGGCTCTGGGAGACAATCCTTTCCATGTTCTACCTGCAACTTTTGCTCTTAAAGGGCTTTCTAAGTAGTTGCCTCATGTCCTCTTCATTTGTTGATTTTTTCTATATCATTGCATCGTCGCCCCCCTTGCCCCCCTCCACCACACACACACACACAAAAAAACAATAGACACTCACCGCCCTTTGCTTAAAGAAGTTTTGCTTTGATAGTATTGTCATTATTAACTTTTTTTTAAAAAAGTTGATAACATCAGATCCTAGCATCATCAGCTATGATATCTTTAATGAGATTTCTCATGCTTGTTCTTATAGTTTTTTGTTTGATAGGTAATGATGTTTGAACCTAGGTTGCAAATGTGTTTTCCCTGCAGGTTTTCAGCTCCTGGATGCACTTTTGTGCTGTACGTGTGTTCACTGAGAGCATTCTAAGATATGGGTTGCTTCCATCAACCCATATCAAACATGGGTTTCATTCACACTGAATTTCATTTGACCTAAATTGAGTTCACTTGGAATATATACAAATTGGATTGGAGAATGGTTAGTACTGTGTATATTGGTGTAGTTAACCCCAATTCTTTTTGTTGTTAATCTCTCTCTCTCTCTCTATATATATATATATATTGTCACTTGTGTTGTCTATCCATACATCTTGCTCAGCTCATTCTTTAGTTGATGTTAATTTTGAGTGATAATTTTTAAGATAACTGGTCACCAAGTGTTAATTATTCTTAGATTTTGAGTTATAGTGTTGACATTGTTTTTATTCGTGGGGACATGGACAAACATTTCTAAGCTACATGCTTTCAAGGTTTTAAAACCACAATAATTATTCCATGAGAAGGGAAGGGGGACCAGTGAAATTTGGAAGCACATGATAACAGAAGATTGGGTTTGTTTTGAATTGAATGGCATTAAAAGAAACCCAGATGCAGATGCATCCTTGGAGTTATCCTTTCCATGGGAAGGAATCAAGGGGTCCTCCTGATCTGTCTATGCTGCACCAGGGTTAACAACCACATGCTAGAATCTCAACCAAACCCCACCCACCCCCAGCCCACATATTCAAAGTGCCCATAAGACAGATATCAATCTGTGCCCATAAGACACATATCAATCTGTACCGCTGCTGCAATGTGCTGTATGGAATCCCATGCTAAATCCCTTAATTAATTTTAGCTAGATGGATGATGCCATATACTCAGAATGTGTTGAATCAGTCATGAATATATATATATATATATATGTATATGCTTTATCATTTCAATACATTCTTATGATATCATTTGAGTGTGTTCTTGATTATATCAACTTGGAAAAGTTATTGTTTTAAGTAGTTCACATGGTTTGTCTTTTTGACATACTTGCAAAGTTGGTTGTGGTTTTGTGATGTTGATGAAGTTTTTTTTTTTAAGATGATAGCATGTTAACTAGTGGATTTTGTGTATGGGTAGCAAATCACCTTGCCTTGTGAAAGAAAAGAAGTCTAATGTTGGGTATTAATATGCTTGCCTGAGTATTTTCCTTACATAAGGTCCTAATTTTTTTTTTCAACTTTTAATGATGAATGGGTTTATTGCAGTTATCTGTTCTATTGATGCAGGATTAACTTGTTTTGATTAGCTAGTTCTACGAACTGTTTTATGTTGTGCAAGCATAGTTAGTAGTCATTATTCATGTATGGAAAAACACAAAGGTACAGGATATATTGCTCTATATCTGTCATGATTACCATTGCATCCACGACCCCACTATAACTACAATAACCACTAGCACCATGTCAGTAGTAACAACCATATCCACTAGCACAAAGTGGGCCCCAGCAGCTGGTATGCATGATAAGTCCGTGCACATCAGATGCGTAGCAATATTACCACTATTTATTTGTTAGATACACGTAAGCGTATGTATAATCCATTTGTGATTTTCTTTTGGATATTTTGTGGTGTCAGATTCGCAGGAAAATGAGAGAAATTATGGTTAACCAAGCAACATCTTGCAATCTGAAAGAGTTGGTGGCAAAGTTCATCCCTGAGGTGATAGGAAAGGAGATTGAAAAAGCGACATCCAGTATTTATCCTCTGCAGAATGTCTTCATCCGGAAAGTCAAGATCCTTAAGGCCCCCAAGTTTGATCTTGGGAAGCTGATGGAGGTATGTTCCCTTGCCTGCCATCTATTTCTGATATTGTTGCCCTTTTATATTTCTGGTGACAATGAGCCATATATTATCAATATAAAATAAAATAGACTCCATCAAGTGAATAATGGCTACTCTCTTCATCCCTCTGTTCTTGAACAGGAATGAAGAGGAGCATTCCTAGTTAATTAGTGACAAACATATCATCCTGTCAATTCTATTATAAGCTATGCTACTACTTGAAAAAAGAACAAAGAGAAACTGAATTATTTATGTATTTACAAAACTGGTGTTGTATACAAAATACAGTAATCATCATTATTTGCTTGAAATATATAATTATTGTTGGGGGCTATGCAGGTTCATGGAGATTACTCTGAAGATGTGGGACACTACTAGAAAACTGAGTATTCGCTCATCAAAAACGCGGGCGGCCGCTTGTGGCGGTCGCAAAAGACCCATTAGCGACCGCCATAGGCGGCCGCAACAGGTGAAACGGCGGTCTCTAAAGCCCAACCCCCGCCAAACCCTCTTTTTCCTTCCCACTTCTTTTTTCCCCTGCTCCCGCGCTCTCGATCGCTCATCGCTCATCTCCTCTGCTCTGCATCTCGATCCGCGCCTCGATCGCTCATCTCCTCTGCAATCTTTCTCTCTCTCTCTCTCTCCTTCCCTTCTCTCTCTTCTCTCTTCTTTCCCTCTCCTTCCCTTCTCTCCCCCTCTCTCCCTGCGTTCACTCTCTCTGGCCAGCGCCCTGTGAAACCCTTCCCACTGATTCTCTCTCTCTTCTTCTCTCTTCTCTCCCTGTCCTTCCCTTCTCTCCCCCTGCGTTTCCTCTCTGCCCAGCCGCCGGCGCCCTATGAAACCCTTCCCACCTATTCTCTCTCTCTCTCTCTCTCTCTCTCTCACCTCACACCTTTCTCGTCTCCTTCGGCATCTCCCTCCTACGCTCACGGTCGCCAGCGCATCCTCCGGCCGGCATCCATCAGGTATGTATCATGTTACCATTTGAAGCGCTGCATCACTTCTGTTGTAAGACTTCCAACTATTTGTGATTTCAGTATCTCTCTCTAATGTTCCTTCTTTGTATGTGGATTTGTGATTTCAATATCTCTCTCATTTTCCCTTCTTTGTTTTGTTGGGACCGTTGAGTTGCTCCATGCCCCTTTTTTTATTGTGAGTTTTTGGCAGCTCAAAACCTTCAATTTTTGGCATGTGGGTTACTCAAGATGCCCTGATTCCTGGATTAATGCTGAATATGTGTGCATATAAAACAATCTCTGATGTATTGTTTGCATAGGGTTTCATTTTGTACTGTCCCAGATCCACTGGATGATATGTGCAAGTTAAAAATGTTTAGGGTTTTTTCCGTGTCAGTGTGATAATTAGGGAGGTGCCCATAATAGCAAACCTGGTGAGAAGATGGATAATTCCATTAAACACCTCCATTTGTTGCCCTAATTGTATGTATGGAATGAGTACTTCAACCATGTTTTTGTGTATTTGTTCTTTGAGTGATACTTGAGGTCTAAGATCCGTCACTCATTTGGCATCCATTGGGTTAGTCACTGAATCTTCGGGTGAGGAGATAAAATTAGGTGGGAGGTTCGTCATTTTGAAATGAGGGCAAGCTCATGTGGAAGTTGGTGCTAGCTGCAATTCTGTGTTCTTTATGGAAGATAATGCTAATCTTCCCCAGCAAAGCAAAGCAGGAGAAGAAAGCTTCCTCGAGGCGGTTGAATAAAACACAACGTTCTTTAGTGAAATAAAGTGCTATTAATCATTTAGTTCTTATTTATTTCTTTCAGGGAATGTTTCAAAATGGTTTGCCCTGCAAAGTGGTGTCGACCACCCTTTGTGCTGGTGCATGACAATACATTAACAAGGAGTGCCCACACTCCTAACTCACCTGGACGGATCATGTAAGAGGCCACCCATGCCTTTTGGGCTACCAAAGTCGTGATTCTGCCTGATTCTATTCTCAAAACTTTTCTGCATGATTCCTACTCATCCGATTGTCCACAATGACCTTTTCCTCGTCTTCCATGCTGTACTGAAGGGAGGGGAAGATTGACCAATGGGCCCACCTCAATATTGACCAATAGGCCCACCTCAATAGCCAAAGTCTCAAGATAGCACAATTATAACCATGAAGACAGCACCACTGGTCTTCCAATTACCAAATAAAAAAAATAAAATAAAAAACTCAAATGATCACTTCAACATCATTCATTCATTCATTGCTCTCTAATAGAGAATACATGAATGTATAAAATCCAGCAGATATCCCCTAGCTTGCAATCCAAGCTTATTACATACATATCTCAAAGATTCACCTGCTAAGTTTAGGAATTGACACCTAATTATATGAATATTCATTTAAATGCTACTAAACTTTCTAAACAAAACAAAATTCCAAAATTATTCTTCTTTTTTTTTCTTTTTGCTTTTTGGAATGATAACTTACATTAAATAAGCCTAACAATACAAGGGAGATATATTGACAAGATTACATCACGACAAAAACACAAACCACCCAGAACCGCTTGATTGAAGCACATCAAAGCATCAAAAAGAAAACAAACGTAAACATATGAAAAGGCCACCTCTCCATTTGTACAAAAGAAAAAAAGATCTATTAAGATGCCTCATAAATGAGGCAGGACAAAGACCCAAAAGGCAATAGAAAAATCTCAGTCTCTCGTATAAACTTCCATGTGAGATGATTTCCCTACTAAACACTTGAGATTCCTCTTCTTAAAAATTGTTCAAATGGTGGCCACAAATGAGATCTTCCACATATCCCTTCCCCCAGATGAACCACAACCAACTTCCAAGATACCAAAACTAATGAAATACTATGGTGACTCTTTTCCTCATAGATGTATATGTCGTCCCACATCTAAGCACACACAAAGTTGGATGGTTCCCCCTTCACTTAAGTGACTCTCTAGCCTATTTAAAATTAAAAAATAAGTGAATATGACAATTAGAGTTATAAAAGACCATGGGTCTCCATTTCCATGAATGGAATTTTTGGGTTACATCTAGCCCACTATCTGAACCCCGTTTCGTGGCAGCCCTTCTTAGGCTATAACATATCGCCTCACTCTTTCGTTCTGTTAATATGGTTGTCTCCTACCTAAATGAGCTTCCGAAGATCTCGGCCAACAACTAAATAAAGTTTTCCTAGTGGAGAGTTTTCCAAAAGTTTGGGTGATAATTCATCTCAGATTCCTGGTCTGACCATTTTTCGTCCAACAAACAAAGGATTGAGAGTCTTACTTTCCTAAGAAGAAGGATTGCTACCCCAACTTTTTTTCTTTTTCTTTTTGTTTGTATTTCTAATTTTAAATATTTCACACAAGCTACTTACCGAGAACTGTCAAAGGCTATTTACAAAGTACAATAAAAATGGTTAATCTTAACTAGAAAACAAAATCACATCAAAACTCTAATATAGTACATCATAATCACATTAAGAATTGATAAACTACTTAAATAATAAATCTAACCTAATCCTAATCACGATCTTATCCGAGCTCGTCAAATAACACATATTGAGCTCAATATTGGGCAGTTTGCCTTGCCTTGGAGTCTAGTGAAAAGAGAAGAGGTGAGGGCCATCCATCTCTTGAATTCCCTTATCTTCTCTATCTTGTACTAGTTCTTTTTGACTTGGCAATAAAAAAAAATCTTAAAATCAGCACATAGAGAGAGAGAGGGGGGGGGGAGGGAATTTAAAAATTAAAAAAGGGAAAAAATCAATTATTTTTACTTGTTCTTTACCAGATATCTTTGTTTGGAGAGAATGTAGTATCAAACTTTAGTCGCTGTTAGATTTTTATCACATCAAATATACAATATATATGGCCATTGAATTTTGGGATTCTAAAATTTAGTGCTAAGATGATCACATTGGTACTGCATCCACCCCAAATTCACTTCAGAGAGAGAGAGGGAGAGAGAGAGAGAGGAGAACCTTGGTGACTATTTCTAATTATCACTACCAAGTAGACAGACTCAAACATGTTATTGGCTCTATTACTAGTACTGTTGTGCCAACTGGAATCAGTAGAGTACATACTGTAACTTATACAACATATAACAATAATAATAGATTTGAGTAATAATACTCAGATCCCAATTCATAAGTCAGAAAAGAGGAAATAGATTTTACTCTGAAAATTCTGAAATGCAAATGTAGATGGCAAGCATGGGAACTAAGTAATTTGGTTGATAAAGATATGGAATACACTGATTTCTCCAAATCAAAACAGAGTCTACCTCGAATTTGACTCAACAAATAACCAGGCCCACGATAATTAGCAATTTAGACTCAATTGCATCAGTAACTTCAACGATCCAATATAATTAATACGACAACATACTTTGCTTCAAAAGATAACAAACCTTCAATTTTGACAATCACCATTATAAAAATACATGACCAGTTCTCACAGTTCACTTCACTTCGTTTAACTCTCTGCTGGGGAGAACCATACTAAAGCCAAAATGAGTAGGAGTAGCCATTCATTTCAAAACTGTGCTATCGGAGAGGAAGGAGACGGGAAGGGTGAGACAAGGGTATAGCAAATAAGGGTATTCTCATCATTTCATTGAACACAATGTTTTATAAGGAGAAATGGAAAACATAAACATCATTGACAACAGAAACTCTACCCACATGAACTTTCCCTACTAATAGAGGAGACATAACAAAGCTTTTCAGGACACCATGCATACAAAATTTAAGGAAATAACAACCAGACTGGAGTGGTTTTACTCCTTCTTTAGGCCTTCTTAATAGCACCAGAACGTGCTTTTAGATTCAGAAATATTGCCCTAAAACACCCAATAAAAACAATTGTAAGAAGAAAAAAAACAGTGCATGTATCAATTTATAGTAATATTTAATACAGAAAAACAAAGCAAGGAAATGGTTATAGTCACATTATACGGTTATATATATTGGAGAAACAAGTGCAGGTAAGGCAACAAGCATGTGAATACGCATCAGAAAAAAAACATCAAGTGAGATATAAGTTCATTACTATAATATATATGTTTGTGTGTGTGTGTAAAAATGCACAACATGGGAATTCCTCCTACGTGTGAGCATCCCAGTGGGCGCCTTTAATTTAGGGTTGGGGGGGTGGGGTGGTCGGAGAAAGATTCGCAACATAAGCAAATACATATAACTAGGAATCAATTCTCATTTGGCCATCACGATAATCATCATCTTAGGGTTACCCTATCAGTCTGTGGTTGGCTTAATGTGTTTTATTTAAAGAGAAGAAAATGTGGCAAAGCCCTATCTTCTAACAAAAGTGTCAAAAAGCTCACCCTCCCTCTCTCCCTACACAAGCTTGGCACACTATGATAATCACCATCAACTATCCCAACTATCTATGGTTGTCTTTATGAGTTTTATTTCTTCACTCGATCCTATTCAAGACCATGTTCACATTGACTCTGCAGTCTAAATGTTTTTTAGACTGTCCTTGCCTACAACTACAATCACCCATGAAATAATATATGTCCTTGCCTACAACTACAATCAAAGAAGTTACTGATACTACATTCCTCAAGTTGCACCCCCCAGCATGCATTTTAGTAACCTGCCTGTACTATTCCTTCTCTGTGTTAAATTGGGTGTGTATTTGTTGTTAATTTTTTGTGATTCAATTGAATAGTGAAGAAGAGCTATGTTGATTGCAGTCTCACAACAGGTAAGTGTAGCACCAATGCCTGCAGATTCTTTATTCAATCTAACTGATTCAATGTAGCACTCGACTTATCCACATTGCTAGGAAGGATTATAAGTTTATAACTTATATGATGGTGTGATTTTTCTTCTTGGCAAACTTCTTATATAATATGATTTAAGAAATGAACACTTGGGAATTTGTTAGAGAGAATAGCAATTTCATTAGATGCCATACATTGAGGGTTTTTACTCTCCAATTCATGCAATTTTACTTAAAGTATAGGAGGGTGTTCTTGACTCTCCAATTCATACAACTTTACTTATAGAAAATTTTATAGTTGAAGATTTCATTGGTTGTGAACCTTTCATTATCAACTTTTATTCATTCGCATGCATTAGTGAAACTTAGACCCGTTCGAGAATTGTGTACGACATATGTTCGGTAATCCTTGACGCGACGGATTGGGTCTTTGACTAGATTCGTTGTTCTTGTGATGTACATTCGAACTTTGTCGTATACGATTCTTGAATTGTCCATTTCAGACAGTTTGAGAATGCAATTATCCATCTTATACTCAATAGCTCATGCAAGTCTGATGTTAGACAGAGTTTCGGTTGATGTCGCATTGTTCTCTGGGTACATACATAGGTACGACTGATGTTGTACCTATGTCGTGTACTTGGAGAACCACGCGGACATGCTGCCGAAATTTAGTCTGACTAGGGGACGAAGCATTCGAGTTGTTGAGTGCAAGTTGGATCGTGCATTCTCGAACGGGATAGGACCAACCACCTTGTAGTAAGGAGTTTGCAGTTTATGGATAGGTGACTTGCATGTTGCCACGGTATAGTGGGCTAATTGTACTTGCTCATTTTAGATTTCCACAGAACCAATTACGAAGATGAACAAGAGTTGGATTGATTTACCGAATCGGATGTCTCGGGAATACATGGAGGGGATTAACCAGTTCATGGAATTTACCAATGGGTTTGACAATGACTTCATCAGTTGTCCATGTAGAAAATGTGCGAATCGGTATTATTACAGAAGAGAGATTGTCCGAGAGCATCTGATTCTGAACGGATTCTTGAAGGAGTACAAGAACTGGACAAAACATGGAGAAGAGTATGTTTCCTGTCGCAGAGAGGAAATAGATGAAATTGAGGTGGATGATATGTCAGAGGCTGATCCGATGAACGTGATGCTAAATGATTTCGCGTGTGGGCTGGCACCCGAATACACAAGCTGTGAGACTGAGGGGGCGGGTGGGAGTAATCCTCGCTCTGGTGCCGATGAAAAAGCCTTGAGATATTTTGAAATTCTAGACGATGCACAGACAGAATTGTATCCTGGATTCAAGGACTTCAGTAAATTGTCATTTATGTTACATTTGAAGGCATTGAACCAATGGTCTGACAAGTCTTTCGATATGCTCCTCCAGTTGTTGCATCGAGTGCTCCCATCCGGTGCAAAACTTGCTGAGTCTTACTATCAGGCTCGCAAGTTAACTGAAAATTTAGGCTTCACATATAAGACTTTGGATGCATGTCCGAACAATTGCATGTTGTTTAGGAATGAGAATGCCCATCTTGATAAGTGCATTGTGTGTCAGACTTCGAGATGGAAGGAGGACGGGGTTGGTTACAATCATCAGAATAGTTCTACAAGTGTTATCAACCGTGGCAAACTTGTGGCAGTAAAGCAAATGAGATATTTCCTACTTAAGCCAAGGTTGAAGAGGCTTTTTATGTCATCAAATATTTCTAAACTGATGAGATGGCATGCCGAGAATAGCAGGGACGATGGTAAGTTAACCCATCCAGCAGATTCCCCAGCGTGGAAAGACTTCGATCGGAGGAATCCAGACTTTGCCTTGGATTGTCGCAATGTGCGGCTTGGTTTGGCTGCAGATGGTTTTAGTCCGTTCAGATCCATGACTAGGGCAAATCACAGTACGTGGCTAGTTGTTTTGGTACCTTATAATCTTCCGCCATGGTTGTGTATGAAGCAATCTTTTCTGATCTTATCCACACTTATTGATGGACCAAGAGGACCAGGGGACAAGATTGATGTATATATGCAACCTCTGATTGATGAATTGAATGAATTATGGGCTGATGGTCTGATGACATTTGATGCCGAAGGCAATGAAATGTTTAAACTCCGCGCCGCATTATTATGGACAATCAACGACTTCCCTGCGTAAACTCAACTTGTCGGGTTGGAGCACAAAGGGAGAGTTTGCATGTCCTGAAAGTCCAAGATCGAATCCTAGAGGGGGGGGGGTGAAAAGGGTGAGCTCAAAGTCCTAGACCAATTTTAATTCTTTTAGCTTTTAAGTCTCTTATGCTTTGAAGAAGAATAATGAAATCAACCAAGAGAGCATAATCCATAAAATGAAAGCATAAAGACAATCACGATAACACAAGCACATATAGTGGTCCGGCCAAATTGCCTACATCCACTCCCGGTACACCTACCGGTATTCACTAACTTCAATTAAGGTTTAGGATCACCTCAAACCTTACAATCAACACTATGCTTTTCAAGGCTAAGCGTAAACCTTTACAACATATGCTTTTCAAGGCTAAGCATAAACCTTTACAACATAGAATTTTTCTCTTAAGAAATATGCCTAAGAATGCATTGATTAAGAGAACTATATGAGTGCAAAAGAGTGCCTCTAAATAGGCTCAATAGAAAATGAAAACCTCAACTTCTAGAGACATGCATATGTATGACAAAGTTTATGAAAAATGCATTTACTAGAAATTACTCTTTCTCCTTTTGAAAAGATACAATCTTGAATGATGCAAAGATGATAATCAAATGATTGAGAAAGAGTGGGTTGTCTAACACATGAGTTTAACAAGGTGAACTAACTTGATTTCAAAGAAGACAAATTAAAGTCTAACAAGTTTATGTTGAAACAAGAAAACAACTTCATGTGTTACAAAGACAATATGTTGTATTCATAGAATGTGAGATTTCTAAAGTTTTAAGCATGTTATGAAGGACAACATTTTAATAGGAAAGCAACTTGTTAATCATGCATTGAAAGAAATCAAAAGAGTGAAACAAGACATGATTTTAAAATGCTTAGGATTAAAGAAAGCACACCCATTTGAAGATCAAAGGTTGAACAAAGGGAATGGCTTCATAATCCTTGCAAAGATGCTCTTGAGAAGTTGCTAAACCTTGGCCTCAAAAGTCCCTCCAATGTCAGCAACTTTCTTCAACCAAAAAGCCACTTTTTATAAAGAAAAAGTTGCCAACGGCTAGTCCTCGGTCGACCTGCAAACAGGTCTCGGTCGACCGAGAAAGCACAACGATCATATTTCTGACCGTTGGAATGCTACAGCTCAGAAACTGCACTTAAGAGCTGCAGTGATCCCGGTCGACCGGCCACACTAGCAGATGCCCAGATTTTTGAAAAATGAGATAAACTTGTAACTTTTGAGGGCATCTTCCAGGGAACTTTGAGACACAACTACCAAGCAATAAATCATGACTGAAAGAAGATGAAAACTGAATTTTTTAAAGCCATGAAAACTCCAAATCAAAATAATAATTTTAAAGAAAGAAACTTTGGAAAGCTTGGATGATTTTTGAAACCAAAAACTCCATGATCTTAAGAGATAAACTGAAATGAAAACCATACATATCAAATGATAAATACAAAGATCAAGAATGAGAAATATGCATGATGATCCTATGAATAAGACCATGGATGAATGAGAGGACAAGCTTTATGAAATTGAATGCATCCTATCAAATTGCAACAAAACAAAAACTCTAACAATCTCCCCCTTTGCAATTTGATGGCAACTCTAGAAGCTTGAACTCTCTCTCAATCTCCTTTAAATCTTGAACAGCAACAACTTTGGATAATTAAGGAGCTTTGGATATTTTGGAGCATTTGGATATTTTGGAGCTTTGGATTTTCCTTGCAGGAGCGACGACAAAAGACAACCAACCTAGAAGCTATACAAAATATGCACTCTAGGCAAAGCTACTCCCCCTCAACAATAGCAACCCTTGAATCTTCTCCCCCTCAATTGGAGAACTCTCTCCCCCTTTGACATCTAATTGCAAAGGAGCCTGCCCACCAAAGATAAAACACACAACCTTGTTAGTAGCACCTGTTTATAAGAGATATAAAAATAAACTGTGGAACAGGTGATTAGCCAACAAGAATTTAAAAATCAGGGCAAGGGCCAATGCCCAATTGATGTCTCAATTTTATGAAACGATCATTTCCAAGGGGTTTAGTGAATAAGTCAGCCAATTGGGTATCTGTAGGGACAAATATTAACTCAATTGTGCCTTGGTCAGCATGATCACGCAAGAAATGATAGCGTATGTCAATGTGTTTAGTGCGAGAGTGCTGAACAGGATTTTTTGAGATACTGATGGCACTAGAGTTGTCACACATGATAGGCATGCATTGTTGTGGAACATTATAATCTAACAAAGTTTGTTTCATCCACAATAATTGAGCACAACAGCTTCCTGCAGCAATATATTCAGCTTCTGCAGTAGACAAGAATACAGAATTTTGCTTTTTGCTATGCCAGGCTACTAAACAGTTCCCTAAGAAAAAGCAACAGCCACTAGTGCTTTTCCTATCATCTATTGATCCTGCCCAATCTGCATCACTATATCCAATTAATTGCAGAGTTGAGTCATGAGGATACCAGATACCATAATGAGAAGTCTCATTAATATATTTTATGATACGTTTAACAGCTTTAATGTGAGACTCTCGGGGGTCAGATTGATACCTAGCACATATTCCAACGCTAAAAGAGATATCAGGGCGGCTAGCAGTTAAATAGAGAAGGCTTCCTACCATGCTCCTATAAAGCTTTTGGTCAGCTTTCTTACCCTGAAGGTCACTAGAGATTTTAGTAGTGGATCCCATAGGATTGCAACTAGTCTTAGATTCTCCTAAGCCAAACTTTTTCACTATTTCTAGAGCAAACTTGGATTGACTAAGAAAGATACCTTGATCAATCTGACTAACTTGTAATCCTAGAAAGAACTGAAGGGGTCCTACCAAACTCATTTCAAAGGTGGAGCTCATTAACTTAGAAAATCCTTGAGCAAGATGATCAGATGTTGATCCAAAAACAATGTCGTCAACATAAATCTGAGCAATGAGAATATCTTTATCAACCTTTTTAATGAATAGAGTCTTGTCCACCTTCCCACACTCATATCCATTTTCAAGTAAGTGACTTGTCAGCTTTTCATACCAGGCTCTTGGGGCTTGTTTCAATCCATAAAGAGCCTTTTTCAACTTAAAAACATATTCTGGTTGATGAGGATCCTCGAAGCCTTGAGGTTGAGTAACATACACATCTTCCTCAATTTCACCATTTAAAAAGGCACTCTTCACATCCATTTGAAATAGTTTAATCTTCATGCTGCTGGCATAAGCCAATAGAATTCGAATAGACTCCAATCGAGCTACTGGGGCAAAGGTTTCCTCAAAATCAATTCCTTCAACTTGAGCATACCCTTTGGCTACAAGTCTAGCTTTGTTCCTTATAACATTTCCTGATTCATCCAGCTTGTTCTTGAAAATCCATTTGGTGCCAATTCGGCTTTTGCCTTCAGGAAGAGGTACAAGATCCCACACATCATTCTTTCTAAACTGATTTAATTCATCTTGCATGGCATCAATCCATTCAGACTTGGTTTCTGCTTCAGAGAAGTTCTTGGGCTCAATTTGTGAAACAAAGGAATAGTGAGCACACAGATTATGAACCTGTCATCTTGTCATGACTCCTTTTGTGATATCTCCAATGACATTATCCAAGTTGTGATTTCTTAATAACTTTGTGGGCATAGTAGGGACTGAGGGAATCTCTTCTTCAATTTCAGAAGAAATAGGCTGCTCAACTGAGGTCTCTTCGTCATCATGAGGAACTTTCTTAATTTGATTAGTCTCATCAAAGACAACATGAGCTGATTCCATGACAGCCATTGATCTAAGGTTGAATACTCTATAAGCCTTGCTTTTATCAGAATATCCTAAGAAGATCCCTTCATCAGATTTGGAATCGAACTTTTCAAGCTGCTCTCTATCTCTTAAAATATAGCACTTGCTACCAAACACTTTAAGATACCCCAGATTTGGTTTTCTTCCACAATACAGCTCATAAGGGGTTTTGTTAGTGTTCTTTGTCAAATAAACACGGTTAATAAGATAGCATGCCGTATTGATAGCTTCAGCCCATAAGTTTCGTGGGAGATTTTTCTCATTAAGAAGGGTTCTGGCCATTTCTTGAATAACTATGTTTCTTCTTTCAGCTACTCCATTTTGCTGGGGAGTTTTTGGAGCAGAGAATTGATGACTGGTCCCATGGCTTTCACAGAAGTCTGCAAATCTTTCATTTTCAAATTCACCTCCATGATCACTTCTTATCTTCTTAATTTTGCAGTCCTTCTCAACTTGAATTTTCTTGCAAATCCTTATGATATTATCTACTGCATCTGATTTTGCATGAAGAAAGGCTACCCATCCAAATCTCGAATAATCATCAACCATCACTAGGATATACTTTCTCCCACCAATACTTTGAACAGGTGCAGGTCCAATGAGGTCCATATGAATGAGTTCAAGGGGACGAGCAGAGGATATATCTTTTATACCTTTAAAACTTTTCTTGATCTGTTTACCCATTTGACAAGCCTTGCACAATTCAGATTTGTAATCATCTAATTTGGGTATTCCTCTAACAATTTCTTTCTTAGATAAGATCTTCATCAGTTTGTAATTTATATGTCCCATTCTTTGATGCCACAACTGATTTTCTTGAACTTTTGACATTAAACACATGGATTCATTCTCACAACATTCTTCTATGGTGTAGATGTTATCTTTAGTACGTAATCCAGTGAGTAGAACTTTGTGGGATTTCTCATCCAGAACTTTGCAAGATTTGCTATCAAAAACAACTTTGTTTCCTTTGTCACACAACTGACTTATGCTCGAGAGATTATGCTTTAAACCATCCACAAGGAAAACATCTTTTAATGTAGGCATTTGATCTCCTCCAACACAGCCTTTTCCTATAATATGAGCTTTCCGATTATCTCCAAAAGACACATTACCTCCATCATAGTCCTCAAGAGTGATAAATCTAGAACGGTCTCCAGTCATATGCTTGGAGCAACCACTGTCCAAAAACCATCTAGAGTTTTCTTTAACTTTAAGAGCGGTTTGAACTAAGAAATTCTTGACACTTTTCTCTTTTTCAATCCAAGTAGCCTTAATGAAGGTAGAGGTAGAAGTCTTGGGAACAAACTTGAAATGAGCTCTAGAACTATGATTTTGAGATATCCTAAACTTAAAAGGACAGTTTGGAACTAGATGGCCTATTTGATTGCAAAAATGACAAGTCCATCTAGAGGAAAAGAAGACTTTACCTATAGGTTTGAGATGAGTCCTAGTATTATGTTGAAAGCTATTCTTCTTGCTACTAGAGGAGCATTCAAAACCTATACCATTCTTGTTACCAAAGACTTTATTCAAGCCTAAATTTGATAGAATTTGTCATTGCCTAAGGTAAATTTTTCAACAACATGTTTTCCCTTTTCAAGTTTCATTTGAAGAGATTCTGATTCTTGTTGACTAGATTCCAGCAGACTTTGTAATTTATGAATTTCTTTTTCAGCTTTAGCAAGATTGTAATTAGAGGTAGTCAACTTAGATTGAACATTTTTTTATCTCATTGTCTTTCAAGATTAATTGATCTTTTAAAACATCTAGATCATTCACAAGCCTTTTAGATTCACTTTTTAAGCTTTTATTTTTCTTGGTTATGACTTCACATAGTTCATATAGTTCCTCATAGGCTTGATGAATATCATTGTCACTATTTGTTAGGAGTTTTGTATTTGCAATTTGATGGATGCATTTTCACTTTAGCATCATTTGAATTTACACTCTTGCATTGTTTTAGAAAACCTTGAAATCTGGTTTTAATACATGCATTGCTTTTAAGATTTGTAAAAGTATTGTTTTATGCATGTTTTGTTTCTAAACTTGGATGCATTGATTTTAGAATTCAAACTCTTTTGAAAACCTAATTCTTTGTGCATTACTTTTGTGAAATCATATTGAGAATTTAGGTTTGTGCCTTGCATGCATTCATCTCTTTCAGAATCATCTTTGTATGCATTTTTATGAGAAAAGAGTTTTATCAAATCAAGCTAGCCTTTGGTTTTAAAGTTTCAAATCATTTTAGGCTTTTTGTGTTTCATGTTTTTATACATCTTCGTTTGATTTAAAACATGTTACCAAGCTTGGTTTAGTGGCCCAAAAATCCCCTCCAAGAGAAACCTTCAAATTATGCAAAATTGGGATTTTTTGTCCCAAAGGGGTGGTCCGGCAGTGTCGCCGGTCGACCGGCCCAGAGGTCCCGGTCGACCGGGAACACTGCAGGCCAAAAGGGCCCCTGGAGCCCCAACAGTAAAAAATGTGACCGTTGTGTGATCCCGGTCGACCGAGACCTGTTTGCAGGTCGACCGAGGACTAGCCGTTGGACTGTTTTTCACTATAAAGTCCATTCATTTCCAACATTTTTCAAGGCTTGACACATGAACTTTTGAGACCATATTGGAGCCAAAGAAAGGGGAAGAAGTTGGAAAGGCTAGAGGGCTATTTGGAAATCAAATGCTTGAGTTTTAAAAAGGTACATCTTACTTATCATTTTGATTTCCATTAAAAGTAGAATCAATGCATGTTCAACTCTTTGTATTTTCATTGATGCATGATTTCTAGCTTTTAAAGAGTTGATTTGCAAACTCATTATCTTCATTGGTATATTAGAATGGTTTGCAATCACTCTTATCTAAATCACATGTGTTCTTAGACTTTAATATTCATACAACATGTTTTAGTTCATTTCTTTAAGTTGTGTGAATCTTTCATGTGATTAGTTTTCTCTTCAATCATCATTTTATAAGCTTTGATTTTAAAATGCATCATGCATTCATTTAAGAGCTTCATTGTTGAAATTGATTGAAGAAAAGCATTCATACACTTGTGCACACACTTTAGCTTGTTTTAGTGTATGTTTGTAATTTGAATTACACTTTCATATAAGCCTATTTTAGAGGCAAATACATTGTGCTTAAATTGTATCTCTTAGAGTGATCTTTTGTGAAGACACTTTCTTAGAGAAATCTTTATTTGTAAAGGTTATTGCTTAGCCTAAGAAAAGCATTGTGTAAAGGTTATTGCTTAGCCTAAGAAAAGCATTGTGTAAAGGTTATTGCTTAGCCTAAGAAAAGCATCTTGTAAAGGTTATTGCTTAGCCTAGAAAAGCACATTGAGAGGTTGTTGTTTAGCCTAGAAAAACAACATTGTAAGGGTTATTGCTTAGCCTAGTAAAAAGCATAAATAGTGGAAATCCGGTGGAGTGATTAGATCACAAGCCGGTAGTGGACGTAGGCATTGAGGCCGAACCACTATAAACCTTGGTGTTGTGGTGCTTGCTTTTGTGGTGATTGTTTTTATTAGCTTCCGCATATTGTTTGATTAATCATCACATGTGACTAGTTTTTGTTAAGAAGTTAAAATTGGTTAAAATTGGTCACAATTGTAGCTCACCCTATTCACCCCCCCCCCCTCTAGGGTTAGGATCCCCGAACTTTCACTATTCTCTTCATTTACTTCTTCTATTAAC
This sequence comes from Cinnamomum chago, assembly GCA_038049695.1. Classification (NCBI taxonomy): domain Eukaryota; kingdom Viridiplantae; phylum Streptophyta; class Magnoliopsida; order Laurales; family Lauraceae; genus Cinnamomum; species Cinnamomum chago. Next base: position 24,218,237 of record CP142456.1, on the reverse strand, counting down.
ACATTATGATCATTGTTTTCTTCAATGGGAGTGAAGAGAAGCCAAGAAGTGGAATTATCATTATCTTCATCATTTTGAGGTTCATTATTGTCACTACTTTCATCTTCATCATCATCCCAAGTTATGTTCAAGACTTTCTTTCCTTTCTTATCTTTCTTTTCATATTCTTTAGGGGAGGGACAATTTTGAGCGATGTGACCAAAACCTTTACAGTTGTAACATTGCACATCCCTTTTGGTAAAAGATCCCCTTGAGTTTCTTTGAAAATTTTCATTTTTAGAATCTTCAGAATATTTATAGTTCTTTTTGTTCTTAAGGAAATTCTTGAACTTCTTAGCAAGCAAAATAGTGTTTTCATCATCACTCTCACTCTCATTGTCATTTTCTTTATGTTGGGAGCTAAGAGCTACACCTTTCTTCTTGCTAGGGACTTCAAAATCTAATTCATAAGTGAGAAGATTTCCTCTAAGTTCTTCTATTTTGATCTTGTCAACATCTTTGCTTTCAGTTATAGCTACTATCTTAGGTTTGAACCTTTTGGGGAGAGATCTTAATATTTTTCTAACAGCTTTGGACTCATCCATCTTCTCTCCTAGACCTATGAGGGAATTAACAATCTCCATGAATTTAGTATAGAACTCGTCAAAGGTTTCTTCCTCTTGCATTTTGAGTTCTTCATACTTAGTAGACAACATTTGGATTTTAGCTACTTTGACTTGATTGGTCCCTTCATGAGTGGTCTCTAAGGTATCCCACACTTCCTTAGCAGTAATACAATTTACTACCCTATTGAACTCTTCTTGGGACAAGGCACAAAATAAGGCATTTTTAGCTTTAGCATTTAGATTTGCCCTTTCTTTCTCTCCTTGAGTCCAATCTTTCTTAGGCTTATCCTTGATAGCTATGACATGTCCTTCCGAATCTTTTTCCGTGATAATGGGTTCATGATACACTTCTTCAATGATACTCCAAACATCAAGACTTTGAGATTCTAGAAAGACTTGCATCCTAATCTTCCAATACCGGTAGTGCGAGCCATTAAACAAGGGAGGTCTATTAGTGGCATGACCTTCTCCTAATTGGGATTGCATGGTGACCACAAAAGTAAAAACTCACTCTAAGGATTCTAACTCTAGGTTGTTAGACCTAAACAAGAGCACCTAGGCTCTGATACCAATTGAAAGTCCAAGATCGAATCCTAGAGCGGGGGGTGAATAGGGTGAGCTCAAAGTCCTAGACCAATTTTAATTCTTTTACCTTTTAAGTCTCTTATGCTTTGAAGAAGAATAATGAAATCAACCAAGAGAGCATAATCCATAAAATGAAAGCATAAAGACAATCACCATAACACAAGCACATATAGTGGTTCGGCCAAATTGCCTACATCCACTCCCGGTACACCTACCGGTATTCACTAACTTCAATTAAGGTTTAGGATCACCTCAAACCTTACAATCAACACTATGCTTTTCAAGGCTAAGCGTAAACCTTTACAACATATGCTTTTCAAGGCTAAGCATAAACCTTTACAACATAGAATTTTTCTCTTAAGAAATATGCCTAAGAATGCATTGATTAAGAGAACTATATGAGTGCAAAAGAGTGCCTCTAAATAGGCTCAATAGAAAATGAAAACCTCAACTTCTAGAGACATGCATATGTATGACAAAGTTTATGAAAAATACATTTACTAGAAATTACTCTTTCTCCTTTTGAAAATATACAATCTTGAATGATGCAAAGATGATAATCAAATGATTGAGAAAGAGTGGGTTGTCTAACACATGAGTTTAACAAGGTGAACTAACTTGATTTCAAGGAAGACAAATTAAAGTCTAACAAGTTTATGTTGAAACAAGAAAACAACTTCATGTGTTACAAAGACAATATGTTGTATTCATAGCATGTGAGATTTCTAAAGTTTTAAGCATGTTATGAAGGAAAACATTTTAATAGGAAAGCAACTTGTTAATCATGCATTGAAAGAAATCAAAAGAGTGAAACAAGACATGATTTTAAAATGCTTAGGATTAAAGAAAGCACACCCATTTGAAGATCAAAGGTTGAACAAAGGGAATGGCTTCATAATCCTTGCAAAGATGCTCTTGAGAAGTTGCTAAACCTTGGCCTCAAAAGTCCCTCCAATGTCAGCAACTTTCTTCAACCAAAAAGCCACTTTTTATAAAGAAAAAGTTGCCAACGGCTAGTCCTCGGTCGACCTGCAAACAGGTCTCGGTCGACCGGGAAAGCACAACGGTCATATTTCTGACCGTTGGAAGGCGACAGCTCAGAAACTGCACTTAAGAGCTGCAGTGATCCCGGTCGACCGGCCACACTAGCAGATGCCCAGATTTTTGAAAAATGAGATAAACTTGTAACTTTTGAGGGCATCTTCCAGGGAACTTTGAGACACAACTACCAAGCAATAAATCATGACTGAAAGAAGATGAAAACTGAATTTTTTAAAGCCATGAAAACTCCAAATCAAAATAATGATCTTAAAGAAAGAAACTTTGGAAAGCTTGGATGATTTTTGAAACCAAAAACTCCATGATCTTAAGAGATAAACTGAAATGAAAACCATGCATATCAAATGATAAATACAAAGATCAAGAATGAGAAATATGCATGATGATCTTATGAATAAGACCATGAATGAATGAGATGACAAGCTTTATGAAATTGAATGCATCCTATCAAATTGCAACAAAACAAAAACTCTAACATGTCCTTGCTGCAATAAGGAGAAGAAGTCAACTTGGTTGAAGCACGGCAGAAAATGGGTATACACGGGTCATAGGCGCTTTCTACCTCCATTGCATAGGTTCAGGAGGGACAAAGTGTCATTTGATGGGAGTCGAGAATATGGTCCAGCACCTCGAACAATGACGGGAGTTGAATTGTTGTCACAGCTCGAGCAGGAGCGAATACGTACTGTGTATGATTTTCAAGATTTACTGGCCCCGGTGCTGCCTTCTATTCCCGGTGCAAATAGAAGGCGAGGTCATAATTGGAAGAAAAAAAGTATTTTCTACGATTTACCATACTGGAAAGATAACTTACTCAGGCACAACTTACATGTTATGCACATCGAGAAGAACGTTTGTGATAATATACTGTGGACCATTCTCGGTGCTTAGGGGAAGTCGAAGGATGGTGTCAATGCACGCCGTAACTTGGAAGAAATGGGCTTGAGAAAACCGTTGCACTTGCAGTTGAGAGAGTCTAACAAGGCATACATGCCTCCTGCGCAGTACACGATGAGTAAAGATGAGAAAGATGTCTTCCTCTCAGTTCTGAAGGGTGTCAAGGTTCCTGACGGGTACTGTTCGAATATCGCAAAGCGTGTGAACATGAGAGAAAGAGCATTACAGGGTTTGAAGAGTCATGACAATCATATTCTTATTCAACAATTACTGCCTATCTCCATACGGAATTGTTTGCGTAAGAATATTGTAGCACCGTTGATTGAAGTTAGTAACTTCTTCAGACAACTTTGTTATAGAGTTCATCGAATTGATGAGTTGAATGGTTTGCAAGAGAGGATTGCTTCTTCAGACAACTTTGTTATAGAGTTCATCGAATTGATGAGTTGAATGGTTTGCAAGAGAGGATTGCTGTGACGTTGTGTCATTCATAAAAAAAATTCCCACCTGCATTTTTCGATGTCATGGTTCACTTGACCATACACTTAACCAATGAAGCCCTGCTTGGTGGCCTTGTCCAATTCAGATGGATGTATCCGATCGAGAGGTACATGAACACATTGAAGAGATATGTTCGCAATAGAGCTCGTCCGGAGGCATCGATAGCTAAGGGGTATCTGATGGATGAGTGCACAAATTTCTGTGCAGCATATCTTAAAGATAATATTGAAACAAAGTTAACTAGGCCCTCGCGGATTAATGATGGTCCAGTTGGGGAGGGCACACCATTTGATCTCAACAATATTGAGTGGATTCAAGCTCACCGGTGGGTGTTGTTCAACACCCCATCTGTTGTGGCTTTCACTCAGTAAGTTATCACTCATTTATAAGTGTAACTCGTCAGTTTTTTTCCTAGATCGTCACACTTGTCGTTAACACGTATTATGCATCGCAGGACACACATCGATGAGCTGAAACGGGACATGCCTCATGCTACAGAGAATGAAATTCATCAGTCTCATTACCAGTCATTTCACGAATGGTTCAAGAATAACGTATGTATTCAATCATTAGGAGTAGTTTCACTTGTTCTTGTCATATTACTTTCATGTAGTGATATTCATTGATTACATGCGTTGCGTAGGTATGTAGCTTACGAAGAACCAACGATCCGTATTTGACTGATGAAATGAACCATTTAGCTGATGGCCCATTTATAACGGCCCGACGTTACACAACTTGTGATGTCAACGGCTTTCGATTTCGCATCAAGGATGTAGATGAGAAACGAGCGATGCAAAATAGTGGGCTCGGTTGTCCATCCGTCGATGCTGGTTACTACTATGGCCTGTTGAAAGATATTGTTGAAGTTGTGTATAATCACGGGCTAAAGTTTCTATTGTTTAAGTGTGATTGGGTGGATCCCATCCGAGGGGTGAAAACAGATAATTACCAGTTTACATTGGTAAATTTTAACAATTTGTTACATCGTGATGATCGAATAAGTGCCGAACCGTACATACTGTCCTCAATGGCGGAGCAAGTTTACTATGTCAGAGATCCGAAAGATCCTAATTGGCAGGTTGCAGTTAAAATGTCAAGGAGGGGAGTGTATGAGATTGAATGTGATGAGCCAGATATTGATGCATTCGCCCAACAAGTTCTTGACCAGAATACAGTTGTTCAACATGATGAAGATATTAATTGGGTTCGGGAAACCATTGAAGGAGATACAGTTGACTTACATGACCAATGAATGGTTGGGAACTATTTCAGTAATGTTAAATTTTAGTGTAAATAATTTTTAAATGTTAATTTCAATTATCTTGTTTAATGAAATTTATCTTACAAACATTTGAACAGATATGTCAGGACGAAAGAGGAGAGATCGTCCGCTGACGATGGACGAGCTGCTGCGCCAGGCCAGCGGACCGTCTGGGGAGCCTAGACCGGCACCGGATGCCGCCCAGTCTAGTTCGATGGCCCCACCGAGTAGGTCATCGGCATCTCATCCGAGTCCATCCACTCCAGTGGATGCTTCGGCGTCGTCCAGTGCTTCAGCTCCACCATCTTCAGCACCACCATCAGCAGATACACAGACTGGTATAAGTTTATTTAATTAAAACATTTTAATTCTAGCAAATTATTTTATTTCAATTTAATTAGATTATCTCGAATTTAAACAGGTGCTACGAGCACGGGCCCATCTTCCAGCAGGGGGAGAGGCCCTGCTAGAGGGATCCGGACATGGAATTCCGGCCATCCCATTGACGTAGAGTTTGATGAGACATATCATCCGGTGGGCCCTCATGCTCGCCAGCTCATCAACCAGTTAGGATATATGGTCCGGGATCCATATGCATTTCCTTTGACCACACTTGATTGGGAGGCATTCCCGGTGGCGAAGCTAGATCGTACCTGGTAGCAGGTCAAGGTAATAATTTAACATTTCTCCTCAGGATGTGTCAATTTAAACCATAACTTAATGAAAAATAATTTGTCAATGAAAAATTATTTGTCCTTTTCAGGACAATTTGAGGGCCTGTCCTGAGCTCTTCCCGCCAGTTTGCATGTCGACGTGCCGGAAGATGTGGAAGGATCATAAAAATAAAATAAAGACGCAACACTGGAAGCCTCATCAGGATGCACCTGACATACTTCAGCGAGTTCCGACTGGCGTTCTCCCTGATCAGTGGACTCAGCTCGTCCGGTACTAGACGAGCGAGGAGGCTCAGGTGAGAAACTTGTACTTTTTTATTTTAATTTTAACATTTTACTAATAACTAGCGTAACTAACAAAAATTCCGACTGATAAATATTGAAAACAGAGTGTCTGCTACGAATGCGCGGAACCGCGCATTGCAGGGTCCTGCACATAGGTTGGGGACTCGACACATCACCCAGGTCCGCCACGAGGTAAAAAGTTAGATCGTACAGTTAATTTATGTTTTTGTCATTCTGTATGATAGTATACTAGTAATACATTTCTCCACCAAACAGTTGCATTCCGAGGGTGTTCCGGTTGATAGGATGTCCGTCTGGATGCGTTCTCGAGATCCTCGCCACCCAGAGGTTGAAGCTATCTTCGTAAGTTTTTATATTGAACTGTTTAAATTATGTTTCTATTAGTATGTCTTGTTATGCATGATAATATACTAAATGAATGAACTACGCAGGCCCAGTATCAATCACGCCTAGAGGAGTTACCCGAGGAGGAGCACAGTTTGCCATCGCGGAGGGATGAGATATTCCACTCCGTCGTTGGCCGGGATGGGCATGGATACACGCTGACGTATGGGACGGGCATTCCACGCTCGCACATCACGCGATCGGAGTCATCCGGTGCTAGCTCCTCCCAGGGCATACGCTTCCGTACGGATGAGGAGGTTCAGGAGTTGCTGCAGTCCATGAAGGCATCGATCAGAGAGGAGGTCAGGGCAGAGATAAGGGTCGAGTGGAGAGCGGAGATGGCAAAGCTTGAGAGTCGTCTATCACAGAGTCGTGCCCCGCTTGCTTCAGACCCACCACCCACTACTCAGGTTAGTAAGAAAAAAAATTTGTACATATAAATTGTCAATTATGTCATTGATGCATCAATACTTATGTCTTTTTTATTGTTTTTAACTGTATAATAAATAATTACAGGCACCAGACGCTGGCAGCGGCCACACGGCTAGACGTGACTTCGGTGGAGAGGACAGTCATGATTTAGCAGGCTCGACTGATCCTGACCAGGTAAAATTATTATTTTTTTAATTTAAGATTTCAACATTTAAGTTAAAACCTTAACATAAAACTTAGAAAATGAGCCTTCGGGCGCTCAAAACGAGCAAACGGACTCCGTTGCCATTGAAACTTGACGGGCACGAGCTTCTAATCATTCATGACTTGCAGGAACTGACGGAACGAGAATCCGACTCCTGAATTGATCGTACAATTGAAAAGTAGGTTTAACTTTGAACGTTAACTTAAAACTTAGAAAAAACGAGCCTCCGGGCACCCAAAATGAGCAAACGGGCTCCGTTGCCCGTGAAACATGACAGGCACGGGCCCAAAGTCATTCCTGACTTGCAGGAACTGACGGAACGGGATTCCGAATCCCGGATTGCTCGTAATGTTGAAAAGTAGGTTTAAGTTAAAACGTTAACTTAAAACTTAGAAATCAAGCTTCCGGACGCCCAAAATGAGGAAACGGACTCCGTTGCCCGTGAAACTTGATGGGCATGGGCCCCTAGTCATTCCTGACTTGCAAGAACTGACGGAACGAGAATCCGACTCTCGAATTGCTCGTAAAGTTGAAATATAGGTTTAAGTTGAAACCTTAACATAAAACTTAGAAATCGATCCTCTAGGCGCCCAAAATGAGGATCCGACCTCCGTTAACCATGAAACTTGACGGGCACGAGCCTCTAGTCATTCCTGACTTGCAGAAACTGACGGAACGAGAATCCGACGTCCGGATTGCTCGTATGGTTGAAACGTAGGTTTAAGTTAAAACGTTAACTTAAAACATAGAAAACGAGCCTCCGGGCACCCAAAATGAGCTGCAGGAGTCCGTTGCCCGTGAAACTTGATGGGCATGGGCCCCTAGTCATTCATGACTTGCAGGAACTGACGGAACGGGATTCTGAATCCCGGATTGCTCGTAATGTTGAAAAGTAGGTTTAAGTTAAAACGTTAACTTAAAACTTAGAAATTGAGCCTCCGGGCGCCCAAAACGAGGAAACGTGTTCCGTTGCCCGTGAAACTTGACGGGCATGGGCCCCTAGTCATTCATGACTTGGAGGAACTAACGGAATGCGATTCCGAATCTCGGATTGCTCGTACAGTTAAAACGTAGGTTTAAGTTAGAACGTTAAGTTAAAACTTAGAAATCGAGCTTCCGGACGCCCAAAAGGAGGAAACGGGCTCCGTTTCCCGTGAAACTTGACAGGCATGGGCCCCTAGTCATTCATGATTTGCAGGAACTGACAGCATGAGATTTTGAATCCCGGATTGCTCGTAATGTTGAAAAGTAGGTTTAAGTTAGAACGTTAACTTAAAACTTAAAAATCAAGCCTCCGGGCGCCCAAAACAAGGAAACTGGGTCCGTTGCTCGTAAAACTTGACGGGAACGGGCCCCTAGTCATTCATGACTTGCAGGAACTGACGGAACGAGATTCCGACTCCCAGATTGATCGTACAGTTGAAACGTAGGTTTAAGTTAGAACGTTAACTTAAAACATAAAAAACGAGCCTCTAGGCGCCCAAAATGAGCAAACGGGGTCCGTTGCTCGTGAAACTTGATGGGCACGGGCCCCTAGTCATTCATGACTTGCAGGAACTGACGAAACCAGATTCCGACTCCCGTATCGATCGTACAGTTGAAACGTAGGTTTAAATTAGAACGTTAACTTAAAACTTAGAAAACGAGCTTCCGGGCGCTCAAAACGAGCAAACGGGCTCCGTTGCCTGTAAAACTTGACGGGCACGTGCCCCTAGTCATTCATGACTTGTAGGAACTGTCAGGACGAGATTCCAACTCCCGGATTGATCGTACAGTTGAAACGTAGGTTTAAGTTAGAACGTTAACTTAAAACCTAGAAAACGAGCCCCAGGGCGCCCAAAATGAGCAAACGGGGTCCGTTGCTCGTGAAACTTGACAGGCACGGCCCCTAGTCATTTATGACTTACAGGAACAGACAGAATGAGATTCCGATTCCCGGATTGATCGTACAGTTGAAACGTAGGTTTAAGTTAGAACGTTAACTGAAAACTTAGAAAACAAGCATCCGGGCGCCCAAAATGAGTAAACGGTGTCCGTTGCCCGTGAAACTTGACAAGCACGGGTCCCTAGTCATTCATGACTTGCAGAAACTGACGGAACGAGATTCCGACTCCCGGATTGATCGTACAGTTGAAATGTAGGTTTAAGTTAGAACGTTAACATAAAACTTAGAAAACGAGCCTCCGGGCGCCCAAAATGAGTAAACGGGGTCCGTTGCTCGTGAAACTTGACGGGCACGGGCCCCTAGTCATTCATGACTTGCAGGAACTGACAGAACGAGATTCCGACTCCCGGATTGATCATACAGTTGAAACGTAGGTTTAAGTTAAAACGCTAACTTAAAACTTAGAAAACGAGCCTCCGGGCGCCCAAAATGAGTAAACGGGGTCCGTTGCTCGTGAAACTTGACGGGCACGGGCCCGTAGTCATTCATGACTTGCAGGAACTGACGAAATGAGATTTCGACTCCCGGATTGATCGTACAGTTGAAACGTAGGTTTAAGTTAGAACGTTAACTTAAAACTTAGAAAACTAGCCTCCGGGTGCCCAAAATGAGTAAACAAGGTCCGTTGCTCGTGAAACATGACGGACACCGGGTTCTAGTCATTCATGACTTGTAGGAACTGACGGAACGAGATTCCGACTCCCGGATTGCTCGTACAGTTCAAACGTTGGTTTAAGTTAGAACATTAACTTAAAACTCAGAAAACGAGCCTCCGGGCGCCCAAAATGAGCAAACAAGGTCCGTTGCTCGTGAAACTTGACGGGCACAGTCCCCTAGTCATTCATAACTTGCAGGAACTGACGGAACGAGATTCCGACTCCCAGATTGATCGTACAGTTGAAACGTAGGTTTAAGTTATAACGCTAACTTAAAACTTAGAAATTGAGCCTCCGGGCGCCCAAAACGAGGAAACGGTGTCCGTTGCCCGTGAAACTTGACAGACACGGGTCCCTAATCATTCATGACTTGCAGGAACTGACGGAACGAGATTCCGACTCCCGGATTGATCGTACAGTTGAAACGTAGGTTTAAGTTAGAACGTTAACTTAAAACTTAGAAAACGAGCCTCCGGGCGCCCAAAATGAGCAAACATGGTCCGTTGCTCGTGAAACTTGACGGGCACGGGCCCCTAGACATTCATGACTTGCAGGAACTGATGGAAAGAGATTCCGACTCCCGGATTGGTCGTACAGTTGAAATGTAGGTTTAAATTAGAACGTTAACTTAAAACTTAGAAAACGATCCTACGGGCGCCCAAAATGAGCAAACAAGGTCCGTTGCCCGTGAAACTTGACGGGCACGGGTCCCTAGTCATTCATGACTTGCAGGAACTGACGGAACGAGATTCCGACTCCCGGATTGATCGTACAGTTGAAACATAAGTTTAAGTTAGAACGTTAACTTAAAACTTAGAAAACGAGCATCCGGGCGCCCAAAATGAGTAAACGGAGTCCGTTGCTCGTGAAACTTGACGGGCACGGGCCCCTAGTCATTCATGACTTGCAGGAATTGACGGAACCAGATTCCGACTCCTGGATTGATCGTACAGTTGAAACGTAGGTTTAAATTAGAACGTTAACTTAAAACTTAGAAGACGAGCTTCCGGGCGCTTTAAACGAGCAAACGGGCTCCGTTGCCTGTAAAACTTGAAGGGCACGTGCCCGTAGTCATTCATGACTTGCAGGAACTGTCGGGACGAGATTCCGACTCCTGGATTGCTCATAATGTTGAAACGTACGTTAAAATTTTAATTTTAATTCTTAATTTTTTATATTTAGTATAAATCGCCAATTTTTATACTTACCTTTTAATATTTGTTTTTCTTTTTCTATTCAGGTTTGAGAGCATCTGATATACCACGGCACTCGGCAAATTTTTTTTTTCCTTTTCCTGTAATTGTAATGGATATATTTTATTGAAACTTTTGTAATGTTTTGAATGCAATTAATATAAGACTTTCTTTTTTTATTTGTAATTTTAATTGATGGTAGTAGTTGTATATATTTAGGCTTTGTTATTTGTAATTTTAATTGATGACTGTATTTGTATATACTCAGGTACAGGTACAGGTACAAAAACAAGGAAATAATTTGAGAAAATACGAATATTTCATTTAAAAAAAATAAGCTGGCGGCCGCTAATAGTTTCAAAAATAAAAAATAATAATAAAAAAAAAAAAACAATGTATTAGCGACCGCCAGATGAGTATTAGCGACCGCTCTGGCGGCCGCTAATACTTAAAAAAAAAAAAAAGAAAGAAAAATTCAAAAAAATGAGGCATTAGCGACCGCTATATAGACTATTAGCAACCGCCATGGCGGTCGCTAAAAGTCCAAATTTTTTTTGCGACCGAATGTAGCGGTCGCAGAAAGTATTAGCGACCGCCGTACCTTTTGCGATGAGATTTTCGCGGCCGGCGCTTGGCGATCACTAGGCGGTCGCTAAAGAGTATTAGCGACCGCCAATCAACCTTTAGCGACGGCAAGTGGCGGCCGCTAAAAGTCAACTTTCTAGTAGTGGGAGTAAAGTTGGAGAGGCCCGCTGAAGAAACCGTAGTTGAGGTTATGTCGTGACGCTTTGGTTACGAATTCGAAGGTTGATGTAAATAGTTTGGATTATGGATGGATTCAAATTGGCTATGTTTTGAATAGTTTGTTTGATTTAGTGCGTGGACGAGCAAGTACGTTCCTTAATGTGAATGGTGATTAATTTCCAATTAATGAAATGGTTCTTATTGAATGTTGCTATCTATATTTTTTTTGCATCTTTTGTAAGGCAGGTTTAGTGATTTGAAAGTGTATCCATACTGCAGCATGTTATTAGTAATGTATATATTGCATTTTTATTTTTTTTTAAAAATGGATGGTATCTCGCTTTTACGGAAACTGTCACAACTGATGACTATTTGTGTCACTTTTGGTTTGAAAACAACATATTGATCACTGCTTTTGAAAAGGGAAACAACAAAGTTATCTTTCTTGTGACGCTTTTAAGTTATTTCAGTGTCACTTTTGGGTTTAAAGTGACACAAGTAACCATTTTTTTTGTCACTTTGATAACAGAAACTGACACAACAAAGGTATTTCTTGAGACGCTTTTACGAACTTTTAGTGACGCCGGCAGATAAGACGCTTGCATAGTATTCAGAAAAGCGACACAAACCACTTTTTAAGACACTTTAAAAGTGACTCATTAAGACATTTTTTTTGTAGTGGAGCGGGCTCATTTCAAAATTCATCACTATTGCAATCCATCGTCCCACACACGATCAGACAACTCACACGCCTGCAGCTGATAATAAGGTGAACTACAGTGTAGGGGAGCACTCCCCTATATATATATATATATATATATATATATATATATGAGAGATGCTCATCATAGTATGAGAGATAAGTTTGGGCCCCTTACATTCTAATGTCAATAACTTAAATGTGATGGGGCCCACTTTATCTCTCATAGTAAGGTGAGAGATGCTCTCATAGGAGCATCTCCCTGTATATATTCTTTATCACATGTGGCAATTCGAATAGGCTTTCTATGCGCTCCTTGTCGAGGGGGCCTCACGGCCTCACCTAAACTATAGAAGATTTGACTTACCTAAACTACAGGAAATTTGACATTTAGCCGTAAAGGTCTCAAAGTCGCCACTAAAAGATTTAGTAGTGATATTTTTGTCGCCACTATAAGTGTTGTCACTAATTGTTTTAAATGCAGTTTTAACATGTTGCGGCGAAAAATTGGACTTTTGGCCGCAACACAAAAAATTGTCACTAAAAGTGTAATACTTAGTAACAAAATTTTTCACCACTAATTTAAGATTTTGTTTCCACTAAAAGTATAAAAACACCGCAAAAAAGTTATGACAAACTTATGAAAGTGGAGTTTAAGTGACAACTCGTGATCACAACTAAAATTTTAATTTTTAGTTGTGATTAAAAGTTGCCACTAAAAATATTATGTATAGAGGTTTTAGTGGCAATTTGTTGGTGTGGCTAAAAATTTATCTTTTAGCCGCGACTAAAACTTACCACTATAAGTATTAGGTATATTAGTTTTAGTGGCAACTTATTGTCAAGGCTAAAAGTTTAAATTTTTTTAGAAAAAAAATTATTTTAACTTACTTAATTTCTTTTCTTTTCATAAACCTATTTTTCATGAACATGCTTATATATAAAAATAGAAAATAAAAATTTTATTACCACCAAGTACTGAAACGTAACTTCAAATTAAAAACATTAAATTTCAACATATTTGAATAGCTAAAATTAAGTTTACATCATCATTTAAAAATAAAAATAAAATAAAATAAATTAAAAACTCATGATCATCGGACTTTTGAGTAGTTCTGTATCACGTCTCAGGCCTGCAAATAAAACAAATGTAAAACTATTAGATTATTAAAAGAATACAATATATAATTAGATATATGCAATAAGTAAAATATAATTAATCTACTATAATTAGATATATGCAATAGGTCAAATATAATCAATCTAATATAATTAATCTACTATAAGTGAAGCCTTCGCCACAAACTTAGAATGGATTAAATAGATAGCTAATGCAATTGTAATTACTTTATTCTCCTCTCACTACTCTATAGATTAGAACAAGTTAAAAACGAAATCAGCCAGTGAACATGTTTTAATCTAAAAACAATCTCAAGAAATATCGACTGCTTGACTACTTGCGAGCCGTAAATAGGGAATAAAGGGTGAAATCTATAGTATACATATGAATAAACTGCCATGTTCAAATCAAGGGAAAACCACTGCAAACGATACAAGCAATTCAAGGTATAAATTTTTAGTTTCCCACACAAGGAAAATCCAAGTAAGAGGTCCTAATAAACAAAAACTTTGCACACAATGGCGGGCTCAGGATTTCTATTTGAAGGGGAGGGGGGCGGCCGATGGTTACCAATAATTTCCACTTATATCAAGGTTTAAATACACGGCTTTGGCGTGTTTTCCTTTTCTTCTTCTTCTTCTTCTTCTTTTTCTATTTTTTTTTTTTTTTTAAATTTGAGTCTCCATGTAAATACATTTTTTAAGTACATAATTCATACTCTCCACTTGTGATCTACGGCACCGAATTAGGACTGAAGAGATTATATCCATACAATCAATCAGCAACCACAGTACATCAATTAAAAAAAAAATCTAGAGAACTCTTTGATCCCAAAAAATGGTAATTGATTACAATAACATTCACAAATTAATACTTGAGAAATAGGGAAAAGTTAAATACAAATAATAGAACTTTGTAAAGGCTCATGCATTTGCCACATAACAGGATTTTAGATCAGATCAGATGAGGTCAAATGAATAACTAAAACAAGTTTTTTTCAACCTTCATTATTAATCTAAATTTCCTCACCTCATCCCCATACTCTAGCCTAGAGCACACACCATGGAAGAGATATGCCTGCCATGCCATAAAGATCGCATCCCACTTGTTAGAGAATTGTTAATTAGTTCTTAATCCAAAGTAGGGCACGACGAAGCAAAATTTGTGTGCTTTTTCAATAAAGGAAGAAGAACTATATATAAGCCATTTTACATTCAGCAAATCAGAGATATATAAACTGTTACTTGTCAATAAATCTGAGCTGTACAAACCATGTAAGAGGCAACAAATATATATATATATATATATATATATTCACAATTTAATGACGTAAAGAGGATATGATCTTGTGCGTGAAACTCTTCTCACTAGAAGTCATTTTACTATAAAATATAGACAAAGTTATTATTTTGTTATATCGTGGCTCTATACATTTAGATGGATTCAGGTTTAACTAGTGAGAGATGCCCGTGTGCCCATGTGCATCGAACAAAAATTACATTTAAATTATAAAATATTAGAGATGTATTTTGATATGATGCAATTGATAAGTAAAATCAATGATATTCTACATTGAAAGAGTTTTACATAAAGAAATGAATATAAAAATTATTGTACACACTGAACTAGTGGCACACTAGTCCGTGCTAAGCACGAGCATGCTTACCAATAAAAATCAATTATAAAGAAAGCCAAATCACATGAAATATTCATCCTCAAACACTTACCGACAGAAAACAATAGAAAAGAGGATTATGACAATACCTCTTATTTTTAATCCAAGAGTATGTGGTGTAGAAATGGAGTGGTGAAAAGAAAGACGAGTATACGTACAATAACTGTATATGAGAGTTGGGAAGAAAATGAGATGGTCGGAAAGAGAAGAGTGAAAAGTGGGTAGAAGTAGAGTGATTGCATGTGGAAGTGGGGTTATAATGTTGGTTAGTTACAGAGAAGGTATATAACTTTTGATCAAAATCAATAGTTACAGTCAAAATAAGGATGATTGGGTTGGGGTGGATCCCTTGTGTGAATTGTTTCCTAGGGTCTTTAGATTAGTGTCCAATAAGGAGTCTGTTGTCAGTAATTGTTATGAGGTGAGAGATTGTTGTACTTTGTGGGGGTGTGACCTTTAGAAGAAGTCTTCGTTTGTCAGAGGATGTCCAGTATGGGGAGTTGTCGAGTCTTCTCTATAACGTTTTTTTGTATAGGGTTTCTAAGGATTTTAGGATTTTGAAGCCATCCATATTCGGAGAATTCTTCGTGAAAACCTTCTACTCGGCTTTGGAGGGGAACCATCTCCCTAGAGCTCCTTCTTCCATTGTTTAGACGGGTTTGGTTCCTCCCCGAGTGGAGGCTTTTTGTTGGTTAGCAGTGACAGCTAAGATCTCAACAGCGGATAACTTGAGGAGAAGAGAATTGACATCATCCACTATCAATGACACTTGTGTGATGTGTCATAAGGAGTTGGAGTCGATGAACCATCTTCTTCTTCATTGTGAGTTCACTTCCAATGTTTGGGGCCATCTTATTGGTACGTGTGGTGTTGATCGGTGCTATCCTGAGAAGATTGCTGATGCGGCAGAGTCTTGGTTGGGAGGTTGTTTCGTTGGATGCGGTCGTATTATTTGGAGGATAACTCCATTTGCTATTTTTTGGTCCATTTGGAAGGAAAAAAAATGATAGAATTTTTAGGGGGTCCTCCTCAACTTCTACGGAGTTGATTTCTAAGATCACTTTAACGATCTATAAGTGGGCTTTGGGTAGAAAGGAGTTCTCTAATTTTTCTCATCATGACATACTTATTAATTGGGAATCATGCATGGGGTGTGGCCTAGTCAAAGTAAGAAAATCTATTCTTTGGTCTCCTCCTCCTATTGGTTTGTTTAAGTTCAATGTTGATGGTGCCGCAAGAGTAAAGCCTGGACCAGCTGGTATTGGAGGGGTGCTTTGAAATTGCAATGGGGACGTTTTATTTATGTTCTCCAAATATGTAGGAGTTTGTGACTCTAATGAAACTGAGGTTTTAGCTATTGAATCTCTTCAGTGTTTTTCAAGGTACTACCATGACAATCTTATTGTGGAGAGTGATTCTTCTAATGCAATGAGTTGGGTTTCGAACCAAAAGACTTATCCATGGAAGTTTTAGTTCCTCTTCAATGAAATCTGGGTATACCATCCACCACCATTAATGTTAGCTTTCGGCATAAGAGTATGTCATCAAACATGATGGCAGACGCTTTACCCAAGCGAGGTGTTGAGAGCGTTTCCCTTAGGAGGGTTTTATTATGTAGTTGTGGTGTGAGGGGGTACATTACTCTTGTACCTTTGTGTTTCTTTCCCCCTTTTTTCTTTTCTTCTTATACTCTTTATTTGTATTCTATTCTCTTTTAATATAAGTTATTGTTACCGATCAAAAAAAAAATTACAGTCAAAATTGGCTTTGGAAGGCTGAGCTTTAATATAGTATAATAGCCTATCTTCAATTGGAGTATGTTCACTATAATTCCACAATCCTACAACTCTTTCCTAACCACTTTATTGGAATCTTATCTGGTCTGTGTGTCTTACGGATTAAAATGGACCTAAATATCTTCATATCCTATAGATGCGGGAAAATCAAGTTGGGTATGTAACCTAGACCCATTTTTAAATTCAAGCAAGGTTGTTCATGGGTTTGGTAGTTGCACACAAGTACATCTCAACAAATATGTATTTTAAACCAAAAAAAAAAACACTATTGTTTTACTCTCTACTTTATATTTGAAGTGTATTGTTTTTCAAATACATATCATACTCTCATGTATCTTGAATAATAAATAAAATTAATCATCTTAAAGAGCACATTGATTGAGTGAATGATAAACTCAATGCGTATTCATAAAAATTATTAATACATATTGTGAGTTAATAAATAAATACGAAGTTCTTCTTTAATTCTTTCAAAAGCTTGTGAAGTATTTTATGTAACAATTATTTCAGTTGGAATTGTTCGACAAACTTGTCAAAAGGCCACTAGTTATTGATAAGAATGACTTGAAGGCATGTACCGAACTGAGAAAATGAAGGGGAATTTACCAAAAAAAGTACTTTAGATAACCAGTGGGCCAAAACAAACACTTTAACCAACCGTGCACCAGAACAATCAGTTTGCCAGAAACGGTGTTTTTTTTTTAGGAGTTTCAACTAGCGTCCCTAGGGACCTTTGAAAGTCCTGGGATCTAACCCTAGAGGGGGGGGGGGGGGGGTGAATAGGGTGTGCTACAAATATGACCAATTTAAACTTCTAAACATAAACTAGTCACAAGTGATGATTAATCAAACAAGATGCGGAAGCTAATATAAACAATCACCAGAAAAGCAAGCACCACAACACAAAGGTTTATAGTGGTTCGGCCTCAATGCCTACATCCACTAACGGCTTGTGATCCAATCACCCTGCCGGATTTCCACTAAGTATGCTTTTTACTAGGCTAAGCAATAACCTTTACAATGTTGTTTTTCTAGGCTCAACAACAACCTTTACAAGATGCTTTTCAAGGCTAAGCAATAACCTTTACACAATGCTTTTATTAGGTTAAGCAATAACCTTTACAAAAGAAAGATTTCTCTAAGAAGGTGTCTTCACAAAAGATCACTCTAAGAGATACAATTTAAGCTCAATGATGTTGCCTCTTAAATAGGCTAATATGAAGGTGTAAATCAACTCACACAAACACTATATGAATGCAAATGTGTATGCTCATGATGTGTGTGTGTGTGATAACTTCAATCAAGTTTAAAAAGAAGGCTCATTCAAATATATGCTCAAAGCATTTCAAAGTTTAAGGAACATAAAAGATTTGATTGAAGTTTAATGCAAATCACATGTATGAGAAACAACTTGTTAATGACATGAAAATCAAAGACTCACAAGTTGTATGAAAATGACTAACTTAGAACATGTGATGCATGTGCAATGTTCTTTTCAAAACCAAATTAATTTAACTAAAGTTTAAATGAATGAAAACAACAAATTGAGTTTCAACCAAGAAAATGAATCATGCTAAAAGAAATCAAAGATTTAGGCTAAGCATGATTAATGAAGATTTTAAATCAAAACTTGGTTTGAAAACAAAGTGAAGAATCCAATCTTAATTAAATCAAAGATTAAGAGAAGAATGGATTCAACACATCATAGTTATCATGCTAAAAATCATTTACCAATAATTTAAACAAAGCGTCTAAGATATGATTAAGAGAGGTAGAGCTTACTTAGAGATTTAACTTCATTAATCCAAGCTTTAGCTCTCCAAATGACTCTTTGGTCTCTCTTAGTTCATCCCCTTTGTCTCGTCTCCAAACTCCTCAAAGATGGCTTAAAAATCTTTAACTTTGACAAAGGAAAGAACTACATTTTATAGCTCAAAATTGCCCAACGGCTAGTCCCCGGTCGACTTGGCCCTTCCCCGGTCGACCTGGCCTTCACAACGGTCAAAAAAGTGACCGTTTGAAAAATGGCCAACGGAAGTATACCCGGTCGACTTGGGCCTGGCTCGGTCGACCTGGTACACTGTGTTTCTGGCCTGGGACCAAAATTCCCTAAAATCCATTTTTCAAAGTATTTTTTGTTGGGAATTTTTTGAGCCATTAAATCAAGCTTAAAAACATGTTTTAAATCATTATAAGGGTTTTAAAACACGAAACATAAAAAGCCAAAAAAGATTCAAAACCATAAAACCAATGGCTAGCTTGATTTCTAAAAACTACTTATTCAAAAAACAAATGCATCCAAGATTAAAAACAAATCATGCATAAATCAATATCTCTTCAAGTCTAAAAACCAATGCATGTATAAATCAAGATTTCAAGTCTTTATAAATCAATGCATATGTGTGTAAATAAAATGATGCTAGAATGAAAATGCATCCATCAAATTGCAATCTACAAAATTCCTAACAATCTCCCCCTTTGCAATTTGATGGCAACTCACTCACCACTGAAAATACACACTAAGCCTTTAGCTCCCCCTAAGCTGGACAAGTCTTGAAATCTTTTGGATGCTTCTTCTCTTAGCTTGGGCTCTTGGGCTCTTTTCTTCATTCTTCTTGATGCTTGGAGCTTGATCATTCTTCAAGCTTTCTTTTCTTCTTTCTCTCTATAGCCAAGCATCTTCTTTAGCTCCCAAGCTTTCTTTTTTCTGCCTCTCCCCCTTTGACCATGCCTATCTCTCCCTTAGGCAAGATATGCATTCTCTCCCCCTGCAGAAGATCATACAATATCTCCCCTTAGGAAGCTTGGACATTCTCTTCCCCTATTGAGAACTTGAATGCTCTCTCCCCCTTTGCCATTAAATTGCAAAGGTACCTACACACATGAAACAAGGAAAATACCTTTTAGTAGCACCTGTTAACAAAAGAAATCGAAAATGAAAAACATAACAGGTTATCATGTGTGGAATTAATCTCTAAGGGTTCAAAGACAATTCAAGGGTGAATTTGATCAAAACTAATACTTCCTATGAAGGTTTACACTCCCCCTCAATCCATTCTCTCCTTTTGTCAACAAGTTGACTAAGATATAACTATTTAGTTCAAGAAGAAGATGGTTTTACCAATTGAGGGTCAACTTCAAGAGAAGGATTAGATTCGTTTAACTATAAAGCTCAATATGATCAAATTACTAAAAGAGAGTAAGGTCAAGGCGAAAAGCGATCATGGATACCAATTGGAAAAGACAAAGGATACCAATTGAGATTCAAAGATAAGTCTATTAAAGCAATCACTCTAAAATGGATTTAAAAATATAACTATTAGGAAAAATCCAAATTAGAGCTATCCATGATGAAATGGGGTTTTTTAATCATAGCATCAAATAATTTAACTATGAAAATCATATGCTATGAAAGCTTTGAAATCATTTCATTCAATCAATAAATATGACTATTAATGTGCAAGAATGAGTGAAATGAAATTCAAACATGAAGCCAACCTCAACTAATAACCAACCAATATTATGAACACATAAACATGGTGGTCATGAGATATACCAATAAGAGCAAGAGAGGTGGCAAACATGACAATTATGATGCTAATGGAGTGTGACATGGGACAAATGTATTACTATTAAGTTCAATCCAATGTACACAAGGTTTATCACATTCACAAGAAATCAAATCATTCGAAAATTATACCAAATGAAACCAATTGAATATGACAACATGATTAATAGCAAAGATGTGACAAACACAAAATTCCATCCAGCAACATAAATGGATATTCATCACTTTTAATGATATAACTAATAAGCATTGTGATGAACAAGAGAAATTGCAATGCAAAAGGATATACTCTTGGAAATGCATGCAATTTTCAAAGTGTCAAAATCATATGAATTCTACTACTAAGATATCCATCAAACATATAGATATAACTATGAAAAACAAGGAGTGGATCTCAAAGAAGTTCATATGATCAAGATCACTACTATGAAGTTGAAACATGTATAAGGATGACATCACTTAGAGAATATACATGAATCAACATCAAAACCATCCAAAAAGAAATGACTAGAAGGCATAGAGGATGGATTTGAGTTCTAGTATAGTTTCTACAAATATAACTAATATCACAACCATACATGGAACCAATTGACATTTGCATATAAAAAGAATATAACTAAATAAGCAAAGATGCAAATGGCTTAAAACAACAATCCATCATGACTATTCTAGCTAGAAAGCTTTTGTAATCACAATCAATTGAACATGTATAGAAATACAATGCAAGAGATATAACTAAATAAGAGCAAAAAGCAATTCTAACATGATGAAATTATAATCAAAAGATTTTGAAAACCATGATATGTAACTAGAATGGTGCATGAAGACAAAATCAATTGATCACAAATAAACATTGCATTTTAATAAATGTAACTATAGAGAGACAAAATGCAAATGTAACATGACCAACAAAATGATTTAACTATAAAGAATAGGTTGGTCAAGAAGGTTCAAGGCCTTAAGGTTTGTCTAAGTATCTAATTTTAGGAATCTACCTAAGGTCTTGAGAGGGTTGGACTTTGAGGTCTAGTTTGGAAGTCTCACCAACTATAGGAGATTTGACTTGATAAATTTTCAATTTGAACTTATCACCATGATATTTAGATTTGACTAAATTTAGCTTAGATTGGTGATTAGTCTTTTGATGTTGGTGAGTTTGTTTCTTTGGGGATTTGTTCATTTTTCTTTTCTTCTTATATTCTCCCTTTATTTGACTTTTGAGTTTTAAATTTAACTTTGTTACTTTATTCAAAAGTTCTTTCATGGGTTGATATAAGGGAGATAGGTAGAGAAGCTTTTTGTTTATAGATTCTTTTATACTTGGTTTAACTTGTTTAAACTTTTTAGAATCTATTTTAGGAGACTCCATTTTAATTGATTTAACTTGTTTAATCTTTTTTGAGTCTTCTTTGTTTTTTAGTGTCTTACCCTTCAAAGATTTAGATTCTACCTTTTTGGGTTCAAAGATGGGTTTAGACACATGGCTTCTTCTTAGTTTGCACTCAAACCTAAAATGCCCTTCAATGCCACAATAAATACATTTGGATTTGGGCAAAGGAGAAAGAGTGCTAGAGAATGAGGACTCACATTTCACAAAAGTGTTGGTGAATTTAGGGTCATGTGAAGTATACTTATCAAAACTAAGACCCGTCCTATCTCCATGAGATTTACCCAATTTAAATAATTTTTCAAGTCTCTCTTCACTTTGGGTAAACTTGCACTCATACTTTTATTTATATCCTTCAAGTTGAGTGACTTTGGTTATAAGGATTCAATTTTCATTTTTGACTTTTAAAAGATCATTTTCAAGTTCCTTATATATGATTAGCTCTTCATTGGCAAGTTTTAATTTGAAATTAAGTTCATTAATAGCATTAGATCCAAGTTCTAAGGTTTTCAACTTACTTTGAGCATTTGACATGTTTTCCATGGAAATTGTCAACTTGGATTCTAAATTGATAAAGTCTTTGTCTTGCCTTTTTAATAGATCTCTTAGGCTTAAATTTTCCTTTTTAAGATCATCATTTCCTATCTTTAATTCATTTAGTTCATCTTTGATATTAGATAGGTTATTTAAATAGATCATGAACTTAGAGTCTAGACATTGTATTACTTCTTCTTTCTCTCTAAGTTCATCTTTAGAAGAGACTAATTCTTCGTTTAGCCTTTTAGATTCTTCTCTTAAACTTATATTCTTCTTGTTAAGCTTTAAAGATAATGTATATAATTCTTCATAGGCTTGTTGAAGATCATCTTCATTATAATCATTTTCTTCATCTTTTGAATCAAATTGGGATTCATTAATCTGAGAGTTTGAATCTCCAATAGAAGGAAGAAGGAGGGGTCTAGAAGAATCTACAAAATATAGCATAGTGGAGTCCATTCTAAAGATTTTCATAAAAGCACAACTCTAGGGTTTTGACTCTAGGTTTTTACACCTAATCAAGAGTTCCAAACACTTGATCCTATAAGATAGAGCACGAGGCTCTGATACCAATTGAAAGTCCTGGGATCTAACCCTAGAGGGGGGGGGGGTGAATAGGGTGTGCTACAAATATGACCAATTTAGACCAATTTTAAAGTGATGATTAATCAAACAAGATGCGAAAGCTAATATAAACAATCACCATAAAAGCAAGCACCACAACACAAAGGTTTATAGTGGTTCGGCCTCAATGCCTACGTCCACTACCGGCTTGTGATCCAATCACCCTGCCGGATTTCCACTAAGTATGCTTTTTACTAGGCTAAGCAATAACCTTTACAATGTTGTTTTTCTAGGCTCAACAACAACCTTTACAAGATGCTTTTCAAGGCTAAGCAATAACCTTTACACAATGCTTTTATTAGGTTAAGCAATAACCTTTACAAAAGAAAGATTTCTCTAAGAAGGTGTCTTCACAAAAGATCACTCTAAGAGATACAATTTAAGCTCAATGATGTTGCCTCTTAAATAGGCTAATATGAAGGTGTAAATCAACTCACACAAACACTATATGAATGCAAATGTGTATGCTCATGATGTGTGCGTGTGATAACTTCAATCAAGTTTAAAAAGAAGGCTCATTCAAATATATGCTCAAAGCATTTCAAAGTTTAAGGAACATAAAAGATTTGATTGAAGTTTAATGCAAATCACATGTATGAGAAACAACTTGTTAATGACATGAAAATCAAAGACTCACAAGTTGTATGAAAATGACTAACTTAGAACATGTGATGCATGTGCAATGTTCTTTTCAAAACCAAATTAATTTAACTAAAGTTTAAATGAATGAAAACAACAAATTGAGTTTCAACCAAGAAAATGAATCATGCTAAAAGAAATCAAAGATTTAGGCTAAGCATGATTAATGAAGATTTTAAATCAAAACTTGGTTTGAAAACAAAGTGAAGAATCCAATCTTAATTAGATCAAAGATTAAGAGAAGAATGGATTCAACACATCATAGTTATCATGCTAAAAATCATTTACCAATAATTTAAATAAAGCGTATAACATATGATTAAGAGATGTAGAGCTTACTTAGAGATTTAACTTCATTAATCCAAGCTTTAGCTCTCCAAATGACTCTTTGGTCTCTCTTAGTTCATCCCCTTTCTCTCGTCTCTGAAAGGTTTATGCATTACAGATCTGAATGTTGATTGCCATGGCTGATTTTGGTTTTTCAAGTTTTAAAACAAGAAACCCAGATCTGATTTTCCAGCCATGAAAACATGCAAAGAAATCCATGAAATCATGATCAACATGTGTCTAAAGAAAGGAGAAGATAGAGGACTATCACCTTGATGATTTGAATGCCTCAAAACTCTGAAAAGAAAGACTTCAAAGGACTGATATCAACGTGCAACCAGCAATACAGGTGCAGGAATTTGTTGCAGGAATTTCTCCTTTGATCTTCTCTTCTATTCCACTTCCCAATCTAATTGGTCTTGATGGTGGGATCAAACTATGGAATCCTAAGAAGGGTTTTCAGAATTACTCTTTGTGGAACAAGACTTGAACCTGATCTCCACTCTTCAATCTATGAAGAAGAAGATGCAATGGGCTGGGCGTGAATGCCGCTCACTTGTCTTGGGCGGCCAATGGGGTTTCTTAATAGTTGCAAGCCCTAGGGTAGAATTCCAGCCACTTGGTTTTTTCTTATGTGTTGCGTGCCCAAAGGAGTCTCCCTTATATTTATAAAGATTAGATTCCTTTAAGGAATCCTCTTTCTAATAGGAATGACAATCCCTAAAAAATAGCAACCAGCCACCTTTAGTTGTGCAACCCTTTCTAATTAAAGACACTAAAATTTAGTAACTTTAATTATAGGAATCCTTACCCAAAAAGGAGTTGTTCCTTCCAAGTAAAGATACCTGGTCATACTTGGAAACCTCACACATTAGTAGCAAGAGGTGAGTTGATCTCTCTCTGTGATAGTACTATTTTAGAGATCACACCTACAAGTGGTCCTGTTCAATGCATGACACATGCACTAATGAGATAAATCCGGAAAGACCTCCGTGACTAAGGTAAGTCACCCTGAATACAGGAGAGTATCTCATTATAACTTATACCAAGATCAAGTGCCCAACTCCATCTCTCGGTTATGAACAATTTTATTGTTTCAAGTGTCCATGACTTAGACCTTACTGTGCGTAGCCACTACACACCTGAGTCATTTACTAGAAAACAATGGGCCTTACACAACCATACATATATACAAGTATAAAGAGAAAGATGTCATTCCATTAAATAACCAATAAATATCCAGTAACAGAGATGTGAGTGCAGTCAGTGGGCTTTAGGGCATACACCAATCCCAACAATCTCCCACTTGCACTAAAGATCACTACGACCTTACCTAACTCCCATAGACTCAACATGTGAAGTAAAGACTTTCTCAGTAAGAGTCTTAGTAAATGGGTCAGCTAAGTTATTTGCTGAGGCAATCTACTCTACCACTATTTCTCCATCCTGGACGAATTCCCGGATTAAGTGGTACTTTCTCTGAATATGCTTGCCTTTCTTGTGATTCCTGGGCTCTTTGCAGTTAGCTACTGCACCAGTATTGTCGCAGTACATGACAATCGGTTTTTGAACTGCAGGAACTACTCCCAATTCCAATAGGAATTTTTTGAGCCATACTGCTTCCTTCGCAGCTTCCGATGCCGCCACATACTCTGCCTCCATGGTAGAATCAGCAGTACAATCTTGCTTGACACTTCTCCATGATATAGCCCCTCCTGATAGAGTAAAGAAGTATCCTGAGGTAGACTTTCTGCCATCTACATCCGACTGGAAATCAGAGTCTGTATACGCCAGTGGCGTTAGATCATCTGCTCGGTAGGTTAGCATATAATCTTTCGTTCTCCGAAGATACTTGAATATATGCTTAACAGCTGTCCAGTGCATAGGTCCAGGGTTTGATTGATATCTACTAACCATGCCAACGGCAAAGCAGATATCTGGTCTAGTACAAAACATTGCATACATGAGGCTTCCAACAGCTGATGCATATGGTACTCTCCTCATGCTTTCTATCTCCTCTGGTGTCTTCGGACATTGATTCCGAGATAGTGGTACTCCATGTCTAGAAGGTAGCAAGCCCTTCTTGGAGTCATGCATGTTATACTTGACCAGTATCTTCTCAATATACGAAGATTGGGATAAGGCTAACATCTTGTTCTTGCGATCTCGCAAAAGCTTGATCCCTAAGACATAGCTCGCCTCACCCAAATCCTTTATATGAAATTGAGATGATAACCAAACCTTAGCAGACGACAACATGCCAACATCATTTCCAATGAGTAATATGTCATCCACATATAGGACTAAAAATGCAACTGCGTTTCCACTCCCTTTCTTATACACACATGGTTCATCAATGTTTTGATCAAAGCCAAAAGATTTGACTGCCTGATTAAACTTGATGTTCCATGCCCTAGATGCTTGCTTAAGTCCATAAATGGACTTTTTAAGTTTACAGACCATGTTCTCTTAGCCACCAGCAATGAATCCCTCTGGTTGCATCATATAGATGCATTCGTCAAGACTTCCATTTAGAAAAGCTGTCTTGACATCCATCTGCCATATCTCGTAGTCATAATGACATGCGATGGCTAAGAGAATCCTTATGGACTTGAGCATGGCTACTGGCGAGAAGGTTTCCTCATAATTGATACCCTCTTTCTGAGTATATCCTTTCGCCACCAGTCTTGCTTTGAAGGTTTCAACCTTCCCATCCACTCCTCTCTTTCTCTTGTAGATCCACTTGCACCCTATGGGTTTGATCCCTTCAGGTGCATCCACAAGTTCCCAGACTTGATTGGAATACAGAGAATCCAATTCAGATTTCATTGCTTGCTGCCACATGTCATCATCTATATCCGTTACTGCTTCATCGTAACTAGTAGGATCCTCAACCAGATCCTCGGAGTCTGTCATAAAAGACACTCCTAGGTATCTATCTGGTGGTCTAGAAATTCTCCCACTACGACGAGGCTCCGGAGTGTTAAAAGGAATGTCTTGATTTTCTACAGTCTCAGGATCTGGCACAGATGTTGCAGGAGTTTCTGAAAGAATCTCCTCAAGTGTTTCTTTACAACCAAGCTCTTGGTACATCATGCAATCATCCTCCAAGTATCTAGCATGAGTGCTGATAAGCACTTTTTGCTCCTTTGGATGATAAAAGATGCCTCCTCTTGTTCCCTTAGGATATCCAATGAAGTAGCACATTTCCGATCTGGGTTCTAGCTTGGTAGCTTTATCATTCAGTACATAGGCTGGACAACCCCAAATGTGGATATGTCTTAAACTGGGTTTTCGACCTGTCCACATTTCTTGAGGTGTCCTAGGTACTGATTTAGAAGGTACCAGATTTAAAATGTATGCTGCTGCTTCTAGGGCATATCCCCAAAAAGATATGGGTAGGGTTGCATGACTCATCATGGACCTTACCATATCAAGAAGGGTACGGTTTCTTCTCTCAGCTACACCATTTTGCTGGGGTGTACCCGGTGCAGACAACTGAGACACAATCCCATGTTGTGTGAGGTACTCCTTGAACTCACCCAGGAGGTACTCGCCACCTCGATCAGATCGAAGAGCTTTGATATGTTTCCCTAGTTGTAACTCCGCCTCAGCCTTGAATTGTTTGAACTTATCAAACGCTTCAGACTTGCGTCGCATTAGGTACACATATCCATACCTAGAGTAATCATCAGTGAAAGTGATGAAATATTCATAACCTCCTATAGCTAGTTTGTTCATAGGACCACACACATCAGTGTGAACCAATTCTAACAACTCTTTTGACCTCAGTCCCTTTCCAGAGAATGACCTTTTGGTCATCTTTCCCATGAGACATGATTCACACTGAGGTAAAGGTTCGAGATCTAATGAGCTCAAAAGCCCATCCTCTACCAACCTCTGAATCCGTTTTAGGTTAATGTGACCCAAACGTAAGTGCCAAAGATAAGTGTCATTGGTCGAAGATACCTTCCTCTTAAGGGAAGATGAGCTTTCTAGTTGTACATTATGGAGTGAGGGAGCAATAGGATAGATATAAAATAAGTTGTCATGCATTCTACCGGAACATATGATATTTCCATTTCTACTGATATCTACACCAGAATGGAAAGAAACTGAATAATGAAATTCAATAAGTCTGGAAACTGAAATTAAATTCTTCCTTATGTCCGGAACATAGATAACATTATTTAAAACTAATATCCTATCATGCGGAAAATGTAAAGTAACAGCTCCCACTGCAACAGCCCAGATCTTTGCTCCATTTCCAACTCTAAGGTCAAACTCCCCTTTCTCAAGCTTTTTCATTATCTGAAACCCCTGCAATGAATTGCAGATATGATTAGTGGCTCCAGAGTCTACTATCCAAGAATAAGTAGAATGAACCACATGACAGGTTTCAATGTAGTAGGAAAGAGATATACCTTTCTTATCTGAGCCTAGGAGCTTGGGACAATCTTTCTTCCAGTGACCTTTGAGGCCGCACTTGAAGCATTTCCCTTTGGGCTTTTCACCTGTACCTTTGTCCTTCTTCCCAGCATTGCCCTTTTTCTGTCCTTTTCCCTTACCTTGCTTCTTCTTGAACTTTTTCCCTTTCGGGTTCAGTTTAGAGGAAAACTGGGAAAAGTGAAGTTGGCCTTTAGGCTTCATGATGGCCTCTGCCGCCTGGAGTTCTTTCATTAACTCAGAGAGAGTCATGTCCATCTTGCTCATGTTGAAGTTGAGCTTGAACTGGTTGAAAGACCCCGGCAGAGTTTCGAGAATCATATCAGTCTGACTCCCTGCATCAATCTCAGCCCCTAGGATCTCAGCTTCATTGAAACAATCCATCGTTTTGAGCATGTGCTCTCTGACAGGTGTTCTCTCAGCCATCCTAGAATTCATGATTGTCCTTAAAGCAGCTTGCCTAGCTGGTCTGCTTTTGTCTGCGAACATCTCAGACAAGGACAACATGATATCTGAAGCTGTGTCCATTTGCTCATGCTGCGTTTGCAACACGTTGGACATGGAAGAAAGCATGTAGCATTTGGCCATGCTATTCGCCTTTTTCCATTTCCTTTCAGCCTCTAGCTGGTCATCTGTAAAATAATCATCAATGGTAGGACAGGGTTCCGACAAAACATACTTGTACTCCTCAGCGGTGAGTACTATGTTAAGGTTTCTTTTCCAGTCTACGTAATTTGGGCCAGTCAATTTGTTCTCACGCAGAATACTCATCAACGGGCTAAAAGAATCCTTCCCCATCTCTCTGGATATATATAACAGGTTATAATTAGACAGGCAGTATATATGTAACATGTATATGGTGCTTGTAATAAAAGGAAAAACATGCACAAGACTTTTTACATTATATAACCCTAATTATAATGTATCAGTGTCTCAACCTCCTCATAGACCCTCCATCGAAGGGATGGCCGAGCCTACAGTCACGTTGAGTTAAGGTCTGCTTATTTGGATCATCACTGTCTGGATACGCATATCCAGTGATAGTCCAATCACTGATTGGTTTGGCCTCATATGACAAACAACTCTAACTGCTAGGGAGAGCTCATTACTGTCTTATGTCAAGTGTATTACCATCTTTTATGAACGTTCCCAGAATGTCTATGACTTAAGTCCTCCGAAGGGAAGTGACTCCAATCAACCCTTGAAGTGAACCTTAGTAAAGAGCTCCACCGAAGGGATGGCCGCTCCCACCAACACTTCATTGACATTCTATAGAAGTGATCTTTAGTAAAGAACTCCACCGAAAGGATGGCCGCTCCCACTAACACCTCATTACGAATATTCACATTAGTTCACCCACTAACCCATCGAAGCGATCTTTAGTAAAGAACTCCACCGAAGGGATGGCCGCTCCCACTAACACTCTAATGAGATAGCATGAACCTAAAATGGAAGGCCGTGGGGTTTTCCCAAACCCCTCTCCCACTTGATTATTTTAACACTAGGGTTTTGAAAAAACTCTTTTGACCTTAGCATCGTTACTGAAACCTTGTTTAAATCTAGCAAACTTAGTTAACAATTTTCATGACTCAATTGCTTAAGTCATCTCAAAAAAATAAATAACCTTTGCTTTAAAACATATTGAGTAAAGGTCTTGGGACCAGTGGGTTATGGGCCCACTAGGGTAGCAACTTATTAGATTTTAGTTTGGCCTCTTATGGAAACTAAGGGTACCAAGAAAAACTAAACCCTATCCAATTTTTAAACCTTAGACAAATAGAAGGTGCTGGTCTAAGATCTGTTTAAAACCAATTTGCCAAACAAAAACCAATCCAATATAGAAAGATGCCAATTTTAAGAACCTAGTGGTGGCCATGTTACTAGGTGATAAACATAGCAATTATATAAAGCATTCAACCATGCATTCCATATATAAAAGCAAATTAAAGAATGCAATCCTTGATGGCTCCCTGCTATTTCGGACTTCAAATCCTTTTCCAATTAGGAGACTTGGTTAAGAGTCCTTCTTGCTCTAGGAAACCTCCGTTGCCTCCGTCACCATGGGACCCGGTTTGTTGCAACCTTCCTCGCTTGAAACTTTCCTTTTCTTGCTTGTTACAATAAATCAAATTTATACAAGCAAACCCATGAAAAACAAAAACCCAAAATTACATTGGAGATACCTATGCTTTTCAAGAAAGCTTACATCAAGACTAGTTGAAATATAAACAAGGAAATAATACAACCTCCTATGAATGCTAAACGCGCAATCGTACAATTTCCAACTAATTAAAAACATCCAAATCCACACACATACATGCGAACCATCAAGGATGCAATTATATGGCTGCAAACAAAGAGGTTAGTGCATTCAAACTGCTAGTGTACAGCACTATTCATCATTCTGAAATTGTTCCAGCAGCCTGGAAAAAATTTCTGCACACTATTTATGCAGTAAACAGCAATATGAAATTGTTCCAGCAGCCTGGAAAAAATTTCTGCACTCCTTACATGCAGTAAACTGTGCTCTGGGCAAATTCCAGCAACCTGGAATAATTACTGCACTCCTAACATGCAGTAAACAGCAACTTAAAGGGCGCCACCATGCCCTTAATTAATCTAGGATTGATAGTATCACATCATGGGATCATGATATCACATGGAGAGTCTCTGATACCACTGAAAGGTTTATGCATTATAGATCTGAATGTTGACTGCCATGGCTGATTTTGGTTTTTCAAGTTTTAAAACAAGAAACCCAGATCTGATTTTCCAGCCATGAAAACATGCATAGAAATCCATGAAATCATGATCAACATGTGTCTAAAGAAAGGAGAAGATAGAGGAGTATCACCTTGATGATTTGAATGCCTCAAAACTCTGAAAAGAAAGACTTCAAAGGACTGATATCAGCGTGCAACCAGCAATACAGGTGCAGGAATTTGTTGCAGGAATTTCTCCTTTGATCTTCTCTTCTATTCCACTTCCCAATCTAATTGGTCTTGATGGTGGGATCAAACTATGGAGTCCTAAGAAGGGTTTTCAGAATTACTCTTTGTGGAACAAGACCTGAACCTGATCTCCACTCTTCAATCTATGAAGAAGAAGATGCAATGGGCTGGGCGTGAATGCCTCTCACTTGTCTTGGGCGGCCAATGGGGTTTCTTAATAGTTGCAAGCCCTAGGGTAGAATTCCAGCCACTTGGTTTTTTCTTATGTGTTGCACGCCCAAAGGAGTCACCCTTATATTTATAAAGATTAGATTCCTTTAAGGAATCCTCTTTCTAATAGGAATGACAATCCCTAAAAAAATAGCAACCAGCCACCTTTAGTTGTGCAACCCTTTCTAATTAAAGACACTAAAATTTAGTAACTTTAATTATAGGAATCCTTACCCAAAAAGGAGTTGTTCCTTCCAAGTAAAGATACCTGGTCATACTTGGAAACCTCACACAAGTGGCTCCCCTTATGGCTGGCCCACAAGATTGATAAACACACCATGGCCCACTAGTTAATAATTTTGCTAGAGTTAAATTCATGTATGCCATAAAAAGCTTATTTGAATTTAAACTCAAAATTATTCTTCCACATAATTAATTCAACCACATATCATTTAATTAAATTAGGAAACCATGCCAATATAGGAAAGTGGCTAGAAGAGGGACCAAAAGACATATTTGCCCTTGGCTCCCAAAATGACCAAAATGTCCATGCTAACCCCATAGCAACATTAAGATCATTTTAACCCTAACTCATTCCACTAGAGAGTTATGGTTGCACTCCAGGGACAAATATTAAATTGCAAATAAAGCTCATCATAAATAGACGATTGTCTTTGACCTACCAAGTACAATGACCACAATGCCCCTCTATGTAACATCCATAATCAAGTAGGTTAACCGATGTACTATCTACCTTCTTGATTACATCTTATCCTTAGAACTTCATACCCTTGACTTAATCATCATCCGGATATCATTCTCTTGATCCAGGGAGCGACCCACAAGTTCAATATCCATATGGAACATCCATATACTAAGATCTTAGATTCTGATGATTAATCGGATAATTCTAAGGGGGCGATCATTCCATCATATGATGGCATAGATTCCATATTGCATTTGCACGTCCCAACTAATCAAGCCCGAGCACCCAAAACACAGAGCTGTTGACCCATGAACAGGATCTCACCCATAGTGAATTAAAGCACAAGAACTTGACTTCGTCAGTTCATCCACAAATGCTCAAGATTAAGAGCACTGGTCACTCAGTAGCAAGAGGTGAGTTGATCTCTCTCTGTGATAGTACTATTTTAGAGATCACACCTACAAGTGGTCCTGTTCAATGCATGACACATGCACTAATGAGATAAATCCGGAAAGACCTCCGTGACTAAGGTAAGTCACCCTGAATACAGGAGAGTATCTCATTATAACTTATACCAAGATCAAGTGCCCAACTCCATCTCTCAGTTATGAACAATTTTATTGTTTCAAGTGTCCATGACTTAGACCTTACTGTGCGTAGCCACTACACACCTGAGTCATTTACTAGAAAACAATGGGCCTTACACAACCATACATATACACAAGTATAAAGAGAAAGATGTCATTCCATTAAATAACCAATAAATATCCAGTAACAGAGATGTGAGTGCAGTCAGTGGGCTTTAGGGCATACACCAATCCCAACATTCTCCAAACTCCTCAAAGATGGCTTAAAAATATCTAACTTTGACAAAGGAAAGAACTACATTTTATAGCTCAAAACTGCCCAACGGCTAGTCCCCGGTCGACCTGGCCCTTCCCCGGTCGACCTGGCCTTCACAACGGTCAAAAAGTGACCGTTTGAAAAATGGCCAACGGAAGTATACCCGGTCGACCTGGGCCTGGCTCGGTGACCTGGTACACTGCGTTTCTGGCCTGGGACCAAAATTCCCTAAAATCCATTTTTCAAAGTATTTTTGGTGGGGAATTTTTTGGGCCATTAAATCAAGCTTAAAAACATGTTTTAAATCATTCTAAGGGTTTTAAAACATGAAACATAAAAAGCCAAAAAAGTTTCAAAACCATAAAACCAATGGCTAGCTTGATTTCTAAAAACTACTTATTCAAAAAACAAATGCATCCAAGATTAAAAACAAATAATGCATAAATCAATATTTCTTCAAGTCTAAAAACCAATGCATGTATAAATCAAGATTTCAAGTCTTTATAAATCAATGCATATGTGTGTAAATCAAATGATGCTAGAATGAAAATGCATCCATCAAATTGCAATCTACAAAATTCCTAACAACCTTATTTTTATTAAGTTAAGGGTCCCTAGGGACCCTGTGGCGGACACAAATTAGAATAAAAGAGGCGTTTTGCTCGTGCTTCGCTGTCAGGGCTTCACATACAGGTTCCTCTGCGCCCATTTCTTGCTCGAAAAAATTGTGGTCCCCTCCAACATCTGTTCCGGCTGCTGCTCCTGCTCATTGCCCTCCTACGAACTGTGGTCCCCTCCCACACGTCTTTGTCGAAGGTATGATGCTCCCCTTTGGCCTTTTCTGACTGGATTGTCTTCTAGGACAAACCCAAATTGCGTCTCCATGCCTTTTCATTTGGTTATTGTTTCCTCGTGGCAGACAAGTACACTCCACTCTAAAATCACTTTCTAAAAGGGTCTTCGTTGTCCTTGTATAACAATACTCTTCATAGCTTGAAAAATGCCCTAAAATGGCGTTTGCCTTCTTTTGAAAGACAATGGGCAGAGACAAATGCATGATCTACTTTCTATTGTTTTAGGTTCTTAATTGCTTGCCAAAGGCAAATGCATGATCTGGTTTATATTGTTACTGGTTCTGAATCACTTGCTAAATACAAATGCATGATCTTGTTTATATTGTTTCTGGTTCTGAATCACTTGCTAAATACAAATGCATGATCTGGTTGTCAAAGACAAATGCTCATGTAAATTAGGGACCACATGTGTAGATATTGTTGGACAAAAAGGTGTTTGATGGGGATGATTAAAAGAAGAGTGTGTCATGGGTGTACTGAGTTGGCTTTTGTTTTTTTCACCTTTGAAACTCTTGAACCATACAGTTCCAAATACTCATGAGAGATTGATTAAGCTATCAACATTTGCCAATTTGAAAAATATCTGAACTAGAATTTTACAGACTCTTCCAATCAAACACACACTTATAAGACATTCCTTAGTGGATGTGATAGGACATGAAGTAGATTTGGGAGTATGCTTTGTGGTTGGGAGAGGTCAAGGAAAGGCCAATGTGAAAAGGGAGGTATAGTAGTAGCAGTGGCAGGTAGTGTTGAAGGAACAGGGCCTAAAATAGAGGTGGGTGTGGAATCTCAATGTGAAGTGGAAATAGGTCTAAGAACAGAGGAAAGTGGGCAAACAAAAGAGAACCAATGAGAAGCTAAAAAAGAAATGTGGGTTGAAGTGGGTGAAATAGAGGAAGAAGAAGATTGAGAGGCTTGTTGAAAGGGGAAAAAACCCTTAATCCCTTTATGGTTGAGACTATATCCAAGAAAGATACACCATTTGGATCGTGGGTCTAGTTTGTGTGGTGTGTATGGTCTTAACCAGGGATAACAGGCACCGCTAAAGACCCTTAAAAATGTAGAGAGTAATCATGAGTGTGATGGAAAAGTTCTGCTAAGGGGATTAGACCTGCAACTATTTCACTTAGAGCCTGTTGATAAGATAGGTAGCTGTGACAAAGACATTAGCTACAAAATGCATAATAGAAGGAAACAAATGGCTAGACAAATTAATAAAACAAAAGAAAGACGAGGAGCAGATACAGACCCAACGAAGCCCAGCTGGAACAAAATGCCATCAATTTCATCTTTTATTATGAAGGTTCAAGTTGAAATTTCTTCTTGAGGTGGAGGCCACATGCAAAGGGATCTCCAGATTCCTTTGGGATGTGTCTTGGCGGATCCACTAGTCCCAATTGGCATTGCCTATATTTTATTCAAATATCTATTTAGATATGCATGTGGACTATTGAGTCCTGGGCCCATCATTCCTCATTTGTGATCTTGGTAAAGTCCAGTGTCTTTTTACCTAGGTGAGTAGCTCCAAAGTAGTTAGCAGTGCATTCCCCAAACTTGACCTGTCTGTACACTGTCTTTCCATCCTTCTCTGGCAGGCCCGGTTGAGGTAATATTTTATGGGTTAATATTGTTGCTTTCGATTGTAACTGGCAGATGTCTGAAGCAGAGAGCAACAATGCAAACAAAAATGCTACAGTTGATCTTCTCTCTAAGCAGGAAACACATATTAGTTCAGCCATATATAATGGGATTGTATGTTGCTAAATCACCTACCATTTTCAATTGAATATCAATGCATGGTTTTTGACGTGCTCTCTTTTACATGTTGACAGGAGCTTGGTACTTATAGATGCATTCCGACTAACCCTGATTACGGGACATGGCATCTAAATGAGAGGTAGCTAGAATATGTTCGTATGTCCAGAGTATACCACCTTGCACAGATGAGGTGGATTAGAATAGATCACGCATTGATTACCGGTTTGGTGGAGCGGTGGCGCCCTGAAACAAACACATTTCACCTTCCCATCGGCGAGGCGACAGTGACACTAGAGGATGTTGCATATATCTATGGACTACCGATCAATGGACCGGCTGTCACCGGTACAACATTTCTTAGTGCAAACGTCGCAGATTTGTGCGAAGAATTGCTAGGCCTTCGACCCCAAATGGGTGTAGATTTCAATGGAATATCCATTAAGTACACATGGTTGGAACAACACTTCCGGATCCAGGCTGATCAAGGAAATAATAAGAAGAAGAAGAAGAAACTTAGTGCTGAGCAAGAGGTTTACAATACTAGAGCCTATCTCTTTTTCTTGGTTTCGGGACAAATCAATTCAAACGCTTCTTCTTCTAGGGGGGGCGCATATGCACTTGAATTATTTAGGGATTTCAAACCCTATGCCTGGGCCCCCGCTTGTCTGGCCAACCTATACAGAATGTTGAACAAGGGAGTGAGGTGGGCTTGGCTAAAGAAAACCGATATTGGTTCGGATGGCAAACCAGTTGGTATTGACCCAACGGACGAGAGTGATGCGTTCGAACATACATTCAAGAGTTTGTCAGGCCCTCTCCAGCTGCTCCAGGTTTGTATTAATCATAGTGTTCTGTTGAATGCATTAGTCTTTTACAAAGTTGGTATGCACTAACAACAATATATTTTTGACAATTTTACAGATATGGGCCTACTCGAGGATGGCAATCGGCCGAGTGATAAAACTTTGGGCATGGCCTAATAATGACATTCAGTTCCCCTTAACAATCACATGGCACAGCAGGCTAGGAGGAAGCCACCATGTTACAAGGCTGAGAACCGTATGCAAACAACTCAACAACCTTACAGCTGAGCAGGTGATCAAGTTAATTATTAATTTGTTCTATTTTGGAGATTTTTATGCACCGCTTTTATACTCTATCTAATACATTCTGTATTACGTTTCCACAGTTTGACTGGCAGCCTTATAAGAGGCTTGGCAAGGCGTTCCTAAAACGAGTACCCAAGGAAGACCGATATTTATTCAGATGTTCCACACCTCTGATATTCTTTTGGGTGCTAGAAAGGCACAACACCAGTCGGGTCATGAAACAGTTCGGTCTAAGGCAGGTAGTTCCTCCACCCTTTGTAGCGGCATTGCCAAAGTTGGAGCGCATAGAAACAGTCGTTACAAATTACGGTATTGTACACTCAGCAAAGATAGAGCTATGGGAGAAGAGGTATAACAGTGTATTGCATGGGAAGAAGTCATCCAAAGTGGAGCACACCGGGGAATATATGGCATGGTATTCTTTAAATACTATAATGCACATAGGCCGACCAAGGCAAGTGATGCACCCAAGGTAGCAGTACCAGAACAAACTGGGGAACATGAGCCCATTGTCAGTCAAAAAAGAGTGAGTAGGATATTTATTTTGACTTTCAAAGTTTAATATTGGGACCTATTTTTTAAATGACAAGTGTTACGTGTGTGTATTCAGTGTTTGAATTATTTGATCATATTGAGCGGTCATGCGGTCGAGCAATGGATAAGAACCCGGCATCGTCCATGGATAGATTTATCACTTCATTGCATGGCAAGATAAGGAAATTCAAATCCGCTGTTGAGGCTACGTTCGATCAATACATGGAGACCTGCAGCAGTTCCCAATCGGATGAGGAAAAGCAGTTGGTACGCACACTAAACAAAGAGAAATCCTTGATTTGATCAAATTTGTGTCATCTAGATTGCTTTTATCTAGATCTGGTCTGGTCAAGCCTAGAATTATCATTGTTTGAACGGATCCAAAAGCTTTTTTTCCTGCCATTTATATCTTTTTGAAACTCAAGTCTTCCTATTCCTATCTTGTTTGAATTATCATTGTTTGAATTATCTTGTTTGAAAATTTTTGAATCTCATGTGCTTATAGAACTGATTCTTCTTAGTTGAGGAAGAAATACTAGAGTCCTACATCTGTGAATGACTTACTTAGGACCTCTACCTCCTTCACCTTTTCCACTTGGTTTCATATCACACTGCTTCACACAGTTCTTTGAAAGAGTATAAAAGGTTTGAGTTGCTCTATGGGTCAAGTGCATGTTCGTTTAAGCATCAATCCGAAAGAAAGTCTTCGTATCATTGGGCAAGTGTCCAGAATCTAGTGCACTTCTATGAACTGTGTATTCTGCCTACAGTATTTTGAAAGCACTTCAGCTCTCACATTCCAGGTTTAATCTTCCCTGCCTCCTAACTCCATTCAAGTTTGCAAGTCTATTTCAGATTCTACTTTGTGCAACACATATTTTTCCAACAACACTATATCAAATGGTTGTAAATATTAATGGTTTAAATCATTCATATATGGTGCTAAAAACTCAATTTAGATGAGCAGTGTTCTGTAAAAGTCAGGCTTCATGGAATGCAAATTACAAGGTAAATTTATCATAGATCATAAACCAACCCCAATCAAAACCAAACAACAAAGTCCAAAATAGATTTTAAACATCATAAAAGTCTTACTCTTAATTAGCTTGTCTGGAGCCATGTTACTTTTTAAGTCAACCACATTATGTTTTTCCTCTCTACTTCATTCAAGGTTTGTATTCTCCTTGCACTTGGCGAGCCTTCAATACGTTCTACATGGGCTGTCTCTGATCTTTTCTGTATGTGCCTAATCATACAATAAAACTTCATAAGCTACCAATTGTAAAGAAGGACTCTCTCTCTCTCTCCACGCAATATTGCACAAAGCTAGAACCTCATTGCTGGAACAATTCGCACTTCTGTGGTACGAGCTCTAGTTAACAAGATTAAGTAAATTGAAATCACGCATACTCTATAAAATCCAACTACTGTAATTCCTAGAACTGAAATTTAATTCAATTGCACCTTGGCTCTAAATTTACCATATATAAATTATATATTAGCAGCACTTATTTTTCTGCCACATGATTTACAACCAGGAAAGCTATTTAACATATTATGTAGGCAAATGCATCATATCCTCTACGAGAGATCCATTCAAATCCGTGTTCTATCTTCAAGATTCAAGTGATTACTTTGATAAAATTAGCTTTTGCTTAGATTGTCCTTGAATTTCTCAAGAAAGCATAGCTTTATAATCTTCTAATGGCCTTCCACAAAGGGTACGTATGAATGTTGTCTTGCTGTTTCACTCTTAGGCCCTGGCTGGCTGGAGTGGAAGTTTGAATAAAAAATGGTCAAAGGGGCTATTTTTTAGATTACAGGTAAATAGAGTGCTAGGGCCAGATTTTTTTTCCCTTTTTGGGAAGGTGTTCGTTAAGAAGTAACAGCATACATAAATGTGTTTTGAGCTTGGTTATCGAGAAGCATGAGTGCCTTTTCATTGCTCTTTATTTCATTGAAAGGTGTGGTGCAGGTGAAAGATTTTAGGCCCATCAGTCTTATAGGTATCATTTTACTAGTGGCTAACAAGTGTGCTGACTCCATTTACAAATCAAGGAAACTACGTATATCTGTAGGTTGGAGTTAAAGAAAGCTAAAGACAGAGTTGAGTGGGACTGACTTCAATATATCCTCTACATACGTGGTTTGGTTTAAAATGGAGAAGCTAGGTTAAGGCATGCATGGGATCGGCTAGGTTCTCAATCTTAAAAAATGAGTCTGCAAAAGGATTCTTCGGGCAAAATGGGGTCTAAGTCAAGGAGATCCTTAGAGTTGTTTCTCTTCTTGATAGTGGGAGAAGCCCTCTGTAGAATGTAGAGAAGGCACGAGTAATCTATTCATAGGTTTATATTGTGGCAAATACTGGATTCTCATCAGCAATGCCAAACAAAATCCAGAATATCAAAGTGGTATTGAGGTGTTTTCCAGCAATTTTTAGCTCGATCAATTTCCAAAGATAAAATTGATAGGGATTAAAGTTAGCAAGCAAGACATTGGGGGGTTGCCCCGTAGGGGTGG
This sequence comes from Cinnamomum chago, assembly GCA_038049695.1. Classification (NCBI taxonomy): domain Eukaryota; kingdom Viridiplantae; phylum Streptophyta; class Magnoliopsida; order Laurales; family Lauraceae; genus Cinnamomum; species Cinnamomum chago. The sequence goes on along the minus strand of CP142456.1, from coordinate 24,178,480 downwards.
GGGGGCCTCAAATTACCTTTAGCACTCTGCCTATCTACTACATGTCACTCTTTCGATGTTCAATTTCAGTCATTGAAAGAATTGAAAGGATGTTCCTTTAGCGTGGTATAAAAGAAACATAGTATTTCCTTGTGCAATGTGATTCACTCTGCAAACCTTGAGACTGAGGCATCTTACGGATTCGATCTGTAAGGCATATTGAGTGAAGTCCTCTGTAGTAAATGGTTTTTGGGGACTCAGTAATTGTACGAATGTCTTATGCAAGAGGATACTTTGCTCCAAATATAAAGTGAAGGATCAAAGAAGCATAAGATCAAAGAAGTGTTTGATCAAATGGCTGGAGAATCATGTCGAGTTCAATCTCCTACTAGGCCATATGATGGGAAATGAGGAAGATCAAAGAAGCGTTTGACCAAAGGGCCCCAATTCAGATAACACAAGGGTAACAACATTTGTTTTTGGACTGATATGATTGGGTGAATGATGGAGGTTGACAAACTGGCCCTTTCTTACATGGTTGCATGGGATCAAATCAGGGGCCCAATGGCCACAAATCAACGGCCGAAGGGCCTTGAGCATGCATCAATAAGGGCCTCTGTATTGCAAGAAGTGCATTGCAACTTCTTTAGAATGAGACACCCATGAATAAATCAAAGGTGTAAACATGCATCAATAAATAAACTTATGTTTTATTAAAATCCTTATGAAACTACTTATTGTGTTACGCAGGTCCGAACGCCCAGACATGCCGTACCCAAGAAGCCTACTTCGAAGAGTCCGGGGAAGAAGAAAAAGTGAGGACGGATGCCACAGCCACAACCACTAAACATTGATGATTCTCCTTTGAATGCATCACCCCCCAAGAACCATGTTCAAGAACCGAAGTTGCATTATGAGTCTGTTTACGTTACCCCACCTGATGAAGATGTCAGCAATGTACCAATCGAGGATCTGTTTTCCACTTCGCCTTGTCTTGAAGTGTTAACAACTCTACCACCAGTCCAGCAGCGTGCCATTGTGTTTGCCTGTTCGCCTGCAACCATTGAGTCACTTGTGTGGAGGCTTAAACATTTACCTAGGACGCGAAAAGTTCTAGACAAGTTAATGGGATTTCAGCATTCCATAACTCAGTCTGAATATATCCTCTCGGAGTTGGACAAGGAGATGGTTTCTACAAATACTACCATTCAAGGTAGATATACATGCTTTAACAGTTATAGGTAAGTACTACGATTCTATAAGTACCTTAATGATATTCCAATTTGGATTACAGGAAGACAGAACTTGATGATATATGCTCGATGGTCAAGAGCGACACACTACATGCATTATTGGAGGATGACACTTTGCTGGACACGAACGTCATTTATTATTACTTCGATTGTATTAGGAGCAGCTGCAAAGATGCATATTTGGCTGACCCAAGCATATGTGTAAGTGACATCATTACATGTTGAAATATAGAAGTCTTTCAGTGGGCTAGATGGCTTATGCAGACCACTTATTGGCGGGTTCCTTTGTAGCAAATGGTGTTTATTTTGAAATTTGGATTGTGGACTGTGGACTGTGGACTGTGATATTTGGGTGGCTTGTTTATTTTGAAATTTTCTCATTAACTGTTATAGTGTATAATACATCTATCATTTTCCTTTACAGAGTTGGTGGCAAGGAAAGCAGAAAATCGGAGATAATGCAGTGTTTGGCCTAGATGGATCCAGAGTTTGGGATGCAAAAGAGTGTAAGATCCTCGTTTACATCCTACACGCGCAAAATCATTTCACTCTTCTCGTCGGTTACACGGACGAAAATCGCTGGGAATTCTACAATAGCTCGAAAAGTGACCATTATCATTAAAATATTTGTGATGGTTTCGTGAGTATAAAACCCATCAGTTTCTTGTTATTCATGGATTGCCCTTTCGCATGCTATTATTTATTTACTTTTTTCCTACTTAAATTGTAAACAGAGAATGTGGTTAACTCAGTGATTTGGAGATTACAGATGGGGGTGAGCCATGGGTGTGGACGAACATCACAAAGACTGATATCCCTTATCAGTAGAATGGGACGGATTGTGGTTTCTTTGCTATTGGATACGCAGAGCACTGCATACACCGTCGCCCGATAAGGTTCACCCAGGCTGACATTCCCTACTATCGTCGGAAGATTTTGGTTGAGATATTCAAGAGAAGCTGGCTTATGAATGCTGACAGGCTTCAACTCCTGAACTTCCCAGCTTTATAGACTTCTGTTTTATTATATGCCAAGGACGTATGAAATTCTTTTGGTCAATTGATGTAATGAACTGGTATTCTTTTGGATGAAAATGATGTAAAGAACGCGTACTTTGGATGGAATTTATTTGGATGTAATTTTTTTGTTGAATTTAAAGTTGATGTATGATGTGTAATGAAGTTGTTATTTTCTGTGAAAAATGATGTAATGAAATTGTTGCTTGGGTTGAGATTTATTTGTTGAAGTTGAAGTTGATTTTTGATGTAATGAGGCAACAATTGTAAAGTTGTTGTTAATCCACCGTGATTTAAACACACAAGCTTCACAGCGTCCCTAACGACTTATAAAGCAGCCCAAATTTCCTTCCCAGCGTCCCTAGCGACCTTTATTAGTTATAGATAAAGGTCCTTAGGGACCAATTGAACAACATCTGTTTCCTTCCCTGCATCCCTTACGACCGATATTAGTTATAGATAAGGGTCCCTGGGGACCAAATGAACAGCATCTATTTGGTTCCCTGCATCCCTTACGACTGATATTAGTTATAGATAAGGGTCCTTAGGGACCAATTGAACAACATCTGTTTCCTTCTCAGCGTCCCTAGAGACCGATATTAGTTATAGATAAGGGTCCCTAGGGACCAATTGAACAGTATCTGTTTCCTTCCCTGCATCCCTTACGACCGATATTAGTTATAAATAAGGGTCGGTAGGGACCCATGCATCAACAGATGTTTTCTTACACATATTAAGACAAAGTGCAAAGCAGAAGTAGTCTTTATAAGGTCCATTCCAACATAACTGTAGAGGGGAATCCAACTTGAATTTGGAATTATTCGAGGGATAAAAATAAAACAAAATAAGGGAAATTATACATTAACAACCAAGAGGAAGCCAGATGGAACATTACATCTAGAAAAACACAAAATGTCATTGACATGTCATTAAATTTCTTCTGATTACACTGTTGTTCGTATGCATAAAGAAGGAGCCATAAATAACCATTTGAAACAAAATATCATTAAATCGGTTGAAATTTGTTGTTAATATGCATAAACAAAACCCAAAAAATTACATGTGATATTAGACATCAAAAAACCAAAAACTGGTTCCTTTACCGAACAGCTGGAGGATTACGGCAGGTCTCCCGATTGTGTCCCCTCTCTTTACAGTTGGAGCAGGTTACAACCCTTCTGACGCGGTTGCGGTCTTCCACCCGGACCCTATTCTTCTTTCGCCGACCCGGCTGCTTACTTGCTAATGGGGGAAGAACACGTTCGCAAGAGCACGACTCCCACTACTTTTTATCACAGGTTGCATGTAAAACCTCGCTGTAGGTCATCTGATACATGGGCGTATGGTACCAGTGCTCACAGTAATCATATGGATCAATAATCCGATCTTTCATTACAGCCATTGCATGTGAGCATGGGATTCCCATTACTTCCCATCTGTGGCACGAGCATGATCTACACTCGAGATTGACGACATCGACGTACTCACTTGATTGCACCAGGAACTCTACCAAACCTGCGACACGAACGTGCAGTTTGCGAGATTCTTCAATTTCATTGCTCAAGTACTTCTCTGCATAAGGAGTCAGACGTGACATAATCTTCTGCATTTGCGCATGCCGTCTTTCAAAAAATTCCATTAGTTTTGAACGTATTTCTTCAACTTGCTTTGTAATTGGTAGAACCCTTGTGTCCTTAAGCAGGCTATTTGTGCACTCCGCGGCGTTGCTAGTTAGCATGTCGTAACGGCGTTCATGTGCAAAAGCCGTTGCCCAATTTTGATGCCCGATTGCGTCGATGTAATTATAAGCACGCTGATCAACCGACAATATGTCATCCATGTACACATTGTACTCAAAAGGTCTATAAGCCCGCACAGCTTTCCAAAATTTCCTCAAAATACCTACATCATTAAAGGATGCCTTAATATTTTCCGTTATATAATGACAACAGAAACAGTGGTGTGCACAAGGAATTATGGCTTGAACTGCAGGGATTAGGCCCTTCTGATGGTCCGAAATAATTGTGAGGTTATTCGGTTCACCCAATGACATATATAAGTTTGCAAGGAACCACTCCCAGCTGTCACGACGCTCTGATTCAGTGAAGGCGAATGCAATTGGAAATAGCTGATGATTTGCTTCATGTGTCACAACTACTAGTAGAACACCGGGATATTTACCACGAAGATGTGACCCATCTACTGCTATCAATGGTCGTAAAGAGTTTTGAAAAGCTCGAATGCAGGGACAAAAGGCCCAAAAGAAACGTCTAAAACGGTCATTAGATGTGATTTCGATGTTGGTCACTGTGCCCGGGTTTGTCCTTTTAAGCTCATTACAATACAGTGGTAGAATCTTAAACGACTCTTCATACGACCCTTGAACCTTGCGCAAAGCAACTTCCTTAGCCATGTGTGCCTTCCTGTAGCTGACTAGGGTACCAAACTCCATTTGATATTCACTGATTATCTCTTTTGGTCTTCTATCATTATTGCATCGTACCCTCTCTTCAATGAAATCTGCTATAAGCCTCGCAGATGCCTGTGGATGAGTTGTCCCCATCATAGGCTTCGAGCAAGAATGAATTGCTATATACTTCCGCACCTTGAAATATGGTCCCGATTCAACCATGGACACATGTATTCTCCAAGGACAATTTGCATCTTTGCAGCGCGTAGTTACTTGCTTCATGTTGGTGCGCACATGCTCCAACGTGAAGTTACTGTAAATTGCAAACTTTGCAATGCATCTTCTGAAAGCTTCATGATCGTTAAACTCACGACCCAACCACATCTCCCTTGCTGAATCAACTCCCTCCTCAGATATGATTGCCTCGGGCACCATCGTGTCCACTATTATGAAGTTCTGCTTGGTGGTTGCATCGTTCAACCCTTTAGTAATCCACTCGTCCGGAACATGATATTGTTGCTCCTTGTTTGAACTATGTTCTTTCGTGTGTCTTGAAATGGAGGGTATACTCGTAGAGTAATGAACATCCTCTGAACAATCCATACTTGCATCATTGTCCAAAGCACGAATGATTGGTTCCTCCTCTCCTATCATACCATTCGGCGTTGATGGAAAATTGAAATCGCAATCCTCATTCAAGTCGATGGTGGGAAATTCTTTCGTGTGTGGCTCGATCACCAACTCTTTTGCTTTGGTTAACCTAATTTCATTGATCAAGGCTTCGAAGTTTATTTGTTTGCCTCTTATTGTTTCTGCATAAAAAACACATGGATAAATTAACTTTGGATTTATATAAACACAATTATGGATTAAAAATAAATTTCACTACGTACGAACCTGGTTTCTGGGGTTTCTTTGGTAGCATATGTGTCTCCTTCCCTTCTTGCAACGAACAACAATAATTGTTTCTTGGATAAGTCCTCAAAGCTCTGAACATTCCCTTTACATCATTGTCATCATCAATGTCTATCAATGAAAAAAAACTTCCATTGCGAAGAAGGTGCTTTATACATAACGCTTCCACACTTGCTTCCCAGTTTGATGCTTCGAGTGCTACGTTCACCAGCTCACTATATGTTATGGTTTTAGGGAGATGCCTCATCTTTTGTCTTCCTCCGATATATTGAGGACCTTTTGTTAGGATTTTTGTAGATTGCAATTTGATGGATGCATTATCATTCAAGCATCATTTGATTCACACACTTGCATTGTTTTATAAAAACTTGAAATCTTTTTTTATTCATGCATTGCTTTTAAGATTTGTAAAAGTATCAATTTATGCATGATTTGCTTTTAAAACTTGGATGCATTTGTTTTTTAAAAGAGTTTTAGAAATCAAGCGAGCCTTTGGTTTTAAACTTTTGAATCATTTTAGGCTTTTTATGTTTCATGTTTTTAAACCCCTTAGAATGATTTAAAAAATGTATTCAAGCTTGATTTTATGGCCCAAAAAGTTCCACCAAGAAAATCTTTGAAATATGCAAAAGTTGGATTTTTGGTCCCAGCAGTGTGGCCGGTCGATCGGCCCAGGGGTCCCGGTCGACCGGGAACACTGCAGGCAGAAATTGCCCTGAAGCACCAACGGTCAAAAATATGACCGTTGTGTGTTCCAGGTCGACCGAGACCTGTTTCCAGGTCGACCGGGGACTAGCCGTTGGGCACTTTTTGCTATAAATATGAGTTCTTTCCTTTGCCAAAAGTTGGGAATTTTAAGGCCCTCCTTGAGGGGTTTTGAGGTAAATAGAAGGGAAATGAACTAAGGGATGAAGGGGATCATTAGGAAAGCTAAAGCTTGGATTAATGGAGTTAAATCACCAAGTAGGCTCTACTTTCCTTTATCATATGTTTTCATGCTTTGTTTTTTACTTTTGGTAAATCTTTTGTAGCATGATAAACTATGTATGAAGTGTTGTGTCCTTAACATGTTTTATGTTTTGAGTTGATTTATTATTTTGGATACAACACCATTTGATTCAATCCAAGTAGTACTTTATCTTTGGTAAATCTAAGTAGATCATGTTAATGGAAACATCTTTGAAATTATATGTAACATGATCCATATACTTGGTTTAATCTATGGTTGTTGTTTTTCGACATAAGAAAATCACTTTCAAAACTATCTTATGTTTTGGATTCAACATCTTTTCAAATCATATGTTTTCATGTCTTTGTTTTATCTTTGGTAAATATTTAGTAGCATGTTAACCTATGATTTGTTGTGTCCTTAACATATTTTATGTTTTGAATTGATCTATTGTTTTGGATGCATCACCATTTGATTCAATCCAAGTAGTACTTTATTTGGTAAATCTAAGTAGATCATGTTAATGAAAGAATCTTTGAAATTACATGTAACATGATTCATATACTTGATTGAATCTTTGGGTGTTGTTTTTCATCATAAGAAAATCTCTTTCAAATGTATCTTATGTTTTGGATTCAACAAACTTTACAAATCATATGTTTTTTTGCTTTAAAGTTTCACAACTTGTTTTGCATTGATTGGTATATCATATTCAAGTTGTATTTATAATTACATATGATTTGTCCCCTAATTTCAATCAAATCTATTTTTATGTTTTATGAGCTACATTGTTGATTTGATTGACATCCCTATGCTTCACATGTTTTGGTCTTTGAATTTTCACAACTTGTTTAGGATTCAAATGTATATCTTTTACAAGTTAGTTTTAACATGTGATTAGCATTTCCTCAATCATAAATGTTTTAGGAGCTAAAACTTTCAAAAGCCTTAGGCATACATTTATGAGCTTTCATTTTCAAAATGATTGAGAACATCACACACACACATCATGTGCTTTCATCTTTGCATTCATAGTGTGTGTGTGTGTGTATTAGATTTTCATTTTCATATCCGCCTACTTTAGAGGCAAATGTAATGAGCTTAATTGAATCTCCATCAAGTGTATTATAGACACTAACTTAGTGAGATAACCAACCTATGGTTGAAGAGGTTATTGCTTAGCCTATAAAAGCATAATGTATAGGTTGATGTTTAGCCTTGAAAAACATCATTGTAAAGGTTATTGCTAAGCCTTGAAAAGCATATTGTAAAGGTTATTGCTTAGCCTATTGAAAAGCATAAATAGTGGAGATCCGGTGGGGTGTTGGATCACAAGCCGGTAGTGGATGTAGGCATTGAGGCCGAACCACTATAAATCCTTGTGTGATGATGCTTGCTTTGTGGTGATTGTTTTTATTAAGCTTCCGCATTTTATTTGATAATCATCACTTATGACTAGTTTAATTTAAAGAAGTTAAAATTTGTCTTAATTGGTCATAATTGGAGCTCACCCTATTCACCCCCCCCCCCTAGGGTTCGGATCCCGGACTTTACACCTTTGAGATCAGATTGAAAATTACCATCATAATGTAATATTATTAGGACATCAACATCCGAAGAAATACTGCAACATTAAAACATTTCATATTAGTTGGTTAAATCAGTAATAACAAACATGCTTCACTGAACATATATAATTTGAAAAAGGAACATTTGTTCAATACCACAAGTCCATTTGGAAGTTGACTGGTAAGTAAGGCTATTCATCAGCAGTGGTACAATTATTTCTGATAACATTGATTCGATTAATCTTGCTTTTTTTTACAACCCCAAGTCACTACACCATAATAGACAATTAGTAACGGATCTACGGCCGTTACAAAGAATATTAGTAACGGATATTTTGCGTTGACACAACTGCGTCACAAATGAAAAGTAACGGAAGTCAGTAACACTTAATAACCGTTAGAAATATTACTAACGGTTATGAACTGTGACTGAAATTAATTTCAGCAACACATCTATAATCGTTACAATTTATTAGTAACGGTTATTAATTTTGTTCATAGTTTGTTCCCAACGGATAAAACTGTTGGTATCGGTTACAAAGTATTCTATTTGTAACGGTTGGAGTCCGTTACTAAGTATTCTATTTGTAACGGTTGATATCTGTTACGAAGTATTCTATTTGTAACGGTTGGAGTCCGTTACTAAGTATTTTATTTGTAACGGTTGATATCCGTTACGAAGTATTCTATTTGTAACGGTTGGAGCCCATTACTAAGTATTATATTTGTAATGGTTTATATCCGTTACTAAGTATTTGTTATTTTAAAAAAAAAAACAATGGAAATTCAACTGATGGCTTCGCCTATTTCAAAAGAACATTCAGATTAGTTTGCCATCATTCAATTTTAATATCTTTTTGCACCACTTTTTTTTGTTCTTTAATTAGTATAACACTATACAACTATAAAATATAAATATAAGATAAGAAAAAAAGTATTGACTGTTGAGCAATTCAATCATCCAATTACTTTTAGCCAAGAAAAAGACAATCCAATTAGTTAATGTTATGCAATTAGATGTGTATACCATGAATCACGAGTTTCATATTATCCCATTCTAATTTGTAAAAAGGGCCTACCTATGATCAGTTCAAACCAAAAGAGACACAGCTCACTGTTGCTCAAGGCTGCCCTTGGGATCTGATTCATGATCATGAATCCTGGAATCTGTTGAAGTTTCTGAATTATCACAGAGAATGTCAGTACATTGCAAAAAAATTTGTGTTGGTGAAAACTCTAGAACAAACAAAGAAAGAAGAGGATAAGATAGTGGGATCATTTACTAGTCTATTTTACAATACCTGGTGTTTCCTGAGACTCGGTTGAAATGCTATGCTGTACATGGGTAAGCTATGAATCAGCTCCATGACAAAACAAATCACAAACTTAAACCAAAACAACAACAATCAAGCAAGAGGAAAAAGATGAAACAAAGAAAATGGTTACAATTCTGTTGGGTATTTGGTGCAGCTTGGAGATTTCAATTGGATACAGCTTTGAGGGCTGCTTTCAATTGGAACAAAGGAATTGCAATTTAGTAATTTATTCAGCCAAAAGAATGTTAATAAAACCCATCACATACAAACATCTGGAATGCCACTCAAACATTTGTTTGACAAAAAACCCATGTTTACAACAGACACAGCAACCCTTCTGCCAATGGGTAAAGTAGCACCATTTCACCTAACTCCGGACTATCAAAATCTGAGATAGAACAATAAGTATGCACCAACTTCCACTAATAACTTATTCGTCCAAGAGAACGTCAATGAAGCCCAACACATGCAAACATTTAGAATTACATTTAAACAATTGTTTTTAGAGAAAAAATAAATAAATTCTGTTTTGCTATTTTTGGCGGATAAAATAATTCCAGTTCACCTGTTCCGGGCTACCAACATTTGGGATAGAACAATAAGCATGCACCAACTTCTACTTTACCACATAACAGACTGATAAGACAATCTATATTTGTATTAATCATAAGACATGTGCCAGCATACCTAGGAAGAAATTCTGTAACAATGGAAAGATTTGGGGGACGAGTTACTGCTCCCATGAAGAGAACAACATTGGGATGGCGTACTCGTTTCATAATCCGAACCTTGGGAACAGAAAAATCAATTAGATTACAAATAAAAAATTAATTGCAGACCAAAAGGGCACATGATATTATGTGCCGGCAAGACAACCCATTTCTACTAATGATTGTGCATCCCACAAACTATCCACATTTGAAGAACTCAAGTTGTAATTACTATTATAGCTGAGATACCTAAAAGCAAAGAAAAATAAAGGAGTTCGGTAAATAACATAATTAGCATGAGGCAGGTGGATAGTCACCAGTCAATGATCTCAAACCAATAATGCAAATGAATTTCACCAGAGCTAGAATAAACTAGTGCACACACAACTCATTTTCTTTTCCATCAAACAGTGGGTTTTTTTTTTTTTTTTTTTTTTTTTTTTGAGAGAGAGAGAGAGAGAGAGAGTTTTAAGAGAGAGCGAGAGGTCAAATACCTCACTTTTAAACTCAGCTAGTGCATCACCAGAAATATCTTGGTCCAAAATTTTCTTAACAGCCACTTCCTGGAAAAATTAAAGAACCCACCAGGTTAAATAACTCAATTATCTATGGAAGAAAGTTGCAAAAGCATTAACAAGTGGAGTTATTTCTAGTATTGAATTGGATGAACAATCAATCAGGTTAGAAGCAGATTGAAATTCCAAGTGACAAATAAGGGGATAAATGTTACAATAAAATCATATTGGATAATTAAGAGAAAACATTTATTAACATGATTAATGTAAGCAAAACTAATAGCCCAAACCATGTTACTACTTAGAAGCCTGTTTTTTTTTTTTTTTGCTAAATGGTAAATTTGAATTGAGCAGAAGCAAAAGGGCAAAGCCCCGAGGACAGGGAGAAAAAATAATACAACCAAAAGAAAGCAGCCAAAAAGCCAACCCAGAAACAGGAAGGGCAAAACAAACCAAAAACAGAAGCAAACCCAGAAGAGGGCAGAAGCAACACAGGAGCAGCCAGACTCAGCTCAGGCCAGCACATCAGCTAACAGGGAAGCCCCCCAAGCAAAACAGAGGAAAAAAAAAAAAACAAGCAGCAAACCAAACAAAAGCCAGCCCGAAAGAGAACAACAGCAACCTGCACAAAACAGCACAACCAAGCCAGCACGCCACAAGCAGCTGCCAGACAAGCAAGGAAACAGGCTGCACACTCGAATCCAACCAACAAACTCCTCACACAGCACAGCCTGGCAAGAAGGAAAAACCGCCAGCAAAAGCTAATCAGGGACTCGACCCAGGCCCAAACCTGTGAGGACAGGGTGGGAGATGGAGCTGGCTTGGCTAACCAGCACTTTCAACTGATCCTGGAGAGTGATCTTAGCTCTGTCCAGCCTAGGCCTACCATTCCGGTGCTTGCAGTCATTCCGGATAGACCAGATAAGAAAGGTGGCATGTGGACTGTGGACTGCTTAAAGAGAGGTGGCATGTGGACTGCTGGAGATAACTTTGCAGGACAGCAGGAGTTACTTAGAAGCCTGTTGAATGTAGAAAATATCCAAAAGTTGCAGTGAACAAAAATATAGCATGCCCACTTGACACATTCTCAATGTGAAACCATAGTTCAAGTATTCAGTCTCTTACCTTTTTGTTTGGCCTTAATGTAAAAACAAATGTCTGACAGATTTTAGAGAACAAATGTCTAAAGATATGTGGCAAGCTAGGGGTAGAGGGAGCGTTTAACCCCAACAACCAAATACAAATTCCTATTTGATGATTATGATGATGATGATGATGATAATGTAAAAACATTGAAGAAGAAAGCAAACAGCAAACAAGCCTCCTTACAGGCTCTTGATCGGAGACTATAAAGAGCTTGGAAGGTCCATGAAGGAAGCATGGTCCAAACCCATGGATCTGAACCACCAGATTGTGGCACGCGCCATCCACCTTCCTACATGAAGCTCTGCAAAAAGCATTGTATGGTAGACCACTGTTTGACCCTTTTTTTTTCAGCAAAATATCATAAGCTTTGCAGTGTTCGTGTGGACTCAAGATGAATATAGAAATCCATGAATGAAGACAAATGGCATAAAGTACCCTCCAAATGGGCAATTCAATCATATTAGCATGGTGGCAGGTAACTTTTGACAAATGATGTTACACTCACATGCACACAAGTGACAACTAGAAACTATTGACCGTGTGCCCCACAGTGGATGGAGTGATCTGATATGATCTCGAAGGCCCAAAGAAGCCCCTGTTTTAATGGTTTGGCCCACAATATTACCAGAAAATTTATAAGTGGATAGAAACTAGCTTGCTACCTGATTCGTACCATATCATCAATCAATGGCTTGTGCTCGCAGTCGCAGGAGAGAGGAGTGCTGCTTCCCTTCCCTTCTTGAGAAGCCCAAGCCAGGAGTCCTCTCTATCCAGAAAAATCATTTCTTCTTTGTCAAAGAATTCTCTCACCGCATTAACGGAGTTTTTCTCATTGATTAATGGAATTTGTAAATCTTGCATCACTATCGTGCGGTGCTCTGTTGGGAAAAAATTTAAGAAAAAAAGCTTTAAACTTTTACCGATAAACATTGGATAGCTCCATCTAATTTCTTTGGAAAAATCTGACCAATGCTAAAAACAACAGTTAAATGAAATTTTCATTAACAACTACTACTCAACTCCAGAATCTCTTCAGAATTGGAGATAGAATTCTATAAAGGAGGAACTGAACCTCTTTTGCAGTGAGTTGTTGAGTGTCCCAAGTCCTAACCAGCAAATGTTAAAGTAACTATCATTGAAGACAGAACATATCCCTATAAAGTAGAACTGGCTGAATTTCACTAATAATGAAAAATTAAACAAGATGAAGACATTGTAGTTTACCAAAGAGGGGCTAAGATGGCTAGACACTTTTGCTTAGTTACATGTTGACTGCAGCTGAAAAAGAAGGCATTTTGACTGCAGAGAGCAGATGGGACCAAAGCAGGGCAAAGAAACAACACAGCAAGGCACAGCCTAGGAGCTGAAGGAGCTCAGGCTGGAAACTACTGAAGCTTCATCTGACCATCTCCAAACAAAGAGCAGCAGATAGCCATTTGGAACTTGAGGTAGAGGCTCTGCCTGTCAGAGATGTTTTCTCTAACTGGTATTGGGCTATAAGTCCTTGTTGGACAGCAGTATTATAGATTTGCCAATAATCTTTGAGCTGTTTAAAGGCTTTTGTGAAATAACTCTGTGGAGTCATTCCATAGCTGTCTCTAAACTGGTGCCATAAGAAGTATTTATGGTGTTAGTTGTATGTGTTTCATACAGTGATATACTTCTATGACTAACTCTCTCTGCCTTGTATAACTAGTAAACAAACCGGGAGGAGCTTCTTTAAAGAATTATTCCATTCCATAACTCTTTATTCGTTCCTTAATTGTTTGAAGGATAAAATTATATATCACTAGAACACCAATGCCAATCCAATACCAATTATCACTGCTGGGAAGACCTTGTGCATGGAGAACATTGTATCCAATTGTACCATTACTATAGGCAGAACTCTGACATGGGACAGAGTACAAAACCATTGGATTCACATTGGTTATCAGCTGAAGTTTTGAAAAAATGACAATATATATGTAGAATGTATAGATAAAAAGGTATAAGAAGCAAGAATTTAAGAGCCATCTCTCCTAAAATCAGAATATAAATGCATGTTACTCACTACCCCTTTGATATAATAACTTTATACATGTACGCATGTAACGTATGTATTTAAGAGAATGCATTTGTTCATACAGCAAATGAACAAGGTAATTGGTCACAAACTTCTTCAAGCACTAAGTTTTGCATGTAAAGTGTGAGCTATGTCAACAGCCACAAGAAAACTGATTTCAAGATGTAATGTTTCATGAAAAGTGTGAGCATTTTCACTACTTCCACTGTTCCACTTGAAAAGAAAGCACTTTTATTTTCTAAGTCTAATGTCATTTGATGTCAAAATTCATAGAGGAGACTGGCTTCTGCCTGTATTCTCGTTGAATGTGACTTCCACCGTCCACACTACAAATGATACTAACAATGACAACCATATGATAAGTTTTCACCATAAACCAAGAAGTTTTTACTACAGTTTTAGTAAAATAAATTTGGTTTTACCAATAAATGTTTACAGATTGAAAAGATTGAAAAAATTTATGTGGCCAAATGTTGCCCACATTCTGTTTTCACACACAGTAGAAAAATGATACCCGTAAAAAGGTAGATCTTCATGGTCAGGTTTAAATTGTCCACAAAAAGGAGACTAACATGCACATTCTCATTATGGATAGATGCTCAAGATCATAAAAATGAAAGTGGAGAAACTTCAAAGATTAGTTAAATTAGAACTATCCAATGAACCAAACCTTGGGCTTTATCTTTTTAGAAGGGTCATATTCAGCATGAATCTCAACAACAGTCTCCTTATCATCCCCATATTCAACTTCCGTGCATTTGATAGGGAAGGCATATCTGCACAAATTAGAGGGATAAAGAATCACTTGTATTGACAAAGAAAAACACAGGAAATCATTATAGTAGCATTTTTAAGTAAGATCAGTCAAGTAGTCAAAAAGTGAGGTTGGAATGCATTTCTTAGAGAGGGTCGCAGAAGCACAAACCTTAGCAGGACAGATTTACCAGGAGCAATCCCATAATAGTCTTTTGAATCTTTAGTCCGAAAATAAGAACGCTCAATGTAAATGACATTCGTGAAAGGAACCTAAGGCAAGTACATGAATCAAGCACTTGTATTTTAATAGTTAAGCTATTACAAGATCAAGCACTTCTACCCAAGACACATCAAATTTGTTACTTCTGAAAGTAAAGCCAGATAAAATCATATAGATTCTCCATGAAATGTACTCACCTGAAATCAGTCATTTGGCTATTACAAATGCGGGCATCAGATGTTGGAACCTTGAGCCTTGAGCCAAAAGAACAACAAGCACATACTTGATCAGCGGTATCAAAATTAAAGCATACAGAACCTGGAAGGCACACAATTTTAATGAATTAGCATAAAAACTTAGCATATCAATATCAATGGTATTGCCTTTAACAACAAAAAGATTGACAAGAATACGCCAATACCTTGATATATTGTGACATTACAAAGACTTCCAAGAGAACCCCTTCATCCTCCTCCTTTTTTCGGGCTTGGAACCGACAATGCAAAGGCTTTCTTAAGCTTGCATTGGCGGAGTTAAAAAGGGGTGGTTTGAATAATCTCACAAACCTGTAAAACAAACAAGCATACTTATAAAAACAAACAACAATAATAAAAATTATACATATATGCCCAAAAGATTGTTAGATCACATGTACAAAATGTTCAGCAAGTTCGTTACATCTTCCAACTAGAACCATAAACCAATATGTCCAAAAGACTAGCAAATTTCAATAAGAAAACTAACCCAAGTTAACGCTTTAGTCAGCCCATATGTTCTCACACAAGACCCAAAAAAATGCTAAACAACATGTCCAAAAAGATTAGCCCTAATCAACTACTCTTAATCATACTTCAACCGTCCATCAGCCCAAATCAGCCACCCTCCAGCAACAAAACCATGCATAGTTTTATTTCCATCCTGAGGACCATCATAGACTAGTGCATCACCTTTAAGCACTTCCTCAATATTGATCTTTGTCTCTGTAAGTCCATGGGGATCCGAACCCTAGAGGGGGGGTGAATAGGGTGAGCTCCTTTTATGACCAATTTTAACAATTTTAACTTCTTTAAAACAAACTAGTCACATGTGATGATTAAACATACAAGATGCGGAAGATAACAAAATAATCACCACAAAGCAAGCACCATCACACAAGGATTTATAGTGGTTCGGCCTCAATGCCTACATCCACTACCGGCTTGTGAACCAACACCCCACCGGATTTCCACTATTTATGCTTTTCAATAGGCTAAGCAATAACCTTTACAATATGCTTTCCAAGGCTAAGCAATAACCTTACATTGATGTTTTTCAAGGCTTAACATCAACCTATACATTATGCTTTTATAGGCTAAGCAATAACCTCTTCAACCACATGGTTGGTTATCTCACTAAGTTGTGTCTTTAATACACTAGATGGAGATTCATTTTAGCTCATTACATTTGCCTCTAAAATAGGCGGATATGGAAGTGAAGATCTAATACACACTCACACTATGAATGCAAAGATGAAAGTATATGAAGTGTGTGTGTGTGGTCCTCAATCATTTTGAAAATGAAAGCTCATAAATGTAAGCCTAAGGCTTTTGAAAGTTTTATCTTATAAAACATTTATGATTGAGGATGTGATGCAATCACATGTTAAAAGTAACAACTTGTTAATGATATCAAAGTTACACAAGTTGTATGAAATGGATTAGCTCTAAACATGTGATGCATAGGGATGTCAATCAAATCATCAATGAAGCTCAAAACATAAAAAAGATTTGATTGAAATTAGGGGACAAATCATATGTAATTATAAAGACAACTTGAAAATGATTTACCAATTAAAGTAAGGCAAGTTGTGAAACATTAAAACAATAATACACATATGATTTGTAATGATGTTGAATCCAAAACATAAGATACATTTGAAAGAGATTTTCTTATGATGGAAAACAACAACCAAAGATTCAACAAAGTATATGAACCATGTTACATATTTCATTAACATGATCTACTTAGATTTACCAAAGATAAAGTACTACTTTGATGAATCAATGGTGATGTATCCAAAACAATAGATCTATTCAAAATATAACACATGCTAAGGATACAACAAATCATAGATTAACATGTTACAAAGATTTACCAATGATAAAACAAAACATGAAAACATATGATTTGTAAAGAAGTTGAATCCAAAACATAAGTTAGTTTTGAGAGAGATGTTCTTATGATGGAAAACAACAACCAACGATTCAACCAAGTATATGGATCATGTTACATATGATTTACCAAAGTTCTTTCATTAACATGATCTACTTAGATTTACCAAAGTTAAGTACTACTTGGATTGAATCATGTGATGTTGTATCCAAAACAATAAATCAACTCAAAACATAAAACATGTTAAGGACACAACACAAACATAGTTTAACATGCTAGAAATGATTTACCAAAAATAAAACAAAAGCATGAAAACATATGATTAAGGAGGGAAGAGCCTA
Source organism: Cinnamomum chago (assembly GCA_038049695.1). Taxonomy (NCBI): domain Eukaryota; kingdom Viridiplantae; phylum Streptophyta; class Magnoliopsida; order Laurales; family Lauraceae; genus Cinnamomum; species Cinnamomum chago. The sequence goes on along the minus strand of CP142456.1, from coordinate 24,161,170 downwards.
CTTGGTGGTTTAACTTCATTAATCCAAGCTTTAGCTTTCCTAATCATCCCCTTCATCCCTTGGTTCTTTTCCCTTTTGATATGCCTCAAATCCTCTCAAGGAGGGGCTAAAAATTCCCAACTTTTGGCAAGGGAAAGAACTCATATTTATAGCAAAAAGTTGCCAACGGCTAGTCCTCGGTCGACCGGCACACAGGCCTCGGTCGACCGGGACCACACAACGGTCAAATTTCTGACCGTTGGGGCGCCAGGTCAACTTTCTGCCTTGCAGTGTTCCCGGTCGACCGGGACCTCTGCGCCGGTCGACCGGCGACACTGCAGTGGCCCCAAAATCCATTTTTTGCAAATTCAAAGTTTTTCTTTGTGGAATTATTTGGGCCATAAAATCAAGCTTTAAAACATGTTTTAAATCATTCTAAGGGTTTTAAAACATGGAACATAAAAAGCCTAAAACATTTTGAAAGATTTAAAACTCATAGGCTAGCTTGATTTTCTAAAACTCTTTTCTAAAACAAATGCATCCAAGATGAAAATACAAATCATGCATAAATCAATACTTTTACAAATCTTAAAAGCAATGCATGAATAAAACAAGATTTCAAGTTTATTTAAAAACCAATGCAAGTGTGTCAATCAAATGATGCTTGAATGATAATGCATCCATCAAATTGCAATCTATAAAAACCCTAACAGTCTCACCTCTAAGCACTTTTCTACCATGGAAAATGTCTTTGTGCATAGGATCAGTCACTACATATCCCTTGGCTACTTCATTCCCATCCCTGTCCAATAGGGTAACCCTAGGCTTCTTAGACAATTCTACACGACCACTTGTCGCCTCAAAAAGACAAGCCAGGTTTTGAGGAGAGACTGAAGAAGAACGACGGGGTGAGTTTGAACCATCATGAGGTGTATTAACCACAGACTGCGATGGGACATTTCCAATTGCAATGTGAGCCTGTATTAATGGAAAACGCATATAAAGGTAGAATACAAGTTTTAAGTGTGTGAAAATAAGAACACAAGCTTAAAGAGAGTTAATTAAGCATAGTTATACGTAATTAAAGAATTGAAGACAAAACAAACTCACCATCAACAAGTTAGTTAGATTGGCTAGGGAAGCTTTAACCTCAACTAACTCTTTCTCGACATCGGGACTAGATGATGCCAATGCTTTGTCGAGTAAGTATTCACCAATAGCAGCATGTTCAACTTGTGCTGGCGAGATTTGAGAGCCAACAGCACGAGTATGACCTTTTGTGTCTTTCCCAAATACTTCAGCTAGTACATCGCCTTTAAGATCTATAATCTCGCCAATATCATTCTCTCCCCTAATTCTTGCTTCAATAGCTCTCCTTTCTTTAACAGCCTTCACTTGTTCCTTTAATATATACTTAAAGATTCAGCACTAAAACAACAAGCATAACCAAAACAATATATACTCTATGACTAGACCTACTCAATACATTAAAATGTAGCGAGTATAAATACTTACATATGCAGCACGAGCACTCTCCAAAACAGATCCATCAGGATGCTCATGAGCCGTTAGCCAATCATCCTCTCGATTGACTTTGGCTTTAGGGTCCTTTTGTTTCTACACAAAAGATTATCAAGTGTTACCACAATCCACTTGCATTAAAGAGAGTAAGATAGGATGGTACCTTGATGTAATGCATTTGGGCATATTTTTGCCGCCCAAGAGTGTGACCAATAGTGTTCTTCCTATTTGCTGCATTCTTTGCATTCCTTTGTATGACTTCGGGTCGGAATTCACGGGTCACAAACTCGGCCCAAATTGTTGGATTCATACCTTCTGGACAAGTGGCAATAGCAGCTTCCTTGTTCAAAGCTTTCTTTATAAGCTCTTTTCGGTAGTTACTTTTTGCTGTCCTAAATTTAGAAGAGAACTCCTTTTGAAGATTTTTGTACGCCAAAGCCATAGGCACATCATATTCAAACACACCCTATCAAGAATTATAACAGTTAGAAATTCATTTTGGTAAAGATTGTTACCGACAAAGCCTCCAAAAATAGATTGTTACCGATAAAGCCTCCCACACTTCATCCTTAAAGGTCGGCTTCACAAGCCTTCAATCTTTATAACTCAATGGGATGGTTGCTCGAATAAAATGCCCCAACCGTGTTGCCCATTTCGCCGCATTAGGACCAACAACAGTGCCTTTAGTGGACACTGAGACAAGCAACTTAGCCTTAACCGATGAAGTTGCACCAGATGATTGAGATGTTACCGGGGGTGTTTCTTGCCCTAGTGGGGGTGCTTCTTGACCTGATGGGGGTGGCTGCAAGGCACTAGGACCTGGATATTGGCCACTTGATGCCATTAAATTGTCCTGCACACAGTGGCAAATATTATGTATTGCATACAAAAGAATTTGAGTCAAATCAGTACACCTCAAAACCTAAAACAAATCGCATTAACTTTGAGGCACAATCATCAAATTATAGTGCACTACATAACAGAAAATAGTAACTATTTGTCAACGTACCTATTTAACTACTTCAAATCTGGAAATGGTCAGGCCAAAACAATCAACAATAGTAAAAATTACACTACATTTCAAAACTTCAAATTAATTGCATTCAACTTTGAGGCACAACCATCAAATTATACTCAATACAACCATCAAATTACACCACGAAATCATATAACTCACAAAATAAAACTAAACACAAATGGAAACATCAATAGCAAAACAAGTTAACGTCGTCTTTCCAAAAGGGGTTTCAAATTGGGTTGGTCTTCAAGAGTAGATTGGAAGTCAGATGGTACATCTAGCTCATCCACTCGACAAGTCAATCGCTTTGGAGAATGTATAACCACTGACCAATCGGGATGTTTCAAATCTTGTGAATAAAACACTTGACCGGCCTCTTTAGCAAGAATGGCTGGCTCATCCAAAAAATTACTAGAACTTTTCAGTTTGTTGAGGTTGACCATCACCAAGCTTGAGTCTGGACAGAGTTTACAGCCATTAATCTTGTCTTCCACCCTCACCCAATCACAATAAAAAACCACCTCTTGAAAGTCGGTATAGTCTACCTCGATTATCTGTTTAATGATCCCATACCACATCGTTGTCGCATCAATAGGATTCTTGTCTTTCCTACTTGCAGTAAAAGAAGTAATTGCTCTCATGAAAACACCACTATCTTGGGTGGTAACAGTATCATCATGAGACTTGGGAGAGAAGACAAAACCGTTGACACGATACTTCTTATATGTCTTCGCTTTAGTTGGCCCTTTGACTAACCGCCACAACATAGAATTTGTAGCATCGTCCTCCAACAACTATAACATGATACAAAAGAAAACAATTTAAAACATAAGTAGTGAGAGAACTATCTTAGTTTTCCTAAATTACATTGATTTTGTAAGAATTAATACCTTCTTGTATAACCAATCAATGAAATTTGTTTGTATTTCTACCTCTGTCTTTGCAATCCCTTTTCCTTTAGCACGTGAACCAGATTGCAACGAGTCACGATACTCGCTGCATTTCATTCATCCAGGCTTTAATATATAAGTATATATCTATATAATAACACATGTTACTTGCCTAGATAGTCAAGAATTTTGACCTGTAGAATGTATCGCGTTCTTCGACATCAAGTCGAAAAAGCACCCATCGACGTATCTGTACAAATTGGTGAGGGGATAATAACACATCCTTACCATCTAGCATAGGCCCTTCATCACTATATTCACCATTTTCATCTAAAAAGGCTTCTTGACTGTATTTGTGATTACCGGCTCGTGGATTGGACATGTACTCCATAGCATACCTAACAGATTCAGCAACAAGATAGGATTCCGCAATAGAGCCTTCAACATATCGTTTGTTGCTAGGAATGTCTTTACACTCTTTCATCGACCTATTAAATATTCCAAACTTATTTATGTAAATGTTAAATTCAAAAACACGTCAAATAAAGTCAAAGACGATAGAAACAAAAGTTATTTACCGTTCGAAAGGATACATCCACCGATCTTGGGTAGGTCCACCAAGCAATGCCTCATCTGCAAAATGCACCACAAGGTGAATGCTTATATCAAAAAAGGAGGGTGGAAAATGTTTCTCTAACACACACAATGCCTCGACAACCATGAACTTGGCTTCTCGAATGTCATTTCTGATCAAGACCTTCGAACACAGTAAATTAAAGAATAAGCTTATCTGGTGAATAGCTTTCCGTAAGTCTCGGTGTTTCGAAAAGGCATGCTGAAGCAATACAGGTAACAAGTACTCCATGATAACATGATAGTCATGCGACTTCATTGTTAGCAAACCAGGTGGATTGAGACTAACATTGTTGCTCAAGTTAGAAGAAAAACCTGAAGGGAGCTTCAAGTACTTCAAAGTTTTCAAGAAATCCATTTTCTCATTCTTATCCAAAACAAAAGAAGCATGTGGCTTAACTGTTTTCCCCGTGTTTGAATCAATTTGCATCCACTGCCCATTGTGTATGCCAAGAAGCCTCATATCCTCTCGTGCATTTACAGTATCTTTTGTTTTACTCAAGCAAAGGATGGTGTTTAGTAAATGTTCAGCAACATTCTTCTCGGTATGCATCACATCAATAACATGGCGGACTTTGTGGTTTATCCAGTACCCCAGACCAAAAAGGATGGACTTCTTATACCATGCCACAGTAACTTCACTACCATCACCATCAACATTCACTTCGGCTCTTTTTTGCTTGCCATTGCTGTCTTTCCAAGATACAAAGTTGATACGATCTAAATGCTGTAGAAGTTTTTCCCCTCTTAGCGATTCTGGAGGAACGTTATCTTCCACTGTCTTGAGCCCCAAGTATTTCCCATCTCTAAACGGGTGATCACTTTTAAGAAACTGCCGATAATTTGTGTAAACAATTTTCTTGCTGACAGGTAGAAGAAGAGATGGAGTATTGTCACCACATGCTGGACAAGCTTTGTATCCATGGGTTACACAACCGGATAGGTTCCCGAAAGCAGGAAAGTCGTGAATCCCCCACATCAACATAGCTCTTAGTGAGAAATGTTCCTTCTTATACATGTCATAAGCAGGCACTCCATGATCCCACAACTGTTTCAACTCGTCATATAGTGGCTCAAGAAAGACATCAATGTCTTGACTCGGTGCCTTTGGCCCAGGAATTAACAGAGACAATATTTGGAATTCTGCTTTCATACATAATGATGGTGGGAGATTATAAGGCACCGTGATGACGAGCCAACAGCTATAACCAGTAGATTGAACTCCACGTGGATTAAATCCATCAGTTGCAATAGCAAGCCAAACATTGCGCTCCTCATTTGCAAATCCTTTAAAATTCTCTTTACATACTTTCCATTGGCCAGAATCAGATGGATGCCTCATATAATCCCAAGAAGATTCAAATCTGGCATGCCAAGTCATCTCACGCGCTATCCATGGTATTGTATACAACCTCTGGAGTCTTGGAATTAGAGGAAAGTGTCTCAAAACTTTGTTAGGCTCTTTTGAAACCTTCCCTCCTTTGCCCTTTGTGACTTTATATCTAGGTTTTTTACAATGACGACATTCCATCAAATTTTCATCAAGTTTCCAATATAACATACAATTATTTTCGCACGCATGAATGCAGTTAGCCTTCATCCCTAGGTCTTTCAACATTTGCTTCATTACAGGATATTTCACTGGCAATGTGTTTCCTTTGGGTAACCATCGCCTCAACAAGGACAACAATGCTGTCACACTATTTCCTGACCACCCAAACTGTTTCTTCAGATTATGAAGTTCAACAACTGCTGAAAGTGTTGTCTCAGGCCCCTCACAAGAAGGGTACAATTTTTCTTTGGCTTTTTTTTTATAGTCAAGATACTTTTTACCCAAGTCTGGTTCAGGAACAAATGGTGGTTCAATATCTCTTGTTTCAGTACCATGGCAGCCCATATAAGCATCAACAAGGTCCCCTATTCCAAGCCCTTCTTCCTCAATGTTTTCATTATTCATGTTTCCCACCACTAGATGCTCCATCAGAGTCTTCGAGCGTCTTTCACCATGCAAAACCCATACACGGTATGAGAGATCTATACCGTTTGCGATCAAATGATCTTCAACCACCTCGTATATCAATCGGAACCTATTCCTACAGATTTTACATGGGCAAGGACAAGCCGACCCGCCCAACTTTGTTTGGGCAAAAAGAACAAAATGCCTAACCCCATCTTCATAAAGTGTGGACCTCCTATTTCTTTCGTCCATCCAATCTTTCTGTATTTGCTCAGACATTCTGCGATTCAACAAAGCACTTTCAAGCATGTTTATACTTAAGAAATTTAAAACAAAATAAGCGAATAAATTTACCTACCCATGCGGAGGAAAGGGGCTTCTAATTTTTATAGCCTTTCAAACCCCACATTACCAAAACCAAAATATAAAAATAAAAAAAAATAAAAAAACTGACTGCTACTACTTTCTTGAACCTATTTACAATAATAGAGTTAAAATCAACTCCAAAAATAGATAATTCTCATTTAGTATTGAGTAAGAGTACATGCCAATTGGCTTGAACCTAGAAATTTCTTTGGATTCACAAAAGATAGAGAAGTCACGATCATATCACTGGTGCCGCTTTGCATATGCAACAAATACGAGAAGATCAAGGAAGAAAAATTTGAACTAATAAACAAACTATTCATATAATATACTTGAGCACATTGACTTGTCCTTTTGCCTGTTGTTCTTGTTTCAGTACTTGTTGGGCTCTTGTGTGACAATTCAAGAAGTTGCTTATGCCACTGTTGTATCTAATTTAGGTCCTTTTCCCCAAGCCAAACCAATTATCAAGTATTAAAATGTTAATTTACTACTGATCATGTTTGCTTGTATACTAACTCTTATTTTGGAGTGTGAATGGTGCAGAAGACACAGGCACAGGAAAATCCTAAAAGCGCCATCTCAAAATACAATCCCCAAGAGGATACCATTGGAACTGCTCACAACAATCTCTCTCATTCTGGTGCATCTCAATCCTCAGGGAACAGAAACCCAAGGGAAGGTGAGAATGTGATGGCTTCTAGACCAGCAATTAGTTCTACAATGGGTTCAAGTGTAGCTGGAAAAAGGTATAACACATCAAAGGGTTCTGAGTCAGTAAGAAGTACTAACAGATACAGTCAACTAGATGTTGCTGAGACCTCTGCAAAGCAAGAATGGACATCTTCTACAAATAAGCAGAGCGGCAAAGAAGAAGCTATGGTGGCAATTAATTATTTAAAAGTTCCTTCTATCATCATCAACAACTTAGTCTTATCTCATCAATCTGAGGTCAATTTTAAAGAATTCTATTAATTAACATTGAAAAACTACACCATGTAATAACCAAATTCAATAAGGTGCACAATAGTGAGGCTCTCTGGGTGTGAGAAAGGGAATGTAACTACCCTAGAAAGACTTCAAGAAAACACTCCATTAGTGATAATATCCTAAAGAAAATGCTCCAAAAGTGATAATATCCTAATTCCAACTGGGTATCTCCTGAACAACACCTCTCCCTGAAAAGTTTCTTCTGTCTTGCTGTTAAAACATTTCAGTTGAAATCAAAGCATTAATGCAAGAACACTATTATGATGCTCATGGAGATGCAGGAAAAATTGATTATATTTCAATGCATTTATGATAGAATGGATAGGAATACTGATACTGGTGGCCTGTTTGAAACATGGGCAAATGAGAATCAACAGAAAATGTGAGGCACAAGTGGAAAGTAGTCGTAGTAATCAAAATGTATATGACACTGTCAATGATGATTAATGATGGCAATCTGCTCCACCATCTCTTCACTGTATCATTCTCTTTGTTGAATCATCCATCAATTCTTTCACTGTTACCCTGATACTTGACCCATTAGGCCATTACCATCTTTAACTCGACCATTAGTTTGAAGATTTGAGGCCTACAACACATTTTGATAAGAGGATTGTTTTGATATTACATTAACATTCAATAGAATCTTATAGAGGAGGAAATAAAGAAAGGAAGACAGAGAGAATAGAAAACCAGATGGGAGATGAGATGAATGAGTGGAGAAGGGAGATGGCTGCTGAGAGCGTGGAACGAGAAAGGGGAAAGGGAGATAAGGGAGAAGGATAAGGAAGAAAGAAAGAAGAGGAGGAGGAGGAAAAGGCGGCTGCGTAGGGCAGAGGAGAGGAGAGGAACAGGGGAGGAAGAAGAGAAGAGAGGAAGAGAGAGAGAACCGAGGGAGAGAGGGAGTGGTGCGCAGGTGGGCGCAGGGCGGAACAGAGGAGGAAGCAGGGGAGAGGGAGAGGAACAGGGGAGGAAGAAGAGAAGAGAGGGAGAGAGAACCGAGGGAGCGAGGGAGTGGTGTGCAGGTCACGGGCGCTGCAGCAAGCGCAGGCGAGGGGAGACAGGGGAGGAAGATGAGAGGAATGGAAGGAAGAAGAGCAGACAGAGAGGAAATAGAGTGATGGGGAACGAGGGAGAGAGAGAACAGAGAAGAAAGAGAGAGGAGTGGGGGAATGGTGCATGAGTGCAGGAAGAGCGAGGGGTGTACCTGGTGCCGGGGAGGGTTCCGCCGCGCGAGGAGGAAGATGAAGGCGTCCGGGGGGGCTGCTGCGAGCTCTTGGCGACGCTGCTGTGGTCGTCGTGCAATGGAGAGGGAGGGAGAGATAGAGGAGATGGGCTCTGGAGAGGGCGATGGAGGCGGGAGAGAGAAATGAGTGAGGAGAGAGAACGAAATGAGTGAGCAGAGGGAGAGGGCGATGGAGGCGGGAGAGAAAGAAATGGGAGAGGAGAGAGAGAACGAAACGAGGGAAATGGGAGAACGAAGACGCGGGAAATAAATATTTCGCTGGCGGGAGAGGGAAAGTAAACCTTCCCCTTTCGCCGGCGGAAAAAAACGCCGAAAATACCTTTGACTTTTGCCTGCGAGAAAAACAAAACGTCCAGAAAACCTTGAACTTTGTCGGCGAATAAGGCAAATCACCGGAAAAAACCTAACATTTGCCGGCGAAAATATGTTGCCGGAAAAATCCTATCTTTTTCCGGCAAAAACCCTTTTTTCGCCGGTAAAAGTAATACTTTCCTCCGCGTATAAGTAATACTTTTCCCCCTCCTGTTTTCATTTTTATTTTATAATGTGATTTTTCTTTTTTTTATTATTTTGATACCATTGTAACGCATTACTAATCGTCACAAAATATCCAATAAATGTTACAAAATAATTCAAGTATTTGCAAAGATATTTACTAACGGTTATGAATATTGCTAACGGATAATAAATGTGACAAATTACCTAACGGAAATATTTCCGTTACTAATAAGAAAACCCAAATGTTGTAAAATCGCCCAAATGGTGTAGTGAGTGGTAATCAAATGAAAATTTTATTTTCATATATGATTCTCTACGTTCTTTCTAATCACATAACTTATTTCAAATTATTTTCTTTATGTTATCTACCAGTTTCTCTAAAACCCAAAATTCAATTGTATGCTGACATTTCTTTTGGTCCATATTATTCTCACATCAATGTCAGTGAAAAATAAAAACATAAAAAATCATATCAAAGATGTTTGCATGCCAATCTCTATCTTGGCTTGAAACATTTGGTTCAAGTCATTAGCTGTTGGGTTTGAGATCTACAAATATCAGTCACCTTCAAAATCTTAGATCAATCACACAATTGTCAGCAATCTGGTTTGTTATTTCCCTTGAAAGGGCCTAATGGGTTTTTGATCAATGGTCATGATAAAAATACAACATTTCTTCTTATTATCATGACAGAAGTATTTATATTGGAAAGGAAAGGGAAAGCACGAACACTTTGATTTCAAATCTCTATCTGTCTATTTTTTTTTTATGATGGGATGCTGTGGGGAAGAAGACAATGAGATGCATGTAGAAATGGTTACGTACAACTAGGTATTATGAAAAGGGTTTATCAACGGTAGAAAATCATATTTTAGGGCAAAATACAAACTTCACCTTTCCATTGCTCTACCCCAAACAGAGTATCATATGCACTTTAATGTTCCCCACCAAACAAAGGCATGTGGCTTTAATGGTCTTCAAGAGGTGGGAATGACCTTCAAGAGGTGGCTTTAATGCACTTTCATGTTCCCCACCAAACAAACAGCCCAACCTAGAAGACAATCCAGCCCAGACGACACAAAAAAGGCCAAAAACCTTCGACAAAGACGTGTGAGAGGGCACCACAGTTGGTAGGAGGGCGATGAGCAGGAGCAGCAACCAAAACAAATGTTGGAGGGGACCACAATTTTTCGAGGAAGAAATGGGCGCAGAGGAACCTGTATGTGAAGTCCTGACAGCGAAACACGAGCAAAACGCCTCTTTTATTCTAAATTGTGTCCGCCGCAGGGTCCCTACGGACCCTTAGATTAATAAAAATAAGGTCCCTAGGGACGCTAGTTGAAACTCTTTAAAAAAAAACACCGTTTCAGGCAAACTGATTGTTCTGGTGCACAGTCGGTTAAAGTGTTTCTTTTGGCCCATTGGTTATCTCTAAAGTATTTTTTTTGGTAAAATCCCCAAAAAACTATTGCCCAAGATACTGACATGTGATGGATGCAATTAAAATTCCAGTTGATAGTGGAAAATCTCCTAGTATCAGAATCCGTTTATCATCATTTGTTCGAATATCAAACGAAAATTCTTGTAAAGCTCTGCATTATAATATTCCGAACTTCATGCTCTGTTTCTTCATTTCCCATTTATTTTATTCTATGACCACATATCTAAATACCCTACATTTACCAACAACTATTATCATGTTAGAAGCTATACATTGACCGTATGGGTTTCCAAAGCAGCAGTGAGAACTACCAATTTTTGGGTTTAAAAGGTGGGGGAAGAAGATGTGAGATAAAAGGATAGCAGGACCATCATGAATGAACGTAGGGAAGGAAGACGGGAAAGACGGGGATTAAGGGGTCAAAATAATTTGGCAATAAAGTCAAAATCAATTGCACAAATCAGATTAATTTCTCAATTGAAATTAGTTAGCTTCATATTATAAAATATAATAGGCAGAACATATTCATTTGAAAAAATGACCATGTACTTTCCTTCGTTTTAAAGAAGAGTAGAGATATAAAAACAATTGAGCAAGAGAATTACCACAAAATTGAAACAGACATAACAAAATTAACAAAACTAAAACTACCCCCTATGGATTTCTTTTTATAGTGAAATCATATAGATTGTATTTCTTATCTTTTGAAGAAAGAAACAATATAAAGAACAAATGAGTTTATTTAGAAATATACTTCATCTCACATCGAATAAAAAATAAACTTTTTTTAACTAGTTCATAGGATCAAACTGGGGGTCATTGTTTCTTGATATATTGGGAAAACCCGTAATCACATTTTCTTCAACCAACATCTTCACGATCCAGGTCAGGTCAAGACTAAGGCCATCTCATCTTCTAGAATAGAATCTTACTCAGTAATATGCAGGTCCAAAATCTTGCGTGGGCTCATCCACAGTTAAATGGCTTCCTCCCCATACCTCTAGGATGGGTCAAGTTGAATTTGGATGCCTCCTTCAATCTCTTTTCAAACTCAGCAAGTATTGGAGGCATCGTCAGAGATTCCATGGGCAATATGATATCAGCATATGCCGGAAAGGTAATAGCTGGACACCCACTTGAGGCAGAGTTATTGGCCCTTCACAAGGGCTTGGAGGTATGCAAGCATCCGCAAATCAATTCTCTCCAAATTGAGTGGGCTAGTCTTGTGCTAATCTCCTCTGTTCGGCAGGCTGCTAATATGGCATGGGACCTAATGCACATTTGGAGAAATACTATAGAAATTCTGACAAGCTTTCATACTTGGACTATTCGGCATTGTAAGAGGTTAGCCAATACAGTTGCTGATGAGCTCGCGAAGCTGGAATTCTCAGTTGTTAATAATTTTCAGGCTTTCCTACTAGCTCCAATTCAAGATCTCTATCTTCAGGAACAAAAGACAAAAGCAAAGTACCCTAGAGCTTTCTATTTTCATGCTGACCTCTACTCAGATAATCGTCAAACAGCCAATCTAATTTCTCATGACTCGCTCATTTGCTGGGTGTCACCAAAATGGCCTTGTTAGCCAGAATCATGGAGGCAATAGACCTTTGTGATTCTTAATCTTTGTCTTTTGTAGTATATGGTTTACGTTTGATGTTGGTTTTGTATCAGGACTGGGTTTCGTTGTGTGCTGTTTTTTGTCATTCTTTTTCTCTGTATTGCCCTTCTTGCTTTCAATGTATTCTCATTTTTCCAAACAAAAAAAAAACCTATCTTTATCCACCAATCCAAGAAACTAGCAGTACAGGCATACTTAATTTCACCCCCCCTTCAAATCTAAAATTTCCTCCAAAGAAGAACCACACAACAAAAACAAGATCCCATCTTTATACAACCTTAAGGGCGTGTTTGGCACTTAACTTAGTTAACTAAGTTAAAGTGAAGTGAAGTGAATCCAGACAAGAATTGACTAGGGTCATATCAAAAGTACATAATTTCAACATTCCCTCTATCTTTTTCAAAAAAAGTAAAAAAAGCAACCTCATTTTTCCACTAAAAGATAAAAAAACTTCACTTTTCTATCCAAAAAGTCAAAAAGATTCTATACCAAACAACTAAAAACAAAACATCATTATAACACCTTATATTTTATTCTCTCTTGAATTAATGCTTCACCCACCATACATCCAAACAGGCCCTAAGTGCATGGTGGATGGTAACCACCCGTTCTTCAAATCAGCCAAAGTTCCTCCGTTGTTGGCTGTATCCACACACAACCTTAAAATTCAAATGGCTTTAGGCACCAATTGGATGCACGCACTACAACAGATTACACCTTCAGCGACGTTTTTTTTCGTCGCTAAAAGTTAAAAAAACATCGGTAATAATTTTACCGACGTTTTTTTTTTCGTCGGTCAGTCGTCGGCAAAAAAATGTCAACAAAACACCTTACCGACGAATTAATTTTTCGTCGGTAAAATTAAATCTTCACCGACGCTTTTTTATTTTTTACCGACGTTTTTTTTCGTCGGTAATATTCAAAAATAAATATAAAATCTTTTACCGACGTTTTATTGTGCGTCGGTAAAAATAAAAGAAAAATAAAAAATAAATTAAAATACAATTACCGACGTTTTTTTTCGTCAGTAGTATTAAAAAATAAATAAAAAATAATTTACCGACGTTTTATTTTCGTCGGTAAAAATAAAAGAAAAATAAAAAATAAATTAAAATCAGATTACCGACGTTTTATTTTCGTCGGTAAAAATAAAATAAAAATAAAAAATAAATTAAAATCAGATTACCGACGTTTTTTTTCGTCGGTAATATTAAAAAAAATATATATGAAAAATTTTACCGACGTAAATAAAACGTCGGTAAAAATAAAAAAATTTAAAAAGACAATTACTGACGTTTTTTTTTCATCGGTAAAAATACCTTCACCGACGAAATTTCAATTTTCGTCGGTGAAAGTATATTATTTTTTAAAATCGACTTTTTTGTTTTTCGTTTAAATTTTTCTGTAATAAAAAATAAAACTACTCATACTACAATCAATAATACATCCACACAAAATCATCCCATTCTTCATCAAATCATTCATCTCCTTAAATAAACAGTACAATTAATAAACATACAGTCGAATAAAAATATCTAAATTAATAAAAATACAGTCAAATAAAAATGTCCAATATACATATACAAATAAACTAAAAACAACAAAACAACACCAGCATCGATCGGAAAGCGTCCATCAATCTGCAATGACAAAAACAAAAACAAAATTAGTATCTCTTGAATTAATGAAATTATAAACGAAAGATATACATGTATATATACATAAAAAAAAAAAAGAAGAGGTGTGCATGTCACAACCATCTGATCAATTCAATTCAACACGCAATGCAATTATTGTGCCCACAGTTTAATTGGGTCCCATCCTTTGTCAAACCAGACAGTCCATTTAAATTCAAGATGATGATCTAAACATATTATGAAACTCAAGTCTGTTTAATCAAGATCAATGCAATCAATTTCATGTAAATCAGGTTAGATGTTAAAAAATTTTCATCCTTCTACATTAAAACTGATTGGGTTTCATCGACTGTTCAAAATATGGTCTTTGACTGTGACCTGAGAGCTTTTAATTAATTTGACATGCTAGTTGTAACAACAGAAAGAAGTGGTGATCCATACTTTTCATAAACACAGGTTGCTTATATGTAACATCTTCCTTTTTGAATTTCAGTCCCATCTAACGGTAGAAAATAAGAGAGAGAGAGAGAGAGAGGAAAATTGCAGAGAGAGAGAGAGAGAGAGAGATGCATCAGACCTCACCCATTAAAGCAAACACATCTACAGCTAGTAAAGTTAAAGAAAGAATGTCCAAAACTGATTCCTCCTTTCTGCTTTTCTCTCACCACAAAATGACCCTTATCAGCTACTGATTTGATGAAGAATTTCCTATCCATGGAGATTCTTCTCCTCCTTGTGGCAGCTATCTTCTGCCATTTCTTAAAAATGGCAACAAGCCTCATGGAATGAATCATCTTTAGCTGTTTGGGTCAAAGACAGGTTTTGAGAGACAAAGGGGAGAATGTGAGTGGGTAAATGGGAGAGCTAATGAGCAAACTCTTGGATTGCCCAATGAAGTGGTCCAAATATAATATATATACATGGAGAGAAGATATTGCATTTGAATGTAGCTTTCCTGGTGTTGGGTGGTAGAGAATACAGATTACAGAACCATGTGCTGTTCAGATGGGTGAGTAGTTTTTGGAGGTGGGCATGTTTGGAGTTAGTTGGGCTATCATCTGGAGAAGTTGAGAATACAAATATATCTTTATTTGAAATAGGAATTCATGTGGACCTCATTGTTCTGTTCCTGTGTTGCGAGACAAGCTCTTACCCCACCCAAAAAATGTCTCTAACTCATTACTTCCTTAGGTCCATCCATCCCAATTCACAAGGATCTTCATCTGCAAAGGAGAGTTTAGTGGTTTGCAATAGATTTAAAGTCTAATTCTATGGATCTCCAATCAGAGTGTATGTTGTGATTTTACTAGGACCACAATGCTGGAAAGTACAGACATGTAATATGAATGATACCTCTTTTAGCTGTAGAAAGATCTATGGTTTGTGTGTGTGATTTTCCTTGGTGGAGATGTGCGGATCTTTTTCATGAACGTCACTTCCAAGTTCCAATTACACATTCAAAAGGTGCGAACCGTCCGTGCCGGTTCCCGATTTTTTCGGTCGCCGATTCCCGTTCCGGACCCCCGGGGGGCCGTTTTCGAGCCTAAGTGTTGGAAAAGAGTCCGTTTTCGGCTCTAATTCCCTACCCGTGAGTCCAATCTGCGAGCCGTCAGTTCCTACAGGTTACTCTACCCCCGTGCGAACCGTCCGTGCCGGTTCCCAATTTTTTCGGTCGCCAATTCGCGTTCCGGACCCCCGGGGGGCCGTTTTCGAGCCTAAGTGTTGGAAAAGAGTCCGTTTTCGGCTCTAATTCCCTAACCGTGAGTCCAATCTGCGAGCCGTCAGTTCCTACAGGTTACTCTACCCCCATGCGAACCGTCCGTGCCGGTCCCCAAATTTTCCGGTAGCCGATTCCCGTTCCGGACCCCCGGGGGGCCATTTTCGAGCCTAAGTATTGGAAAAGAGTCGGTTTCCGGCTCTAATTCCCTAACCGTGAGTCCAATCTGCGAGCCGTCAGTTCCTACAGGTTACTCTACCCCCGTGCGAACCGTCCGTGCCGGTTCCCAATTTTTTCGGTCGCCGATTCCCGTTCCGGACCCCCGGGGGGCCGTTTTCGAGCCTAAGTGTTGGAAAAGAGTCCGTTTTCGGCTCTAATTCCCTACCCGTGAGTCCAATCTACGAGCGGTCAGTTCCTACAAGTTACTCTACCCCCGTGCGAACTGTCCGTGCCGGTTCCCAATTTTTTCGGTCGCCGATTCGCGTTCCAGACCCCCGGGGGGCCGTTTCCGAGCCTAAGTGTTGGAAAATAGTCCGTTTTCGGCTCTAATTCCCTAACCGTGAGTCCAATCTGCGAGCCGTCAGTTCCTACAGGTTACCCTACCCCCGTGCGAACCGTCCGTGCCGGTTCCCGATTTTTCCGGTCGCCGATTCCCGTTCTGGACCCCCGGGGGGCCGTTTTCGAGCCTAAGTGTTGGAAAATAGTCCGTTTTCGGCTCTAATTCACTACCCGTGAGTCCAATCTGCGAGCGGTCAGTTCCTACAGGTTACGATAATGCAATTAAGGATGACATAGATGAACGAGTATTTGTTGATGAGAAAGATTATGATAATGCAATCAAGGATGACATAGATGAACGAGTATTTGTTGATGAGAAAGATTATGATAATGCAATCAAGGATGACATAGATGAACGAGTATTTGTTGATGAGAAAGATTATGATAATGCAATCAAGGATGACATAGATGAACGAGTATTTGTTCATGAAAAAGATTATGATAATGCAATCAAGGATGACATAGATGAACGAGTATTTGTTGATGAGAAAGATTATGATAATGCAATCAAGGATGACATAGATGAACGAGTATTTGTTCATGAAAAAGATTATGATAATGCAATCAAGGATGACATAGATGAACGAGTATTTGTTGATGAGAAAGATTATGATAATGCAATCAAGGATGACATAGATGAACGAGTATTTGTTCATGAAAAAGATTATGATAATGCAATCAAGGATGACATAGATGAACGAGTATTTGTTGATGAGAAAGATTATGATAATGCAATGACCGTCCGTGCCGGTCCTCGAATTTTCCTAGTATTATCGTGAGGGATGAATGGATATGAATATTTCCACACACATATAGATAATGACCGTGATTAAGTACTATAAGCCCCCCATGATTTGAACGAAGTTGCAGAGACCACCCTGTAGTTTTTTTGAATATGTAACGGTATACTTAACAGTATCTGTTGGTGACGGTGCCGGCATGCCATGCCCTTTCTATGCCTTTTCCACCTTCTATTCGGATGAGCTCACAAATCATATACATGGTGGTTTTCCCATGACCCTTTTTAGATATGAGGCTTCTCCATCAATACTTGAAGTTTAATAAATTTCATGGAGTTGGGAAAGCATGGAAAAGTATTTCCTCGAACTTCACTTTTTTCGCGGCGAATCGGCCGCCCGAACGTGGTCAAGGAACGTGGGGCTTGAGGGTACAGTATATAAAAGGTGGACAGTCACAGTACTACCACTATCATTGATGTGGTTGGTGAGTGAAAATGAGAAAATCTGTATCTTAAGGCCTAAGGAAACAACCAACGTGACATCATAACTACAAAAGACATGAAACAATCCATTTATTAACTAGAGAAAGAAGTACATGTCATTCACATGTTTGAATTGTGATTGATGTGATTCAACATTTTCTTTTGCAAAAGAAATCCAAGTGGGGGTACCAAAGAGGGTTGGTCCAACCTGACATCCTGAAAGTGAATCAACCATTGGGTTGATGGTTTTGGTTGGTTTCCATTGTTTTTTGTTTTTACGAGTGATTCGGATTATCAAATGGTTTAGTTTTGTGGTGACTGAGATTCTCAATCATTGTTTACAACAATGCTCAATCACTATTGCGTTTGGCATGCAGTTATGTACTTTGTTTTGATGGCCATCCCTAATATTACTTTGTTGCAACTATAATATTGTCATGATCTTAATCTGATAGTTTTCCCGTTTGGATCTCCGAGTCGATAATTACAGATAATCAAATTACAAATAATTATGGAGCTTTTAGACACCAAATACCATTAGAAGTGCCCATAATAAGCTGACCTAAACCTAATTTGAAGATCCACGCGGTCTTTGAAACATGGTTTAAGACAAATCTATTGGTGTCTTGGGTTCTAATTCCCTAACCGGGAGTGAAAATTTGTTGATGAGAAAGATTATGATAATGCAATCTGGAGGTGCAGTGAAAATTTGTTCAAATACTACATTTTCAGTGTTTGTAAACTTCAACTAGTTATTATGTGCAAATTTCAAGGGAGTATTCTACTAACCAAAGAGTCGCATCATAATCCTCCAGGAGCCGTGCCATCCCCAGCAGATGTGGTCCCCCCCGTGGTGTCAAGAAAGGCGGCCGGATCTATTTCTGCTACAGCTGCCAGCCTTTGAACAAAGGCCTCAAGCTGGCGTGTCCTCCGGTCCTGCTCAGCCTGCCTCCGGTCCTGCTCAGCCAGCTGCTCAGCTTGCCTCCTGCTCTGCTCAGCCTGCTCGGCTAGTTGCTCGCGCAGGGCGACCACCTCAGGGTCCGGTGCCCGAGACTGTGTGGAAGAGGAAGAGGTCCTTGAGTATATCCCATACCCCTTTACGTAGCCCGACCTCTTCCCAAGCACATCAGCAGCAATCTGCTCCTCAGTCATCGGAGTGGTGACAGAGGGCTGCGACTGCTCCTCGGTCCGCTGCACCAAGGCCTCCTGCCATTTAAATCAATAAAGGATTTAGAATACTTCTATGACATGATGCAATCATAAACCATTTATTAGGAAACGTACATGTCTCTGTTGCGCCACCTCATTTACCCACTCATTACGGGATCGTCTGTAGTGGGTGTCGCGGAAGAACTGAGTAATGGGCGGCGCTTGACCGGCATTCTGTGCCGCCTATCATTTGAAAAAGCTTTATATTAGATATGAACCCTGCAACATATTTAGAAATTGATAAACTTAATAAAGTTTCTTCATATGAATATAATCAGTACCATCAGAGACATCCTCGAGGCAAATGACCGGGAGCCACTCGTATGATTGTATGGCAACTGAGCTCGACTCTCTTGCGCTTTCTTTGACTTTGCCTACATAGAAAAACAATAATACAATAGCAGTCATTTATAAAATCGTTACTAATAGAATTACATTGGAATATAATTAGTCATTGTAAATAACATCCCAAGGTCACCTTCCAGGCTGGTGATTCCCAGCACTGCGAGATCATCTGCTACCAGTCAGCTAAAGTACAACCCTCTGCCGGGTGGTCCTGGGGTCGGGGAACCCCCTGCTCCAAGAGCTCGAGATAGTGAGTATGCAGCTCATACTTCCAACCCCTATACAAGATCCCGCATTGGCGGTCAATGTCCGCCCTAAGCTGCATATCACCCTCGTAATCCCCGATCTCAAAGAGTTGCTACAATTAGGGGATAACCATATTAGTCACTAGTAATAACAAAATATAATCAGATATTGTAATGAGGAGCACAACTGTAACAACTTTGGTTGATGTTTATCGTTTCAGTTTACCTTAACTGCAGCGATGACGGCAACCTTGATCCCGGAGTCAAGCTTCTTCCAGCCATGAGGCCTAACTGGGGCAACCTCTCTAATGGCTAACCCAAGATGGTTAGCCAGTGATGGGGCATGTTCCCCCTCTGGCCTATGACTGGAGCTGGGGATCGGGACTGGGATGTTATGACCCAGTTGTCTCCTCAGCTTCGTCGCATTCTTCCCCCGCGTGACACCCCTTACGCGGCTCGGAGCACCCGAAGCTGAGGCTGATGCTGTTAAGACGATAGTGCTAAATGAGTTAGTGAGCACAAATGATAATTGAGGTGATCAAATCAGAAGAAAAGAAGTTAAAGAGCACAAATATAAATTGAGAGGAACCATTATACAATTTAAAAGGTTTTCCGATTTTCTCACCGACACTGCTCCCGATCGTATGAGGACTCGCGGGAGGCTAGGACGGCTGGGCCTGGGTCGGCGAGGGCAGCTCTATCAAGGGCTGAATTGGCAGAGGCTGGGGGGCTGCCGAATCCGGGGTGGTCCCTGATCCTCCGGCCCGTGTAACATCGAGTGCAGCTGGCATAGGCTGCGTCGAGGGCTCTCGTGTGCTCTGTTAGACCCCGACCCAGACCAATCCGATTAGTGTGTGATTAGTATGTGTTTAGTCCTAAGTGAGTTTAGTGGTTGTTGGGTTAGAAATGATTAGTTTTAGTCTTGGATATAGCTTTGGTAATTTTGAGAACGTTTAATATTAGTTAGACACACTCAGGATGGCCTGAGTGCACGAGTGAGCTTGGGAAGATCGTATCGATTTCCGTGTGATTGTGATTTTGATTTCATTTGATTGATATTTCGACGTGTTACAACTTTCGTATTAAGCCCATTCATGTTTGAAGCCCAAAAACCCAAGTTTTGGCCCAAAGAGGGTAAAATTGTCTTTCTTGCACAAATCTGGACACAATTTTCGAGACTTCAAAACTATGTCAAAAATATACTTTTTGGAAACTAGATATTTTGACGATCGTTTTATCCTTCTTCGTCGAAGTCATCCGAGGCCCACAAGGTCATGTTTTAGCCATTTCAAGTTCAAGCCCAATGGGCCCATGAGTCATCACTTAAGTCTCCTTTCTTCCTCTCTTTCATTCATTCCCCCAAATCTCTGCAACTTCTGAACCTAGGGCAAGAAAACCCTTTTTCTCTCCCTCCTCATTTCCCCTTGCATGATCTAGTTAGAGAGCTCCAAATAAAGTTTCAAGTTCATCATCTTCTCCATCTCATTGCAAGCTCTCTATTGGTACAAGTTTCTTGGAGTTTCTTTTGGGACAAGATCTACATTTCCTCTCTTCTCTCTTGTGTGACCATTCCTAGGTAAGAGCTTCAACCCACATCTTTCATGGAGTCTTTTTAGTCCTTTAAGATCATGATTTTCCTAGTTTCAACCCTTTTTCTAAATGGGTTTCTTGTTTTCAAGATTTAGTGAGTTGTGTGGTTTTCTCTTGGATTTTCTTGTAGTGTTGATTAGCTTGAGGAAGTACTTGAGGAGGAGTGTTTAGCTTTGGTCAAGGCAAGTGATCTTTATAGGCTTCATGTGCATTGTATTTTGATTCTATTTCATTTTAGGAATTGTGCATGTGATTTGTCTACAAGTTTATGATTTTATCTTACTTGATTTGGATGTGTGGATGATGATAAATAAACCCTTGGTGAGCATGAAGGCTCAAGGGATGATATGTGGTTGGTGGATGAGAAGAAGGAGAAGAATGTAGTGAAAGATGTGCAAAGAAAGGGAGATTTCCGCACTCAGCGAGCTCAGGCAGCAGCCTGTTCGCTCGAGCGACCCCTGGGTCCGCTCGAGCGAACATGCCACTGTCTCCTACGGAGCGAGGCAGCGAGTCGTTCGTTCGAACGCATTTTGTTATTCGCTCGAGCCAACATTCGCTCGAGCGAACGGTCTACGCTTTGTAAGGTCCGCTCGAGCGAAGTGTCTCGCTCGAGCGAAGTGTCATCAACGTGGCAGGTCCGCTCGAGCGAACCTGCCAGTTGCAGGAAGATGAGTTTCTTTCCATTTTGTGTATTTTTCTTGAGGTCCGAAAACTAAACTATGTTAAGGGTTTTGACTTGACATTGTGTAAATGAAACCTCGAAATGCCACCCAACCTCTAAGGACACCAATTCTTGTATATTCTGACATTTGGAGTTTCAATTACACAAAGGTCAATTTGTAGCCTTAGCACATGCTTGTCAGATTTTGTATTTGAATTTCCGTCTTGGTACTATAAGTACAAACGTGCACTTGTTTTGTATTTCAAGTATAAGTTTGTTTTGAAGTTTTGTTCAAGAAAAAGGGGATCACTTCCTAAGCGTGTTATGCATAATAATTATGCCTTTTGCTAGTCGTGCTCGCCGTGTTTTGATAAGTGATTTCCCCCTTTTTGTCTCGACATGTTTAGATCGTGTTTTATGCATTCATGAACTAAGTGAACACCACTGAGCTTAGACTGCCCTTTTGGTTTGATCCACTGTCTGGGGGTCTTTAAACATGTGGACTGTCTGCAGACTAGTCGTGTATTTATTACACATCGTGCGTGTCCGGTTCCGCGGCCGGAATTCCCGTCTTTGTGGGAAATCGTGTCGTGCTTATATTATGTATATCGTGCTTGTCGTGCGTGCTTGCTCTTTTCATTATATAAATGATAGAGAAAGGATGGGCTCTTTGTGGTTGATAACTATTTATGATATATATTATGTACTCATGTTAGTTTGTTTTGTATCTCAGCTTTGTTCGTACTCTTGAAAATGTATCTCAACTTTGATAGTACTTCATACCAAAGATTTGCTCACATGTTTTCTCTAAATGTTATTGTTCATGTTCATGCCTAAATTGATTACCTGCCAAACCGTCGTGTTTGACCCTTGTTTATTGGTGCCCAGGTGCAGGAGACGTTGCCTTTGAGGAGGAGCGTCAGGAGGAGGCTTGTGAGCCAACTCCCGTGAGAGAGTGGCAGCCCGACGATGTCATTTAGATGTCGGTCTGGTTCTCGAGTTTCGTCACCCTTAGTCTTGGGGTTTCTTTTGACTATTTTGAGATTGTATTGACCTTTATTGGTCTCTTATGGGTTGTACTAAACTTAACTTGTTTTTGTATTAGTTCTATAACTTGAATATTAATGGGAATGCTTGTTAGCTTCTTTCTATGATACCATGCCTTGTGATCATTTGTTATGGCACCCAAATGTTTTGTTGGGCTCATCTTGATGTGTTTTGCTACACGCTTCCGCATACTTGTACGTGTGAGCCAGATTCCGCGTGTCTTTGGGAATCCTCACCGCGGGAACCTGTGGGAAAGCAATTAACAACACCGAATGCAATGCAACACTCGTCGCGGGCCCGGGGATCCGTTCCGGGGTCGCGACAGGACTGGTATCAGAGCGAGACATGTTTCAGGCAATTAAAAGAAACTAGAAAGGTCTTAGGAACGTGGCGAGGATTCGTGAGTTCGATAGATTCGTTCGTATGGGATCTTAGAAACCCTTGTACCATCATTATTGTGTTCTAACTCTTTGTTTTACAGCAATATGCCTCCAAGAAAAGCTCCAAATCATCATGCTTCAGGCAGTAATCATAATGAGTCAGATGCATCTGATACACCTACAGCCACACAGTTTCAGGAACTTATGCAAGCCATGATAGCACAGCAAAGACAGGCTAATGAGAATCAAGCAAGATTTCAAGAGCAACTAACTAAGAAGGATGATGAGATGGCACAAGTTCAGAGGCAACTGTTAGAAGTACTTCAGAACAGGAATGTAGCACCACCTGCAGGTCCTCAGATTGTGATACAGAATAGGGATCCAGACCCTAATGCTCTATTTGAGAAGTTTAGGAAAAGAGCACCGAAGGAGTTTTCGGGCAATGAGGACCCGCTAGTGGCAGATGACTGGCTAGTCAATACGGAGAAGATCTTTGATGTTTTCATGTGCACGGGTATACAGAAAGTCAACCTCACTGCTTCTTTATTTTATGGGCTTGCAGACCGGTGGTGGCAAACAGTCAAGGACCCATATGCAGTGATGGCTGATGATGAGGCATGGGCAGCTTTCAAGATACAGTTTCAAGACAAATACATTCCCTCTCATGTCAAGAAGCAGAAGGCTATTGAGTTTCAGCAACTCAAGCAGGGTAGCATGACGGTTTTGGACTATGTCACCAAATTTGAGAGATTGGCTAGATATGCTACCGAGCTAATTGACACGGAAAGGAAGAAGATAACTAAGTTTTTGGAAGGGCTGAATCCGATCATCATGAGAGATGTCATAGGTGTAGTACCTCCAGCTACATATGATGAGGCAGTCAAGCGGGCATACACCTTTGAAGATATTAATAATATGATTGTTCAGGACAGGAAGCAGCAGTATCAGCAGCAGAATCAGAGGCAGCAACAGGGCAAGAAGCCGAGGCAAGAGCAAGGCCATGTGAGGCAAGGTTGTGGACATTGTGGCAAGAATCATGAGACACACGAATGTCGTAAGGCCATGGGTGCCTGTTTCAAGTGTGGGGCTATGAACCATTCAATCAAGGATTGCCCACTACTTCAGAATCAAGGGAACAGGAACCAACAGCAGAGACAAGTAGCTCCTCAGAATCAAGCACCAGTTCAGAATCAGATGAGACCACCTCAGCAGCAGCAACAGGCTAGGCCACCAGCACAGAATCAGAATGCTCGTCCTCCACAGCAGAACAGACAAGGCCAAGGAAAGCAGAACCAAGTACCGAACAGACTACAGATGCATGGACGGTTATACTATCTCAACCGTGCAGATGCTGAAGCTGCAGGAGACGTGGTAGAAGGTAAACTTCTTGTTTGTGGGGTAGAAGCCCAGATTTTGTTTGACCCTGGATCCACACATTCATTTTCATCTCCTAGTTTTGCTAAGTTAATTGATGCACCATGTAGTGAATTGGATTACATCTTAGTAGTGACCACTCCAGTAGGGAAACAAGTTGTGTGTAGAAACCATTACCCTAGTTGTACAGTGTTGTTAGGAGATGTGAATTTACCGGCCAACCTCATAGTTTTAGACATGCATGATTTTGATGTTATTTTAGGCATGGATTGGTTAGAAGCATATCATGCCACCATGGACTGTTTTAGTAAGACCATCACATTCAGATTCCAAAGACCACAGGCAGAGTTGATATTTCAAGGGAACAGGAGAAAGTCTCAGGCAGGATTTATTTCAGTGTTGAAGGCAAGCAGATTAGTGCAGAGTGGGTGTCAGGCATTTATTGCGTTTATCACGGAGGATAAACAGTCCCAAGGGGTGGAGGATATCCCCATTGTGTGTGAATTTCCGGATGTTTTTCCAGAAGAAATCCCGGGTTTACCACCAATTAGAGAAGTTGAGTTCACAATTGAACTCCTTCCAGGGACAGCTCCGATCTCGATTGCACCATACAGGATGGCTCCAGCAGAAATGGGTGAGCTAAAGCTCCAATTGCAAGATTTGTTGAGCAAAGGTTTTATTAGGCCAAGCGTTTCACCGTGGGGAGCACCGGTGTTGTTTGTGAAGAAGAAGGATGGAAGCTTGAGAATGTGCATAGACTACAGGAAGTTGAACCATGTGACAGTGAAGAACAAGTATCCTTTGCCAAGGATAGATGAATTGTTTGACCAATTGCAAGGAGCAGCCTATTTTTCCAAGATAGACTTGAGGTCAGGGTACCATCAGTTGAGAGTTAGAGACTCAGATGTTCAAAAGACGGCCTTTAGAACAAGATATGGGCACTATGAGTTCTTAGTGATGCCCTTTGGTTTGACGAATGCACCAGCAGTCTTTATGGCTTTGATGAACAAGGTCTTTGCACCTTATTTGGATCATTCCACAGTAGTATTTATTGATGATGTCCTTGTGTATTCTAAGAGTAAGAAGGAACATGAGGAACATTTGAGGACAGCGTTGCAGCTCTTGAGGGACAACCAGTTATATGCGAAACTCAGTAAGTGCGAATTCTGGTTAGAGCAAGTTGCTTTTCTAGGCCACATCATCTCCAGAGAAGGTTTAGCAGTTGATCCAGCGAAGATAGAGGCAGTTGTTAGTTGGGTGAGGCCAAGCAGTGTGACAGAAATTAGAAGCTTCTTGGGGTTAGCAGGCTACTACAGAAGATTTGTCCAAGGTTTTTCGTCCATTGCAGCCCCGTTGACAAAGTTGACTAGGAAGAATGTCCCATTTGTTTGGACTGATCAGTGTGAAACCAGTTTCCAAGAGTTGAAGGGAAGGTTAACCACAGCCCCGATTCTTACATTACCCTCGAGCAACGGCGGATTTATTGTTTACACAGATGCTTCGAATGTGGGACTAGGTTGTGTATTGATGCAGGATGGCAAGGTGATTGCTTATGGCTCGAGACAGCTGAAGGACCACGAGAAGAATTATGCGACTCACGACTTGGAGTTGGCGGCGGTTGTCTTCGCATTGAAGATGTGGAGACACTATATCTATGGAGAGAGATTCGAGGTCCATTCAGATCACAGAAGTTTGCAATATTTGTTCTCTCAGAAGGATTTGAACATGAGGCAGAGGAGGTGGATGGAATATATCAAAGATTATGACTTTCCGATCAAGTATCATCCAGGCAAAGTGAATGTGGTAGCAGATGCGTTAAGCAGAAAATCAGTAGTCATGGCTAATTTGAGAGGAATGGGTGTCTTACAGCGGTTCGAAGAGTTGGGTGTAGAAGTACAAACCCTTAGATTGGGTGCGATGTTAGCGAACATGACAGTTTCAGAACCTACCTTCATCCAGAAGATTAAGGAAAATCAGTTACAAGATCCAGACTTGGCTAAGATAGTGGAAGTCATTGCAGAACGCCCCGATTTCAAGATGGTGAATGGGATATTGTATTTCCGTGACCGGTTGTGTGTGCCAAATGTGGATGATTTGAAGAATGAGATAATGAACGAAGCTCACAGTACAAGATATTCTATGCATCCGGGTAGCACGAAAATGTACCATAATTTGAAGAATAGGTTTTGGTGGAATAACATGAAGAGAGAGATAGCAGCTTTTGTATCTCGTTGCCTAACGTGTCAGTTGATCAAGGCAGAGCATCAGAAGCCTCCAGGTTTGTTACAGCCTTTGGAAATTCCGGAGTGGAAATGGGAGCACATTACCATGGATTTCGTCTCCGGTTTGCCTAATACCAAGAAGGGGAATAATGCAATTTGGATCATTGTAGATCGTCTGACAAAGTCTGCTCACTTCATTCCGATGAAGACAGGGAATATGATGCACATGGCACCGCTTGCGAAGTTGTTTGTTGATGAGATTGTTAGTAAGCATGGTCAGCCTGTCTCCATTACTTCAGACAGAGACAGTAGATTTGTTTCAAAGTTTTGGAAGACTCTTCATGAGTCGATGGGTACCAAACTTCAGTTCAGCACAGCTTATCATCCTCAGACCGATGGTCAGTCAGAAAGGACGATACAGACTCTCGAAGACATGTTGCGTGCATGTGTATTGGATTTCAAGATTCAGTGGGATGAGTGCTTACCTCTTTGTGAATTTGCCTATAACAATAGTTACCACTCTAGCATCGGTATGGCACCTTTCGAAGCACTCTATGGTAGAAGATGCAGAACTCCGGTTTGCTGGGAAGAAGTCGGTGAACGTAGTTTCCATGGACCGACGATAGTTGGAGAGACAAGTGAAAAGGTCAAGTTGATTCAGGAAAGGTTGAAGATTGCCCGAAGTAGGCAGAAGAGTTATGCAGACACTCGCAGAAGAGAATTGCAGTTTCAAGTGGGTGACAAGGTGTTTTTGAAAGTCTCACCAACTAGGGGGACATTGAGATTTGGACAGAAGGGCAAATTGTCTAGAAGGTTTATTGGTCCGTATGAGATTTTGAGCAAGATTGGAGATGTAGCTTATAGACTTGCGTTACCGCCGGAATTCTCCGGGGTACACAATGTTTTTCACGTTTCGATGCTCAAGAAGTATGTCTCTAGTCCTGCACACATTCTACAACATGAGCCTTTAGAGATTCGAGAAGATGCCTCGTATGTGGAAAGACCGATCAAGATCATTGACACCAAAGAGCAAGAATTGAGAAACCGGACTATTCATTGGGTCAAGGTACTTTGGGAAAATCACGAGCCAGAGGAAGCCACCTGGGAATTGAGAGAGCAAGTGCAAAGGAAGTATCCACAGCTTTTACCAGAGGTAATTGTTTGATTTATTTGGTGGACCAAATATCCTAAGGGGTGGAGGATGTTAGACCCCGACCCAGACCAATCCGATTAGTGTGTGATTAGTATGTGTTTAGTCCTAAGTGAGTTTAGTGGTTGTTGGGTTAGAAATGATTAGTTTTAGTCTTGGATATAGCTTTGGTAATTTTGAGAACGTTTAATATTAGTTAGACACACTCAGGATGGCCTGAGTGCACGTGTGAGCTTGGGAAGATCGTATCGATTTCCGTGTGATTGTGATTTTGATTTCATTTGAATGATATTTCGACGTGTTACAACTTTCGTATTAAGCCCATTCATGTTTGAAGCCCAAAAACCCAAGTTTTGGCCCAAAGAGGGTAAAATTGTCTTTCTTGCACAAATCTGGATACAATTTTCGAGACTTCAAAACTATGTCAAAAATATACTTTTTGGAAACTAGATATTTTGACGATCGTTTTATCCTTCTTCGTCGAAGTCATCCGAGGCCCACAAGGTCATGTTTTAGCCATTTCAAGTTCAAGCCCAATGGGCCCATGAGTCATCACTTAAGTCTCCTTTCTTCCTCTCTTTCATTCATTCCCCCAAATCTCTGCAACTTCTGAACCTAGGGCAAGAAAACCCTTTTTCTCTCCCTCCTCATTTCCCCTTGCATGATCTAGTTAGAGAGCTCCAAATAAAGTTTCAAGTTCATCATCTTCTCCATCTCATTGCAAGCTCTCTATTGGTACAAGTTTCTTGGAGTTTCTTTTGGGACAAGATCTACATTTCCTCTCTTCTCTCTTGTGTGACCATTCCTAGGTAAGAGCTTCAACCCACATCTTTCATGGAGTCTTTTTAGTCCTTTAAGATCATGATTTTCCTAGTTTCAACCCTTTTTCTAAATGGGTTTCTTGTTTTCAAGATTTAGTGAGTTGTGTGGTTTTCTCTTGGATTTTCTTGTAGTGTTGATTAGCTTGAGGAAGTACTTGAGGAGGAGTGTTTAGCTTTGGTCAAGGCAAGTGATCTTTATAGGCTTCATGTGCATTGTATTTTGATTCTATTTCGTTTTAGGAATTGTGCATGTGATTTGTCTACAAGTTTATGATTTTATCTTACTTGATTTGGATGTGTGGATGATGATAAATAAACCCTTGGTGAGCATGAAGGCTCAAGGGATGATATGTGGTTGGTGGATGAGAAGAAGGAGAAGAATGTAGTGAAAGATGTGCAAAGAAAGGGAGATTTCCGCACTCAGCGAGCTCAGGCAGCAGCCTGTTCGCTCGAGCGACCCCTGGGTCCGCTCGAGCGAACATGCCACTGTCTCCTACGGAGCGAGGCAGCGAGTCGTTCGTTCGAACGCATTTTGTTATTCGCTCGAGCCAACATTCGCTCGAGCGAACGGTCTACGCTTTGTAAGGTCCGCTCGAGCGAAGTGTCTCGCTCGAGCGAAGTGTCATCAACGTGGCAGGTCCGCTCGAGCGAACCTGCCAGTTGCAGGAAGATGAGTTTCTTTCCATTTTGTGTATTTTTCTTGAGGTCCGAAAACTAGACTATGTTAAGGGTTTTGACTTGACATTGTGTAAATGAAACCTCGAAATGCCACCCAACCTCTAAGGACACCAATTCTTGTATATTCTGACATTTGGAGTTTCAATTACACAAAGGTCAATTTGTAGCCTTAGCACATGCTTGTCAGATTTTGTATTTGAATTTCCGTCTTGGTACTATAAGTACAAACGTGCACTTGTTTTGTATTTCAAGTATAAGTTTGTTTTGAAGTTTTGTTCAAGAAAAAGGGGATCACTTCCTAAGCGTGTTATGCATAATAATTATGCCTTTTGCTAGTCGTGCTCGCCGTGTTTTGATAAGTGATTTCCCCCTTTTTGTCTCGACATGTTTAGATCGTGTTTTATGCATTCATGAACTAAGTGAACACCACTGAGCTTAGACTGCCCTTTTGGTTTGATCCACTGTCTGGGGGTCTTTAAACATGTGGACTGTCTGCAGACTAGTCGTGTATTTATTACACATCGTGCGTGTCCGGTTCCGCGGCCGGAATTCCCGTCTTTGTGGGAAATCGTGTCGTGCTTATATTATGTATATCGTGCTTGTCGTGCGTGCTTGCTCTTTTCATTATATAAATGATAGAGAAAGGATGGGCTCTTTGTGGTTGATAACTATTCATGATATATATTATGTACTCATGTTAGTTTGTTTTGTATCTCAGCTTTGTTCGTACTCTTGAAAATGTATCTCAACTTTGATAGTACTTCATACCAAAGATTTGCTCACATGTTTTCTCTAAATGTTATTGTTCATGTTCATGCCTAAATTGATTACCTGCCAAACCGTCGTGTTTGACCCTTGTTTATTGGTGCCCAGGTGCAGGAGACGTTGCCTTTGAGGAGGAGCGTCAGGAGGAGGTTTGTGAGCCAACTCCCGTGAGAGAGTGGCAGCCTGACGATGTCATTTAGATGTCGGTCTGGTTCTCGAGTTTCGTCACCCTTAGTCTTGGGGTTTCTTTTGACTATTTTGAGATTGTATTGACCTTTATTGGTCTCTTATGGGTTGTACTAAACTTAACTTGTTTTTGTATTAGTTCTATAACTTGAATATTAATGGGAATGCTTGTTAGCTTCTTTCTATGATACCATGCCTTGTGATCATTTGTTATGGCACCCAAATGTTTTGTTGGGCTCATCTTGATGTGTTTTGCTACACGCTTCCGCATACTTGTACGTGTGAGCCAGATTCCGCGTGTCTTTGGGAATCCTCACCGCGGGAACCTGTGGGAAAGCAATTAACAACACCGAATGCAATGCAACACTCGTCGCGGGCCCGGGGATCCGTTCCGGGGTCGCGACATGCTCTCCACAGGAGCTATCCCGAGTGCAGCTGCGACCTGCCGAGCACGTTTCGCCCTATTTTCTCGAGGCATACCTGCAATCTGGCTTAAAGCAAAGTGACAAGGAAAATAAATAATTATTAACAACAATAAATAATATTCGCAACGTGAATATAAGCAAAGTGACCATGTCATTATGTAAGAAAAGATATTTATTAATTTACTTAATCGTTACATGTGCAAAACCTGAAATTTAATGTCGACCTCGATCTCTTCTAACATTCCTCCTAATTCCCTCAAGTCTAGGAAATTAATCTTGAGCTTAGCATGAATTTCTTGTACCGGCCAAGGAGGTGGTAGAGTGCTTACTATTGAACGCACCAGATCTGCAATATTTGGTTCAAATCCTCTTCTTTTGAGATCGTAAAACAATTGCTCCTTGTTTAGCAAATGTTCTCTAACAGATATTCCTTCAACCATTTTCTCTCTCCGGAACTGTATCCATAAGGGATGAATACATTTTTCAAATGACTGTAATAGGTCGACGAACTCCACTGCATGCCATGGTCGTAAGACTTCAAATATCCTCATTTTTACAGCATCCCAAGCCCGTGGCAATGTTTCAGCAATTTTTATCATTATATATCTTTCAGGGATGAAATTGCCACACAGTCTCAGCCACTGAGCCAGTTGAATTTTGCGGGAACCATGCTTTGCTATTGGAGTTTCATTTTCAAATGATTTATGTTCAAACTCATTTGTCCATTCCATAACACGTTGAGAGTCTTTGCCACGACAGTATTTGAGAGGTGTATTCATATGTTCTGTGTTAGAGATGAAAAATTGAATCGTTTCAATTTTAATTTAAAGGAAAGCAACAACGGATAAATCAAACATGAACATAATATAACAAGCTAGGTAATAACATGGCACACAGCATATATAACAATCGAATGAAATTAAGCATACTTTTTATAAGAAAAGTTCTTTATTAATTTACTTAATCGTTACATGTGCAAATTAAAAGTAAACACTACATGTCATATTCCATGTCATCATCTTCCTGACTATGACCATCATTCCCTTCATCATCTTCGTATTCCGCTAGCGTTTCATCCTCGTCTTGGGCATCCTCTGATGCTGACTCATCACTGAGAACGATCTCAGGATCTATATCATCTCTAGAGTATTGGTCACTAGTACCATCGACGAGGACTGAGACAACAAATGTCGTTTCGTCCTGCTGAAATGCATCAACCGGCACATCATCAACATCACCGTCGTCATCAGGTTTACATAGACCAGAGCCTGGTCTCACGCCCGTTAAACTACGGTAGACCTGTTCGAGCATATTAACTTACACAAATGCCCTATCTTCTATAACATAAAATTATACATGTACACTGTCCTCTATATGAAATTGTAAATCCCCTAACAGAATCACATGCATAACAAGCTCCAAAAGCAAACATCATATAACAAAGACAACGTTTATGCATGCCCAATTCCATTAACAGGCCTAATGGGATAATGGCCTCTAAACAAGCCCGTAAAGGGGAGGAGCCTAAGCCATATATTAACAGGTTAATGGGTGAGCCCAAGTACCCATCATTATTAAATTGAGTGCTTGGGGCAAGGCTTGATAGCCAGAGAGGCCCAGATCCAAGCCTCGGCCACAAATAAATGAACATGTTGAGCTTGTCTGCCAAGCTAGTTACCACACTTAGACCGAGGGATGGGTAGGGTGCAGATTAAACATGACATTGGATCAAGATCCCACTCAAATCCATTTTCCCTGGATCCAATCAATATCAGATATCCATACCATGATCCTGAACCCACTATGAGTCAGATTTAGATCTGTGCTCCATTCTTTCGCTTGGAGCAATATTTGAGTGGGATCAAAGAGGAGATTCCGTTGAAAATTCCGTTGCAGATTTGGAAAGGAACAGGAAAAGATTTTTGGACTGACTCCTTTGTTTGATTCTTGGACTTTTTTTTTCCTTTTAATTTTGTATGTGGCTTTAAAAGTGTCCTGCA
This sequence comes from Cinnamomum chago, assembly GCA_038049695.1. Taxonomy (NCBI): domain Eukaryota; kingdom Viridiplantae; phylum Streptophyta; class Magnoliopsida; order Laurales; family Lauraceae; genus Cinnamomum; species Cinnamomum chago. Next base: position 24,128,781 of record CP142456.1, on the reverse strand, counting down.
AATCAGGATACCTGTGGACCCCTCAAAGTTTCTTTCTTTGAGTAAGTTAGCCCAAGAATGCAGTGTGAATGAACAATAATAGCTGTCTTTGTAAAATAGTCATTTGCCCTTCTAATAAGATGGGTTCGATTCTTCCACACAAGAGGGATCAAAGAGGGGTAGATGCAGTCATATGACTCTTCATGATGATCCACCAACCTGTGACAACTATATTAACTGACAACGCGTATGCTTTAATTTGTGGTATCTTTGTAAAAAAAATTATCATATGTGCTTCTTACTTAGATGGGTTAGTTTCTTCCAAAAGTGGGATTGAAGAGGAGGAGTTAATGAGTCAAAGGACTCTTCCATGATGACCCATTAACCTCTTGTAACTGACATTTACGCCTACCCCGCCCCCCCTAAAAAAAAAAACCCCTTTTATATCCAGCAAGCCACAACACCCTTGGCCTGTTTGTTTGCCATAGAATAGAATAGAAGAGGAGTAAAAAAAGTTGCAACGGTTGAAATTTTAGAATTGCAAACTCAAATACAAATTAATCAAACTGTAAAGTAGGTAAATATGATCCAACCCCATTTGAAATAGGGATTTAGCAAAGCAAAGCATGTCAGAATGCAAAAATCAACTCAGTATGAAATAATTAGCAAAGCATGAGAATAAAAACAACTCAGTAGAATCTCCAAACCACAGGAAAAGGGGAAAAAAAAACCAAAGATTTATATTCAGACTGAGATCGGATAAACTACTAAAACAAGACCCGAAAATATACCATCACAAACCCTCAGAAAATCTACACAGAACCTCTCTCTCTCTCTCTCTCTCTCTCTCTCTCTCTCTCTCTCTCTCTCTCTCTCTTACTGACAAACTCATGGTTGTGACAATAAGAACCTTCTGACTATGCTACAAACACTTGTCCATCAATTGATGACCTTCCTAAAATGTAGCAGTTGGTATTTGGTAGTAGGAAGCCACATTGCTTTCTCCCTACTATACTTGTTTTCAAAAATACAAGGATATAGTGAAAGGTAATATTCTTCTTTTGTGCTCTTTCTTCATAATTTTTGTTTTCTAAGACTGCATTGCTGATTCTGAAGTCATCACTGGCGTGTGTGACATTAGGAATTAGCTATGTGGCATTGTTGATTTGATTCAACAAAATGTCTGACTCATTTTATCTTGTTTTTTCAAGTCTCAGAAGTATTTAGAACAGACCATCTCAATAAACCAGTATAATAATTTTTTATTTAAAATTTTAGACTCATCTATTCTGACATATATTAATACATCAAATGTATAATACAGAATAAAAGCATGCAATGACAGAAAGTCAAAGAAGGAAGAACAAGGATTATTTAAGAAGTTCAAATGCAGACACATGTATACTGCTCTATAGAATGCTATGAAATTAAAAAAAAGAAAAAGACACCACTGAATGCAAGTCATCTGATAGTAATGCAACAGGATAACAGCAATTTTATTCATTTCCAATAATGTTTTGGATGTATTTGAGCAATCTCTTAATTAGTCGTTCCAGCCATGTGTGAAACATCGCTGCTATATTTCCACCAATATAAGAATCAAGATCATTCCATATGTTCAAGTCTGATATCTGAGCAAATGCCCAATGAAATATACTATTTCAAGTTAGAGAATAAAACAATATTGACTGTGAATCAATCGAGATATGAAACATAATACATTCATGACTCAACAAATATACCAGCACAGCCAATCATCACTATCATTTATCAATACCCGAAAATACCAGAAACCCATGTCAAAATGCAAGAGAATCGATCTATGAAACCTAAAAAAAAAAGCGTGTAAGAAGACGTAGCAGATGGCTGGAGAGGATGACCTTGGCCCGAAGGGAGAAGGACATGAGAGAGGGGACTGCTGAGAGCGTGGAATGAGAAAGAGGAAAGGGAGATGAGGGAGAAGGATAAGGAAGAAAGAAAGAAGAGGAGGAGGAAACGGCGGCGGCTGCGCCGGCTGCGCTTTGCAGACGAGAGGAGAGGAACATGGGAGGAAGAAGAAAAGAGAAGAAGAGAGAGAGAGAGAGAGAGAGAGAGAGAGAGAGAGAGAGAGAGAGAGAGCCGAGGGAGAGGGGGAGTGGGGAGTGGGGAGTGGTGCGCAGGGCGCCACAGAGGAGGGGGAGAGGAACAGTGCAGGAAGAAGAGAAGAGAGAGAGAGAGGGGAGAGGGGAGGAAGAAGAAGAGGAGGAGGGAGGGAGGAGAGCAGACAGAGAGATTGGGAACGAGGGAGAGAGAGAGAGGTGAGCGGTGTGTGCGGAGTGCAGGAAGAGGGAGGGGTGTACCTGGTGCAGGGGAGGCGTCCGGCGGCGCGAGGAGGACGATGAAGGCTCTGCGGGCGTCCGGGGGCTGCTGCTGTGGTCGTGCGCCTGGGACTGGCAGAGGTCTGGAGAGGGAGGGAGATTTGGGCGATTCACGCGGAGTGAGGGAAAAGAGGGATTGGAGAGGAAAAGGGGCGATTCACGCGACTTCCGGTGGCGGGAGAGACAGCGAGCGAGGGAGAGATCGACCGAGGGCGAGAGTGAGGGAAAGAGAGGGAAAGAGTGAAAAGAGAGTTAGGGGAAAGAGAGGAAAAAAGGGGTTTTGGCGCGGGGAGGGAAAAATAGCCTTTTACCGACGTTAAAATTTCGTCTCCAAAAGCAAACCAAAACGTCGGTAAAAGCTTTAACACTTCTATTTTTCCCGACGTTATTAAAATAAACGTCGGCAAATATACACTATGAACGACGTTTTTAAAACGTCGGCAAACTTTTTAAAAAAATTTCCTTTTAAAACGTAGAAATGTGCTAATTTTGCCGACGACATTATAACGTCGGTAAAATAAATAAAACGTCGGCAAAGTTAATTTTTACCGACGTTTTAATAAAACGTCGGCAAAAGGTTTAAACATTTTTTCCTTTTAAACGAAAAAAGTTCTCATTTTACCGACGAAAATAAAACGTCGGTAAAAATTAACTTTGCCGTCGGTAAAATAAATAAAACGTCGGCAAAGTTAATTTTTACCGACGTTTTAATAAAACGTCGGCAAAAGGTTTAAACATTTTTTCCTTTTAAACGAAAAAAGTTCTCATTTTACCGACGAAAATAAAACGTCGGTAAAAATTAACTTTGCCGACGTTCCATAATAAAACGTCGGCGAATGTCAACTTTACCGACGTTTTTAAAACGTCGGCAAAACTTTTAAAGATTTTTCTCTTAAACATGTGCTCATTTTCCCGACGAAATTATAACGTCGGTAAAAGTAAATTTTTACCGGCGTTTTTAATAAAAACGTCGGTAAAAAGTATATTTTACCGACGAATTTTAAAAACGTCGCTAAAAGTGCAACTTCTTGTAGTGACGATCAACCTAGATAGCAGTAACAAGTTTGAATCCTTAAATTGTTTTAATCATGTGTGTCCAAATCCTTTTTTTATCTTTTTGGTTTTAATTAGTATAATAGGTGAGTTTTGCAGTACCCAATATTTGAAATTCATCCCTCAAGTGGCCATATTGTCAAACACCTTACCCACATTGTCATAAGCATACAACACTAACACTCTTTCACGTACCAACACTTTCACTAGGTAGTATGAATACATAGGGCCCAAAACCCAGGCATGGTTGCCCACGGCCACATTGGGGATTTTCAGTCCCTTGGTATTTATGATTTCAGATTCATACCACTTGGATACTATGGTTTTCCAAGGTTATTTGCACATATATATTAGATCATTCTTATGCATGATTCTTTTAGGGTTCCTAGAATTGAATAAAACTAGAATCAATGGATAGAATCATCAATCTAAACAGTAATTATAGGTTAGTTTACTTCCCACTTGTCAAAATCGAAGTAATCTCCTCTAACTTGATGTGACACCCCGACCCGCTTAATTTCGATTAATAGTTAAATTAATTGAGATTAGTTACTTAATGGATGTTTTGAATATATTAGTTACTTAATGGATGTTTTGAATGTATTTGGACTTGATTAGGTATAATTAATTGGATTTGACCATTCACTAAGTAGATTATGACTTTTTGGAGTCTTTTGGCTTTTATGTGTGTTTCAGACTTTTGGGGATTTTGGGTGCATTGCATAGTGCATATCATGGGCTTTAATTCATATGTTTTGACCCAATTGATTCGGACCCAAACTGACCCATTCCCAGCCCATTTTAGCCCATTTCCTGCATAAAGCCCCTTTACTGAAAACTCTGTAACATACTTGGGTTTGCTAGCAAAACCCAAGAATTTTTTTTTTTTTTTGAAGTGCCATTCCTTCAATCAATTAGTCCTTCTTTCCTTGAGCATTCCAGCAGAAAATCCTTCTCCACTACTTTTTCTTCTTCCCTCTAATTCCACTAAATCAAGAGCTTGCATGTGAAATCTCTCTCAACTCCATCTTCTTCAAGTACTCTTCCTATACCCATTTAATGGTGTGATCTTGAGAGAACTTCATCTCCTTCCTCATTTCAAGCAACCAGCCAAGGAGACCTCTTGCGTGTGAAGAAATCCATCTCCATTACATCTTCCTTCTTCTCTACAACAAGGGTTGTACTCTCAAGTCAAGAACAACTCTATTTTTCATTTCTCAATACTGTTGGTAAGCTCTTTGGTTCAAGATTCATGTTTCCTTATTCAAATCAGAATTTAAAAGGGTATATTGGTGTTGCATGTGGATTTCAAACCCAATCTTTTCATTCACCATTGTAGGACTTCATCTTCTCCATCACATTTGAGGGTTTTTCTTTTAGAGAGCTTGCTTGGGCAATAGAGCTTGATTTTAGCTTGGATTTGTGATTTTTAGCTTCAAGCACCTTAAGGCAAATTAAACAATTTAAATCTTGTGCATGCACCTTCATTTCTTTTGATTCTTGTCAAGATTTATGTGTTAGAGACCCCACTTTCAGCTCAATACTTAGTTTGATCTCAATTATTTAATGGGTTCTTGTAAATGTATGTAATGGGTATGGTTTGATAGATTTCTGTCAAGGGAATGGGAATGTATATTTAGATAGCACTGGTGGCTCATCTTGCAAGTTTTTGAACATTGGAATGGACTGCAAATGGTTGCAGGGGAAGCCAAGAGGGGCAAAATAGTCCATGTCGCAGCCCCACTGACTTTGGCAAAAAGCACCCCCTCTCTAGCGAGCAAGGGAGCTGCTTGGCAGAGAGCACTCTCGCTCTAGCGAGCTCCCATCTCGCTATTGCGAGATGGCCCACTAGGCCCAGCGAACCAGACTTCAAACGACCATAACTTTTGATCCACATGTTCAATTTTGGAGTTCTTTGTATCGTTAGAAAGCTCTTGAAGCATAGAATTCAATGGTCCATATATCTTATTGATGAGAGGTCTAGGGAAAAAAGCGATATTTGTATTTAAAAATCTTGGCAACCGGAACGTACCACAAGCCAAGTAAAGAACCATAGGATGCTTAGAGTGTTTTGGCCAGTAGGTGGACCTTGAGGATGAATCCCTTGAACCCTAAATCATGCTCAATGGAATTGTAATTCATGTGTGATGGACCCGATTTTTTCTTACTCTCCTCTCCCATCCGTCCCCGGGGTCACCGAGAGGATCCAAATGGAGGGAAGAAAGGGGGAGAAAAAAGGGCATCTACATTTTTGTACGGGTATGCCAGATTTTCAATTCTACTTGGAATTTAGAAACGGGGATCCGGAGATCTACCTTCACAAGTAGAAAGGAATTCAACATTTTTTCTAAGTTTCCATTGCACATATTTTTAAGAAAAGAGACAGTTTTTTTTTAATGCCGTTAGAAGATTTTGTTTTGTTTGCCGTAAAAGGCGATTTACAAATCTCATCAAAATGAAAGACAAGAATTGTGATTTGCTTGTCTTTTAAAGAAAATACAAAGTACAATAGAAAAGTAAGAAAGGGAATCTGACTTCTCAGGAGATTGCGGGGACCAGTTCGGATCGACGGTCGCAAGTCATGTATGGACTTCGCCATCGTCCTTCAGATGAGAACGCTTGATGCTTTGATTCTTCGGCTTGGCATGGACTTCAGTTTTTTAGAGGATAAGGACCAAGAGAAGGTCCTATACCCAATAAAAAATGAAGAGACGGGTTGAAGAGTCGCGTCTTGGCCATGTTGAATAGGAGAAGAGAAGGCTTTTTCTTGGGGGGGAGCGCCCCCCAAGGGACTTCAATCACCTTTTGGTGTTTGTTGCGGTAGAGTTTCTTCAGAGTAGCAGAGCTTCTGGATGGATTTCTAGATCTTGAGTTTGAGATTCCGGGATTCGGGCCTGTCTCCTCTTGGAATCACCTCCTTTTATAGGCATTGGTAGCTTTTAGGTGACTTTATGGGCTTTAATGCATTTAAAACCACATAATGGGAGGAGTTAGAGGTTTTAATTCCTTTATTTTGTAACTCCTTTTTCTTAGCTTCTGATTGGCCGGTGGACATAATGGGCATTTAATCATCTTTAATCTCCATGATGAGAGAAGTTTCATAACTTTAATGTCATGATGACTTGGACTTGTAACTCCCATTTCCTTGCTTCTAATTAGGCCGTCCAAAATAATGAGTTAATGACCGCATTTAGTTGGATCAATTAACAGCATTAAGTGGTCGTCGAGGAGTTGAAAAGTCGCGGGCCGTGCCGCGTCTTTTGGAATTCTTCTTGCGATGATCGACGATGGATCTTCATGTTGACCGATGTCGGATAATCATGCAACTTCAAACGTTGGTTGATTCCAAGGGGGCGGTGACATCTGTCTTGTCGATTTCTCGATCAGTCGGACAGAAAGTGCACTTTCTTGGTCAGTCGGTTGGCGATCTTGGAGCGATCGGTGACAATTTCATGCTCTTAACGGCGGATCCGTGATGTTGACGAAGATCAATCGTTTTTTAGCATCAAAAATCAGATTTTCAGGAAATCACAGGGGCTGGAACTTCCGAAACTTGAAAAGGGATGAAAAACGGGTCACCCGGCGACAAATCTGGTGCCACCGTTTTCTCCTGGATTTTTCTTGACATTTCTCCTCATTTATTGGCTCGATTCTCCTAAAGAAAACCTGACGGGAAGCTGAGCGAATCGGTGCACAAAGTTTCTTATGTTTTGGAAGAGCCGAAGACTTTGTCGTGCAGAGTTGCCGTTTTCTTTGTCAAGAGTCCAAAATAGGTCAAACGATGTCGGAATGACTTGAAATTTGACGTGGAGCTTCCCAAGCAGTAGATAGGACCAACCATGGGCTTTTGTTTGAGTTTTGAAGCCATTTGGGGTCCCGTCACTGAAAGGCTTGATTTCGCCGCGAGGAAGATGTTGCGCTTTGATGTGCGGTCAACCGATGTGGATGTCATGGTCCTAGGGTGTTCTGCCGCCAATAGCCTTGATTTTCTTTCGGAGCGTCAAAGTAGGGTCAAACGTTGTCGGAATGACCTGAAATTTGATTGCAGCCCTTTTGAAGCATGTTGAAGCAGCCCATGTGCTCTGTTTGATGAGTAGTGGTCCCGGTGGTTTTCGCCGCCGAGGGGCTTGATTTTCTTTCGGAGTGTCGAAGTTGGGTCAAACATTGTCGGAATGACCTGAAATTTGACTTGGAGCCTTTTGGAGGTATTTTGAGACCATCCGTAGGCTCAGATCGAAGTTTTCATGTCTTTGACGCCGCCTCCGCCAGGAGCGCCTGTTTAGCTGCCGGAGGAGTGAAGTTAGGCCAAATGATATCGGAATGAACCGAAACTTCATGTGAACTCCTCTTTTGGCTACCTTGAAGGATTTATCAGTTTTCAAGTGATTCTGACAAGATCGGATGCTTGAAGCGGCATTGCCCGTTTGTAGTAGGATGCAGCTTCATGTGGCTTCTTGATGTTGAAGAGGCAAAGCGACATTTTTGGTGTCAACAAATGCCCCCTCGAGGCGCCTCGATGTGCCTCAAAGAGAAACTTGAAGGAGAGCTTTTTGGTTTGACCAAGAGTCTTTGAGCATTTTTTTTCTTTTGGAATAGCCTTTTGAGTTTCCAAGGGAATTTTATGGTGGTGAGAGGGATCACGTACCATCTCAAGGAAAAGTTTTGAAAATGACATGAGGTAGTTGGATTTGAGTTTTGGATTTTGGGTTTTCCTTTTGATCTTGTGAACCTAAGGGCTTTATGTGGCGCATCAAGCGATCAAGAATGATTTTTGGTTTTTGACCTTGTGACCTAACAAGCTATATGTGGCAGGTTAGAGGGTCGGGGTTTGATTTTTGGATTTTGACCTTGTGACCCAACAAGTTGTATGTGGCAAGTTGGGGGGGTCGGGTTTGGTTTTGACCTTGTGACCCAACAAGCTGTATGTGGCAAGTTGGGGGGGTCGGGTTTAGATTTTGTGGAATGTCAATTTCAAGATTTTGACTTAATTTGGTTCATGAGGTTGGATGGTTTGGTTTTTTGGAAATTCATTAGTTTTTTTTTTTTTTTGAATGGTTCAATCGACTCAAAAGAGGCATGGGACCATTTTGTATGCTCTTGGTAAGAGGAATTTTTTTGAAAGGAAGCCCCTTTTAGTGCCTAGGTGGTCAAACCTGACTCATGTGGGCTAGCCCATGGGACCTTAAGCTTTTTAAAGATGGCTTAGATCTCACATGGTGTCATTTTGTAAAGAATATCTAAAAATATCTCTTTTGGATAGAGAATATCTAAAAATATTCTTACTTGGAGAGAATCTCTCAAGTTTCATTTCTTTTGAGAGAGATTTTCTCAAAGTATCTCTCTTTGGGGGAGAATATTTCAAATTCACTTTCTTTTTGGAGAAAAATTCTCAAAGAATCTTCTCTTTGGGAGAGAATATCTTAAATCTCCTTTTTTTTTTTGGAAAGGTTGCTAATGTTTAGCACTTACCTCCTTTCTTTTCTCCTTGTTTCTTCTTTTGATTTGCTCTCTTCTATAAAAGCAAGAGGAGATTTTCTTTTTTTGCTTCATTGCTTTCTTTCTTTGCAAGTGTCTTCAACAATGCTCCAAAATCAAGAATTCTTCTTCTTCTCCAAAGATCTTCAAGCTTTTCTTCTTCTTCTCCATCAATGGCTTCAAGTAAGTTTTCTTCCTCCACAAGAAATTTCCATTGTAGAAATAGAATTTTCTTTTCTTTTCTTTCTTTTTCTTTTTCTTTTTCTTTTCTTCTCTTTTTTTTCCACGTCTTTTCTCCTTTTTTTTCACGTGCTATTTTTTTGTTTTTTTTTAACGTTTTCTTTTTCTTTTGCACGTTTTTTTTTCTTTCTTGGCTGTACAGACAGGTCCGTATGGACCTGGCAGTAATGCTACGTGGCAGTGGGCCACGGCTTGCCGCCCAAAAAAAAAAAAAAATTTTGAAACTTCTTTCTGTTTTTTTTTTTTTGCTTCTCTTTTTTTTTTTTTTTTGCTCACCATGATAATGAAATTTATGCACCATGATGATGAGGTTTTATGCATTTCAAGATGTTCATGCATATTTGTTTCTTTTTTTTTTTTTTTGATGCATCAAGATAAGAGGCTAGAATCTCTAGGTCAAGCCAACATGAATTTTGACTTTGACAAAGTTTGATTGGTTTTGACCAAGTTGGGTTGGAATTGATCAAACTTTGGTTAAAGTTTTCCTAGCATCTAATGCATGATGATTTTTGGATGCATGCTTTTTAGTAAATTGATTGGGCGCATGATGATGCATACCTAGAAATCTTTTGCAAATTTTGGGATTTGGAGCTTGCACAATGTTGAGCCCTTTCCTGATCTTGCTGGATTTTGAGGAGCTTTGCAAGTTTTGGAGTTTGGAGCTCGAAGCAATGTTGAGCCCTTCTTCAAGCTTGTAGAGATTTGATGAGATTGGTTTGATCTCGCAGCGATGTTTGAGTTCAAACCTTCTTTGATGAGGCTGCATTGAGCTTGCGGCGATGTTGAGCTCATCTTCTTGCTTCCTACCTTCTTCGGGATGTTTCCCTTTTCTTCGGAATTGTCCCGGAATCATGCCAAAATTTCGTTAGAATTTTTTTAGCAAAATTTTGTCACTTTGATGATTGATTTTTTTTTATCCTTTTGCAGGTAATTCCTCTAGAATGAACAAGGGCAAAGAGCATGCATCTGATGCACCTCGTCGGTCTACCAGGTCTCCTAATGTGGCCTTTCAGCAGGCTTGGGAGAAGGTCCAGTTTGTGGAGAGAAACTTGGAAGAGTGTGACTCCCTCAATCGCGATGAGATGAGACAGCGATTGATCGCTCTCAAGGATGAGGAGTTCTACAGAATTATGGTAAGCAACCGTCCTTAGGTCATGGACGATCAGAGCCTACCTTCTTCTTTGGCGATGCAGTCCCTTACGACTTGACGTACCAAAGAATGTTTTTTCAGTTCTCTTACACATCTAGTGGTGAGGAGAGAACTATTTCTACCCGGTCGACCTTTGATCGGACTGTATCGATCATGAGTCTTTCTCCCACGTACCCCAAGAGGGAGGATCTTCCAAGCTGGGTGAAGAGGACCAATGTGATAAAGACCGGGGTTTTTGTTGGCGGTCCGTATGCACGCCTTCCAGTGGCTACCAAGGTTCCGACCATCCGTCGGTCAATTTGAGATCAGTTGGCCTTAGTATTTTTCGGGGTGACGACAGCAGTTGGGTGAAGCCTTTTCGACTTCGTGGCCGTTTCAGTGTTGATTCGAGCTGGGAATCATGGACTGATCACACCCTGCAGGCTGGTAGAGCCATTTTGAAGGAGGCCAGGATCTTCGACGGGGTTCGCGCTTTTCAGAAGACCGTGGTTTTCTCCGATGAGGCCTTTATGGCCATGCTAGAGTCATTCCTTCCACAAACCAACACCTTCATTGTGACGAATGGTGAGATTGGTTTTTCTTCGAAGGAATTAAGCGTCATTACCGGGCTGCCTATCCTTGGCAAACTCTATGAGGAGTTTGTGCCTATCGACATCATCCTTGAGGAGCAGTCTGAGGAGTTCAGGCTCCTGTACTTTCAGCTCGTTGCCTTCTATGATTTTTTTAAGGAGAAGAGGGCTCGAAAGTCCGGTATAGCAGTTAGAAGAGTTGTAGCTCCAACTTCTTTGACGGCGGAGAGTCTTCTGATGGTATGGCCCAGGATGCTAGGGCCAAGAACCCAAGTTTGAAGAAGATTTCCATTATGCGAGATGATTTGAAGAAGTTCTTCAGGAGTACAGACGTCATTTGTCTTGACATTGCACTGCAGAGAGATCTCGCTGTTTACCTCACTTATTGGTTGCGTGGGGCTATTTTCGCTAGAGGAGATGGAACACACATCAGGCCGCATTGTATTTTTCCGGCTTGTCAGATGGCGTTCGGAGAGCGGTTGGCTTTGGTGCCAGCTCTTTACTCCGACTTGTGTACCAAACTGCAGGCTGCTACTTTCTTGGTTCGGCTGGGGCTCCATATGAACAAGGTATTTTCAGCCCATATTTTTTATTCGTGGTATGTTTACCACTGTCCCGGCTTCCATCGATTAGGAGTTGCACAGGATGATGACCCTTTCATGATTCGGTTGGCTAGGGGGACAGTCGTTTCCGAATCTCTTTTGTCTGCCCGTTTGAGGATCCGACAGTTCAGGGACGTCGAGATCGGGCAATCTTCAGTGAAGCTTTCTCCAGGTTTGCGGAAGAAGGCTTTCGACTTTGGTGCCTCCTGATCGACACTTAGATGTGTAACGCTTAACCGCAAGACTACGGTGTCGTCAAGTAGTAAAGGACTAAAGAGTCCAGATTATCGATCCCACGAGGAGAGGATGGAACAAGCAATGAATCCAATTAATGTAGAATTGAACTAAGATATAGCTAATATAGACAAATGAAGCGAATAATTAAAACTAATAAACTATACAATGTAAACAACTAATTAATAATCTAAGGTATGAAATTAACAAAATCTAAGCTAATCTAACAAACTACACTAAACTAGTGGATGGATGGATGAATGGTGGTGGAAATGGAAGATTTATATGAAGATATGGTGTGAAATGTGTAGGGTTTTAAAACAAGTGATTTGAAATGTGGATGTAACAATCTAAAAGTGAAAATAACAAATTAAACAAGGATTTAGATTAACAACAATAAAAAGAAGAGATTAGGCAATCCAAAATCCACTAAGTATGAAATTAATTCAACCAATGCATGTTCTAATTCAACTCCAAAATCTACAATCCAATTAGCAATCTCTTGCCTAATTGGGTTGGATGATATAACAATGAATATCAAAGTAAAGAAAACAAAAGGCCAAGATTCTAAATCATAACCTAACTACCCTAACAATTAATCATCAAAATCAAGCTACAAAAGATCAAAGATAAGGGCTCTAGAGCATGTTATGTGAGAGAACTTAATCCAACTACAAAGCATCAATTGAGATTATCCAAGCATCAAGTGTAGAGATAGAGCATGAAAAATGAGAGAGATTAGTACAATTAGATCTAAGATCTATTAATCAATGAAGGCAAAAGTAAGGAATTTGAACTAAAACATGCATATAATTGAACTAATCATATTACTTAGCTTCAAAATGAGAGCCTAATCCAAGAGGCTTAGCCACTAAACATCAAGAAAGAGCTCCAAATCTCCATAAATGACGTTTAATTACACTCTCTCTCTCTAGATTAGTTACAAAGAACCTCCTAATTACAATCTAAAAGTAAAAACAAAATTGCAAGAAGACTAACTTGCCAAAAGATCTCCCCTCACTCTACAAAAACATTCTAATTTATAGGAATATTGAAGACATTTGATTGGCTCATTTCATTTCACAATGATTGCTTCCATTTGATTAGTTGCAACTTGAAGGCTTTTGATTGGCTTATTTGCTTTCACATGGATTGCTTGAATTCAACTTGGAGGCTTTTCATTGGCTCTTTTGTTTTCTCATGGATAGCTTCAATTTGATTAGTTGCAACAAACTTTTCTTCCAAAAGCATATGTGCCTTTTGCTTTATGTGGTCTTTTAACTTGGAGGCTTTTGATTGGCTCATATCCTTTCACATGGATTTGTGTCATGGCAAGCTTTGATTGGCTCATATCCTTTCACATGGAGGGGTGAGTTGGATGGAAAAGAAAAATAATAATAATATGCAATTGTTAGGATTTGAACCCATAATCTATTCCATACCAACCTAAGCTCCAACCAATACAAAATAATAATAATATGCAATTGTTAGGATTTGAACCCATAACCTATTCCATACCAACCTAAGCTCCAACCAATACACCAACCAATCCTTTGTGTTAGAAAATGACTTCTTTTATCCATAAAGTCTTCTCCTCGTATTTTGGAATTCTTCAACACTTCCTAAGATTTCTTCATGTAATTTCTTTATTGAAATCTCTTCTTGATGGCTTGGGACACTAGCCGGAATGTTAGGATAGTCGCGGGGTCCACCTACACAAGATAAATTACATAAAAATGCGCTACAAATAATCAGATTTGTACATGATAATCCGATAATCCGTTAATGTGATAGAATGATAAAATCTCTGTGTAAGGCAAATGATATGCATATGAGATGCTGATAAAACTTGGACTAATGAGGGGTAAAATATGCAATATTTAACACTCATCACCTCCCGTGATTCCACCAGGGCGGGGTCGGGAAGACATTACTCCTTGACCAATGCAGAAAAGGGGTGGCTTTTTAACATATGTGTTGGTACGATGGTGTACCGGTGACATCTTTTTATTGATATCCAACCGTATGTTCCCTCGCGTTTCGCGCTGCAGCTGGGCTTCTCTCAAGGCATTGTCGGAGCGCCTTCGAGCATGGTGAAGCGCTTTGGTGGTTTGCAGGATGGAAGGAATGCATGGGCCTTTTATAGTGCGGAGGACACTACCGCCATGATTTCCTATCTTGAGTTGCCCACTTTCCGGACTGCTGGCTTCACGAAATGGTTTGTGGAAAGCTTTTCTGTGTACCGGGGGCTTTCCAAGAAGGAGCTTGATGTCAAGAAATCTCCTGGGAAGGGTCTTTGCAGATCGGATGGAGTCCGTCGAGAGGAAGTTATGGCTTTCCTTTCCATAGAGAAGCAGAAGATCGGCTTTCTCAATGAGCAGTACATCATCAGACCAGGAGCGGTACAAGAGATACCTAGTGAGGTCTTGGATCAGCTCGAAAAGGAGGAAGCCGAGATCGACGCTTGGATGCAAGCAGAGCTAACGAAGGCTTCCATGGAGTCCACTGGGAAGGGCAGACTATCCGGTGAGGAATCAAGCGAAGCTCCTGACTTTGACAGTGGGGCGGGTACTTCAAGTAAACCATCCCATAGAAGCAAGAGGAAAAGAGGGCAGCGCCACAATAAGAGACGACACGATGACTCTCCTGATTTAGAAGTCCCTCTCACTACTGCTGAAGAAATGTCAGGGGATGCTGATGAGCCTCCGGAAAAGAGGAGTCGAGAGGAAGAGACCTCTGATGTAGGTATGCTTCCTCCTCTTTCTTCTTCTGTTTCTTTCGTTGAGGTTTTCTCTTTTTTTTTATTCGCCTTTTCTCCCTTTTTCAATAGAAGATGAGGACTTGGTGATGCATGAGGTCTCGACTGATGAAGCAGTGACGGATACGATTGCGGCATCTGAAGAAGAACTGAAGGACTCTGGAGTGATTCCAGAATCTTCACCTGGTATGACTTCTTTGTATTTTCTTTCTTTTTGTTTGTGCTGTCATCTTCTAACATGTTGCCCCCCCCCCTCCCCCCCCCCCCGCCCCCTTTTTTTTTTTTTTGTCAGCTGACTTGCCACAGGATTCCGACGATTTCGAGCCATCCATGGATGCGGCCTTTGACGACGCTTCGGATGAACTCATGGGGGCAGAAAGTTTTCCGCCGATCGTCGAAGAAGGTATTTGTAGCAATAATCTTGATGATAATGATTTTTTCAACAAGATCATATTCATACCTCTTTTTTTTTTTTTGCTGGCAGATTGTGAGGCAACAGAAGAAGTTCCTCCGTCTTTCTCAGTGCCAGAGCAGGGGATGCCTGCAGTTGAACCAGAAGTAGGGACTTCTTCTTCTAGTTTTAATGCGGCAAAGCGGATTCTTTCGCCAGTGTCTCTGGTTTAGAAAGAGCTTAATGATCACTCCTCCAACAGGACATGACACGGGCAGTTGACCAATGGAGAGGGGCGAGCCTTCTTTCGGGCCATCTCTTGAGTATGCGAAGAAAGTGTTGAAGAGCGTTTTGAGCTCATGGATCGAAACTCTTTCTTCTGGCCATTTAGAAGCTGGCTTTGGCATGGTTAAGCATGTACAGGACATCCTTGCTGATAGCGAAGAAGTCGACCTGGACATTGCAGATGCGAAAGCTTTCGTTGATGAAGTCATAGCTTTAGGGAGCAAGTGGAATGAAACCAAGAGCTTCCCAAGTGGTTATTTCTTCAACGAGATGTTTTTGAAGCCTTCTGGCGAGGTCAAGTCTGAGCTGAGAGAAATCTCGCGGACTCGGAAGCAGTTCGTTTGGGAGAGGAACGTTATCGAGTTGGCTATCATCGGGCTGACAGAAGATCTGTGTCGTATTGATAGGGAGCTCGTTGAGACCAGGCAACGTCTTGACCTATTGGAGGAACAAGTTGCTGCGAAATGGGCTGCCATTGTGAAAGCTCGTGCCAGAGAAGGGTCTCTGATTCGCCAAGTCGAGGAGGCTGAATACAATCTCCAGAGGAAGACTCAAGAGTACGAGCGATGACAGATTCTTTGGGAAGAGCTTCCCTGTGCTGCAGACGGATCGCGGCGTTCTGCCGCATTCTAGGGGAAGATCTTAAAGAAGCGTGGCCTGGAAGCTTTAGAGGCTAAGGCCAAAAGTCTGCTTGAGGAGTTGAGCCTTTGGTTGAAGACCATGTGAGACTGAGCTCCTGATTCAAGTTTTTGTTTTGTATGCGTGTATACACACATATATTTTTTGGCACTCTTTCTTTTGTAGTGCTTGTGGACACATTTTTTTAGCACTTCTTTTTTGTATTCCCTCTCCTTTCACTCTTTTGTGATAAATTAAAGCAATAGTTAAATGGGAATGTTCGTTTGGAAATTTGATCAAAAGTATGTCATTTTGTGAAAACCATTTTATCAAATGGTTGTTTTGGCATGAAAGCCGAATTTTGAGATGGCATGGAAGCCAAAATTTGGGTCAGCATGGAAGCCGAAATTTTGAGGCGTAAAATCCAAAATTTGGGATGGCATAAAAGCCGGTTTTGTTTGTGGCATGGGAGCCAAATTTTTTGAGATGGCATGAAAGCCAGTTTTTGAAATGGCATGAGAGCCGAATTTGGGATGGCATGAAAGCCGGTTTTGTTTGTGGCATGGGAGCCAAATTTTGTTTGTGGCATTGATAGCCGAGATTTGTTTTTGGCATGGAAGCCGAATTTTTTTTTTTTTGCATGGAAGCCGAAATTTGTTTTTGGCATGGAAGCCGAAATTTTGTGGTGTTTATAGTCGATTTTTTGTGGCGTTTATAGCCGAGTTTGTGGTGTTTATAGCCGATTTTGTGGCATTTATAACCAATTTTTGGCATGAGAGCCGGGTTTTTTGCATTTATAGCCGATTTTGTGGCGTTGATAGCCAATTTTTGTGGTATGAGAGCCGATTTTTGTGGCATTTATAGCCAGGTTTTTTGTTATAAAAAATGCAAGTATCGACTAAAAGTCACCTCCCTGCTGAATGGTCTTACAAGTATCGATGGAATGTCGCCTCCTTGCTCATTCGGTTACGAGTATCGATGGAATGTCGCCTCCTTGCTCATTCGGTTACGAGTATCGATGGAATGTCGCCTCCTCGTGAATTTGGGCGCAAGTATCGACTAAGCGTCGCTTCCTTGCTTTTTTCAAAAATTTTGGTTTTGTGGGTATCGATGGAATGTCGCTTCCCAACGATTTTTTAAATTTGAGGCCTCCCTTTTTCTTTTTTTTTGGACCTCAGTTTTTTGTTTGAATTTTGGGTTTGTGGATATCAACTAGAATGTTGCGTCTCCACGATTTTTGAAATTTTGCAAGTATCGACGAAGTGTCGCTTCCCTGTGATTTTGAAATTTTGGAAGTATCGAATGGGGTTCGCGTCCTTCCGATTTTGGGTTTTGCGAGTATCGACTAGGCGTTGCTTCCCCGCGGTTTTTTTTTTTTTTTTTGAAAAACCATTTTTGTTTAATGACACGAGAATCGTAAATTTTGGTCTAAAACCATTTTGGTGGTAAAGGCAGGGTGGATTAGGGTGGAAATCCCTGAATCCTGATTTTGTTTCAAACCATGAATTTTGGGTTCAAGGATCGAGAATCTGGTCAAGTCCTGGAAGAGGATCCTAAACTTGGATTTTTGGATTTTTTTTTTTGAACAATGAAACTATGAAAGTAAGCATTGTTTTGGATTTTTAGAAATCTCAACATAAGGATGAAAAGTCTAAAAGAGGCGGGTTTGACGAGCGAGTACCTGAGAATAGACTTTGGCCGTGCAGGCACTGCTCTGACCAGTGACGGAAGTCTTCAAGGGTAGTACCGCTTCAAGAACTTGTCGTTGATGGGCAGCATACATCTGTCGCCTTCCATGTTTAGAAGTGTGTATGCGCCGTTGGAGAAGACTTTGTCAATGACGAAAGGTCCCACCCATTTTGGTTCGAGTTTGCCTCTGGATTTGTGGGCAAAAACCATTGGCCTTTTTACTGCAAGAACCAAGTTGCCCTTTTGTAGGCGCGTTATCGGACCCTTTTGTCGAAAGATCCTGCCATGCGTGCTTGGTACAGCTCAATGCTTTGTAAGGCTTCGAGCCGTCTTTCGTCGAGATTGTCCAATTCTTGGAGTCTCAGTTTGACATTGCTTTCTTGCATCATGTCATTTTGCAAAGATACCCTTAAGAAAGGAATTTGTACTTCCAAAGGGACAACAGCTTCGCATCCATAGACCAAAGAGAATGGTGTGCTATGGGTTGGTCCTCGAACGGTGGTTCGATAAGCCCACAAAGCTTCAGGTAGTTTGTCTCCCTAGTCACTTTTGTGGCTAGAGACTATTTTCTTAAGGATTTTGCAGAGTGTCTTGTTGAAGGCTTCTACTAGTCTGTTCGTTGCCGGATTGTATGGAGTCGAAGGACAACTCTGAATTTTGTATTTATTGCAAAACCTGTAGAATCGGTGACCCCGGAATTGTGGTCTGTTATCATGAACGAATCTTTTAGGTATGCCAAAGTGACAAATAATGTCGATGCATAGGAATTGAAGGACTGATGAGGTTTTCATTTCGCTGAGTGCAAATGCTTCTGACCACTTGGAGAAATAATCCGTAGCAGCGAAGATGAAGCGATGACCTTTGCTTGACGGGGGAGAGATAGGACCTATGATGTCCATACCCCAAGCTTCGAACGGCCATGAGATCGCTGTGGGGTGTAGCCATTCTAGAGGCATATGAACATAGTCTTAATGAACTTGGCATTGGCGGCAGCGTTTAGCAAATTGCATGGCGTCAGCTACCATGGTAGGCCAGTAATATCCCAACCTTTTTATCTGGTTGTAGAGCTTGGGACCAGCCTGATGAGCTCCACAAAGACCAGCATGAACTTCTTTGAGGGTTTCCTCAGCCTCTTGTTGTGACAAGCAACGCAGAAGTACTCCGTCGAAAGATTTTCTGTAAAGCATTTTTGAAGGTATATCCAAATGAAAGTCTGGGGCTCGTCTTTGAATGCTTACGTGTTCTTTTGGATCTTCAGGGAGGATTCCGAACATAGTGTAATCAATGAACGGATCTCTCCAGTTGCCGATTGGAGGTTTGAGGATGGAAATCCGACTTCCGGCCATTTGGTGGCATTCAGCAACTGCTTGGTGTGTGTTAAGAGGAGGGAGAATCCTTCTCTGACACACTGTAATTTGCATGTTTTCCCCTTCCTGGATCGCCATGGATGCAGCAAGTTCGGTCAGGGCATCTGCACGGATGTTTTCACCTCTGAGGTGTGGGTGATGTGACAGAGGTCAAACCTTTGGCGAAGCGATTGCGCCTTGTTGTAATAAGGCAACAGATCAGGCTTTCTGACTTCAAATTTCTGATTCATCTGGTTGACGATCAATTGGGAGTCCCCAAAGGCTTCCAACATGGTGATGCCGGATTCGAGGGCTAGTTCCAGTCCTACGATGAGAGCTTGGTACTCAGCTGCATTGTTTGAGCATGGTTCCAGTAGCAAAAAGGCATGTGGAATCATGTGCTTGTCAGGGCTAACAAAGAGGATGCCAACTCCCGAGATCAGCTTTCTTTTTTCATTTGTCCTGGTTGCACCGTCAAGGTACATGTCCCAGGAGGCATTTGGTGGGAAAGTCTCCACGTTGTAGACAGGTTCGTTGGGAATCTTTAGGCAGTGGATGCTCTGCGAGGAAATCTACTAGAGCTTGGCCTTTGATCGCCTTTTGTGGTATACACCTGATATCAAATTGTGATAGGAGGATGGACCATTTTGCCAGCCGAGCATTGAGAGAACCTGCTTTTGTGACAAGGACCTTTAAGAAGTTGATCCTCGAAATCAGGTAGACTGTGTTTGAAAGAAGGTAGTGACATAACTTTTGTACAGCGAACATCACTACTAGGCATTCTTTCTCGACTGGAGAGTAGCGATGCTCCGCACCTACCAGCATCCGGTTGAGATAGTATAGAGCAGCTTCTTTTCCCTCGTTATTTTCTTGTGCAAGCAGAGCGCCTAGAGAATGGTTGAGAGCTCTTGTGTACAAGATGAATGGTTTTTCAGTGGAAGGGGCAGCCAGCACCGGAGGTTTGGTCAGGTATCACTTGATGTCTTGAAATGCTGCTTCACATTCAGCATCCCAAACAAAGTTCACACCTTTCTTCATCAATCGAGAGAAAGGATGGCATTTCCCCAAGAGATTGGAGATGAACAGTCTGATGTACCCCAATCTTCCTTGAAGTCTTTTCAGTTCTCTTAAGATTCTTGGAGATGGCATTTTTAGAATAGCTTTGACTTTTATGGGGTCAAGTTCTATTCCAGCTTTACGGACTATGAATCCGAGAAACTTACCCAATGAGATGCCGAAGAAGCATTTCAGGGGATTCATTCGCAGTTTGTGCTCATGAAGTCGAAGGAAGACTTCCCGAAGGTCTTTCAGATGGTTTTCCTTTCTTCTGCTTTTGACGGCGAGGTCATCAACGTAACATTCAACCGTCCTATGCTGCATATCTTGGAATATCTTCATCATAGCCCTCTGATATGTGGCACCGGCATTTCTCCGACCAAATGGCATGACAGTGTAGCAATACACGCCAAATGGGGTCCGAAATGATGTGTGTTTTTCATCTTCAAGATGCATCCTTATCTGATTGTAGCCAAAGAATCCATCCATGAATGTCATTCGCTCAAACCCACAGGTATTGTCAATCATCACCTCTGGTATGGGGAGTGGGAATTCATCTTTGGGGCAAGCGCCATTTAGGTCTCTATTATCTATACAGACCCTAATCTGCCCATTTTTCTTTCTCACCGGGACAATGTTGGCCAACCATTCAGGATGTTGTTCCTCGCGGATGAAGTCGATGTTTTTGAGTTTTTGAACTTCTTATTCAATTTTGTCCATCACGTCCGGACGGAATCTTGTTTGGCCTTGTTTGACAGGCCTAATATCTTTTTACATAGTGAGTTTGTGGACTACTATCTTGGGGTTTAAGCCAGGTATTTCAGCATAAGACCATGCAAAACAATAAACGAACTCACGAAAAAAAGAGATATACTCAAGTAACTCATCATCCTTTATATTCTTGCTTATGAATACAGGACGTGGGTCATCTAGTGTCCCCAAGTCTATCTTTTGAACAGGATCTTCTGTTGGAAGGTTCGAAGGTGGTTCCTCCACAATATTTTCTTAGGCTTCCAACTCAACGAAACCTTCTGGAGTTTCAAGGCTATTTTCAGACCAAGGCTTTGTTTCTGGCCATGGGTATTCAGGATTAGTGACCTTTTTAAGGCTTGCTATGAGATGGTCCCAATCGCCTGTTGAAACCAGGTCAAAGTAGAATACTTCTTTTGGAGACAATGGTTCTTCTGGGTCAGAATGCCACATGTCTTTATCACCGGACAATTCCTCCTCATTATCAGAGAAACCATATGAATTGGTAGAGCTTCTCGGATCCTTGACGGGTGACTCTTCAAAGAGATATCTAGGGAGATTGATGTCTTCAAGGACATGAGATGTCGAGGCTTGGTCGGAAAATCGACTCTTCAGCATTTGTGTCAACTGTCTTATGGGGGCGTCGGGATCATACCCCAGTCCATGTGAAGATTTCTCTACATGACCGTAGAGTCTCCACTCTTCCAATTGACTTTTGGTCAAGGTAGGATCCGATGGTGTGAGAATACCACGACCTTGCCCCAGACTGACTGGGTTTAGAGCGTCATAACCCATTTTCTTCATAATAGCTTGTGCCACAGGACTATATAGAAATAGTTGAGGCATACCTTCGTTTTGGAAAGGTTCAAGCATGGGATTTGATGAAGAAGCTTCCGACCGGTGGAAGAAGATTGGCTTCTCTTCTGCTGAAGTTGCCGGAACAACGAAGGAAGCAGACGTAGGATCTTTTACGTCAGCAGGTGTCTCTATTGGGGGTTGGTCGTGCTGTCGCCGGCACCCAAATATAATAAAACCTTTACTCCAAAAATAAATGTAGTAGTACGAGTAAGGATCGTTCCCACGGAGAGTGTTTAGTCAAATTTTATGCTATGTGATAAAAAATTGGGGTTTTGATTATACTGGAAGCAAAAATAAATAAAAGCAAATAAAAAGCAGTAAAGTAACGAGTTCAATCAAAGGAGCAAGCATTGGTCAAAGTTAACATCCACCATCGAAAATTCAAAACTGATCATTGATGCAAAAATAAATCAATTAACACTTTGAATATTCATCGTTCGAATTAAATTCCTACCTCCTTAATTAGTTAATTAGAAAACACGCGCTCTAATTAACCCTAATTACTAAACAACCTAAGACAAGCGTTATAGATTTAATTTAGTAAAAGCATTAAAATCAGAGAGATCGATGAACCCAAATAACACAAGCACAAGCGGTTGCATTTAATTTAGCCAAGTGTTCTTCCTAATATCTAATAATTACTAACGCAGTAAATTATTAAATATCAGTTGCTTCACAAATTAGAGGGATCAAACAATTATGGATTTTATTTCTAATTTAGCTTTAGATTGCAACGAAAAATATACTAGTATGCAGCCTAGCAATTAAACGAAACAATCATGATAATAAATTAAATATAGAAGAACTCATATTCAAAGCATAAATTGAACAATAAAAATAATTTAGATCTCACAGTATTTATTCCGAGGCTTCAGTCTCCTTCAACTAATTACAGAAAATTAGCCACGCAGGGCCATCCTAACTTGCAAAATAAATTAAATGGAAAAAGAATGGAAAAAGAAGAGAGAGAGAGAGAGAGAGAGAGAGAGAGAGAGAGGGGAAGAATTCGTGGGTTGCTGAAGAGTGTATGGGGAATTGTATTATATAGAGTGGAGAGGTAGAGTTTTAATGGGTTGCTTCTAAGATAGTGTGATTGAGAAATATGTTCTGATGAACATCCCAGCCGTGAGATGGGAGAGTTTGAATGGGAAAGGTGAGGTGGAGAGAAAATAGTGCTGGAACCAGAGATATGTATGGGTAGTTTGTGTTGGATGAGGATTAGAAAGTGAAAAGAAACATTAGAAAGAGAGACTGAATCAGAGAAGGAGATTCACGTGAGGGAGAAATTGAAGTGGCTTGGATTGAAGATGGGAATAAGTAAATTAATCAAGTAAATTCTAACTTAGTAAAAATCTTCTTTTTGACCATATCTTCTCATTCGGGCTTCTGTTGGACTCGACCCCAGAATTAAAGTTGCACTATTTTTCATTCTGCACAATATGAGCCCAATATTGGATATGTTTTGACGAACTTCTGATTTCTTCAAATTTACCATAATGCCCTTCTGCTTGATTTTTCATCCATTTAACATCAAGTACGAGCACCTCTCTTGCAACTCAGATCTTGAGGCAGCCAATATCTCTCAAAACTCAAAACATGAAAGTTGTATATCTTTTTTTTGGCGTTCCATAGCATCTTGAATCATCTCAATTGGAGCTCAGATGAGAGAGTTATGCACAGATTACGAAGCAATGCGAAAATTCATCTAAAATTGCCCAATTAACTTCGTTTTGCGCTTAGCCCTCCAATTGCATCCTAAATCAAAATATAAGAATAATGAGTGCAATTAGATATCAAATAGGTATAAAGGACTAAACATTAATGGAGAAAACTATAACATTTTTCGTTCTTATCAAATTCCCCCACACTTAACTTTTTGCTCGTCCTCGGGCAACACTTAAATTCAAAAATTTTTTTTTTTCAAGAATACCAAGGTTGCAACGCCATCAATAAAGAACAACCGAATTCTTCAAAACTCATAACATATCATGAGCAAACATTTTTAAACAACTTGCAATTACTTAGTAAGCATTTTCACTCGAATATGGAGTAGACTAAATACATAGACCCTCACAGATATAAACACTCGACTTTCATCTGTTTAAAGGGTATCTGGTTCACTCAAATTCATTCCAATGGACATGATCTACCATAGGCTTGCATATCTTCTCATTCTCCACCACTGGGATCACATGCTTAACACAAATCATAAGGACTTTTCAAGGGTTGTAACGGGGTTTAGGATCAAGGTGGGAAATATTTGGGAATGTAGCTCAAAAGCCATCAAAACTAGTGAAGCAAAATTGAACCAACTTCAAGCTTGAATATATAAGACATAAAACAAATCACTCCATTCAGCAGCTTCTTTAAT